>JAWWEO010000001.1:29983787-30010460 GCA_035582975.1 Ormyrus labotus | reverse complement strand
TGTTCATTTACCGTAATTTTGGCCCCCCCCCCCCCCCCCCGAATCCAGTTTCGATGAATTTAATTAATTTAACGTTTTGCCGGTCGAAAGATTTAAATAACGCGGCCTCTTTCCTCCTCGCAATTTGTCGGTCGTTTCTTCTCGCGGAAACGAGGAAGAGCCAGAGACGAAAAACGAAGCGCATCGATAATAGACGCGCCGCGAACGGGGGACGAAAATTTGTATTCTCGCGGCGGAAATTCTTGCGCGAGAGCGAGTGCGTTCAAAAGAAGGATTGAATTTCCCTCGCGCTCACGCGTGTATCATGCATTTCCACGTCTGTCGTTCTCTCCGCGAAAAAAAAAGGACGACGCGAGAACGGACGCGGAGAGCGTTTTAAAAGAGACAAACATAAGTAGCTGTAACGTCACTGTGTATATTCGACGAAAAAGAAAGGGTACGAAGTGAAATATATTAACTTTTGAGCTTTGACTCGATCGAGGGAGACGGACGATCCATCCTGTGTGAGACAATCTGTGCTAACAAAAAAAAAAAAAAAAAAAAAGAGAAAAAAACTAACTAATTAAAAAGCAAGTAAAGACGTAAGGAAAATTATATGTAGTTCAATATGATTGTTATGAATATGTTGGTTAACGCTAAAGACAAAAAAAAAATAGTATAAATATGAATTATATACTATATATATATAAACACAATATACGTGTCATCAAAGAGAAACAAAGCATGAAGGTATGAGTGTCAACCATTGTACGTTATATTACAAAAAGCTCGGTCTATTCTGTAGATTTCAAGACGATGTGTGCGACGGTAACGAAAAATCGATATATTTCGCAATAAATTTTATTACGTCGTTAAGCGTTTATTTATTATATACATATATAGATAAATACAAGCGTATACACACGCGCCCGGCGAGCGACGAGAGGCATTGCGCCAGCTTCGCTCTCCCTCTGGCCCCGTCGCGATTACGTTTCCGGCTGCAATCATTTTTCAAGGCCAGGTTTTTCATTCCGCGCGGCGGCGGCTTCCTTCTGTGTCTCTCTCTCTCTCTCTCTCTCTCTCGAGAAAGACAGAAGGATAAGGCTCCGATGCGATTGATGGCTCGAAGCTTTGAGAAATGAGCCTTTTTATTTGCGTGATTCTCGATCCTTTTTCTCGGGTGAAAATATTGGTTTTATTGCTACCGACGGGAGATCCCTGGTAAGAAAAGCAAAGAGTTTCCGCCGCCGTTGCAAGTTAGTTGCAAGACCCTCCCTTTTTCCTACAGAGAGAAAACAGAGAGCCGGAAACTCGAGGGCATTTTTAGCAGGGACGCGGGATAAAGGTGCAGGTCGGAGAGTCGTCTGCGAAGGCAGGAAGAGTAAAAAGGGTTCGAGTCGAAAAAAGTTTGACTGGGGTTATACATAGATTTTTATCGGGGCGGCTTATATATTGCGATTCGCTTGATTATACTGCGATTTTGTCGTCCGGCGATCATCTGCGCGCAGAGCGCAATAACGCCAAGTAAACCCGGAATCTGTTTGTACGAGTTGAGTGGCAAAGGGACACGGCGACGATCTCATTGGATATATTGCTATACGTACAATGTGCGCCTGTAAATCGATTTCTCCGTTTTAATCCCGAGTTATTTTGTTGATTGATATATTGAAAGATTTTATTAGGTTCGAACGATTCCATAATGCGAACGTCGAAATAAAGAAATTTCTTCAAGACACCGAGTACATTTATTTTCTCCCCCGTCACAATATTACACGTCCTTGCATTCTTACATTATTTTACCTTCCAAAACTCGAGCTTTTCCATTTTTATTTTATTCAAGCCAAGAAAAAATATCACTTTTCTCACATACCCTCTTGTTCCCTTTCAATGTAAAATAATACCTCCGTCTGAAACCTCCTCCTAACAGGATCGAATATAAAAAATTATGGCGAGAGCCCAGACGATTTTTCGCGAACTTCATCGGCGTAGCGGCAGCTAAACTTCCCGGAGCAGCAGTCGCGCGTCAACGAGCTTCGATCGGCCGAAACTCGGGCGAGAGCATTGGCCTCTCGCGACTAATAGTACCGATCGTAAAATCGCGCCCCGCTCCTTCCTCCCCGCCGAAAAATCGTTGTCGTCATATATGCGCTCTCGCAGGCCTGCCTGCCGTTTAAAGTCCGCCGCGAAGATTAATCGCCGTCCCCTCATTACATGCTCGTTAAATACACTTAAGAAAAAAAAAGGCTGCCCGTTTCCTCGAAAATCTCATATTCTCGCGCTACAACTTTCCGCTCGACCGTCGCGGAGGGGAAAGGAGAGCCGGGCGGGGGGGCTAAAAGTGATTTTAAAAGTTCGAAACTTCGCCGGTGTGAGCCCCGCGTGAAAAATTATTATTTATTCGCGTCCGCGCTGGGAATTCGCAAAAGGCGCGGCGGCTCGCGCGAGCTTTAATGCGGCTGAAAGCTTCGGCCCGTGGTTTTAGCGGTATTACGAGAACATTTGTTTACGCCGAACGTATTTAGCGATGTACGTATGATGGGTTCGACCGCGGAACAGAATGACGACTGAAAACTATGTATGTATACATCTTGCGTGGCTGCATTAGCAGATCGTTATATATTCAGTTCAAATACCGTGCCCAAAATAATTCGTTTAATTAATTTTCAATACGCAACGCAGAAGCGAGGAATAATATTCATAAGTACGGAAGTTTGCATCCTCCGTAATTGCCCAATTGGGCACATCTGCTTAACGCCTACGGCCGCATCTCAAATTCGTATTAGCGTAATTAAACGCAACATACGCCAGTCACTGCACAGATGTCAGAATAATCTTGCGAACCGCGCCTCCTTTTCTCAGCCGCGCGCGGCCTGGAATCCCGAGGAGAGCCGCTCGCGCACCGAATGAAAACCCCATCAATTAAGGGCTCGACTCCCTTGGCAATCTCGGTCGCCGAGTCGTTAAGCCGCCGCGAGAATCAATCTCCCCGCGCATCCTTCAGACTCTGCGCGGCCGAAAGTCCCTTTCGAGAGAGAGAGAAAAAAAAGAAGCAGAACACGGTCGAAAGGGGAAGCGGCGAAAGCCCTGAGACGTTGCCTTTTTTTCACTCGCGACCTTCGAAAGTATCTCGTTTATAATGGGGGATTCGGGTCGGGGAGTCGGGTTAAATAGGGCTTGTAATTTTAGCGGGCCGTTTAGGTAAGCGATCGAGCTATTAAATGGATTGTAACTGGGTGATCAAATTTCTATGCCGTATCTTCGTCTAACTGAAAAAATCTAAAATTGCTAGTTTTTCATAGTTCAAACGTAATTAGAATTTTTCAAATATTTCATAATTACAATATCATGCCAACGCATTTAAAAATCACCTCGCCTTCCCGCGCAAGCGAAAATTCGAAACGATCCCTTATCATTTTACCTTCCCGAGCCTCTCCAAAAACACAGCCCAGGCCATTAACCGAGACGTCCAGCTTCCTCGAGCCCCGCAGCCGCAGGGTGTCCGCTAATGGCGGCGAACGGAGCGCTCGGCCGCGTACAGAAGGAAGCGAAGGAGGAGGCGATCCGGTCGGTCTCTCGTGATACGCACCGGCGCTTCATGATAGCCAATCTCGAGATTCCCGGGGCTTAATGACGAGAAGAGGCCTCGGTATACCCCGAGTATCGACGTCCGCTAATGGGCCAGTCACCGTCCGCGCTTCCGAGAGGCTGCCTCGAGTGTGCGCTACCCCCTTCACGGACTCGAGCGTAAACGACGGCTGGATCGAGGGAACATTTTTACCTTCGGCTCCGGTGACGCTGCTTGGCTATATTTACGTAACTATACACGTCGTGTCAGTGGATTTCGTTTAATCGAGGCAGTGTATTATGGTATGTCGTGTACAGGAATTTAAATTTAAAGTCTGTAGAAAATCATTCCACTCTCGGTAGATCGGCTCTTATAAATAAGCCCATGAACGTAAAATGAAAACTTATTCAAATTAAAAAGTTTTAGTCGGTCCTCTTGCGCCAACAGTAAAAAGTTTCACCTTTAAATTAACAGTAATAGCTCACGTAGTTAATTTGTTAAGGAAACTGAGCGTAACTGAAGGAACTGTGCACTTAGCAACTAAAATGGTAAGTTTCTAATTATTTGAAATTTGATGAAACTTTCAATACTTTAAATTAGAAATTTGAGTACCTAAATTTCCCGGGTAATACACCGCGAAATAATTATCGCGTTCAAACTCTGAATTTTCATTGAAAAATTTTCGTAAAACAATATTTTTTTTGGTTTTCGACGGTGATAAATTTGCTTTTTCATTTATATGCACGCCTCCCTTGATGTAAGCTTCACTTAAGCGTTAGTTGGGGAAGTAGGTTCATTACGTGGCGACGAAGTGACTTATATGTAATTATTCTGCAACTCGAGTCTTTAATTTTAAAGCGTACTCCTTGCGTGGCGTACTTTGAGAAAACTTCAAAAAATTTTTAAGCAAGGGGCTAGTTTAATTAAAAGTTTCGTAAACTGTAAGTTGGGATTTTATAGCTAGTATTTTCAAAGATAAGAAGATAAATAACAAGCTATTTTAATTGCTTTTTAGCTACTGGGTTAGTAAACTTCGACAATAAACAGCAAACTAATATGCAGCAAGTTTCAAAATTCGGGAAGCATCCTAAACAATTTATTCTCAAAAAAATGCAAAAAACAAATTAAAATTGTGAAAATCGCGTTGACCAAAGGCAAAAGATCCTGAGAAATCGCAGAATTTCAAAGACAATTGAGAGAGAGGGAGAGAGAGAGAGAAATCCAATCTACACCAGAGGGCCAAAAGCGATTCAGTCCAGTTCATTTGGAACGATATTTCAGCTGCACCCACTACTCGTGTCTCCGCCAGTCTCCAGTTGTAAAAGCAAGTCGTATAATTAACGCGACGACGGCGATTATCGCGCCGGCGCGATCTCGCGCTGCTTTTCGAAGAAAATTTATGCGCCGTCGCGTGACGCGCGTTTGCAGTTCGCTCTCGTATTTTCTTTTTTTTTTTTTTTTTTTTTTTGCCTGAAAAAAAAAAAAGATCTGCAACGCAAGGAGGAAAAGTTCCGGTGGCTCTTGCGGGATGAAACTGCTTGCCAAAAATGCAATAGTTTCATATATATATTTATGCGGAAAAAAGTTTTTGGGGAATAAAGGAAACTATGTGAAAACTAGTCGTGTGGGACGCAGATGTTCGTCGTTCCTGTGTTTTTATAAAGCTGCATATTTTATCGGCAATTAGTAAATAAAGTAACTTAATGAAAAGAGGTGAAAAATTTTGCGATTAATTTTTTGGGATTTGAATGAAGAATAAATTAAAATTATAAGACTAATTTAGTAAATTAAAGTTCATTAATTAAATTAAATTAATTAGATAAATAAGGGTAGATTAAAATTATGAGACTCATGATTGGTTGTAATCTAAAGTATCTTTATTAATCAGCTTTTACTCTTTGTACAATGAGCTTTCGAAATAACCCTCAAATTGTAAATAGATTTTATATTTTTTTCCATTCAACATTTGGGGCAGTTATATACATTTTACAATTTTAAAGAATTTTTATGATAAAATTTTAATCCCATTAAATTGAATTTTAAAATTAAAAAAAATATTGATATTCACAGGCAGCATTTATAATTGATATAATGATTCATAAATTGATGCGACGTTTTAGACCTTTTTACGCTAAAGCATTAAATTATCCTTTAATTTATCAAAATGAGATAAATTTCAAAGATAAAGAGCAGCTTGAACTATTAATATGCAAACTCAAAAGAGCAGCTCAAAGGGATACTTGAAGAATGCTTTTACTTTAATTAATTTTTAATAATATTAAATTCAGACACTATTCTCCAACTTTATCTACAGGAAAGAGCCGCTTGAGAAACGAATCTATGACAATTTTTTCAATCTTAATTGATTTTTCGGTTGTAGTAAAAGAGAAACATTCGTCCACTTTCTAAAACAAAAATTAATTATACCTGGAGTATATGCACTATGGTTATTCACTCTGGTAATATTCATATTAATTATCAATTATCAATTACCTGACAATGCTCTGCATTATTTAAATCTTTGCAATACCATTGACGATCTTGACATTGTTCGAGAATATGTGAATTAGCCAACTATCGATATCAAATGACAGATTAATTCTTAAGAAATGTTTATGCATGCTTAATAAATAATTTCAATTATAATTGCGTAATTACCTTCGTTAAAAAGGCGATGGTAAAAAGAAAAAATGAAAATAAGATCTTCATTTTTTTCAAAATATTTTAATGAATAATAAGAGTTTAAAACAGTTCGACAATTAATAATGTCTTGTTTTCCTCAGTATCCAGTAAAATATGTGGTACCAGTTTAAACACTTAATTTCTAAAGTACTAAAATTATCATGTGTTGTAAAACTATTTTATAAGCCTTGAAAAAGACGTTCGCCAAAACATCGGCATAAAATAAAGAAATTTAAATAAAATCTAATCGTATTCGGCGTGATCATTAAAATCGCCTTCAAACAGAAACAATTTATAATAACGTTTTTATATTAGCAAAATTCTTTTCACTATTTTTGTTAATTATTAAAGTAATTATTCAAATTTATAACAAAGTTTCAAAATTTATAAAAGTAATTAAACAAATTTGTGAAAAACGAATAAATTATTCAAGTAATTTGCCAGATTTACATCTACAGAACTTATAAAAGCAGTTAATTACAAACTGAACATTTGCATACAAAAATAATTATTTACAAATGAAAGCTCTATTCAGAATGCAATAAAAAAATACAATTCTCCAAAGTCAAAGCAATTATACGCAAATCCTAGCTTGGCACACTTTCTTTCACTTTACACGTTTATAACAAATTAAATACTCCAGCCGGACTAATTGCTCAACAAACAATGGCCGACTTTATAATGATGTACGATCCTCTAAATAACAGCCGCTAATTACAATGTAACACGCGACCGTCCGCCACAGTGCGAGAGGCTGCTGTGTGTGTAAAAATTCAAATGAATGATTCTATTAAAAAGCCATTTATTTCTGAATGAGGTGTGAGAGAGACTGCCAGACGCCGGCGCTCAATTTTTCTTCGTTTCTTCTCTATATATTTTCGGCGAGGCCTGCTATTAAGCGACGCGGACTTATTAATAACCGCGGCGCGTGTTAAAGCAAGGAGTTTTTAAAATTATACACTATGCCAGACGCCGAGCCACGCCCGAATTGACAAGCCGAGAGTGTCGCAATAGATCATCGGAGGCGAGTCGGTCGGAACGAGCGTATCGAAACTTGTTTTCCTTATAATATATTTCTTTCGCGGAAACTGACAGAGCGGCGGGGATTGTGAATTTTGTTTTGCTAATATTTAAAAATTGGGTAAACACACGTAAGTTTATTGGCACGTCCATCTGTCTAAACTTTTTATTGAGTTTCTAAAAAAAAAACCAGAGATCTGACCATCAATATTCATTTTCTATTTTTAAATTAAATTCAATAATTATTCAGTATTCGCGGGAAATAAACAATCAGAATTTTCGTCCGTAACAATAATGCGCCATTGAAAAGTTGTGATTACTACATGTGCTGTTTCAAATTGACTTCTACAAAGTTTCCGTTCGTATTAAAGGAAGTTGTATTGGACTACTTAGAAGTTGATAAAATGGAAAAGTTCTTCATTTCAAAATTTTGGACACGCGTCAATAACTTTTGTCAGGCAAGGTACTGCGCCCGATTGTATTGGCGTTAGAACCTCCAGATTGAGTGACCCATTTTTCAAAGAGAATAAAATTCCCATAGGTTTTTGGTTCCTATATGTCTCTATAGGTCTCTTACTTTAGGTGATGCAACGCAATCTCTTTTCCGAAGTACCACATTTCGGACAGATGTTACCTTTCAGGAGAATCATTTTGTGCAGTTCCAGGAAGATTATGAAGCCTCGACAAGGAAAAGATTCGGAGTGAATAAAAAGGAAACCTGATTTTATATTTAAAATTTATAATGTTGAAAATATAGTTCAGAATTATAAATTGAATTTTAATTAATGGCTTGACAGAAATTCAAAAAAGCCACGCGACAACACTTATATACTAGTAATTTATTAATTTATTTATAGACAAATCTCTGCAACCTTCCACGTTTCGAAGGCAAAATAATGTTACAATATCCATCAATCACAAACTTATCTCTATGAAATATATCGAAATATATATTATATGTAATATAATAACTTAATATGTAAGATAACAAGTAGCACACGTAATAACTTAGTTTTTTAACAACCAAAACTTCAACTGTATAATATTTCACTTTAAACGTTAGTTATTGTTATAGCCAACTAAACAATGCGATTCGCGCATCCTCGCACATCCATTCCGATGAATCATTTTACAATGACATTTTACGTAGAAAAGCCCGTCCTCGAGTGTTTGCACAATCCTCGCGGGGAAAAGTTGTGTTCGACGTGCCCGGTGCGTCTGTGAAAACCTGCATTTCCGTCACGCGATTCATCATGAAAAAAAAAAAAAGAAAAAAATAGTCGATTGGGATTCAAAGCCAGCATCTTTCCGTCCTAACTCGCACACACATGCAGGTGATTGGTTGATCTTCCACGTGTGCGGAAAAGATCGAAAGAAAATATTTGGAAAGCGGGAAAGAGAATGAAAAAAATACACGGTGCCAGAGAGAGAGAGAGAGAGAGAGAGAGGAGGTAAGGTGGAATGTCTTATAGTTCAATGAACTACCACAGTAGTGCTTCAAATGATAGGATTAAAAATTCTATTGAATAATGATATATAAATTATCAATTGCTCTGTAAAGATATTTTTCCGAATAAAAATTAAAGATCGTTTTTATATATAATGTTAGGTGAAATTTATATAAAAAAGAAAATAATCGTTTTAAGGAGTGATAGATATGATTTTTCCGTAAAACTATATTGATAAAAGTTAGATTCAAACTGCGCACGTTGACACCTTTCAGTTATATAGTTTTGAAAAGCTCGCCCCTTGTAATACACATCTTCGTCTATTTCTCTTTTCTTTCATTTCTTTAACTACATGCTCTTTACTTTCAACGCTTTAAGATTCGGTCTTCCTTGTGTGTATTATTCACATTTTTATTTTGAAAATTTACAAATTGGTTAAAAAGCCAATTTCTTTGATGAATGATAAATAATGTATTAAATAAATAATGTATTATAAGTAATAAATTAATATAATCTTTAAAAAAATCTCTTTTTGATTTTTAAATAAAATAATGTCCAAAAAACACACAATATCCATGTTCAAAATTTTTTATGGCCACCAACCTGACAATTTTATAAACTATTGCCACCGTTATAAGTGATGAACTTTTTAAAATCTATAACATTTTATACGTGGGGGAAAGTGATGACAAAATTTCAATTCTTTTTCGCGAAATATTATTAAAAAATAAAAATATAGAAACATTGCAGTTATAATGCTTTATAACGATTGATGATAAATCGTCGTAGAGCTTTCTCACGTCGGTATTCGGTAAACTCCAGTTGTGACTCCTTCCTTGCTCACAGTGTGGCAGCATTATCCAGTAGTGTGTGATGCTTCGATATATTGCCGACAATTTATTAGTCATACGTTTAATATAAACATTAATAAAGTTCTTGCGTTTAATGAATAACCGTATCGTTCTATTTCTCTTTCATTTTACTTTTAATATTTATTTTTGGTTGATCAAACTTTATTTATTTTTAAAATTTAAACAAAATATTTTGCATATTTTTATAAAGTCTGGCCAGTAATGGGTAAATAAGAAAAAGTTCTGTTAAGAAAAAATTTTGCTGGCTTTCCTAGAGTCTCAGTGTAATTTTTAAAATTAAACTCCACATTCAGTGTAGATAAGAAATACCAACTATGGTATCAGATATGATAACTTGCATGATTTAATCAGATTTAAAAAAAGTCTTTTTCAGTAAATAATTAAAATTTTGTATTTAAAGATCCGGTAGATTTATAAAATTTAGTAGCACAAAAAATTATAATAATTTGATAAATTCAAAAAAAGCCATTAATTTTCATCGCAATTTTTGTGATATTAAGATGTGCAAGATGTGATATTAAGACAAACTATAGATATTTGTCTATGGTGGAGACAAGTATAAATAGGACCGCCGAGATTTCACTTCAACTGCTTTAATCAAATGCGAGCTTGAAAAGTATTGGCTACAATGACTACTAAACAATTTTGAATGAATTTTAACCTAACATTATTTTTAGAAATTCACAAGAACAATAATATCAATAAGTTGGGATGAATTTGGTTAAATTTGAACAAAATGCGTATTACAAATCTTTATACTGCAATAAACTTAACCTGAAAACATGCGCACATTTCAAGTTTATATTCAGCTCTGTCATAATACATTACAGTCTTAGGACGTAATAATATCATCTGATCTTTAAATTTTTAGCGGGAAGAATTGCTACACTAATAACAATACCCGTATAGGCAATAATAGTTTTAGATAGAAAAGCATGTAAAATGTTAAAGCTGTACAGAAACTACTTATTGCAAGTTAGACGTAAATTAAATACTCAAATGGGGTTCGTCTTAACTCGGCGTAAAACTGTAACTACTATACGCTGCTAAAACGAAACAAAATAAGATTACCTTGTATTATAAATTTTCAAGAAATTTTTTTTAACTGCCATTTTGCAAGTGTTTTATCGTGCTTACTTTTCTAACCGACGTTCAACGAACAAAAATTTATCAAAAAATGATAATAAATTAAGTAAATTATTTCTTTTTTTTATTTCAAATATTGAATTCAAATAAAGACTCACCTTCATCGTACTCTTAACCATGAATTCTTAGAAAATCCACCGTAACAGCAAAAAAAATCTTGCTAAATGACCTAAAACGTAACAAAATAGCATTACTTTGTATTATAAATTTTCAAGAAATTTTTTTAACTGTCATTTTACGAATGTTCTATCGTGCTTATACTTTTCATAACCGATATTCAACGAATAAAAATGTATATCAAAAAATTATAATAAATTAATAAATTAAGTAAATTATTTCTTTTTTTTATTTCAAATATTGAATTCAAATAAAGACTCACCTTCATCGTACTCTTAACCATGAATTCTTAGAAAATCCACCGTTTCAGCAAAAAAAATCTCGATAAATAATGACCTAAAACGTAACAAAATAGCATTACCTTGTATTATAAATTTTCAAGAAATTTTTTTTTAACTGCCATTTTGCAAGTGTTTTATCGTGCTTACTTTTCTAACCGACATTCAATGAACAAAAATTTATCAAAAAATGATAATAAATTAATAAATTTACTAATATGTTCTACTTGAAACAAAAAAGCGTACTCCGTATATAACAATTTTAAAGAAATTTTTTTAACTGTCATTTTGCGAATGTTCTATCGTGCTTATACTTTTCTAACCGATATTCAACGAATAAAAACGTATATCAAAAAATTATAATAAATTAATAAATTAAGTAAATTATTTCTTTTTTTTATTTCAAATATTGAATTCAAATAAAGACACCTTCATCGTATTCTTAGCCATGAATTCTTAGAAAATCCACCGTTTCAGCAAAAAAAAAATCTCGATAAATGACCTTGCAAAAAGCCGCTCGATTCCACTGAAACTGAAAGCGCGCGCAAATCGCGAGGTCGCCGAAAAAAACCGGAAACACTGACTCGCGCAGTCACGGGCGCGCAACACAGTGTGCGTTAACTGTAGTGTGTAGACTGTGGACTGGCGAGCGCTCGTGCGCGGCTAATAGAAGAGCTACACTTCCATTTTCCTGTAGTGAGCACCATCTCAGGGCTCGCACAGACCGCTACCGAGCACGTGTTTGGCTCCCTCTCGTTGAGGTCGCCGGTGCTGCGCGCAGTCGTCCCCAGGACATTCCTCCCCCCGGTGAGCACTAAATTCGCAGTTCGCGCAATCATGAATCCCGAGAAGCTGAAGAAGTTGCAGGCCCAAGTACGAATTGGAGGCAAAGGTACTCCTCGCCGCAAGAAGAAGGTAAGGACCGTCCGCGTGCGTTAGCCGACTTCCTTTGTTTTGCAATCCGTTTCCAAATATTAATTTTGCTAGATTTATACAAAAATGCATTGTATCTTTGCTTTATTTCTGATTTTTAAGGTTTTTGTGGGGGTCTTGCGTGTACTTTACACTCAGTCCTATTATGGAAATCTATTTTTACGCGGGGGTTCGTTTTCCTGTTTTCAAGATGATTAACATGACAGTATAAGTGCTGCTTGAATTTTGATTAGTAATGGATTTCACTCCACAATTTCGTGTGGAAAAAGATGTATGACGGTGTTTTTCTATATTTCAAGGTCGTGCACGCAACCGCAGCTACAGACGATAAGAAGCTTCAGAGCTGTCTCAAGAAATTGTCAGTCAACACTATTCCTGGCATTGAGGAGGTGAACATGATCAAGGATGATGGAACTGTCATCCACTTCAATAATCCCAAAGCACAAGCCAGTCTCTCGGCGAATACCTTTGCCATCACTGGACATGGAGAAAACAAACAAATCACAGAAATGCTTCCTGGTATCCTGAATCAGCTTGGTCCTGAAGGTCTTAATCAATTGAAACGATTAGCTAGTTCAGTTGCAGGCAGTGGAGTCAGTAAGGCTACTCTTGAAGAAGATGACGAAGTTCCTGATCTTGTTGAGAACTTCGATGAGGCCAGCAAAGAAGAGGTAATTTATTTAATTTAATGAGGATTTATTCTACATTTCAATTTATTAATGATTTTAATATTAAAAATTTCTATTTTCAAGGTTGCTTTAAAGAAGGAGGCTGATGAAGCTCTTGCAGTTGAAGAAAAGAAAGAAACTGCAAAAGTAACAGAGCAATCAAAAGATGCACCTCTTGCTAAGCAAGAAGTTTAATAACATAGGTGATTCTTAAAAATTAAGTTTTTGTATTCAATGTCAACTGTAATTACTTATGACTTTTTTTTTATAATTACAGAGTTAATTGTTAATATATTAATATAGTTATGCTTAAGGAAGTATGAAAATCAATGATGTAATCACTGGATTGAAAATGAATATAAGTCACATTTACTTGATTTTATGTAAAAAACAAAGTTTACTTTTAATAAATTACTTTGGATACATCAGTACAAATATATTGTCTTTTATTTACTTAGAACTAATTATAATGATACCTTTTTGGATCACTTGTTTGAAATTCTAATTTACATAAAGTACATTGGTTTTTTTCTAGTGATAATAAAGCTTTTCTACAAATGATATGTTTACATGGTAGCTTATAAAACACTTTTTCTGAACAACATTTACAAGTTGGCACACTAGTAACTTTAATGTTGGCATTTAATTGTTCTTCAATGGCAGCATTTCTTTTGTTAATTTCTTGTTGAGTCACAGATTCTCTTAATACACGATTTTGACCTGCTGACATAAAACTTTTTCTCTTGACACTAGAAGTTCTCATAGATGCTACTGGCAATAAGTGTCCATGAAAAGTTTTTTTTACATTACTTGAAGAGGATTCCTCATTTGGCAATTTTCTTTTTACTTGAGGAATAGTACTTTTAATTTTATTTATATTATTTACACTATTTACAGAATTTGTATTCAAACAAGATATGGTTTCTACAGTTTTATAGCTTTGCATTGACTTAGAACCTAAAACTCTAGGCAATTGTTTTATTTCTTCTGTATTACTGTGATCTAGAAGAAATTTATCAATGCGTGTTTTTAAAGGAAAAGCAGGTATAGGTCTTCTGTTATCGTTAAAAGGAACTCCAGTGAATGGATCAGAAGGATTTCTGCCCCATATACCTTCGTTATATGAATGTTTCTCTAAAGTCCTTTGATCAATAATTTTACCACTTGGTAAAATAACTGGCTGAGTCATTATTTCACAAGTTATTGGATCTATAAAATCTTCAGGGGCATTCAAAATATTAGGTGGTAATTGTTTTCTAAAAAATTATAATTGATTATAAATAAATGTATTTTATTATATAAATAAATGAACTCCACTGTTCCACAATATTTACCTTTCCTCTTCTCTTTTTTTACTATCGTTTTCTGTAGAAACAGAAGTACTGCAAGCAGGTAAGTTGTTAAATCTATTCATCCAAAGTGCCATTACATTCATAGATACATCCTTACTACACTTTGGAGAAACCTTCCCCCAAATTTCAATTTTTCCTACAGCAGGTACTGAATTTTCAGTCTTAAGAATGCTGAGTCGCATAGTAGTTACATAGTTGATAATATTAAATGCTTTCATGCACTGCTTTGTAAAATTGGATGGTCCAGGAATGTCTGAATGAGGAATATCTGCCCGATAGAATATTACACCACAATCTTCCTTCTTAAGAAACGTAGTTGAAATGTTCGTGAAAGGCTGAGCATTGGTATCACAGGATTTAACTGATAATTGAAAACCACAAGACTTTTGAGCTCCAACTTGAGGGTAAACGATGATATAATTTATTTGAATATTGCAAATAAAAACAAAGTCAATGCTCACTGGAGGTTTAATACAAGAGTATGCTAAGAAGCCTTTGTCAGAATTGTTTATAAGATTGGACACTTCATAACCTTCTGTGCTGACAGTACTGCAGGTTACCTCTGTTCTCAAGCAAGTATCACAAAAGTTTACAAGCATTATTTAAACAAATTGTAACATCAGCTGCTTAAGTTATCTAATTTTTGATTGATAGAAACTATTTAATAAATTATTATTTATCCATAGTTACTTCATTACTCTGTATACTGTATACTGTATTCTGGGAGAAAAACTATTGATAGAGGTTGAAGGTTGGGACAGATTCCTCTCTCCTCCCCTCTTCAAACCTATTTTTTTTATTACTGATACGTATATATACTTATGCATATATACATGAAACTTAATATACTTACTCTTATTATTTCTATAAAAAAATATTAATAAATTTTTGTTCTGCTATTTTCAATTTATATTTTTTAAATAATAAAAGAAATTCTGGTATTTATATATATGTATATGTATACAAATTAAAATCAGTTCTAAAGGAACTAATAAAATTTTTTGAGTCAGATTTTAATATTAAACTAGATAAACTGCATTAATCAACAAATTCTTAAAAAATTAAATCACAATAAAAAAAGTAATGAATAGCAGTAAAAAATTGTTAAAGCTAAGAAAAGTACTGGAAAATCAAATTTTTTGGGGAAAATAGTAAAGGAGAAGGGGGTGATTAATATTTTCTTCATTATCTTTATATTTGAATAAATTTAAAGTAGATTTTTTTTAATAAGTACTGATCTTTTGAAAGTGTTGGAAAATTACTTTTTCAAGAATATCGATTCTAGCAAAAAAAAAAAACTAAAAGTAAAGAAATATTGACGTAACGGAAAAAAATTAAACAAATTGGGAAAGACAGAACTAAGAGTTAAAACATTTATCTTTTTAAGCACAACCGCAGCGCGAAGGTGCTTTATTTATTATACCAATGTGTACTACGCTTCAATTTATACACGACAAAAGCTCACTGTCATAGACATTAGAATAATAAAGGTAGAAATGAGTAAATATTTTTTTTAACTTAAGAGGTGGGTAAAGCCATAAAAATAAGACAAAATCGAGTGTCTGCCTCTTCGTACGCAATCTATTTCAAAAATTCAGTTTAAAAACATAACTTTGAATAGTCCTTCAATTACTTGTAGTAGATTATTTTTTTCCTTCCTCTTTGTCCTCATTTTCTTCATCCTTTTAAGTATTAATAGATTTAGATCGAGTCGAGCCTCGACCGGCTCTGATTGACCGGCCGCCAATTGATTAAATACACCGTAGCAGTCGTATTTTTTTTACAACATTCGTACTAAAGTCTTGCAAAGGACAAAAGTACAGGAGCCCTCGATACGCGAATGTTCTCTCTGTTCTGCAGCTAAAATTCATTTCTCACAGTAAACTGGACTCTTAAGCTTCTAGGTAAATGCAACGTCACGTCACGCAATATGCCGATCTAACGAAATGAGATCAAGTGTGCATCAAAGCAGTGGTGCGATCGGGCTTCCTGACTTTTGTACGCATTTATACGCATTGTCGCTGCTGGTAAAAACACTGACTTAGATTACCACGCACAAGTAATGTTACAATCTCCCTTTTACCTCCTTACTTGCTTGCTCAAAGTCCCTTTTTTTATTTTATTGTTTTAGATTAGAAGACTTATAAAAAACACACGAAATGTGCACACAAACTCGTCGAGGAAGCGCAAGACTTATCTCTCGCGCGCCTGCCGAGTCCATCAAACACATTCTCTCGCTAAAACTTTTACGTCACTAGTAAACTTTAGTCGAAAAAATAAAAGCTCCCCCCTATTATTTATTCTCCCTTGACTTTCAGTTTCTTTAACAAATGCCATTCTATCCATAAAAATACGTCGTATTAACTTCTTCAGCCCCTTTCTGATTGCATGTAATTAACTAACACAGTCATTATTAAATATCTACAAATTTGATTCTCCTGTGCGAACTCTGTTAAATAAATGTATCTTGCAGCAAGAAATACAAAATATCACACGTTAGTAATTTCCCGTAGTACCGCCGTTCAGGATGGATAAAAACGAGTGCGATAGAAAAAGAAAATTTTCATCCGATATACAAAAGTGTACGGGAATCTATAGACGTCATTTCTCAGTGACGTGGATCTATAAGTTTCTGTACAATTTTATATGTTATAAAAAACGTGTATACAAATCGGCATCAGTCACCAGCAACGACCACAGTATATCTAACTTTTTACAATACAAAATACAGCTCCTGCACGTATGCACGTATTTAAATGCGATGTAGTAAGGAATTCACTCGTAAACGTAGAAATGTAATGAGAACCCGTGTCACGCGCATCAATCTTAAGTAGTGCTCGGAATTATTACAACTTTACAACCTCTTGTTGTGTTCGGTATCTTTTAAAACATTTGCAATTCAAAAATCATACTTGGATGAATGAATGGTATACGATGCGACTGCGATGAGTTTGATCATGACTACACACAGAATGTGAGAAATATTTACATACCTACATGCCATGTATCATCACGATAAAATTCACACACGTCGGAGAGAAAAAAAAAGTAGATAAAAAATAAAAAAACAGGTGGTACTTTCGTCGAAAATGGGACTTTTAATGAAAAAAATACACCTTTACTTATGATTGGAGCCAGCGGTGGGTCTTGCGACCCGCGCGGTTTCACATACAAACACTCAAGATATTACACAGGACCTAATAATCTGCTTGCTCGTTCGCAGCTAACAAAAAGGCCTCCGCTCCGATACAATCTCATTACATTCTTACGAGCTGTCTGCTTCAAACCCTATTCTGCTTTTATCTAATGTTTACTTGGCGCGCATTTTTCTGTGCCAATACATTGGCGCGCTCATTTTTGCCGTTTACAGCTTATACTTCCGAATTTCGTCACCTTTAAACAACTACTGAGCTTCATATAAGAGGAGAGATAGAGGGAAAATGGAGCGATTCTCTCTAAAACGAAGAGAGACGATTATTCGATACAAG
Source organism: Ormyrus labotus (assembly GCA_035582975.1). Classification (NCBI taxonomy): domain Eukaryota; kingdom Metazoa; phylum Arthropoda; class Insecta; order Hymenoptera; family Ormyridae; genus Ormyrus; species Ormyrus labotus. Next base: position 29,992,912 of record JAWWEO010000001.1, on the reverse strand, counting down.
ATGCATAGATAATTTGTCAATAGTCGCATGCCATCAATTAATAAAAATTAAGATTATAATTCACATATTCTGTCATTTTGTACTTAATAAAACAAAAAAAAACAAAAAAAAAACTAAAACGAGCTCCATTGCCGATCATGGGCATAACTTATTTTGAATAAGTTAAATGAAAACATAGCTCGCTTGATATAAATCATGCGCTTTCGTTGTCATCGTATCATCTCGTATCTTTCTCATTTTCTTCTTAACTTAAATATCCAAACACCTTGCATCATAAAAAATTACGGGAGAGTACAGAAAGAATCTGTTTAGGTTACGGCGAGGAAAGGTTGGGGAAAGTATAATAGGGGACAATCCCAAGGACTTAGTTTTTTCTTTCTATGCGCTACAGTTTTAAATCGAACGTTACAATATTATTACATCATTAATAGTCCGTGTACGTGTAATTATGCAGGTATGCTTTTTCAAGTACGCGGTATGCCTTTACTTTTTTTTACTTGTTTCTTTTATTTCTTAAGTCAACCATTAGAGGCTTTCTTTTACTATTTTACCGACTGTTCAATCCTCAGCATCTACTCAAATAATCGTTACTACCTCAATACTAAGACGTTGACCACCTGCAAGAAAAATTCTTATTCCGAATCCATCCTTTAGTAATTTTCAGAATAAAGTCTTAAATATTTAATTGGTTCATTTTCAAGTCTTTTAAATAACAAACTCTTCTTGTAGTTGATCACCAGGTTTATTTAGGACAATAGTAATAATGATTATTTGAATAAATTATACAGTGAGATTAGAGTCCTTGGTAAAAGAGACTTCTACCATCCGTTCAATCCTTTTAAATGTAAATGTATTGTGCGCGCGCACACATGAATATAAGGGTATCAGCTTATCAAAAATTATAAACAAATGAATAAAATCGCGGACAAAAATCGAGGCGTCTTGAGGCGTCTCGTAAGAAAAAACTGCAGAAGTCGCAATAGAAATTTTTAATTTATTTTCTGCCTTTAATTAAGAGGGAATAGGGTAAAGGGCTGGGAATGGGCGAATTGATAGAATAATGAGGAGATGGAGGAACTGATCCAGGTCATTAGGGAGCATCGGAGAGATGTCGAAGATTCTTCAAAAAAGCGGAACGCACGAGCGTCTTTTGGCGCAGGACGTGCGTGTCGCTTTTCTCCAGCCTGCTTAACATCCCTACCTAGCTACAAAATTCCTGGCAGTGGCGCGCGCGCGAGAGAGACGGTAAACGGCGACTGTCGTTATCGTTTAAGCGAGCGGCACGGATCCCAGTGATCTCCTACTTCCTGTCGTCCTGGTCGCACTCCCGGCTTATGTGACCGGTCTTGTGGCAGATGTAACAGGTCTTGCCGCCACCCTCGGGGCAGTTGCGCGCGATGTGTCCCGTTTTGTTACAGGTGTAGCAGCTCTGCATCGTAAAGCGTCCGGAGTCGTTGCTCTCAGGGCAGCTGCGGGCGATGTGTCCGGTTTTGTTGCAGTTGTAGCAGCTCATCTCTGGTCCCTGGTAAGAACCATATTGAAACTGCATTTTATTTTAATTAATGAAGTTCTACTGTTTTTGTATGTGTTTTCATGGATGAGTTTTGATGGGTTTGACTGCAGAGTGTAGGCTGTTCCAACTTTACTATACCAATGATATTGGATCTTTTATGAAATCTAATATCATGAGCAATAATAACTTATGACTAATCAACTATTGAAATTAAAGCCATTCAACAATAAGCGTACACCGTTGCATCATGCAGCTATGCATTTAAATTTGCAGTTGTTTATTTTTTTCCAATAGAATCATAATAGACAAAAAATGAAAAAAATAAAACAGATGCTCAAATAAATGCTGCATTAGTCAATGATAAAATGAATGATGAGAAGATAAGGTGCAAAATGATACTCACTTGTTGGCAGTCTTTTGCAATGTGTCCTACACCATTGCAACGGTAGCAAAGATCCTGATCTTCTTTGCACTCACGTGCGAAGTGGCCATATTGGTTGCACTTGAAGCACTTTTCACGGCCCCTGCCAAAACCTCCATCGCGATCACGTCTGTCACCTCTACCACCAGCACCTCCGCCTGTGGGGCATTCCCTGGCAAAATGGCCCATACGGTTGCATTTATAACAAGCACTGGAACTCATTTTTTATAAATCTGCAACAAAAAGGCAAAATAATACATTAATTATACATAGAATAAAGATCATTGTGTAAAAAAGGCAATTTTTTAAATTTAATATTTTACTTATGTAATGTTACATTGTCGTCAACAATGTTCATACAAATTACCCAATTAAAATAAAACAGGAAAAGATTTTTTCTTTTTTAGTATTTGCTTGTAAATTTGAGAAGGAAAATATAGACATCCGTGTAAAGGGAAGTATCGAAGATACGGCGGCCACGACAGTCTCACGCCAAGCGATAATCAAAAAGAGAAACTTCCTCTTAGAGAGTATACGTGCTAGAAATTATCCAAGTTTACATACGCTCTCGTCGATGGAAGCCTTTCCAAAAAATAGTTTCCGGAGCACGTGCAAAACGGACGCGGTGAATACTCCCGCTCTTGAATCAATACGCTTTTCACCGTGGCCTACGAGACTCTGGCATACACGCGCGCCTCTACTAGAATGACGAGAGTAGAACGACGCGAGAGGGAGAGGGGCTCCACGCGGGGAGGCGTCCGGGGCAGAAACCCCCGAAAAAAAGCCAGAAACCCGAATATTTCCCTCGGCAATCTGCAATTTCCCGGAAGCATCGGATTACCCTAGCTGTCGTGAGAAGGAAGGCGAGCGCACGGAATGAAACAGTGTGTACATATAAAATGGCACCGTGTGCATCTTTCTCTCTCGGGCGCGCGCGCCAACATACACGCACACAGACGGCCGCGCGCGGCGCACAAGCGCACCGAGAGAGCGGAGTCACTCTCTCGCGCGCGCTTCCCAACAGAGACAGATGCATGCATACACGCAAAAAGGGGAGAGAGAAAGAGAGTTGGAGAGCCGGGCACGTGTTTTTTTTCCCTTCGCGGAGGAGACTTTCTTGGCCTCTCACCTCGACTCGCTTCGAGCGACATTTTTTTCGTCCCCCCCGACCGAGCGAGACGCGAAAAAGCCGGATTCCAGGCAACGTGGCTGCGTACGCTCCTTCTCTCTTTTCACCTCGCTCGTCATCTGAGCGACAAAGGTCCCAAACAAGACCCCGCACGAGGCTCCTGCGCAGCTCGAGAAGGGCGACAGACGCCACGGCCGAATCGATGCACGTAGAAACAAAAAGGCGACTGAAATTCATCGTACGAAAATCGAGGAGGCAAGCACGTAGATACGTACGCGCGCGCGCGCGCGCGCACGGCCTAAACATGGCATCCACCGATCCACGGTGGCGGCGGTGGCGGCCGGAGTGACGCCGCGGCCGCCTGGCATTCCGCGAAATCAAGGAAAAGGCCACGTTTTCCTCTCTAATCTAACCTATTACCTGAAAATCACGTGTGAATTGATAAAATTACGAAAAACGCACCTGGAATACCAATAAAGTACGAAATACGGGGAGATAAAGAATATCCCACGTGTACGAAAAAGACGCCAGCGTCGTATGAAAGGTGCAGAGGCGTGCGTCTACCCGGACAGCGTCCTCGCAAAAGTATACAATAGATCTCGAGCACACGCGCAATTAACGGGGGTAAGAATGAGAGGGAGGGAGCGCGATGAATCCCCCGAAAGGGTAGAGATTTTTTTTTTTCGTAAATTTAATCACAAACTGCGCTTACCTGTTTGCTTCTCGTTCACAATGTAGAGAAGACGAGGACGTGAATGAAGGAGTGAAGCTTCAAAGGCTCGATTCGACTCACTGATGCCGGAGGACACGCTGAGATGAGAGACACTCTCGGCACCGCAACCACACAAGAGGCGAAAGACCGGGCCGACTGCGACGGGCTTTACCGGGGACGAATCACGGACTATGAATGAGCTGTGTAGTTAGGCGCCCCACACGGCAGTCCTTGCTCAGTCCTTACGCCCCCTGGATTGCCGGGAACGCAACTCCTCCGATTGGTAACTTTTAACCATTTAATAACTTTTTTTTTAATATTTAAAGCTCGTTTTCGGAACATTTATCATTTTTTGTCAATTACGTACAAAATTTAAGGCTTGCGCTAATAAATAAACAGAGGAATTCGGAGTTTGAGAAGGCGGGAATTTGAAGCGACAGCCATGTTGGATAGTCATAGGGGCAGGCGAGCTTCCTCGCTCGCTAGCGGTCGTAAAAACTCGGAGAGTCATACGAGCAATGCGCTCGATAAACACGCGCGCACACGATCTGCGTCGTTCACCCTTTCTCCTACTTTCCACCCGAAATTGTACCCCTAATTGCAAAGAATTGCTTTTCTCCATTTTTGGACGAATTCTCAGAATTCGGTTTGGTGGATGAGAGACAGATTTTTCTTAGAAAGGCATGCAAATGTGCGTTTTTGTTTTGACTCGATGCAGGGCTACCAAATTGCGAATGTAGAAAAAGTTGCGCGCCAAATACCAGCTTATTAAAATTTCTTTTGAATTTTATAAACTTATACCCTTCCAAATAAATATAGGTCTTACGGAATAATATATAAGTAAAATTTTTTATCTTGAGAAGGTAATTTATCTTTTATTAAAAAATATGTAAATCCAAAAAAAAAAATATTTAATTACTAAAAGTAAACCTACTTGGCAAGATTTATTTAATTTTGTCAATTGGTTCGTAATATTTCTAAATTTTAAAGATTTTTTTCGAAGAAATGAGTTAATTTATAAGAAATTTTTTGCTGCAAGAAATATGAATTAAAAAATCGAATTAAAAAAATTATACGATTAATTTGAATAGTACCGTAAGTATATATTATATTACATTAAATAAAACTGAAGTTTCGGCAAAAATAAAAATAAATCAGCAATTCTGAGTGATCAGTACTTCAGTACACTTGCCCAAGAGCCTCAAGAATATATATGACTGTTTGTTGTTGTATCACTATGATTGGCGCGATTCGCAGTTTCGACAGTGTCAATCCAATCACTTGTATTGCAGACTTGCAGAGTATTTTTAAATTGTTTATTTTGTAAAGGGTTTTTTTATGACCATGAGCGAAAAAAGAAAAGCAGAAGACGCAGAAGGTGAAAATGATGATGAGTGGGTCGGTCCTTTACCCTCAGATGCTGTGGCTCCAAAGAAACAAAAAGGTTAGGATTTGTAGATAGATTAATTATTTGCATTCAAACTTTAAATTTTTTAAATGATTTTATTTTTTTTACTAATTACAGTTTTGGAATATGAAAATGTTTATCTCGACAATTTACCATCCTGTGAATGTTATGAAAAGTCTTACATGCATCGAGATGTCGTTACACATATTGCAGTAACAAAGTACGCTTATTTATTTATTGACTGAATTATTTTATTTAAAAAAATCTAAATTATCATTTATTTTGTAGAACAAATTTCATTATCACTACAAGTTGTGATGGACACCTTAAATTTTGGAAAAAGCAAGATGAACTTATTGAATTTGTAAAACATTTTAGAGTTCACTTGAAACCGATCCAAGATTTAGCAGTAAGTTGCAATGGTGTACATTGTTGTACAGTTAGTTTAGACCAGTGTATGAAAATTTTTGACGTTGTAAATTTTGGCAAGTATCAACAATTATCATATCTATTATCAAACATTGAAATATTAGAATTTATTTTAATTTAATATTCTTCTTTTTCAGACATGATTAACATGATGAAACTTGGTTATACTCCACAATGTGCAGAATGGGTTTACGCGGCTGGTGATGCTATAGCTGCTGTTGCAGTATCTGATCAAGAAAGTAATAAAATTTGTATTTATGATGGCCAGGGATCAGAAACACCTTTACATATTCTGGATGCACTTCATAGACAACCTGTAGTTGTTATGAAGGTAAGAATTTTAAACATAAATCTTGTTATCAATTAAACCTTGATTCAGAATTGATAGATGTTTTAAAATATTTTTAGTATAATCCTGTCTATGAAACGTGCATATCTGTAGATAAAGCTGGAATTTTAGAATATTGGACTGGACCAAAACATGAATATAAATTTCCTAAAAGCGTTAAATTTGAATCTAAGTTAGATACAGACTTATTTGAATTTGCGAAAAATAAAACTTATCCTTGTGGACTGGCAGTTTCCATGGATGGTAAGAAATTTGCCTCATTAAGTGGAGATAGAAAAGTTCGAATTTTCAATTTTCTAACTGGGAAAATGTCTAGAGTGTATGATGAAACTCTTCAAAGATACATAGAATTACAACAGATGACACAGCAACTTCCAAACATGGAATTCGGTAGGAGGTTTGTATTTAATAATTAAATAAATTAAATTAAAATTACAAAAAGAAAAACAATTTTTAAATTTGTAATTGAATTAAACTTTTTATAATGAATTAAAGGATGGCTGTGGAAAGGGATTTGGATAAAACTCAAACAAATCTGGGTAATATAGTATTTGATGAATCTGGGTATATGATACTATATAGTACTATGTTTGGAGTAAAACTCATAAATACTTACACAAATCGCTGTATAAAAATATTAGGGAAACCGGAAAATCTTCGGCCGATACAATTGGCACTTTTCCAGGGAAAAGCAAAAAAAACTATAACTACAACAGTTGAAATGGAAGCATCAGACAATCCCACTTTGGAATTAATTAAATCAGACCCAATTTTGTTTTGTACCGGTCATAAAAAGAATCGATTTTACATGTTCACGAGACGCGAACCAGAAGATACGAAAGGTCCAGAGTGCGACAGAGACGTGTTTAATGAGCAACCCTCTAAAGAGGACATTATTTCATCTACAGAAACTTCGAATATGCAAAAGATCTTTGACAATGCTATTATTCATACTGCCCTAGGAGATATTCACGTCAATCTTTTTGGAAAAGATGTTCCCAAGACGGTGGAAAATTTTTGTGTGCATGCAAAGAATGGTTACTATAATAGTCACATATTCCATCGAGTCATCAAAGGTTTCATGATCCAAACTGGTGATCCTACTGGTACTGGAACTGGAGGTGAAAGTATATGGGGAGGAGAATTTGAAGATGAATTTAAAAAGCATCTGAAACATGATAGGCCTTACACCCTTAGTATGGCTAATGCAGGTCCAAACACAAACGGAAGTCAATTTTTTATAACATTAACTCCTACAGTAAGTCCTCTTTACAACTTTAAAAGTACAATATTTAAACATACACTATATAAATTAAATTTGATTTTTTTCAGCCTTGGCTTGATAATAAACACACAGTTTTCGGCCGAGTAGTGAAAGGAATGGAGGTGGTACAAAATATTAGTCAAGTAAAAACGAATCCCAAGACTGATAAACCGTATGATGACATAAGAATAATCAGTGTAACTGTAAAATAATTTTGTCTGGTAATACAACGTACAAAGGATAGATATTCAATTGTAAATAAATCAAGATTTTTATTAAAATGATTTCTATTAAAATAAAAAAAAAACATGTTTATTTTTTTTTCTTTGCAGCTTTTTCTTTTTCTTGTTCTTTTAAGCTTTGAGCATACCTAAGACCTCTTATAAAATTATATGCCCCCGTCATAGCTACAAATGCATTCACGCCTAATAAATTGTAATTTTTAGGTATAATTACCACAGAATATCTGCAATGAAAAGTAAATCAGTAATTTTTTATTTTAAAATAATCTTTGTAATAATCCCACCTTGACCAGATTATACCAGTTAATGTTAGAGCACCGGTTTGTCGCAATGAAATCGTGTCGACAGGTCGATTTATATCTCCAATACCGGCTATAACCAAACCCCACTTGAACGTTGGCGCCCAAAAGAAGATTGTTGTGGGTCCTGCAGGAAAGAATTATTTTTAATTTAATTTAAAAATATTTCTTTATAAACTTAAAGTGAACATTCAATTTTTTACCTGCTGGGTGTAAAAATATGGCTCGAGCTTTTTCCGGAAGGCACAGAGCAACTCGTTGCATTAACTTTTGATAGGCTGTTGGATTTTTGCTCATTTTTTAAAATCTTTATTTTCTAACTATATTAAATTTATTTATAATAAGCAACGTGACATTTAAAACAAACAATGTTATATTTACATTAAACAATGTAATTATATAATTATTCATATATTACAGCTTCATTAATTATGGTGTGACGTAATAAACATTCAAATAGTTCTTAATTTTGAACTTTTGTGTAATGAATTTTTTTGTGCACAGAAAATTTACCTTTTTTGTGGTTAACTAACGAACAACGTAAATATTCTTACTTCAGAGTGGAAAATTGAATTTCGAAAATTATAAGAATAGATTTTGGATTATTACGAAGTTGTTAAACTTATTTTAAATAAATATACAACACAAGAATAGATAAACCAAAAAAAATTTAATTTATCAGGCGCCGATGTTTCGTATTCGATATTCATCTTTTGTTTCTTTCCTTAGAATAATGTAAAATAAATTAGTTCGGCGCGTTCCATAAACTCAATCAATTTCGATATTCTCGTGTTGAGATCAATCACATCGCGTGGAATTTTTTACATAAAAGGGATTCAATAATAAATGAAACAAAAGAAACATTTTGACAAATGCCACGTGAAACAGCCATCGAAGTTAGAAATTATGATAATTTCTAAATAATTCAGAGTCGACCTCTCAATCCAAAAATCAAAGAAACGAAATCCGCTCTATATACTCACCCCGTAGCTCCGTTGAATAAAACAATACCCAGCCGGATGAAAATCCGACGAACAAGCTGCAAAGAAAAAGGAGGACGCGGGAGATTAAAATGAAAAAAAATGCAGGAATGAGTAGAAAATTCATATATATTTTCAGAATATAATCCCTAAGTCGCATAAATATATATATATATATTTATACATACGTTACGTTTGATAAAGAAAAAGAGTACAATACAATACACCGCTCTATGAGATTATCAGTTTTCGATGTCGCCTGCTTTTTTAGGTCCACGCGATTAAAGGCGACAAACACGCGACCACGGTGTAAGATAAAGAGGTGGACCGACGACCCCCCACTCTCTGTGACGTTATTGAAGCCCTTCCACTTTTTTCC
>JAWWEO010000001.1:29948137-29983687 GCA_035582975.1 Ormyrus labotus | reverse complement strand
GGAAGGGCTTCAATAACGTCACAGCAGTTTAGTGGTGGGGGAAGGGTAGTCGGTCCACCTCTTTATCTTACACCGTGCACGCGACCCTCTACTTATCCCGCCTCTCTCCTAATACAAAGTGATATGACGGCTGTATCCTCTCTCTCCGCCCTCCTCGATTCCTTGTCGTCTCGTTTGTTATCCCCCCGCGGTGAAGAGTTGCGGAAACTTTGCGCGCCGACGAAGGCGACGGTCTTCGGGGGATACAAAGGAAGCTTCGTATACCGTACAAGAGTAAAAGTGCGCCGAGCGGACACGAGTGCCTCTGCTCCGCGAGAAGCGCGAGGCAGCTCCGATTCGAGTGTCTTCCTTACCTTTTAAAGTATCATTCGAGGAATCTCCCGTAAGCAAACGGGACACGGACGCTCTTTTCCTCAATCCAATTTTCCAGAGTGACCGCAGCACTCGTTTCTCATTGCTCTCGGCAAGTAATTGCATTATAATTGATTACAGCTTAATCGAATAAACTCGCGTCTGCCTTGGAAACTGTATACACTCGGGAAAATTTAAAAAGCTTCATTCGATCTCGCTCTCCCGCGGCTTTAAAGCCGCGGCGACGAAGGAGAGAGGAGCAGCCGCGTTTAAAATCCCATTTACCCGCGGCGAAGAAAAAGAGTGTCACCGAATAAAGGACAATGCAATTACTTAGCACAGCAGAGGCGCGCACTTTGTTCGGCGAGCGCGTCCCTCCCCCCTCCCCCTGCATTTGCATGCGCAATCCCGAGCGCTGTTTTCTTTCCTCCCCCCGCCTGGATGCCGGCCCGTTTAGTTAGCTTAATGCGCCGAAGCGATCGATGTGGAAAACAAGCGTCTCTCTCGGCTCTCATTAAGATCGCGCGGGGAATGATGATCCGTTAAATTCCGCCTTGAGAGCCGAGCGGGGAGTTGGCTCTCAACCTTTTTTCCGCCCCGGTCTCTTAGCCTACTTTACATTCGCGCGCTCCTCCGCGCGCGACCGATTTGCATGCGACATGTCATTTCTTCTTCTTCTTATCCTCCGCCTGCTTCTTCTCTCTACGGACGTGAGAATATTGGTTGTCGCTGATGGAGTCAAAGGCATAAGGGAGTTTTCATTCCAAAGTCTGTCAACGTTTGATTTTCCTTTTTACGCAAAATTCGACTTCCTATTTGATGCTTTTAGGAACTTTCCGCGCGAACGATCGTGCTGGTAAAGAGACTTTGAGAATTTAAGTTTTGAAGAATGTCGCGAATGTTAAATGAAAAAATTCGACGTTCATTTTAAGAGATACCTGTTCTGATACTTAACGACGAACTTTAATGCTTCGTTTATAAGTACCCATCATCGTCGGAATACTAAATACAGTCACTTTAACGAGCAATCTGTTGCTATCCCTATTTAAATATTCCAACGGTATCGTTACTTCGAAATTTAAGAACGGATACAATTTTGTCAAAAAAGGTTTTAAAAGCCTATGCGAAAAAATTACAGACAACGCGAATATTAGCAATTTGACCAGGCCAGATTAAACAGCCGATAAGAGGGCCGAAAATAATCGCCAACGCAGCAAACGGCGAAGGCCGCCGACGGCGAAAAGCCCCGAATCATATTCGACGCGACAGTCCCCAATACAGCATACAGACGCTCCTCGGAAGCAGAAGAAATCACAGAGGCATGCAGTTTCGACCATCTTAGCCTATTTAGCCGCTCGCCTTCTTGGGGCCAGATCGAGATATCGGCGTCGCGGGGTCAAGTGGCCCCCCCCGGCTGTCCCCCTTTTTTTTTCGACAAAGGCCCCTTCAGAAATTGGGACGACGAGCGCTTTTACTTGACAGTGTACACCTGTTCGTTTATGCTTTGGGGGGGAGTTGCAGCTATACGTAAACGCGAATTTACATGATTGAGAAGGGTCGTACTTCTCGGCAGTATGTAGATAGGATAGTGTCGCGAGCGAGAGCTTTTTCCGATTTCGGTGGAAACGCAAATTCACGGAATTTTGGGCTTTGGAGTATAGATGGGAAAATGTGACTCCTCGGTGGGAAGCTGAAGTTCGGTCGAGGAAAGGAAGAAATTTCTTGTTTATTAAGTTTTATTTGAAAACTGAATAATTTAAACGTTAATTCGAATCGCCGTTTCGAAGTCAAATCCAATGAAAAGCTTCTGTGCGGCAAATAATTTCAATTAAAATCTCGCATTTACTCCAAATACTTAAAAGTTACAGCGATATTAAAAAACAAAAGGACAAAAAAAGTTTATGTACAGAATGACGCTTCGCGCACAATATACTATACGAACTGACTTTTAAATGAGAACTACAATTCATTCGGCAAACAATAAATAAAGCTTCGGGAGGGAATTTTTCTTTCCCCCGGCAAAGAATTTCAAACAACTCCTCCGCATTTATTCCGCCATTTCGCGAAATTCATTTACAAATACATCCATATCGGCCAAATAAGTTTTCGGTGGCTTCGACTACATATATATATATATATATATATATATATACACGTCGTCCTTCGAACTTGCAAAGTTTAACCCAGATCGCCGATAGACGGCAGAGACAGAAGCCGTCCGTTTCGTTTAAAGCTCCGCGCGCAAAATTTTGCCAGGCTGCTTTACGTTATTGTTGCAATTTGATATTTCAGCCGGGGAGTTTCTCTCTCGGTCGAGTGGCTCTCGCACTGATTAAGACGTTCGCGCAGCTGCGACACCGATTTATTGGTCATAATTGAAAGTGATTTTAATTAAAACTATAACCGGCTTCGGGGGTATTAGAAACTTTAACCAGTTGGGAGAACTGCGCCGCGGCCGAGCCGTTATTGTTAGGGAAATGTATTAAGATTGAGTCCGTACGCGAATCGAGTCGGTATATATAGTTCCTAACGGTAGAGAATTGGAAATTTTAAACGAAACCTCCCATAATTAAAGCTCGAGCTTGATACGCCGATTCAACTCTGTTACAGGTATTCGACAGTATTCTCAGCGTGGACCCAACGGCATCGGAGATTCTCATTTTCATCGAGATCGAGAGGAGCACGTAGAGCTTTTAGCCTAGATAATACAAGAATAGAACACTTCAAAGAGATCTGCGGTATGCACATTCCTCGGCGGTAATGCGAGATAAACGGCGTCGTAAGGGAACGGCTTCATCCTTCGTCGCCGGAAATTCAAAGAAGGTAAGAACGCCGTGTTTTTCGATCGAGCTTGCAAGTGGAGCTTTTCGGCCGGTGTGTCATCGGGAGGCGTCTCTCGCGCGCACTGCGACTGACGCGTCTATTTTCTCGCGCACTGCGACTGACGCGTCTATTTTCTCGCGCACTGCGCTTACCTTTCAAGAAAGTCACGTTCACCCGGAATTTTGAATCACTCTAACGGTCTCTTTTTGTATATACAACTGCGATCTATATGCTTATGCCTTATGTTTTAGATATAGAAATTCTCGGGTTACCTTGGTACTTGAACGAATTATAAAACTGTTGTAACATTGAAGTAACGGGAACGTACTTACATCCTAGAAAGTGACTACATTTATACCATATATTTTAACTGTAGCTTACGGTTACTTATGAGTTACAATGGTTGATTTCGCGGCGTTCGCCTTCCTCGCTTATTGTTCTTTAATACGTTTCTTTGTTCGATGTATACGTAAATTCGAAAATTGCATTTTTAATTGAAATAAAACCCCGTTCGAACCCATCGAAGACGACTTGCGTTTCACCTCGGAGCTGGAAATCTGCAAGTCTCGAGTAACATTCTTTCCTGAAAGTCTCCGTTACACTCCGCCTGTCGCCTTGACCCGCCCCGAGCGATTTAATTCCCTGATTGATATTTTTAATTAAAACTCAGCTGCCGAGAGAGCGCCGATCAAAGCAGAAGAATCAGCGCGTAAACGCAGGCCGCGGCGGCCGACGCTCTCCGCAATTACCCTCCCCCGTCCCCCCTCAAAGAAAATTAAACGCGCGTCGAGCCGGCGGCGATCCAATTTCAGCCCGAATCCGTGTGTGTTTATCGCCAAGTTTCGGGCAAGTTTCGAGCGCGATGATTGCGGAGGGAGGCGAGGAGGGGGGGAGTTATAAATTAAGGCTCGCGAGCCGCGAACGAAGATCGATCGAACGGCGCGTGCCCGCACTGCCTGCGTTCGCCCGTCGAGTATTATTTCGCACGCGCTTGCTGCCTGGACCACCCCAGGAAAGGATATGCTCTCGGATAATATACGGAGCGAGCTGCTCTCGCTTCTGGCTGAAGCTTCGTTTTCGCCAAAATCGAATATTGCAAGCTCGATCCCGAGAGGGGGGCGAGTGGCGCGAGGCTTGCTTCGTCATTTTTTTTTTTTCTTTTTTTAAGTGTACTCGCTTTAAGGTAAGTGACGCAGCTAGTTATTATTCCGTTTCTTGGCCACTCGCGTGAACTAACCCAGTTTCCCTAAAGGACATTCATTATGATAAGTACGTCGTAGAAATCTCAGCAATGCGACTGGAAACGAACAAGTTTATGTTGTTTATATAATAATGGTTTATTCGCAAACAATAAATAATCTTAATTAATTCCTCGTAATTCTTCTAATCTGGCTTACAGAGTAATCGATAAAGCATCCAACTAAACGTACAGCATTCGCTTTCGCCCTCTCATCGTGGCGTACCCCTTTGGTAAAAGCCGAAACGAGACCCTCATTAATTTACGATACCCGCTAAGAAGTATATCTGCACTCAGCGTCGTATAAAATCTTTCTACGTCTAGATTGAACTAAAGTATAACGCTCGCTATAAATACATTTTACAATAGCCCACGAGGGCGCACGGAGTCCGACGCGAAATGATAAATGGCCGCATTACCCCTTTTGAAAGGAACCCGCGATCGACAAGCCAGAAATAAGGAATAAAAATGAAAAGAGCTTTTCAAGCTCGCCGTTAAGTAATTCGCCTCCTACGACTCCTTAAAAGAGCAGCTCGGGGGAAAAAGCGTCTGGTTTTTCGCTCCATCATACGCTTTGGTGCGCCCGATGCCCGAGCCGTGGCCTCCCCTCCCCTCCCCCCCGTCTGAAGCACACGAGAAAAGAGTCGAGACTTTTTTCTTTTCCGCGGAGGGGGAAAAGGGTAAATAATATAAATGAAGCCCCGGAGCCTCTTGGCTTCGTCCCGTCGTCGCGACCGAGAATAGAATATATACTCGCCCGGCCGGCAATTTTCTCCCTTTTTTTTTCGCGCCGAATTTATTTAACGCGCCTCTGCCGGGGAGCAGGGCTTGCCTTCGATTTACTAATTAGTTCTCACCGAGATACAAGCCCGAAGGCCCAAAGCAATGTAACAAAAAAAAGGTCGCATTCGGCCGACGAAATCAAGAGGCGCCGGGACGCGCGCGAAGGTGACGGGAGAGTCAGGCTCCTCAGAGGATGAAGAGGTTCTCGCAGCTCTTGGTTTTCCTCTTGAAGCCGAGCAGGTGCTGGAGTATCTTGCGGTGGTGCTTGCTGCGCCGTCGGCGCGTCACCTGCTCCCGGTCACGCTGCGGGTTCAGCTTGATCTGCGCGAGGATGCCGACGAGGAGCTCGTCGACGTGGTGCGCCAGGCCCGAGGACGTCTCGATGAACTTGCAGCCGCAGCTGTTGGCGATGCGGCGACCCACTGTTGCGACAACAAAAGCAAAATATAATATGTTCGTCCGATTATTATGCTAAGCTTCGCTTTGAGGCCAGTTTTTTGGGAGGAGGAATCGATTCTGGTACCGGATTTTTCTCGGATTTCTGGGCTCCCCTATTGGGGTAATTAAAATTTAACGAGCAATTATGGTATTGATGCTGGCGGGGTACCCGAATTATCGGCAGACTGAATGCAGTAATGTACGCGGTGACACACAAATTAGTTTACATTTCGGTAGTAATAAAAAGTTATTAGTTTGCTGTTTGACTCGTTAATTGATTCGTTTCTCTGCGACTCGACGGTAAATAGGCTGAAAAGAGACGGGTTCTTTTTCATTTGGCTTTCCGTTTCCTTTGCCGGGTATAACGAGCTAAATCAAATATTAATCTACTCAAAGAATACCGGAGGGGCCGGCAAAGAGACTAATCTTCATTTGAATGGCCGAATGTAAATGAAAAAAAGATTCGACTTTAGCATCCGAGCTTCTTGAAACATTCGAGCGCGCTTTCTTAATGATATTGCAAAAAAGTCCGGGTCGCATAAAGTCGAATGCTAAAGTCGCTCGTGATGTTTCATTAAAATGCTTTTAAATGCTTGACCAGCTTTTCCATACCTTGGCGTTCAAATGTTGATTCTGCTTTTATCTAAAGAACTAAGCTATAACGTGCTAATTTCATATATTAAAATTTTTAATGAACCCTTTCGCGCTTAATTGCACTGGCAATGAATAACAAAACTAAAAGTTTCGAACGAAATGTTTGTTTTATCCCTTTATTGCGCAATAAAAATAGCCGGCCGTCAATAATTTAAATTTAAAACTAAAGTTACACCTTATTGCAGTTAGCGGGCTATTAACTTTTATAAGCCGTTAAAGATAAATTGCGGTTTTATTGCCATAATGATACAATCGGCCGTAAGTTTGTTCGCCAAGTACCCTACGTTCATTAAAGTCCAGAAAAGAGAGCAGTGAACGTCGGTTATCGTGTGAAAATAATTGCCATTTAATTACGAAGAAAAATGCCTTGCTTTAAATCTGCAGGCCAGTCAAACGTGTTTGTTACTGCAAGTTTCTTTTGTACTTTTTTTTAAAAGCTTTGTAAAAACGACCTAACTAATTTTTTATTTGAGTATTAAATATTTTAGCACGTATATAAGGAGATGGGCATCGGTTTAGTCCGACGACGTTGCGCCGACGTTATCTTCTGTCATTACTGGCGATCTTTTTAATTTTAATTTTTTAATCAATTTTCACGGAATAAAAGCTGATTCATATCCGTCCGTAATTATTGTCTCGTGAATCAACAGCACCTGATAACATCTACTAAAATTTTCTCGAATAAAATAATTGACCTTGAACCGCGCTAGAGGGAATCGGAAAAAGGAAACCATACGAATTAAAGTATATGGTATTACCGAAATTCCGGAGATTTTCTTGAAAAAAATGTTTATCGAGCCCCAACGCCAAGCGAATTATCGAACGGGAAATTATCTACTCACTCATAGTGGGCACCTCGCGTTTGCGCTCGAGGTCGACCTTGTTGCCGACGAGGATCACTCCGCGCTCCGCCATGTAGTCGCTCTTCCACAGGTGCATCAGCGTCTCCTCCGCGAACTTGAGCGAGCGACGGTCCACCACCGAGTAGACCACCACGTACACGTCCGGGTTGTACGTCGAGCAGAACGTCTCCACCTGCGGAGACTCGACTGATTAGCGCACTTCCTTTTTTAGACCTGTTGAAACGTGCTTTTTTCGTCCGCGCAGCGAGAATATTCGCAAGTCGCTCTCTGATTGGGCTGAGCGTGATGGATGAGGCTTTTGCGCTTTTAGTTTGAATTACGGCTGCTTAACGTCGTCGGTTTGCATTGCGAGTGACGGCGATTAAATTTTGCGGAGACGCGAATTCGGTTTTTATTTTTTGCCGGAAATTATACGCGCAATTACAACGGTTAATGCGATCGCGGACCGGCTGAATGCATTAATCCATCACGCGGTGGCGTCGGTCGTTACGATACAACGCGAAATGCGCGCCTAAATTGGACGTAATTATGTGATCATAAAATTTTATTCGCCTTCTCGAATAAACGAGTCCCATCGATCATTTCTCCAGAAGTTAATATAAATGCTAATACAAAAAGCGACAGATCAATCGTACTCGCCTACAAAAAATAGATTCTTAAAACCACCGAGGAGCTTTAGCATCCGATTACGCGGGAGTTTTTTTAAAAATTCAGCGAGTCCGCGGCGAACTGACGAATATCGGATTACTCGCCGCGACTGAAGTGGGCGTCGAAACGAATCGATAATACGGCAATCCAGCCGCCGCCTCCGTCGCGCAAATTGGAAAGCAGTCGGCCTTTTTAGCGGGGCACACGTGGCGGGGTGTCGCTCTCTCTCTCATCGGCTTCGATTAGCTCTATTATCGGCAGAAATAGCCCCCGAAGATCGCGCGACGGGGCCAATTTATCAAAAATCGAGGCGAGTAGTATATCGCCCGGCACGCGAGATTTATTAATTAGTCAATTTCGCGGACGAGCTGCGCGACCGTAAATTAATATATCCGCCTCGAGAGCCTGTAAGTGTCTCGCGACGCGCCGTTGATTCGTTCGGGAGGTTTGCTCGCCGTGCTTTCGCTCCATTTTCACCGCCAATTTTGCAAGATTTGCCGTTGTCAAGTTGAGGGGCACGCCGAAGAAGATTTTAAATTACAATTGTAATGAAATGGTAACGAGACGGCCCGCGTCTGCGTCGAAAGCGTCTTAAAATAGACCGATCCAATTCGACTTTCCCTTTCATCAACACGACAAAGTCCCGTGAGCCCCTTTATCAATCCCGCGTCTAATGCGTTAATTTCAAAAAGAATTTCCTCCGCGCAAAGTTTCCACCCCCCCCCCCGGGAAGCACGAAAAGTCGCGTGTCCTCGTCTTCGTCGCCGGCATTTAATTTCCCCCGTTGCATTTCCGGCGAGTCTCCGTATCAGGCCGACGGC
Organism: Ormyrus labotus; assembly: GCA_035582975.1. NCBI lineage: Eukaryota > Metazoa > Arthropoda > Insecta > Hymenoptera > Ormyridae > Ormyrus > Ormyrus labotus. The sequence goes on along the minus strand of JAWWEO010000001.1, from coordinate 29,975,069 downwards.
TCCCATATTAGATTAGCCTCGGAGGCCTAAATTTAGACGGATAAAGTACGAGCGACGCATAAAGCCGGGGACTGACTGGCATGTATACACGGAGAAAAATTTTCTAGTAAAAATTACAATAATACATTTTAATTTGATCACAGACTGTAAAAATCCTAAAAAATTACCATAGTTTCTAGTAAATTTTACGAGGTAAATGATAAATTTTCATATTTAGACTTGTAAAATTTACTATGGACATGGTAATTTTTTAGGATTTTTACAGTCTGTGATCAAATTACAATGTACTATTGTAATTTTTACTAGAAAATTTTTCTCCGTGTATAGGTCGGCCCGGGAGTACTCACCGACATCTCCGTCGCCGGGTGATCGATGATCTCCAGTTCCGTTTCCTGACCGTCGATCATCACCGACACGCTCTTCTGCCCGTACTCGTCGTCTGCAAAAAAAAAAAGAATCATCGCCGAGTTTTTATTTATCTCTCTTTCTGGCTTTTTCAGCGCTGTGCTCAAGGACCCGAGGCTCTTAAATCCTGGTCTAACTTGAACAGAGGCTTTGGGGGTTATTGACGGTTTTCACTGAAGTTTACAGTACTCTAAAAATTGCTCTTTTTAACGATTGTAATTTTAGTATTTAGTGGTCGACAAAACGGAATCACCTGCAGTATTCGATTTACTGCTAAAAGGCCCCGTGGGTGAAAGAGCCCTTTTACATCCTGGTCAAAGTACGCGAATGCAGCCTTTTTACTATTATTCCCATTCGATTGCTTATTCTCGCAATCTAATTTTCATGTCACCGGAGCGAGATTACAAATCTTTCCTCTCCGTTAAAATGCACTCAGCGTTTACACGTCGAAAGCCATCAATCAAAATCCTCTCAGCGAGCAATTTTCAATCGCGCATTAGAGCTCGCAGCAATTTATTTACTAAGCCGATCAGAACTCGCGGGGCTCCAGAAGTCGGGCGGCGATTCGCAGCGCGAAATTCCCTTTATTCGACTCTGCGCGTCGACGTTGGCGTCTTTGTGATGAGCGAAAATTGCGCGCTCGTAAATTCAACAAGTTCGAAGAGCCGAGAGAGCTTAATCCCGGACACGCGATATCGATAAAAGGGGGGAAATTCGAGGCGCGAAGATACAGGGCGGTAATTTCATCGCGCTGAAATTTTATGCGCTATCGAAACAGCTGCAGCGGCGGCGCGTTGCGAGGCTGCAGCTCGCAGATAAATCTTTTGGATATTTTGACGCGGCGATTAGCGCGCACCCCCTTTTTTTTCCGGGAAAATATGCGGCAGACGCGCAAGAAGGGAATTGTTCGTTAAATATTTAAGAGCAATTTCTGATAAATGGCACCTGAAATTCTTCAATTTTAATGGAGTGTCGGTCTCGTTGAAAATTCTATAAATATTAATTCATTTCTAGCCTTTAGGAAAGCGTTATTTCTGGCGGACCACTTAAAATATTCATTGCAAGTTGTAATTCCTTAGCGAGTTAGGCGTAAAAAATTGTATACTATTTCTACGCACAAATTTTACTTTAGAAACTTATGGAAAATATTCAATATTACGCAGTTTACTTTGGCTGCTTATATATATAATGTAGCGGAAAAGGGTGATGAGAATAATAGGTCAAAGGGACGAAACATCAAACAGAATTACTACAAGTACCACGTATACATCTTATGAATCTTTGCAGACGGCTTGTGTATTGTCGACGTGGCGTAAAATTCCTATAAAATGTATGCTATTTATAGCGAATTCACTGGTGTTTTCAATGAGAGAATTATCCAAACAGAGGAAGCGTTTGCATCTGTAAATTGACTCGATCGGTTTCCACTAAATTCAAATAAGTCAGTCTTTATTTACAAATAAAACAGAAGGTACATTATATACATTGAAATTTCAACTATTCGAATCAATTCGCTTTCAGCGATCATTCAAATAAACGTTCCAAGACGATCCCCGAGACGATCGATCCATTATAGTTTAAATGTTCATCAGTCCCTGCATAATTCATCCAAATATTCCCTCATCCTCGCCTTCGCGACGCGATGAATAATTTTCCGACGCGCCCCTTAGAAAACCGAGGAATATCCGCTAACGAGGCGCAGACGAGCTCCAGCAACGCAATAAACATCCAATTCCGCGGAACTATTCGACTCTAAAAATTCAGAGGGGAAAAATGCATTCGCGCCTGATTAAGCGGACAACAAAAGCTCTCCCCCCCCGTTGGCAATGGGAAAAACGCGTTTTCGATAATGAAACAGTCGGCACGTGCTGGGAGCTCCGCGTGCGATTACTTATTCATGGAAACGAGCGAGAGAAGTCCCTTTAAAAAAAAAAAAGAAGCACGGAGGGAGCTGAAACTTCGGCGAAATCGTGCGTGTCAGGGAGAGAGAGAGAGAGAGAGAGAAGCGCACCTCGGCCTCGGAGCGAATCTCCCGAGGAATACGAGCGACATACACGTGCACGCGTTTCGCTCAGCTGTCTCGAGGACTCGAGCGAGCTGCTTTTTTTTTCTTTCTTTTCACGCGCTTCCGGATTCGCCCTGACCTTATTTTTTCGCGCGCGCACTTTCGAGTTTGACGGAGAGCTTTCGAGCTCGAGCTTTGTTTTCCTTGCTTTCTTCTATTTTCCGCGGGGCGAGCGGTGCGAGGATGATTATAGATTTGGCTGTACACTGAGAAAAAATTTCATTGAATCAATGAAATCGGTAATCATATATTGGCACTTACATATTTAATCATTTAAAATACATTTTTAGTTGAATCAAATATGATCTTATTAGGTCAAAGATGATGTTATTGAATTAAAGAATCAAAGAATTGATCAAATGACAAATGTGTTGAAAGAATTAAATATGTAACTATCACTATATGATTACCGGTTTCATTGATTCAATGACATTTTTTTCTCAGTGTATGTTGTTCGTACAAATAATTCGCTTTTACGAATCGCGCGACGGATTAATTTGTTAAAGTATCACGAGATATAAAATTCCGATCTATATAAAATTATGTTAATGTATGCGTCGACTAATTACGGGCTGAAATTCATAAAAACCTGCAGAAAATTTACATTTAGATTGAAAATATATGTACGGAACGATAACGTTCGCATATTTACAAAATGACTTAATAATTCATGTAAAAATGTGCATAACCCCCGGCCCCGTCGCTGAAATCCTAATTCAAAGCAGCCTCTTTATTAAAAATCGGTTTCGATTAAACGTTCAAAGCTCTCGTTACAGAATTCAATATCGGCCTCTCGCTTTTTCCTCGGGATCGAATTTCGTCATAATTACGCTGTTCCTGCAAATCAAGCCATCAATGACAAAGCAACGAGCACGGCGCGCCTCCTCCTCCCCCCTCGAGTAAATCCCTCGGGCGAGCCACTGCGGTCGATGACTTATTCATCGATCCGAATTCGGCTCCGAAAAGCATCAGCCCCCGACAAAAACCGAGAGCGCTTCCCTCAGGAGGAAGACAGGCGTCCGAGCCAATCGGCCTCGCGCCACTTGGCAGGAGCTCTCTCGCTTGCTTTTTTCCCTCTCTCTCTCTCTCTTCCGTGCACCGCTGCCAGCCCTAGAGTCGAATTATCGATCGGGCGCCGGCGCTGCAGCGGCCGATTATATATCGATTCGCAGGCGAGAGAGCCTCCAGCCGCTATTGGCAGCCGCCTCGAGTGCTTTGAACCTGCATCGAGCCTAATTCGTTCGAGCGGCCGAGAGAGAGAGAGAGCTCGTGTTTTTTTGTTTCCCCGGCGAATTCGGACGCGCCTTTTTCGACGTTCCTTTGTGGATCTGTGTATGTACAATGCTGTCAGACGAGAATGCCCGTTTCGGAGCGTTAGTTGAGGCACTTGATCGGGAATCGAACGAGGCCTTTTCCGAATTTTCTTCGGCGGGTGATCGAAATAAAACTTTGGTTTGAAACCTCCCTCTTTACCCTTCAAGTCTAGGAAAATTCCGGATTTCGTCGACTTTTTGCGATTCGTCCAAAATATGCGCGGTTTACAGAAAAGACGGATTTATTATTTCATTCAGGTAGCGTTAGGCAACATCCAAGTGAATGGCTGCTTGGTAAGCAAGGACACATATTCCTTCTCGTAAAGCCAGATGGTCGGGAAACAAGACACGTAATATGCAGATATTCTAGAACAATGGCAACTGCTGCGACAGAACATTTTATCGTGACTGACCCTCCGTATATTTCATTGACCTTTCAGATACGCACGGAGAGCCTAGAACGAGCAATCCGCAATTATCGAGGCAGCTTTAGGGCATGAAAAATTATTTTCCATCGCGCGAAAAAACTTATATAATTTTAGTTTTTCGTAATCCGAACTGCGCGTTTCGCCGACAAAATCGAGATGAAGAATAATTATTTTCAGTCGCTTTATTTCGAAGCCGAGCGAAAGAGAATGATTCAAGCTTGAAATAACTTAGTGATGTATTTTCCGGGAGAAATGGGATTGCTCTTATTGCTAGAAAAGCTGCTTTGGATGAAATTGATTTTAAATTAGTTCGCTGTATAAAAAATCAAATTAAATACGTATATATTCCTCCCAGGAAATCCCGAATGAAATTAAACCACTTCTTCCGGTTGTTTAACCAGTCTCCTGACATATTTGCTCCCTGTTTTTTCATTAGTCCACGAGTTTTAAATTCATATTCACGTCAGAGCCGTCAATTATAGCAAAAAAGAATCCATACACTTCTTCTTATCGATTATTCTATTTACGAAAAATTACTCGCCTTCGTTTCCGCGTCAGCCTCCTCCGCAACGAGCGAATCTTGCCCGCGCGCATTGAAAACTAACATTTTTCATTATTTCGTCGTTTTAATTAGCGTACAGCCGAGCTGCGAGACGCTCCGTGCAACGAAAGCGCGTACTTTTGTGTTTAATTATTACCGGCTGCGAGCTGCCGACTCTCGCGCGCGGTCGTGTATTATATTAAAATTTCATCCGGTAGAATGGAACATTAGAGGAGCCGTCAGTGAACCGAAAGACCAACGAAATTACGGAATTATGAAGTCATGCAAAAGCGATTTTTTTTTTCATCCGCTCTCGCTAAATTGAGGATTGCGCAAAGGATTACAAGCTTCATAAAGCTTGCAGTGCCCCGCGTCCTGATGCCCCTGCGTGTATCAGAAGCGGAGCGTCAGTGCTCAATGCTCACTGAAAATTAATCGGCTGATCCTTATCGAGGTCGCTGAACCTTTATTTATGCTAAGCTACTCTGTAATCCCTGAATTATTGTAAGTTATGTAAAGAGATTAAATTTATCGGAAAAAGAATTTTCGTACTAAAGCGTATGAATATTATAGTTTTGCTTTATGCTGTTAAATAGAAAATGTAGAAAATGTATGAACATTCGTAATTAGGACACGTACACGTTAATTCCATGAGCATGCAGCGACGTTCTTTTGTATCGCGTTTGCGCAATCTGAGAATCGCATCAATCATAATTGATTCTGCGCATTGAACGGGAAAAAATTACTACCTTCCATTAAAAACGTATCAATTATTTGCCTAAGCTCGTTTCTTTTTCTGGCAGACAAATAGGGAAGCAAGAATATTGAACAAAAAAAAAACACATTGTGCTCATTCTCGCTGCTTTATTTCGATTTATTTTTTTATTCGAGGAAAACGTGAAAACATGTCAATATCCATTTGGGAAAATATGAATGTGATTCACGTTTTAAAGTTAAAACGTTTTTATAATACTCGGAAAGGCTGTTCCGACTCTAAACTGACCAGAATTCTTAGTATTTATTATTTTCTCTATACTTTTTAGCTTCGTTTCATCAGATTAAAAACGTGCAAAGCCTGCTATTTCTCGTTTTTTTTAGTGAAAATCGGCTGAAACTTGGTCATTTTTGTCCATTTTCCTTGGATCTACAATGGTCAACTTTTTTTAAAAATGAAATCTAATAAAGAAATTATAATAATCTACTTTCAGAAAATTGTTTTAATTAATAAACAAATTAACTAAGTTATTTCAAGAAATACTTCAAATATTGCAATATTCTAATTGGATTTTTGTTTTTTGCAACATCATATTGCTAAAAATGCATCATTATAAAACATTCCACGTTCTTATTATTGTCATTTCAAATTGTGCGCTTTGTATCCTGTCACGTACAAAACGTAAAAAACATAGTTTTGACGAAATGTAAATTCAATTTAAAATATTTTTTCCTTAAAACATAAAAAAAGGTTCACCAATATTCTTTTGATACTTTTTCCAATAGAAAAAAAATGTCCGAATGATTTTAAATTTTACTTCTTTATTTGGATACTTTTTAAGTTTTAATTAGTGTAATTAAAAAAAATCCATTGACGAACGAATAAAAAGTGCAGGAGAGCCTCAATTTCGGAAAAAGGCGAAATAAAAAGATTCCACTGCTTCGGCGCCTATTATTTTTTGAAAAAATTGCTAACGCTACAATTCATCCCGGACGACAATTTAGCTAAAACGAACAAAAAAAGAAAAAAAAACAGAAAATTAAGCCCGCGCAAGATGTACGAAGCAGCCCCCGAAACAAAAGGGTATTTTCGTTCAATAAAGCCAACAAAAAAGCGCTCGAAAAAAGCTGGTCAATGAATTCGGTATAGCTGTAGCGGCAAGTTGCGCGAGTAAATTCAGTTCGACGGTTAGACGCACGAGTATTTCCGATATGAATAGACTGCCAATTTTGTCGAGATTATCCCCGAATACTGATGAACTTGAAAAAAAAAAATTATGCAACATTCTATGCAGCGATTTTTTTTTTAAATTTTTTATTATTCTTCGAATCTACCTGCTTTTAATTTAAACTTTAAGCTAAACTGTGGTTTAACACTGACTGAAAATGAAGTTAACGATTTTATTCCTGCATAAACCAGCGGCAACTACTTGAAACCCCATTAATTCGAGGCGCTTTCGACGTTTAGTGCTCATCTGACTTTTCAACGTACTTACATCTATTAGCCGTAGCGAAGGTGGAGAACGAAAAAAGAGAAGAGATAAAAGCGAGTGGCCTGAAAGTTCGGAAGTACTTTATACTTGAATTCCGCGAGGCTATGCAGCGATGTTAAAACGATCGGTGCAATTATCGGTGTTTTAAAAGAAAAGTTGTAACTAACTTACTGAGACGACGTCGTGAGAAATTCTTGAATTACACTTTTTCTCGATTCGAACTTTTGCAGGAAGTCGGGATTTAATCTTATTCGCGAGATTTGCAAAATTAAAAGTCGTATAGTCTTTATAATACCACTTAAATGAAAAAATATAATTTCCGTTTACAATGTAAATGTTTGGTACTTATATAATTAATCCTCGTTAACGGAATTTCTTGTTTAATATTTCCTTCACTGTTACTAATTTAGGCTTCATATATTTTCTCGCATTCTGTGTAAATTGGACGACAATATATACGCGTAAAATATGAGATTTCATAACGCAGTTTCGGTTTACGAAACGGAACGTTATATCACTATATTTTACCCTACTATTATATAAATTCTTACTTATATTCTTACATGGATCAAGAATGCGAAAATCTGAGTCTCAGCTTTCCAGCATTGCTCCTCGCTAAGCAATAACCCTAAAACGCCTCGTAAGACTAATTCAGATCTTAAACAGCTCCCGGCAAACCCAAAAAAAACATTACATACCCCCATTAAGCGGCATCGCGAAGTCGGCCGAAAAATCCCCCAGGCAACCCCAACTTCCTCCCTTGCAAAACCCCGCGAAGCACCAGAGACCCTCGCGCTCAATAAACCCGCGGCGGCCCCGTAAAATAATAAAGCCGCCGCCGTCGCCGCGGCAATAAAAGTGTATATAGTATATACTCACCGAGCGAGGCGTCGTAAGCGCAGATGTACTCGCTGGTGGTGAACTGGGCGGTGAGGGCGGTCTTGCCGACTCCCGAGGCGCCGAGCATGCCGACCTTGTAAGTGGGCACGCCGCGGTGTCCTGCCGCGTCCCCGACGACCTCCGCTTCGATGCCCGACAGCTGCGACGCCGAGCTGCGGGAGAAACCCAATCAAAATTTTAATGTCTACTTCCCGACGCGCCGCTGCCAAGCGCGGCGCGCCGCGATTATCGCTCTGTCGACTTTTGGCACGAGAGTTTACGGATATATGGTTCGTCCTGACTGCGAGAGCTGCCTTTCTTTACTGGAGCGTGGAATTATTTGTTTACGCGATGTAGAGCTTCTTGAAGTGTCGATATCAATGTTAATAATGTGGCAAAGTAAAAACGGTCAAAATCGGCAGTTCGAAAAGGGTTATTAATCCCTTTTTACCATCGAGAGTCGGGCCATGGTTAGTGGTTAAACAAAATAAGAGGGTATTTGAATTTTATTTAAAAAGCTGGGAGATCCGAACAGTTTTTCTCTCACCTTTCGGCTTTTAAAGTCGGCTTTTCCTCATAATTGCTCGGCTTATTACTGCACCCACCGGTAATACGTTAATGAGCAAAGTTAGCTAATTCCCGCAATGATCTTACCATTATTGTAGTTCTTTTTTCCCAAGTGTTTTATAGCAACGGCACTTTAAAAAGAAGGTCTCCGCGTTACAGAACAGTTTCTGTTAACGCAAATCAAAAAGCCGGCTGGTTTATTTAAACGCGCATTAGTGTCGTTGCCTCCCGCAAAGGAAACTCAGTTCCGCGACCGCAAGCGAGAGAGGAGCAGCAGACTGTACGCTAAATGGGTCAACGACGACGTTTGGTCAGTTATTACATCCGCAAAGGCAAATACTGGCAGTTGACCGGCTCCAAATTCGCGCGTTTAATTTGATGCATGTGACTGCTTTTCACGCACATCGATAAATCGGTGGGTGTGTGTGTGTACATATTCGCGGATATTCATTCGCGACGTCAATTTACCGCGATCATTTTTCTTCCGGCATTTTGCTTTCCGCGCTGTTTTATTTGCCTCTCGGTCCGAATTTTCGGAAGCCTTGACACGGATTTCTCGGCTCGACGCTTGAATTATAAGCGATCTTTCGCCGATATATAATTTCGACGGATCGAAAGTAATTGCTTTTTCGAAAGGGGAGAAAGAAGTGTATTAACTTTTTGAGAATTTTACTTTCAACGAATCCGATTAGAATTTAAATGAACTTTCACATCTGATGCAGTAAAATATTCTATTTTAGTATACAATGAAATATTCACGGAATGTACTATTTGTTTTGCTAAAATTTGAAACCTGTCCCGAATAGCGTCAGTTTTCCTATAGTTTCAAATAACTTCAAAATATTTGCATCTAACAAGTCCAGTACGAGTTAATATCATTATACGTTGGGCTACGCTCCAACTTCAATTCGCGCATCAACTCCCCGCTGCGATATTCGCTCAATACCCATATAATAAGCGGCAATCACCGGCCATTGTTAATACGATCATATTTTAATCGAAAAAGTGAATTACGCGCGATGCGCTGCAGAATCATTTTCGATAAAAAAAAAATTGATTAAAATCCCGCGCTTAAAAACTCCCAAAGGAAACAAAAACACGCCGAATTGACATTACCCGTGAAAAACCGAGTTGAAAAAAAATGCGTCAAACTTGATTGAAGAACAAAGCCGCCCGAAAAGCGCGTCAATTGAATTCGCAGCACTAAAGAGGCCCCTAAATAATAAAAAAAAAAAAAAACGCCGACTGAAAGCCTCTCGGCTGCTCAATTATACAGCTCTACTACTGGCGGAAACGCGCATACAGTCGAGCGCCGCTGCCGTCGAAAAGTCAACGCTCGCGGATCCGTGAGCGACTCTCTATATTCTCGGCCCGCCTGTTGTACTCGCTGAAAATTAAAACTTCAATTACGTCGGGAGGGGGGAGTCGAACGTTGATTTTATTGTTTGCTCCGGCGCTCTGAAATATTTGCTCTTTATGCCAGCGCGATGAAATGTGTGGCGCATGATTTTAAAATTTCTTGTTTATTTTAGAAACTAACAAGAAACTTCGTTCTGTATTGTCATTTTTAATAACCCAATAACCCAATTTCTTGTTTATTTTATAGAAACTATTTTTCCGATCTCTGACTATTTTTACGATTAAACTCCTGCAAACATCCAAGAAACGCAGCTCCCGCGGAAGTCGTGGCTCATTCATTGAACTCCGACTTTCGGTGAAAGTGATCGTAGATAACCAACCATACAATACCTGAGCAATCTCGCGTCTCTGGTGCTGCTGCAGCTCGTGCCGGAGGAGGTGACGCTGTTGATGCTGCGGCTGCGCCGGCTCTTGAGCGAGTCGCCGAGGTTGAAGACCCCGTTGGCAGTTATCGAGAAGGAGCGCAGCCTGTAATATTCCACGCCGTCCTCGGTGTCGTCGTCGGCGCCGCCGTTACCGCCCCCGTTGCCGCCGCCGCCGCAGCGACGCGTCTCCGCCAGCATGGGCTGAGAACAGACAGATCGAAAAAGTTCTTTGTATTATATTGGATTGGCCGCATATCGTCCCGAAATGTATCGCCGGTTATCAACGCTGCACCGACGTAGTCTTCCTCGGGGTCAATGTACCGTTTCTCTTTTTTTTTTTGTGCGTCTGGCGGCTGTATCGATTTCAATGTAATTTTAATCGCAGCGTGGTGGCAATCGATTTCGAGCCCACATCGTGCCGCTCTCGCAGCGACGACTGACAATTCCATAATTTATCAGAATTAAGTATATACGCTCGGGGCTCTGCCCCCTTCGGCAAATAATTTACATCCCACCCGGCCGTCAGTCATCGATAACTAAATTGCCGACCCTCCCGAAAGAAAACAACAACGCGCGCCCTCCCCCCGGCGAACGTCTCACTCGGCGATAACGGGGCCAATTACTCCCGGCGTCAGAAGAAGCCCGAGAACCGTCGGGGCAATTACCCCGACTCGCGGGGGCGCGTTAAGAAAGTGAGAAAAGAGCCGCGATGGCAATCGAGCGCCACTTGTAAGAGCCCGCCTACTACCGCCAGTCATGCGATTAGCCAAAGCCGCGGCCCGTTGCATTACCCCGCGATAATCTACACTTTACCGCCGCGAATACACAATTTGCTTCTTTGTGTTTATGCTGTCCACGTGGGTGTATGCGTGTGTGCATGTGTATGTCTGCCGACAGCCGATGAGGGGTTGTTGCATTCCCGGTTTCGGGTATTCATGTTAAGAGCCCGACGTGCATTTGCGTACATCCATATGCATTCCTCTGTGCCCGGGCGCTCCTTTGACGGGCCAGGTGAGAGTACCGGGAATCCTGACGTGGGACGACTACATCTCGCCGCCGAGTAATATTCGCACGTGCAGCCTATATTCGAGAGAGCCCAATGAGCCAAATGCAGCCCCCGTTTCGCCGCGTCGAACGGAGTGTGCGGGGGCATGTATACCTGTGCGTATTTCGGCCCTCCTTTGTATCGCCGGCAGCTCCGCCTCTCTGTAGCCGGTGTGCCAATCGATATATAGGCAAACTCTGCATCCGTTATACATATATACATCCGGAAGGCGCCCGCGGGAGCATCTGCCCGAGTCGATAAGGGGGGAAAAAAAAAGACCAGCCAGACTTTATTAGCCGGGGCGCGGATGATTTATTCTCGCGCTTTTTTTTCCGGCGCGCGGCGGGTGATGAAGCGACTTTAGAATTTAGCGCGATTCCACCCCCCCCCCACCCCGGCGGCGCGACGCGGTGAATTATGGCACTCGGGGAATCTTTAATGCGCATACGCCGATAAGCGAAGATGCTCGCGGACTTATTTATCGGCGGCTTGATAAATCGACGCGTATAACTCGGGGGGAGTTTGATTCGTTTCGAAATTGGTTAATCTTGACGTATTGTCCGGGTTAATCAGGCTCGCCGGGTAATGAATTGCGATTCCACGTTTTAGATTATTAGTTATACAGTTCCTGCGGTCTCGATCAATTACCCGGGATTAATTACGAATCGAAATAACCGTTCGGTATGCTTTTTCGGCCTTGAAAAAGTTTATGTACACAAAGCGAACCGATAACGACAAAGAATATTCTCTCCCGGGCCACGACCGTGACTTTGGACTATCGATCCGCGGCTGCTCGCGCGGCTTCCGATAAAGCCCAACCTGTTCTCGGGCCGATAGAGTCATCGATGAATTTTTATCGGTCGCTACTCAGCCTTTTCTCGGAAGCGCGACCGTAACAGGTGTCCGCAAATCTCGGCGAGCGTAATTGAACGAGCGAAAAAAAATACTAGCCGGATAATTGCCCGGCGCATCAATCCGGCCGAGACGAAACTCGGAGGCTCCTATTATATACGTTATGCGCGCTTATAAAAGTCCGCGCCGCTTGGCGGTGTGTGTATATATTACCATGCGCGGCATTCATTTTTCATGGGGCCCCTTTTCTCGCTTCGCTGGAAGACAGAGGAGAGGCATCTGTCCAAGGCTGATGTGGGGACGACCTTCTCCGGTGTATATATTTTTTCTTTTTTTTTTTCGCCGCCTGCGGTTCGAGCTTCAAGGTGAGGCGCGCCGGAGTTTTCGCCTCGGTGTTCGCGTCGAATGTATATATTCGCCTCGGTATACGAATCGGCCGTGGCGTCCGCGCAAAAATGACGGTAACAACCCCGACCATTTGTTGCGGAGTCTAAGTTGTACTTACGAGGGCGGATATGCCGGGGAATACACACATTTGTTGTCAAGGCCGAGGATGTGTTTGAGGGCGAGTGTGGCTTTTATAGATCGTTTACATAATTTTAGACGGTCAAGGCTGGATTTAAGCAAAAACAGCATCGGCGTCGATATTTTTAGTTAAAAAAAAAGAAAGAAATATGCAATTTTGAGAAAATTTCGTACGAAGGGGAATATAAAAACTTGCCATTTTATCAAATACTTGGCAAGAGAAATAGCCTCTTCCCCTTCCCCAAAAGCATCCACCGACGCTCGTAAAGATACCCCGGAAAAGTTTGATAACATCTCGAGACTCGCGCGCAAAAACTTCGCAGTCCGCGCGTCTCTCTATTAAAATGCGGAATATCCCGCGCTCAAGCGTAAATCACGAGTGCGCGGAGTACCTCCTCCACCGTCGACGGGGTTCAAATTGGAGTGCGCGCGCGACTGCGGAATATCTCCGACGAAAGAGGCGATATGCCGCTGAATAGCCCCGCTGACCGCACACCCGAGCAATTGCCAAGAATTCCTGGAGGTGCTCGCGCGGATGAAAGAACGATCGGGCCACGCTTCCCCGACCTTCCGATAGCCGTCGGATCGGTTCGATTTTGCGATAATTCCGAGAGGAGCTGCTCGCCACTCGTTTCACCCCCCCGGAAAAGCACGCGCGGAGGTGCCGTTGTCTGGGATTGGGTTTTTCCGCGCTGGTATATAAAGAAAGTAACGGTAACCGCGACGTCTGATGAGATTATTCTCGCGGGAATTTTTATAAACCTTTTTTTAAAAGGGGCTTAACGAAGTTCCAGAGGAGTTTTTGGCGAGCGGGTATTACTAAATAATTTGTCAAGCTAAACCGACGAGAGCGAAAGTTACGGCGTTTGCGTTATGAATTACCCAAGTTGGCGACGGAGGATGAAAAGTAAAATAATTAAAACTTAGAGGGAGTTCATTTCTCACTCGCTAATACGCCCTTGAGAAAACTAACAAAAATACCGTCTCGCCAAATTAATGAAATTAGAGCTGAGAACCCATTCGCTTTTCTTAATTTTATATAAAAAAAAAAGCCCCGCGCCGCAAAATTCACATTAGCGTTTTTGTTACTCTTCCTTAATTCCTTCCGCGCGCGAAGCCCGAAATTTCATTCCACCGGAAGCGGTGCCCGCCGCGCTCGATTCCGCGCTAAGATCTCATTAGCGTTTAATCTCGCCCAAGTGCCCGAAATCGGGGCTGAAAAGGCCGGCAAGAGGCGCCGACAAAAAAAAAAGGACTGGCGGGCAGCTTCAAATCGCACTTTGCGTTTGTTTGCGCGAAGCTCCGCGACTATATAAGCGCACAATGAAGAGGTGCACATTCCTGCGCGCGTCAGTTGCCTCCGCAAACAGACGCAGTTGTTGTTGTTGCCGCGGCTTCGTTCTGCGCAGTTGAGAACTTGGCGCGTCTGGATTTTAGACGCGGCTGAGCGATATCGTACTGCCTAATGAATATTCAAAATTAATCTGCACTTTTATAAGATTTAGCTTTTACGTATAATTAGGCGCCTGTATAAAAAATTAATCAAGACTGCTTTTGAATTAATTGAAGTAGTTGTAACGAATTCAGGCGATTACGAAAGTTTATTCATAATTCAATGTATACAAGCCGCGGTTTTATATTGTAATCGGGCGCGAAATTTTTAACGCGACTGGCCGGCTTTTGCTTTTCGTTCGTATAAATTTTCATTTAGCTCTCGCACTCGCACATTGTTGTATAAAAGAAGGCCATTGTATCCTTAAAAACGTTATACGTGTACGGGTACTTTAGCGTCGCCTAAGAATAAGGTAGCGCATTTAACGACCGTGAAATTTTCCTTTCTACCGGTCCGGCATGAAAAGCGCCTTTTTTCTCAAAAAATTCGCCTTCTCCTTTCATGTCTCTGTGAAAAAGGGAGTTTCGCGAGAGCTGAAAACGTGGCTCGAGATAACAAGCGCGTAATAGCGCACCCGCTATTAAACTTTACACAATATTCAGCAATCGATTGCAGGAGGCGCATCGACTTCTCTGCATTCGCCGGAGGCAGGAGAGAGACGTGCCTTTGTGATGTGCCTTTTCTCGAAAAGCGACGCGGCCTGAATGGACGATAGATAAACGATAGTCGAATATTCGCGGGTCGCCGCTTTTACTCCGTTAAAATTTCGCGGTCAAACCTTGCTTTTCTCTCAGCGAGTTTTAAGCCTCGCTTCGCTTAAAGCTTTGAGTTTTTGAATTTAATGGAAACTTTGGAAGTTTGCTCCGTCTGGAATTCTTTTTTTTTTCTTTAGTGTACAAAATTTACGAAACTTAATTAAAATTCAGCGCTAATTTTCCCGACACTTTATTTGGATGATAAACACACAAAGAAGGATGCTATTAGCGATAAAAGTTATGAAAGTTTATGCGTGGCGCACTTTATCAAAACAAAGTGCAAAAACAGAAAGTTAATTAGCCTGAAAAATTTAGATTTTTTTTTCGTCTGACTTAAAGCAGACTATTCTACTCGAAAAACTGGATATACGAAAAGACGTGCATTTTTTTCAATTCATTTTTAACAGAAACAAAAATTTTAAATAAATTTGTTAAATAACAAATGGATTGAAATTACAAATTAATAATTTAATGAACGTCTCCCGACAATACTTTTATCCAAGTAACGATTTTCGTCTACCGCTACGTTTGCAAACACATTTCATCGTTCCATTTATTTTTAAAGCCCTGAATTTGTCGTGCCTTTCACGTCATCCACTCGATAAATAAGTTACGAAGTTTAACCGGAATCGATTCATATTGCGCTTCTATTTTCCAAATTAACTATTGATTTCATTCCTGGAAAATACAAATATTTCACATGTTCTAAATAGCATCTTAAAAATGCACAAGATACTCGAACGATGTTAAGACCCATCAACTTTAAAAACTAATCTATTAACACATAAATTGAGCAATCCGTCCGAACCAAAACACGGCGCAACAGAGAGCGTCAGACTACAACGCCGATTTCGACTGTCCGCACAAATTCCGATCACGATCCGCCGTCTATTTCGGGAGCTCCCTTTCTCCCGTGACCTCGCGCGCGGATTTTCCCTTTTGTGCCTCCACACCTTAGCCTCTGCTTTGCGTCAATCGGCCGCGCGACGCGTGTACATTATAGAAAATCTCTTTCCTCGTCTCGTGCGTTGTGCGCCTGCGAAGATTGAGCGAGCATTGATTCGGAGCCGCCTCTAAACTGCGCCGCGATTTCCCGCGTCTGCTCCGTATTTGCGTCCCGGGGATTTCTGGGAGATTGCCTGCTTCTCTGCGCCCGATTGAAAGGCATGTTTTCGGTGGATCGTCGGGGGCTTTCAATTTTCCGGAGAGGTGGGCTTTGTTTGGATCTGCGACGTGATTACACGCTTAAGGCGTTTGGATGTGTTTTTTTTTTGTTTATGAAATTGCGGCAAGCCAAGTAAGAACGTTGTTTAATAATTCTGTTATTTACGAAAGTTTAAAATAACGCGTGAAGAGAATTTTTTTATTTTTTTTTTTTATTTTTCTAGTTGTAAAACTTTGAATAAACTTGAAAATTTGAGTTTCTGTTTACAAAGGCAGGTGTGTTGCTTTTAAAAACAAGCGCACACAGCGTGGGTGCTGCAAAATTTGTGAAATTAACGAAAAGTTTTAAAGTAATATCATTTTAATGGTCATTTCAATTAACATTTCTATTTCAGCGCAAGATAAATATCATTAATTTAAGATCAATTAATGAAAAGTTTAATCTCGTTAATTATCGTGTCTCGTTACTCTACATTAATTTAAACATTTCCGAGAGACCAGTTTTTGCATAAAAGGTTTTTCACAAACAATTTTATAATATTATGCATTTAGTGATTCCTTTCAAAATAAAACACGATTCCGAACCTATAATGAAATTTTCATTGTTAAAATTTATTATCCTGCTTTAAAAAATGGAATAACGATAAATCTTTATTTAAAAGAATAAGAGTAGCCTGTACAATGGAATTCTACACTTTTGTTGAAAAAAAAATTCCGCAAAAAGGAACATTTTCAAACTTAATTACATTTCACACGAATCCTGGATTCCACTATTTATTATACCATCAAAGCCTTCGTTTTCAAAAGTAATTTATTTTCCGTAAAGAGATCATAAAACCAGAGGCACTTTATTTGATTAGAAACGATTTTAAAACGGTGAATAAACCGAAAAAATCTTTAATTACGCTCAATAAAGCTGCAAAGCAATCCCAGCAATATACCACCAGAAAATACGCAAAACCCAATAATTCCAGTCCAGAAAAATTTTATAACAAACCATCCGCGAAGCAGCAGCTTTAAACAGACGATTCGCGCACCTTCAACGGATATAATTAATTGAACTGCCAATCGGCTCTCCCAAATGAGCGAGTAAACAAGCATTTCCAATCCGCGAGGAGGAGCTTCCTCAAAGACTCGTAAACCCAATCGCCACACAGCCGCGCTCTCATTAAAGGCGAGCCTTGAATAATTGAAAGTGATTCTCCGACGGAGTACAATCATAACCTCGGCCGAGAGCCATTGTTGCGCGGTATAATCGAGCCGCTGGAAGCCAGACCGAAGACTGAATGGACTTCCGTTTCTGCCGCTCCGAAATTCCAGGTGGAAAAAGGAACGTCTGTCGGAGAAAAAAGGTCTGCCGATGAAAGAAAGAAAAAAGGGGAGGGATCGATATAAACCACGAGGCTCTCTTTTTCGAGGGAAAAGGGATTCAATTTCCGTTAGCGGAAATTAAGAGATTTAATTTTCTTTTTTTCCCCTTTGACTGCGTGGGCCTTCTTTTTTTCGAGAGGGATTAATGAGTCCTGATGCGTGGAATATTTCGAGCTCTAGAAATACCTTTTGCAAAGGCTTAATTTTATAGGGTTCGCCAGACGGAAGCTGAAAAAATTGTAAAAGATATAAATTGCCGCGGATTAACAGTCACTTGGTTGTATTGAATTTTTTTTTTGGAAGTAACGGATTTTAAGTACTCTTGCGCGGATTAGATAATTTAACGGACAGCGTAGAGAAATTAATTAAGCAACGCCTTTTACAAAATGCATAGCTTTTTACGGAAAAAGAGTCAGCCCACAGAAATTTCAAGCATTTCTTCAAAAAAATTCCCTCGCTCCTGCAATTAAAGTTTCGAAACCGTGAAAAAGCGAATCTCCGCTCGATTCGCCAAATACACCTTTCACCGCCGCCTCAACGACTCGCCCAGAAATTAAATTCAAAGACTCTCTCGAGGAACCGACTTCCACCTAACCAACGCGCGTTCTCCCGTCGCGCGACGGAGCATCCGGCAGAAAAATTCACGGGCTCCCTGCACTCTTTTCTCCGCGCAGGCGCCCGGAAAAACAAATGCCGTTTACTTTATGAAATTATATTTTTCCCCCCGCGGGAACGAAGACCCGCGGCGCGCGGCGTTCGTATGTACATTATGCACGAACGATATGCACGGCGAGAGCCAGGCGGGAGAGTGAAAGAAATTTTGCGCCCAGAGCCTTTCGACGCTTAGCCTCGTAAAATTTTCACGCGAATTTAAGCATGAAAAATGCAGGCGCCGCTCTCCGGCCTTCTTCGGCTGATGACTTGGAATTGTAAATTTTCCCGGGCCGAGCGCGAATAATGCCACCTCCGGGGCGTATTATTGTTTATCCCGCGCTTCTCTAAAACGTTTATTCAAATTATATATATTGGGGAACAACACTTTTTTATACCTCGATTCATCGACCACGAACGTAAAGAGAAAAGTCGTAAACGCACGACAGTCCGCGGGAAATCCGAGCTGCAGCGCGACGCAAAAAAGCTCCCCCCTGAAAACGCGCAACAGCCTCAAGATTCCGCGAGGCCGCGAGCTTTTACATGCAAATCCCTGCCCTAGACACTCGCGGCGTAGCGCGGCTAGGCGCTTATAAAAATAATAAAAAAGCAGCGCGTGGGTTAAATTGAAAGAGGCGCGAAGTCGCTCCGTTTCCCCCGTGATTAATGGCCCGAAGCGGGGAATTTCCGGCGGAACGTCCGCCCCTGAGCGCGAGGATCGAGAGTCGTCCGTCCGGTGACTGGTAAATGGCCCTTTCGCTCGCCGGGGTTTAAGGACGATGGAGCGCTTTAATGCGCTCCTCCCCGAAATCTCGCCTTTAAAGTCGACGAGATTGTTTTCTCCGCCGGGATTTGCGCTCGCGCCTCGAAAATCTTCGGGGTGTCTGTGTGTGTACGCGTGTTTGGGTAAACTCGAGTTGCGGACTTGATTTTGAGCTCGGCGCTCGGCCTTGTCTGTTTGTACTTTGGAAAATAAACGGAACGTACAATATGTAATACGTATAATCTCGTTGCTATAATCTTTCGCATAAATTTCATTAATAAATAACAGTGGCTTCGAGAATGTTTCGAAAAAATTTACCATTTTAAAATATTATAGTCCTCGAAAGCAGCGGTTTCCATCCTCGACGCCGCTTTTTGCAATTCAATTACCGGTAAAATTAATTCTACGCATCCTCGGAATCAGCAATTCAACGAGTTTTATACGGCTGCTTCAGATACACGGGCAAGTCCTTGCGGATGCTGCAGCTTCGCATGATTTTCCCTTCGAGCTCCTCCCCCCTCGCGAATCAAGGGTCTTTTTATATATAGATCCCCGACTGTACGGTCAGTCGAGCTGCTCTTACCCTGAATTCTTCATGATCAAGATACCCGGACTGGGCAGGGAGAGGGAATAATTGAGAATCTGGTCGAGCTTGGGAGTGTTTATACTACCACTTGATTTCCGCAGTACTCCGTGAATTTGGAGATTTTTTTGTTATTTTAGTTGGAAAAAGAATAAATGTCATTCAACGAAAATTTGACAGAACCGCGTCAGGAGTAAATGAGGTAAGAAAGCTAACGTCGTTTTCCACTGCAAAGCAGCAATAATTCACACTTCCTCCTCCTTCTCACATATCTTATATCTCCATTTTCAGTCCATGTCTCGCTTCAAATCCGTATATATATATATACAAGTCGTGCAGCAGGTGCTCTCCTCCTCTGTACATCAGAGTCGAGGCGGATTACGGATGAAATTTTCCTCTCTTTATTTTCATTCGGTTGCGAGGGAGCAGAGCTACAAAGAAGGCCGAGAGAGCCGTAAAGGCGGGTTTTACGAGAGCCTGAAAATTAGCTACTTTGAAGATACGCGCCGCGAACTTTTTCCAGCTCTTTTAATTCGAAATTACGATACTTTCCCAAAGTGGCGGACCGAAGGCTAAACTGACTCACCGGCAATTTACGAACGCTCGTCGGTTTAGTCGAACGCTCGAGCTTTTCGAGGGGTGAATTTTTAAGAGTAACCGCTCGTTCAACGATAAACAAGGATCAAGGCAAGCCGACGGAGAATAGCGGAAAACGCGGGAAATTGCGTTTTAAAGTTTCAGTTTCTTTTTCGAAACGATATCCCTTCCTTGGACTGTCGCGTGAGTCTTTTTTCCGAGACAAGAAAGTTTTTAGCCGGTCGCTAGAAACTTTTTATGATTATGCGAGACTTGTGTTTACCCCCAAGTATTCAGTTTGTACAGTTCCCTCAGAGATAATCAGCAGAAAAATACCGAGGTCAATTTTATCTTTATGATTTTACGACTATCCCCCTTTTTGTCGCGCTCGTTCGATTCAATGCAATGCGCTATTTTCAAGGCTCCGAACGTATTCTCGTATTGGTAAACGCACTAACAAAATAAACAAAATGTTTCCCCGCGCGCCCACGACCCAACGTCTGTTTGCATTATGAATAAGCAAGAAGAACTCGAAACGTCGGGACAAATAACCCCGACGTACACACGGAGAGCCAAAGAAAAGCCGACGGAAGGTCGCCGCGGATTTCGGGTGTCACGTTCGTCACCCGGCCGCGGTGACCGCAAAGTCGAGAGATTAGGGTCATCGCGAATCCCTCGGCATTCCTCTCTCCAGCCTAATCGACTCGGAATTCGCGGCTGCGGGGCCGTCGATCGACGTCCGTCTGCCTCCCTCTCCCCTCCCTCGTCCATTAGGCGATTAGCACGCGAGAAATTGAATCCAGGACGGAGCGCGCGAGTTTTGCCCCCTTTTTCCGAGCGCGCGCGGCGATTATGTAAATGCGGGTCACGCGAGAGAGAGAGAGAGAGAGTCTTGCATAATGATCGGGTTTACTTTGCGCGGATCGCCGTTGATGGGTTTCGCGATGACGAAGCCTTCGGGCCCCCGCGCCGCCGCTCTTCGATGAATTATGCCCTCCCCGAGCGTGACTCGCCTCCTCGATATCGTCGCGCCGAACCACTTGGCTCCCGCGTGGGAAATTGGGAAGGAGCCCCTTATTAAGCGACAATCCCGGCGCTTCTCCCGCGAAAAGAGAAAAAAAAAAGTAGAAGCGCGTCGCTAATCAGGCCAGCTCGATCGCATTATTACCCGCGTACGCGAGAACCGGCGGCGTGTGCCGTGATCAACTGTTGGGCGGCGCGCCGTGTTTTGTCGGCCGGGGCGGCCGACTTCAGGCGGCTCTCTCCCAGGCTCGTTCGCTCGCTCGCCTGGCAGCGTTGGACCCCCTTTTTTTTTTATATATTTATATATACATACATCTTGTTGTCGTCGCAGCAGCTCGAGGACCGGGAGGCGCGAGCCACGAGCACTTGGTGGTTACGCCGCTCCAGGGACATGAGCGCGCCGGCGTACGCGGACCTCGGCAAGGCGGCGCGCGACGTCTACCGCTCGGGCTATGCATACAACCGGGCCAAGGCCGAGATCTCGACCTCGCTGCTCGAGAATCTCGGCATGATCTCCGACGCCGGCGTCTGCCTGAAGACCTTCAAGGTGAGCTCTCTCTCTCGCCCGGGGAACACCGACGCTGATTTCAAATGCTCTCGAGCGGCGGCCGGGGGGCGGAACACTTTGCCGCGATTTTTTTGGGGGTTAGGATATCAGGGGGGGACTGAGCGCTCTGCTGCTTTTGGCTGCGGAAAAATGAGGCGGGGAACGGGTCCGCGAGTGCGTTCTTTGTTGAGTACATACCTGAGCTGGGGGATGCACTGTCTCGAGTTTAATTACCGGTAAGAAAGTTTTTTAAATCAATTTTCTCGCTTATTACCTGCATTAACTCGGAAAATTACGGCTGCAATAACGTGGGAACTACTGCTGCTTCGCTGCAAACTTTGCTCTTTCAATAAGTTATCGAATAAAGTTTAAAATTTTTTTTTTTTTAAGCTACATTCTAAAACAAGTCAAAGTAACGAAAACGCGCAATAAACAGAGAAATCCTGCTTCTAAACATTCCGCTTACATCGACTTACCTCCAAGAATTTTCCAATTTTCAAAATTTTCTCCCCCGCGAAAGCGAACGACTACCCCCAGGTAAATCTGTCTAATCACGACTTTCTCACCACGCAGGCGGCCGGCTCAATCATGCTAAAATACAAAAGCAACGGTTACGGCGACTTCTCGGGCAAGGTCTCCTCGGAGGGTCCGCTCGTGGCCGAGTGGTACGGAGCCGGGATAATGACCGAGAACGTCGACTTGGCCGCGGGCTACTCGATGAACCTCGCCGACTCCTTTCACTCCCTCTCCTTCGCCGCTAAATTTCACAATCCCTGGCTGCACGTCACCGGCGCCCTCAGTGAGTATATATATGCACCCGGATTGATCGGCCGAAGGGCGACTTTTGTTTTTCGTTGCCCAGCCCCCCGACTCGCGAAGCCGATCGGGGAAATCGATCCGCGTCCGCGGAGGAAAATTCAGCCGGGAATTAACGAGTTTCCGGATTTCGCTCGGGCACGATTGCCCGAGTAATTACCTTTAATGCCGGGTTATCAATCAAAGCGGAAAACGCGCGAGTGATTCATCGGGGGGATTGGGAAGTATTTTGTTAAGAGGACAAATCGCCCGATCGCGTGCCGCGGGAAAATTGAATTTAAAACTTTTAATAAACTCGGGGCTGAAACGGGCTAAAATCGAGAGGAACCCGGCAGCGTAAATAAAAAGGTTTTTCTTTAATATTTCTTGGTTAACTCGGTAGATTTCGAAACGAGATATCGAAACGTTAATAAAAGGGAGGAAAGTTTCCCGGTGGCACGTATATATACAATCTTACGTCTCCGGCGGAACTCTCGCCGTGAAAAAAAAAGCATTATAAATCAGAAATCAGAACCTGATTTCCGTTATCAAATAAATCCTACTCGCTGTGTCAATACCTTGATTTAAGCTGAAATTCTAACGGTATTTCTATGCGCCCTAATTCGATTTATACTCCTTTAAATCAGAGAAGCGTTGTACTCGTTGAATTACGTTATTACTTGTATTTTATGGATTTAAACAGTTTTCAATTATAATATTCGAGCTTTATTTTAAAAGAATTGATTAGAATTCAATAAACTCGTGAATAATTTGCGAAAAAAGAAGTCTATCAAAGTTTCAAATCAATTAAAAAGTTCTTCTTCCCGGAAAATTAAATCCCATTCTTATGGAAATTTAGATTTTTTTTTTTCACCATCAACATGCAAATTTTCTCCTCCGGCAGAGCGTAGATTTCTAAAAAAAAAGTAAATTTTGAAGAATTTCGTTACCAAGTTTTTGTGCAGCAAGAATTTAAAACGAAAAAGACAATTAACCTCGTCATTAATAAAAATTGCTCTAACGAACTTCGCCACTTGATATCAAAATTTTTCTCGGATAAATTATTCCAAAGTTCCAAGGGGTCGAGATAAATTGGTTCAAAATTTTGAGGAAAAACGGCCACCCTGCAGAGCTTGATAATAATCTCCCCGCCAAACTCTCGAGGAAACAACTCTCCATCCGTCCTTACATATTTTCTCCATTCGAAAAGTTTTTTCCTCGAGAATGAAACAAAGGAGGATAACTATCCACTCGACAAAGTTCGATGTATAACTTTCGTCGAAGTTAATAAGACCCCCCGTTACGTAAACAAGTCCATCCGCGCGATATCGATCACCCCTTTTTTTTCCCATTTTCAAACGTCCGCTTATTACGTTTACCGTCCGACCGCAACTCAACCGTAGATTGTAAATTGCAAAACTGCCGAGTTAATAAAAAAAAAAAAAAAAAAAAAACTCATATCCCATCTTTCGACAGCCAAAGACTTGGACAGGAGCGTGGACCTGGTGAGCACGATATGCCTCAAGTACAACAACATGCACGTCGGTTATCAAACCGGCTTCGACACGAACTCGTCGACGGTGACGAGGAACAATCTGGCCCTCGCGTACGAAGAGGAACAATACGGCGTCCACTTCCGCTGCATTCAGATTCCCAGGGAGT
The DNA here is from genome assembly GCA_035582975.1 of Ormyrus labotus. Classification (NCBI taxonomy): domain Eukaryota; kingdom Metazoa; phylum Arthropoda; class Insecta; order Hymenoptera; family Ormyridae; genus Ormyrus; species Ormyrus labotus. The sequence goes on along the minus strand of JAWWEO010000001.1, from coordinate 29,951,175 downwards.
TCGGCCTCTCCGTGTACGGCAAAGGTTCTCTCTCTCCCCTTCTCGTTTTCCCTCCGACGCGAGTCGGCGAATTGCGGAACTTTCTTGCCCTCGGATTTTATTGGAAAAATTTTGCTCGTTAGGCGGCCCCCCGACCGCAGCTGCTCGGATTTTTGCGGCCGGCGGTGCTTGAATTTTAATGCGCGCAGATGACATTCCTAATGTGCCTTTTTTTTTTTGGCTTCGATTGTTCGACTCGCGAAGGTTGACGTCGATACGTGCCTTGCTTTGAGTTTTTAGTTTTTTTTTTGTTTTTTTTTTGTTTTCCCTTTTTTTTACTGCGGGAGTTTTTAGCGATACCTCGGCTGCTTTTAATTTTTACGAGTATCATTGAAGGGAAGGCAGATTTATGTACGAACTATGTTGAAAAAGTTTTATGAGAAGGCTGGCTAGTTTTTATTTTTTAAAAATAGTTTTCCGATACTTTAATAAAATGTCAAACAAATTTTTTTTAATTGTTTGCTACCCACGCAAGATCAATTTCATGGCCGTAAAGTTTATTCATTTACGCGCCGCAATATTCTTTTTTTTTTTTGCAGTTTTCGAGCAGGAATTTAAAAGAACTTGAATTTTTAATGGCAGAATCCTTGAGACCTCCTTAGTACTTTTTTTTTACAACTTTGTTTCATAAAATTCTTGTAAGGTTATAAAAATATCTTACATTTCACGCACTAACACTGCGTTTTATGTATTCCGCGTCGGGCCTTCAATAAAACTTTCCATCAGCCAATAACACGCATCCTTCTCCGACTCTCCCCCCATAAAAATTCGAGGGCAGGAAACAAAGATCCGTCGATAACGAAACTAACAATAATCCCTTCACGCAACCGTACAGTAAGCGACAACACGAAGCTGGGGATGGACGCGAAATTCGCGGGAAAAGAAGGCACGAGGCTGTGGTTCTGCGGCGCCGGCTTCCTCTACAACCTCGACGAGACGACGAAGCTGCGCATGAAACTGGACAGCAACCTGCAATTGGGCACGAGTCTGCAGCTGAAGCTCCAGGAAAAGACGACGCTGACGCTCGCCTTCAGCCTCGACCTGCCGAACCCGAAAAACGGCGATCACAAAGTCGGCACGGGAGTCAGTTTCGAGTTCTGAAGCTCCTTCTTTCTCCCGAAAAAAAGGAGCTCGCCGAGCTTCCCCCCCCCCCCTCGCGTCCTGCCCGTCTCGCGCAGGGGGAGGACGCGCCTGGAGCTGGTTCTGGCCTTTTTTGCTCCTTTCTTTTTTAAGTATTTTTACCTGAGCTCGGGTCGCCGGTCGTCGATGGCTGCCGAACCTCGAAGTGCTTCCCGAGGCCCGGGAGGGAAGGTTTTAGGTTAATTGTACGAGTCTTCGTTTTTTTTTTTGCTTTTGTATAACAGTGTAACTTTTTAGCATTTACAAACGAAATAAAATTGTTATGTCCACGCAATACTCGGATGTTATTTCGCGCGAGCGGCGACCTCGATCGCGATGTGAAATCAAGAGGATGATGCGGTATCGGGGAGAAGTTCCGGTCGAGCGATCCATCCGAAAGGGAATAAGCTCCCGCTTCTTTTCTGACGTGTCGCCGTTCGGCACGGTGAGAAGTCGAAACTTTTTTCATATAAGAGACTAAGAGAACTTTATTGCCACCCAATTGGAACACGTAATTATGTGTTTTTTTCAGTAAATAAACGAATGTAAATTAGAATTTTGCGCCTTCACTTTTTTAAGGTGGAAGAAGCTCAAAAGGTAGATTCTGTATCAGGAGATTGGCGACTTTTTACTTTTTTCACCCCGTCAGCCCCGTCAATCTACGACTTCGTTTAATCGCTCGTGTACATTGGCCAGGCAAGCAAATTTTTCTACAATCGTAAAACGTACTCGGAGTAAACAGATATAGTGATACATTGACCAAAGTGTTTCTGAGCGTCGAAAAAAAAAAAAAATATTGGACAGACGATGCATAAAGATCGAATATCGGGAACAGTTTTGTTTCTGTCTTGTTTTTCCCACCTGACCTGCAGCTCGAGAAAAAGCAGAGTTTTTACGCCATCCGAGGCTTTTCCGATACCAAAGTCGAGGCGTTTAATTAAATTTTCATCGTTTTGCGGCGAAGTTTTAGAATAGTTAAAATGTGCGGCAGAATCGATAATAAAATATTTGAAAAACGTAAGTCTTTGTTCTATATAAATGCAGAATCGGATCATATACATTACGTAAAATTAAATTGAATAATTCTATTAATATAATTCGATTAATTCTCTTGGAATAGATTTTTAAAATCAATAACTATTAATATTAATAGCCACTTATACTCGTTGCATCAACTTACTGTAGGACAAAGTTTTGACAAGTAATTCGTCATTCCCCCTCGTGAATCATTTTATGATTAATTGTGAATTATATACGTTTTTTCAAATTAAATTTACAAAGTTTAATAAAATTTCTTGCAATCTGTCTACATAAATTCAATTACACGTGAAAAGGAATCGATTGTCAATCAATCAGTTCTTTTTAACGTTTCAATTTAATTTAACAATTTTCATTGTAACGATATTACCAGTTAATCTTAAAATTTTCATTGAAAATTTGACAAGTATTTGATTGATTCTCGATTTATTAGCAGATTTATTGTACAGATTTATTTATCTTATTAGATTATAGTTTCCACTTTTTCCTTAAAGCAGCGCAAGTATTTACGGGGTTACTTATTTTTAGAACGAAAATACCAATTCCAGGCAATGTCACTATTTTACGCTTCATAAAACGATTTCCGAGAGCCCTATTTTTCCGACTTTAATGTCTTACGACGTATCGCGAGACTTTTTAGAAACACTCGATTCTCGCATATTAACTCGCAATGCTCAGGTGATAAATTTACCCGTGCGAGAATTGCTTGTTTCGCGCACTCGTTACGCATTATACTATTTTATAAAAAAAATCTGTCGCAGTACACCCCTGGTAGAAATAGAAAACATTTCTTACCTAGGAAATAGGTAGTAGAAAATAAGATTAGGTAGCAACGAGCTAAC
>JAWWEO010000001.1:29854405-29948037 GCA_035582975.1 Ormyrus labotus | reverse complement strand
CATGTGAAAAAAAGCGTTTCATCGCGACCTATTAAATAGCCACGGGACTTATCTATTAACTATTTTTCTGGCCATTTGCAATGCTGGGAATTCTACCAGGGACATATAAATACAAATATAAATATTATTTTTACGTAAAAAATAAGATTGCTTTATTGATTTAAATTATTTATCTTTCTTTGTTGATTACAATTGAATCAGCGTGTAATTTCATCCATTTACCAAAACGTATAACATCCAGATCAATCGATTATTTTACAAACTATCGAGCTCAAAGCTAATGGGTTTTGAATACAAGAGATGAAAAGTAGATGACTGGTAACCGTCAAATTACGGAGCTCGTTGAATGCATTGCAGATGTTTAAGCTCATGGTAATCGATTGAATAAAGCTAAACTTTAATTGACAAAAATGAATTAGCGTAGGTAGCTTTTATAATTTCGGATATTATTACTTTCTCCTGTTACTGATATAGTTACATGCCTTACTCATTATAGGACGATATCATCTATTTAAAAGTAACCGTTATTAAAAAAAAAACGCAATTACAATAAAACAGATAAGGGGCTATCGCTTAAATTAACTTGGAAGCAAGATTTTTTTGTGGAAAATACTTTTTATTCGATTGTTCTGATTAAGAAAATAACGGTTTAAAAATAAAAATATTTATTTATTTAGCCTGGCATAAGAACCGACACTTTTATCTTATTAAACCGAGTTACGTCAAAAAAGACGTAAAGTAAAGTATTTTAAGTATAACGCGGTTTATAAACTAATCCCGAATTATTGAGCGGCGCCGGTCGTAAAACACAAACTCAGTTTCATTCCTCCGCTCGTAAGTTTCCTCCTTCCCGTCAGAATCCTTTAAATATGTATAAAAAAAAAATTAACACCCCCCGCATCCTCGAAAAAAACTTGCAAAACAAGCAAGACGAAACTTTAAACGTACACAACCCAACTCGATTCGTAACCCACAAAATCATCGACCCATAATTCTCGGTACTCACCCTATGCCTCGGCACCGCCGGCATGCTGCTGGTCCTGCCGCGGTGTCTGGACTGGGGCGGCAGCCTGGAGTTGGCCCCTCCTTGGGGCGCGGCCGGGCTCGTGGGACTGGGCCCGCCGGGACTCGCGCCCGGGCTCAGGTGCGACGTCGTCGACGCGGCCCCCGGGCTCAGGGAGGGCGTCCGCGTCGGGCTGCGCGGCGACGGCGACAGGTGGCCCCATGGACCCGCCTCCGCCTGCAGGAACCTGAAAGAGAGAGAAAGTTTGCTTTTCGGTGTGTCTCGTTCTTTATTGGGGGGTGTATAATGGACGTGGGGTGAATTTCGGCGGGGTGTCCGAATAGACGGAGATAGGAATCGTGACCTGTCCGGAGCATCTGAACGCGTGTCACTCGCTATAATTCGGTCGGCTCGGCGGGCTGTCTAATTAACGAGCGACATGTTTCACGTCGACGTACGTATACCTTGATAAGCGCGTTGCGACGATGTATTTCCAATTTTGGTTGTTCAACTTTGATTAAACATTTCTTTTAAAGGCCTTATTCTTGAATAAAGCCAATCGTCGGCGTTGAATAAATTTTTCAGTCGTCTTAAAACTCCTTTCGAAGTCTTATTACGATTTCAGGAGAAAACTCGCAGACGGAAGTGATAGATGATCGATGAAATTCAATTTCTACTTTATATTCTTTAGATACTCGATTTCAATATTATATAGGTTGAATTACTTCCAGCTCTGCTAACAATGCATTTTAGAAATGAGTTAATGACTAATCATAAAATTTTTGTTTTGCTCCCGAACGAAAAGCTATATGATTAACCACCTGTTCACAGCTATTTTTATAACAAAGCTTTATTCTCAAGACTTAATGTAAATACCCGCGGCTTACAACTGCTCGGCTCTCATTTGCAAAACAAAACTTCAAAAGTATATCGCGATCTCGTTTAACAACACCTCTCCTAATCTCCGCGAAATCTACACCGCCTGCACTTTCGCGGCACTCGGCGCTTCTAATTCCAGGGTAATAATTCGCGGCACGCGACTTTTCCGCGTAAAAGCCCGCTCGCGCGCAATTCCGCCCTCCGAAATACGTACACCGCGCCGACACCGCCGTGGTATTATATAGCCAACCCGCAAAAGTGTCGACGCGCGCGGGAAGCCCCGCGATGAAAAATGCCCGAATCGAAAAAGTTCAAAAGTTCCCCCGACCGGCGGCGCGCGTTGAAGCCTTAAACGAGCGAAAAAAAATCAATTGCTCGCCGCGTGTACACTCGCCGATAATGAACCGCCACCCCCCCGCGGACCATAAAACACGACAATATTATTGCACTGCCCGCGAATCCGTAAAGCTGCGAGTCGGCAGTTTTTTTTTGTTTTTCGCTTTGGTTCGCGTCGCCGCGGTAAAAGGATAAATGCGATTTATTTTGTAATAAACAAAAGTGTCGACGCGAGCTCTCCGCGGGGAAACTCTGCGAGGGTTGCCGCCGCCATTTACTAGTTAACTTTCACAATAAGCTCGTTGTAAGAAAATCCGTCGTAGGCTACAATAATAAAGTAAGTTTCCACGGCGCAGCTGATCTTTGTTACGAACTCTACTCACTCGACAAAAGGCTCCTCGAAGGGTGGACTTCGAGCGTACAAAGTCCGGTACAGCCAGCGACTCGGAAACTTTACTCGCGAAATAGAAGGTGAGATCGTACCTGTGAAGATCCGGTGTCGGTCTGGCGACGGCGATGCTGGAGCTGCGTCTCCTGGAGGGCGTCGGAGACTTCGGGCCCTCGAGACCGGCCCCGACGCTGTGCGACGTCGCCTGGAGGCGCACCTCCACCTCGCTGCTCCGCCGCTGGAAGGCTCGCTTCGCCCAGCGCTGCTTGCTCACGTTGTTGTTGTTGTTGTTGTTGTTGTTGCCCAGCGGATCCACCATCGAGTCCTCCTCTTTTCTGAAAGAGAGATGCGAGCTATTTTTTTGGATTTTAAAAGTATTGTGCGGCTGCGGTTTTTTGCGCGCTACAAAGGGTCCCGGGAAATTGTTTTCATTCCCTCCGAGTTTTATCGGCTTTCGAAACTCGTGAGTTTTTTAATAAAGTTATGTCGGGTATGCCGGGGAAAATTTTCTTTGGGTATTTTCGCGTTCGTGAAAGTGGTTTTTCTCCTTTGTAAACCCTTTACGAAGTAAATCCGCTTATTTGTGTTCTTCGAGTAAATCTCGCGCAGCAGGGAAAAAAATGCAGGTTTTCAGCACGCCATTTAAAACTCGACAACGTATTATTAGTAGTAACTAAAGTTGCGATTTCACTCTTATTTAAAAAACTTAAACATAAAATAACTCTACGTAACTACATAACAATGTCGTTTAATGTATTTTCATAGTTTACTTTATTCGCGGAATATATCGAAAAGTACAAGTTTTCACGCTACGGTTTCAATTAGAGGGACACTTAATCACTTAAACTTTGCCCTACTTTACGTTCTATATACGTCACTAAATTTTTATTTACATTTCATTAACTTGTAAACGGCCAATTTCCTAAATATCGCCGATAATATATCAAACTCTCCATAAGCGGACGCGGTAACTTTAATATTAGAGAAGATTTTTTTTTCCCCCGGCATATTTATGTTCCTCATTAAGTCTGAAAAAGTGTATCGCTGAAGTTGTAAGCAAACATGCTTTAATATACCGGGGACGTGAGAAATTCTAAAGAAAACTACGAGGATAATACGCTCTTCCTCCCGGAAAATTTATCGCAGCTCGTAAACTTTACGCATCATTTGGCCGGAGCCCCCTTTTTCCCTTTAGACTTCAGCTCTGGACATCCTTCCAGCGATTGCGTCCGCAGAACAAATCCCGTCTTTGCGAGAAATTTGCATCCTTCGGCCGCGGTGGTAAATCACGAAAAGCCAGAAAAGCGACAACAATCGTAAATACATTCCGAGAGTACACTTTCTTTTTATAGAGTTCCGGCGCTCGTTCCTGTTTTTCGTGCGACTGCAGAGCCCAATTTCGTCGAGCCTCCCCCTTTCTTTGCCTTTCGCGGCAGGGAATTACCCCGCCTTCAATAAACTAACCCCCGACTGCCGCCCGGAAACTTCATTTGAACGCGCTTCGCTTTCATAGTCGTGGACATTTAGTGATTCTCGGCAATGGCTTGTATTCATATTCACTAGTTTTTTTTCTTTTTTTTTCGTTAATAAAGGTACCGCCGCAATCCTACTTTTATTAAAAGTTAAGAGTTCCCCGTGAGGTTCAACATCCGCGTTTCTCAATTTCAATCATTGAATATTTTGTTTATGTTAACCGTTTTCATCGGTCAAATATTTACATTTGGTCATTGCCAAGTAATTATTCATTTGTATCTTCATTAGTATAACAAGCCTGACAAATATTAATGTTTTGCTAATAATTTACTTGCAAAGCTATTAAATGATAATTATTGCCTATTATCGCATAAATCAGTAAATTTAATATTTACAAAGATAATAAATTTTCCGTTTTTGCTTTATGACATACAATAAAATGTAAATAATAAATTAGTAATACTGGCGTGTACATATTGGTTATGGTAATTTGTTTTAATTATATAACTAAACTCCTATACATACACTATTTTCGAACTCGTGCTTTTTATAATGTACAATTTTCGTGGTGGAAACCCAAAATTTTGGTTGAAGCCTTCCAAAATTACTGCGGAAACTGTAATATATAAGCTTCCTAGTAACAAAAGCATTTACGGGTCACTTACTTCCCATGCAACTGCCGACGCGATATTTACTATAAACATTTGAAACCTGACCCTTTAAAAGCCCTAAAGCGGATTTATCTTTATATACGGTTCAGATGCAGAATCTCATTTTCCAAGAAGAGGGAAAAGAGCACAGTTCACATTGGACGATCAGAGTGGGCGAAATAGGCGTTATGCGCATAATTACGCGGGGGACAAGCGAAGGCAAATTGCGCAGACGGGTTTTCTCCACTTGTTGTCATTGAGAGTTTTGACCTATAACTTTTCGAAGAAGCTCCTCTTCGCTGCACTCGCCATCGAAAGCCGCTTGCTTTTCCCGATTACACATTTTGACGACCTGAATTTTCGAAAATAGGTGTCTTGTGCCACACTGTCATTTTTTTGCAATGAATTATTACGAGTGTTGGCGTGAAAAAATGCATTTTTTATAGAATACCCGGGAGCGGGAAATATTAATGTCAGTGATGATGAAAACATTTTTGTTTACATCTGGAGCATAAAAGCTTCGCGGACTCGGGAAAAATGTCCGTAAAAAGAATCTCTCGCTTGATCCAGAAAAAATTTTTCGGAAAGCATTTTGGATTGGAAGCTCGGTAAAACTCGAAATTTAATACAAAAGAGGCTAATTCAGCTTAAAAATAATAATTTTTCCATTCTAAAGTAAATAAGCTTCGTTCCTCCGAGAAATGTACAAGTAACAAAACTTTTCTCAAGAGCGAAAACTGGAAGGGCTGAAATACGACAGTCCCTTTGGCGGGACTGAAAATGAGAATTCTGGTCTTGTCGACACGCTTGTTGCCTTGCGTAACAACGTAATTGCTTCTCCATGAACCCTCGAGTCGTTCTTTATACACAGTATTAAAAAAGGAAGGTTAACGAAATTTAATTAAACAGCAACAACCATAACTAGCTGCTTCATGATACAAATTCAAGGAAAACACTTACTTATTCAATATCATTCTGGCTTTAATTCTTGAGATTTAATTAAATTACGTACGTTTACTATGTGTATTTTCGTGAAATGTGTAACGGGAAACTCGAGGACATATATCAGGACACCTGTTTACCCCGATAAGATAAATATTTTATATCAACATTTCCATGACGGAGTTATCGGATTTTACCGGGGATGTTCAATTTAATACGAGTGTAGTTTTATGAATGTAATATATCGCAGCCGCATATAGGTGTTCCTCTTTTTAGAGGAAATAACACAACCGACGTTAACTCTATAATTAAATTCGTGCCATGAGAAACAGATACCGCGAATCTCTACGCATTTCCATTCCAACTACCCAATTCCACGGAAACGAGTAGTAACGAACTAATAACTTTCGAATAAATGTTTGCCCGTTAAAGCAATAAGAGTCGATTGAAAACATTGAATAAAAATCCGAACGACTAAAATACGCCAAAACCGGCGACGTCTGATGTTCGATTTCTTTTGGGATCTCGCCTTTGATCAGAAAAAGTTTGTTCGGAGGTGTATAAGAAATGAACGTCTTCAGAGGCTCGTTCTGCCTCTTCAGAGTAAGTGAGCCATTGATTAATTGTAGAAACGAAATTTCGTCTGGACATCTGAAGAGCTCGATAATTGAGAGATAAACTCGCGATCTTGGAAATTGGAGAATTGGTAAATTAGCACTTTTTTCCTCCTCCTCTGGTAACGAAATCGCTTGTTAAGTACTTGCGGGATTACCATTCGGTATAGTAACTTATGACAGAAATCATTTTTATTAAGGTCAGATGAAGACTTGTAAGAGAAAATCAATGTGTGCCAAGTTGTAGAATATTTTGCTTAAGAATTATTAACGTTATACGTCTCGTGTGAATAATAACGCGAATTCGGGGAAGAGAGATAATAGGCTTCGGTTCCAAGGCCAGAATTACTGCTGATAGTCTTATTATGTATGTATAGGTTAATAAGTAAATCGAGTTATGCTAATAAGGATCTTTATTAGCGGAACTCGATGTAAAACAACTGCAGGTGTTGGTTGAGAAATTTGTGAAAGCAATTTTTTCTTATTATAACAGTAATAAGCTCCGGCATTTTTTTTGTTTGCCCTTTTAAACTCTCGTTACCCTAAGTAAATGCAAATAGTACCAATCTCGAGCTTATTAGTCTCATATGTCTGGGTATTACGTAATTATGTAAAGCGAGAATTACGACTGGAGCTCCTATAATGAATATACGCCCTTTATTATAGATTCAATCGAAATTAATGGCTCTTATGTTCGTACTTTTTAAATAATGGCTGTCCGATGAAAAAGCTTGATTAAGCGCTAAAGTTTTCAATGTTGGTATTTCGATAAAATTTCGGTACGTTTTTCTTATTTAAGTCATTCGTATGTTATAAATTGGAGGTTCGAAATGTGGAAATTTCGCGAATACCATTATGACCTTTCCCATTTAATCGGAATATGTAATGGAAGAAATAAGTCGATTTCAAAGCTACTTTTATTCCCAATGTTAAAAATGTCATTCTAGCTTTTATTTTCGAGTAAAAGTTTAAAGGCGAGAATAATTTTTTCCACCATAAAATATTCACGCTTTCGTTCGTATTTATTTTTAAACACTAAAAGTAGCGTTTTCGGAATCTGGTATTTAATAACATTAACATTCCAAAGCAGCTTAAAATGTTGTGCTCCAAATTGAGGTCATTGCACATTAAAGGGAAATAACAAAAATTTATGATAATTAAACAACACCGCTACGTGCCAGAACGAAAAACGCAGCACACTTAAAATTTTAGAAACTCCCAATTCAAATCCACTTTCACTGAAAAAATAAGGAAAAGCTTCTAAAACCGAAGTGCATAAACGTTTACTCAAGGAAAAAAAAAAAGATACAACCGATACTTTCCTGTTTACCTGTCCTCCGAGCAAAGCCGACTTTGCCGAAAAGACAATAGCTTCTTTCCCGCCTCGAGAAGCCAGGCCTCGCTCTTTAATCCCCGCGAATCGAAGTCAATTGCCGGCGTAATTACGGACGAAAACGCGTCGGTGCACTCAGAACCCTCTCCCGCGCCTGAAATCCGTTGCCTCGGACCTTAAGTGCACCGCTCCTCGTTTCCCCTCCCTCGAGTCGCGCCTCTCTAATCCCAGTCTGATTTGAATCGCTCGCTCGCGCGTAAAGCTGCTTCGAGAGGAACTTCGCCTCTGGAGGACGAGCGGAGCGGCGCGTTTGACTGGTTCGAGTGCCGGAGCGATAAGCGAGACTTTAAGCGAAAATCGCATTTGCTTTGCGTTGCAAGTTAGACGAGGAGTATTTTTAAGAGGACGTATATTTTTTGTAAGAGGAATCGGCTCGAGAAGAGATATTTAGCGTGACGATCGTATTGTGAAAGTGCGCCTGAAAATCGTTTTATGCAAATGTGGTACGGAGCATGAAAAATTCTGCAGCTGCTATTATAATTACGAAATAATTATAATTATGAAATACTGTTTATACCTGGTCACGATTTTCTCGTTCAATGAGCAACAATTTATAAATATTGCCCCTTCGCATTACATCGTTCATTAATGCGCGCCGTTGTATAATTTAAAACATATGCATTGTTTGCAACATGTGCCCTCTCCTCACTTTATTTATGTTTCTTTACATTTTCAGGCCCATTGTTATTCCATTATTCAAGCTGACACGAGGTATTATTAAAATGTATTCGCCTTCTGTTCTTCAATAACCACTGCAAACGTCATCGTTCTCGTTAAAATTTTCAGTATCGAAAATGTAAAAACGTAATCGCCGAAACTGACCTCAAATATATTCTTTATGTGCTACTCGACGTAGACGGGTTTAACTATTTCAAGTTGCCACATAGTTATAAACGTCGGGGAACTGTCAGAACAGCACGAAGTTGGCGTACGCATCCGCATTCAACTTGTGAAATGTATCTCTATAATTAAATTTAAAGGCCAACTTCGTATTGTTTCGTCTGTTATTGCGATCGCCTCCCAAGTAGACCAAGCGAATATCTTTCAAAGCAGCGAGCATTGAATTAAGGGTCTCGGTATATAATTTGTAATTATTCCTGGCCCAAAAGCTCTTGTGTGTCTTACTTAAGAGCTCTTTTTAACACCTGCACCTCGACGAAATAATTCCAACGAACTCTGCTCGAGTTAACTAAATATAAACAGAAAATTATTTTTCAAAAGTTTCTTCCTGCATAGAGCCCGGCTGTCCGTCAATATTCATTTTCTTACGAAAACTGACTGACACCCAGCGCGTTGCCTCTTAAAAACATTTGGCAAGCAACGGAATATCAGAACTTATTTCCGTTCGAAAAAGAACCCATTCGAGGGAGAAACTCATCCACTTTAAATCTTACCGTATATACCAAAAGGAAAATTCGAAAAGCGCGTGTGCGCGCGACCCAATGTAAATATATCTGGAAAGCCTTCGTCCATTCAAAGGAGCATAACAGACGCTTGCACACGACGTCCGTTCGAGTGGAGAAAAAAGCAGTAAAAACTCGGCGTATCCGCGGTTTCTTTCGTCGCGGATTAGCATAAATCGATCGCTCTTTGATTAGGCGAACGTGACGGAGTCGCGGTTCGTCGCATGATTCGATTTAATTCCGCCGATGCTCGGGCGAGTCGCGCGCGCGCGCTTTTTTTTTTACGCTGGAAACGCTTGAATTTCTCAATTTGACTTTTAAATCAGCGAAGATTAACCGCCGGTTATCTGCGAAAGTTAAACTCGATCGGGCTTACTCTCGAGTTTATTTATATTTACGTCTCTTCGATGAAGCGTTTAATATGCCCGAAACTTCTGTTTATAATTTGAAATAAACGCCAACGACGTCTTGAAGATTCTTTTAATTTTTAATAACCAACGGCTCACTATAGAATACAATACGCCGAAGAACGGCAAAAAGATTCACTTAATTCGGATCAGCGATCGAGAAGAAAATTGAATCTTTCAATTCTGCGAAAAAGCGATTGCCCTCTTGGAACTTCAATCCTTATCTCGCTGATTAATTAAAAGGATAAATACTACTTCTGCGAATGCATAATCGGGCCGAGTTCGAAAATAAATTCAAAGGCGACAGGAAAGGCAGATAAAGAAGGATAAAGTGCAAAAGCACTCTTTTGACGATTTGCATCGCAACCGAGTCGCAAACGACAGAGGTTCGAAATCTGCGTTGTCTGCAATATCCCACATATATATGTACACGCGAGTCCGGAGTCTATATCTCGACGCGGCCCGAAAGCAGTCGAGCGGCTCTCGTATCGATAAAAACGAGAGGGACGGAGAGAAGATTCTGCGCCTTTGGCTTGCGAATCAGGTTTCAAATTTGCGCGACACCTCATACGTATGCATTTTTTTTTCTGTTCCTTTCTTCCCCAAGATCCTCGAGAGAAGCCCGAGATTTATTGCCGCGCGAGTTTTCCGAGGTAATACGTACTCGGGACTTTTCTTTTAATCGGGATCTATCGCAAAATTTCTCGCTCGAACGCGACGCGCAACGCGCACGAGGACTCCGCAAACGACTCGCATTTCAATTGAAAACACGTGCCGGAATCGCTGCTCGAGAGGGAGAGCAATGCAGGATAAGCTACTCGCATGCGACTCGTTTGTGTTCGACTACGACGTAACGTCAAATTGTCCCCCGAGCGAGCGCGAAAAGAAGGGAGTTTATAAATATAGAAGCTTTTCAATTGGTACCGCGTGGCATAAAGACACTCGCGATCAATGATTTAAAGGCCGCACATTACCCGCGGCAGTCATTTGTACGAATTCAGACGCAGGTTCAATCCGATTATCTAAGTGTACGAAACAGTAACTAATTTGTATCGAATTTATACTGTCTTAGGGGGGTGAATATAATATCATTCGTTTTTGACGAGCGCTAATTGAGTTTCGCGAATGGTTCGCGCACAAAAGTGATATGGGCAAGCTTGGTTTAATTGAAAGCTCCCAGGAAACCGGCCCGCGGTGTCGGCAGTAAAGCTCGCCTGCTCTAAGACGAGGAAATTCAAACTAACGAGGATTTCAATTTCAATACGTCAACAAAGCTTACGAATTCAGTATTTATACAGAGAGTCTAATCACATCGCCGCATACATAAAAAAATGTGAATACCTAATATTTTGATAGATATCAAAGTAGAGTAGAAAAATGCTTTCTTTCTCGTAATACATAATAATTAATTAAAAAGAGTAGACTTCAACGTCACATTTGTCAGCTTCAGCGTGGAGAACTTGACGTTACTCAAACAAGTTAAGAATGAAAATATTAATTTCTACATTGAAATCAATAATTATCGGTGCTTTCCTGAAATACACAGGTATATTTAGAGTAATAATTCGAAAACATCGCATTTCAGAGTAACAGCCTAACAATTTTTATTCGTAAACAAAACAGTAGGGCGCCACGCCTGAAAAAAATGACATGCACGCGCAAAATCCTCCCAACATTGCCAGGAGCCCGCTTTTATTTCGGTCTTTGATTTAATATTATAAAAATGCGCGCGTGTTTCCGGCATGATGCGCTCGTGCATGCATGCAGCCGGCGAACGCGCCGCTTATACATCTCTCGGGTAACGCGGACGGGGGGCTATTATTTTTTTGAAATATTTCTTAAAAATATATTATGTTACGTTCCCCGTCGTCTCTACCGCGCATCGCCGCGTCGAGTTTCTTTCCAATTTAAATATACGCCTCTGATGTATCGCGCGATATGTTATATTATCGAGTTTTATTTAGAATTGGCAAGTCGAAGTTTGGTGTATTGAGTATTGGCTATTATTTACCGGGGTATCGGCGGCTAGATTTTACGAACCCGACTAGCACCTATTGTATTTCCGCTGCACGCTGCTCTGGCTTCGTTTAAACTAACGTTGTTTTTCAAGTTTTATTAAAAGCTGTAAAATAAACATTCGGCTCGGATAGTTAAAAGCGATTTTACGAAGTTGAATAATGACCACTGCGAGAAGCGTATTTATCGGGCATCGCGCGCACGTGCCGCCAGTTTCGTTTCTTTTACAGAAAATAAAAGGCTCCGTAATAAAGTTTGGGATTATATCCGGTCGGTTAATAATAAACTGCTCTTAAAAGTCTCAGCTTCCCGCTCGCGATAATCACGGGGAAAACTGGATTTTTCCGCGCGATCGCACGAAATTATCCCAGAGAGCGAAACGCAGAACCAAATTACGAGCATTGCCTCCTGCGTTTCGCGTAACCCGAACTCCCGAGCGCGCAGACTTCCCTAAAAGGCGGAAATATCCAATTACCCAAAAGAGGAGAGAGATCCAAGTATATAATATACCTGGGTATAAGTTTATCCTCGAGCATATTGGTAAGATCGTCGACGTCCTCGTTGAGGGCGGCGAAAAAGTCCTGGAACTTGTCGGGGAAGCTGCTGGGCGGACAGGCGACGGTGTTGCCGGCGATGCTCATCGCCGCTGACTTTGCCTGCTGCGCGGCCCCGCCGCCGCCGCCGCCGCCGCCTCCACCGCCTCCACCGCGCTGCTGCTCATGATTACTGTACCAGGGCACCGTCGACGTCATCGCCATCGCCGTCCTCCCGTCTGACGAGCTCCGGCTCCCACATTTACCGGCGGCGGCCCACCCGTTTTCAATCGGACAGCCTCGGGACCCTTGTTACTCCTTTCTCTCGCCCTCCTCTCTATCGAAATATCTGGAAGCAGACGCGAGATTCCTCTTTACCCCGGCTAATTTCGCCAAAGTGCCCGGGGGATGTGGGTTATTAAGTTTCCGATGATTTTGGTAGCCTTGATTCGCGAGGGGAAAGAAATCTCCGCTCGACGTTTGATTCGGGGCTCGGTCGCGGAGTCTTTTTTTTTTCTCCGGTCATTCCGGAGCGAGACCTTCGATTTTTGTGGCACGAGTTTTTTTCTTTAAAATTTCGCTGCGTTTTTGCTGAAATTAAGGAAAGGGAGGAAGGACGTCGTAAGAATATTGAAGCGCTCGCTCTTCTTTCCGTAAAAAACGCGCGTAACGCGAGAGGTCACGTTGACATTGTAAAAGCTTTCAGTAGTTTCGTACGCGAACTTTTAAATGAAAATAAAAAAACATTTTTTTTTAAACGCATAGTTCGTATATATTCTGGGCGCGAGAAAAATTGTGAAAATAATCCAGTTTGCAGACTGGCTTGTAAAATTAAGTAACGCAATACCGAAGCCACGAGCTGGTTGAAAACATAATTACTCTTGTAAAAGTTACTCGGGAAACTTTAAGTGTAATTTCCAAGACTGCAATATTTTATATCACATCCTTTTTACTCGTCGCGTAAAAGAACACGTATGCCACTTTTTCAGCCAACGGAAAGAAAGAACAACTTACGTAGATTAAAAATATAGCAATTTTTCACATGAATGCGGATAATTAATCGCGAATGAGCTTTCGATCTTTAGATTTGACGTGCGAAATCTTAACGAACGCATTTCTTGCATGAAAACTAACTCGACGCAGTGCAATCGGAGTGCTTAAATTTCGTGAATAGAAGTTCAAAGTCCGCATGAAAGTTTACGGTTTCCCGACGTGATTGCACCGCATCTGCAGTCCTGACGTTCCGTCGTCTCGTTACACTTCGGGTATAGAAAAATGAAATCAAAGTTTTTTAATTCAATTACAGAACTATAATCGTAGGGCTTTTATTTTTCCAATCTTTCTTCTTAATACGAGTCTCTCCTATAATCTTTGTTAATACGGTTGTAAAATTACTTCTCCGACGCAAATAATCCCAAAATTGTTTAAAAAAAAAAGCATTTACGTCATCGTAACGCCGCGAAAGCAAACAAACCACATTACGCAAAAAAATCGTAAACCAAAGAAACTGTAGCTTTTTAAATTGCCACGCTGCGTCTAAAAAAAAACATCAAAAGATTCCGCGACGCTCGTCGACGTGCACCGAATATTTGCCTGCTCGCGCAAACGCCCAAAAACACAATCGCGGCTGCAGGTTGATTCGAAACCCGCCCCGAGGCAATCAGCTGATTTTTCCTAAACACGAAATCGAGGACTCGGAATGCATCCGCGGGGCCGAATAATATGTTTCACATTGTCTTCCCGCCGCCGCGCGGAACGCATTATTTGTTTCGAGGCTCGCGGGCGCAATTAACCCCGTATATATACCTTAATTAAAATCCGCCCGATTTCGGCTTCCGCGGAATTCGAACATTTATCCCACCCCTTTCTAATATTCTCGAGCCGAGTGCATTATTTAACGACGGCGGTGCGGACCGCTTGACGTTTCTTTGCAACTTTTCGAAAAGCGACTTCTTCGCGGGGGAAAGTTCTCCCGAGCGTCCGTAGATTACGAGCCGAGATCAATTATTTAAGGGACGGCCGAGCGAACTGTCGAGCGGCTCGGGAAAGTTTATAAACTGTCAATTTTTCAATGTAATTATCCGCGAGGCTCGAAATTATTCAGAGAGCCGATAAACCGCTTGTGATTATTATATCGATCAGTTTTTGTCCGTTTTTTCGTTGCCCTCCCGCCTCCGCCGTTCCTTTATCTATTAACGAGGGCTTCGGGAGGCATAATTCCCTCGTTTCTTACCGATAACGAAAGCACTGCGCGCAAATGGACGCGCGGGGGGCGACCCTCGCGGCTCGGCGATCTACCTCTCGTAGACCCTTTTTTTTTTTGTTTCGGAAGCGATTTGTCATCTGAAATCGGGCGACATGCGTCTTTGTCCGCTTTACATTTATATAGATTATCGCCTGTAAATATCTCGTTTCTCCTTTCCGTTATAAGTTTTGCCCCGAGAAACGGGTAAAATAAGCAGCAGCCCTTTCCGGCCGAACATAAAATAACCGGCCCGCCGATGTTTGCATTCGCATCCCCCGCCGCCGAGGCACGAGCAGTCCCTTAATCACGATTAAGCAAAGTCTGCCGCGAGCGGCGCAACAATTTTGTATAAAACCAGCCTTGCGCTCTCGAGACAGACAACTCATTACTCGGCGGCTGTACGCAGCTCCTCGTTTATTTACCAGCTTTCTCTCTCCCTCGGCCCTTCTCCGGAACACACTGAACAAGCGAAGTACGACGACGGTGCACACTCGGCCAAAGTCGGAGAAATCGCGCGCGTACGTTGAAAGGAAAAAAAAAGACCTCTCGACCGGCCCAGCCACACGCAACGCCGAAGCCTGACGGGTACTGAGGCGCTCGCGTGGCTCGAGCGTCGTTGTCCTATCTCTCCCCGTGTTTTGCCGCCGCCCCACCACCACCGCGGGCCGAGTGCGCGGAGTCGCGCGCAACCTGCTCTCTCTCTCTCTCTCTCGCACTGTACCTATAATGCACGAGTGTGTATACACTCAATGGGCTGCAAGCTCGCTCTCCGTACTTGGACAAGCGACGCGGATAATTGGACCGACGAGCAGGCGAGCTCTTTTTTTTTTCTTTTTTTCTATCCCGGAAACGCTCGCGCTGTGATTTAGGACGCGGACTGGACTATGACTGCGAAAGGGTGATTTTAGGACGATTCTCGAGGCTGTGAGGACTCGGAGAGCGAAAGGGAAGAGAATTCGGTGCTTTCCCGGCGCGGCGGAGCTCCGGGAAATGATTAACCCGATTGTTTGGGAAGTGAATTTTGGAGTTGACGTGTATGCAAAATGCAGAAACTCGGCGGGATTGGCTTTTCGGAGTATCTCAAGAATGTTTGTAATCAAACAAGAGGCGGAATGCTGCTTGGCTTGACTCCGTGAATTTCATTCAAATTTGGAGCGTACCGTATACAAATAGCTTGAAAACGATTTAATTCGTGGAAAGTTTGCAAGTCCTGTTAACGTCAACAACTTCGTTAATAATTGAGAAACTTTTTTAGAGTATCGTAGTATTTGGAGGAGTGATCCATACGTCGGGGACGTTGCAACAAACGTCAGGAATTTTAGCGAAATTTCGTTATAAGAAGGGATTTTTTCGACGTCGAAGTAAAAAATGATGATAGGAACGAGGAACGACGAATATATAAGACGTTCTAATTGGGTGTAAAACGATTTAATGACATTTACGGCGTAAATTTAATTTTCTCCGGAGGTGATTTTTCACCCCCACAAGGTTCGCTCTAAAGTTTGTTTTTTTTATTTTTCCTTCCTTCGAGAAAATTTAGCTTTAGAGGTGTAGTTAAAATTTACTGCTGGGGAAAAGTGTAGCGCGCAGTCGGTATAAAAACATCCATTCTTCTAACGCGAATTTACTGCTCTATTTACATTTTCCATTTCGAACGATTGTTTTCAATTTGAATGCTGGTTTGTTGTGTAACTAGTCACTTATCAATTATTAAGTCGCATTGACGTACCGCGGGCAGTTTTTGATTCTTCGAATTTGCCGACTTCTTTCTATACGCGGCTGCATTAAATCGCACAGCGGGTCCGCACCGAATGATTCACGCTGATTGGTCAATTCAGCAGTCGCTATGAGGTATGCTTTTCATATACAAATGCGAGCCTCCCGAGATGCGATTCATCGAAGGGGATTCAAACCTGCTTTAAACGAGCTAACTTTATTATTTATATTTAAGGAAGGATAATCTGCCTCCGTAAATTGAAATTGAAGATTATATCGTGCATTTAAACTGATAATGGAAAAATTCGTAACGCGAATACGTAAAATGGTATTTTGGATAATAGATACATAATTTGGCGTAACGGCCAAAATCGAGAGCCCTTCGATGAAGCTTCCTCGCTGAAAGATTATAATAATAACCCAAAACACTCGGCGAAACAATCGGAAAGAAAAGAATAAACTTGCGACAAAGCCCCTCCGCAGCACCCGGCAACCTATTTAGCACGTAAAAAGAGTCCAAAATAACACAAAGATTTTCCTCACGTGAGCGCCACTGTACTCGGCTAAAAATAGACCACTCGCGAGTTAAAAATAAAGCGAGCAGCGTCGAAAAAAAAAAGAAACCTGCGAGAAAAACGTAAGAAAGGAATGGAGTTGCGCAGGTATATTCCCTCGCCGCCACCCTCGCAGAAAATGACCGATCCAGTCGAAGGTCAAGGCTGGCTCGTCGTTAAAGTCGTCGATTTCGAGGATGCCGAGGGGATTATGATTTTATCGGACCGCGGACAGCTTTTCGACCCGTAAAGCGCAGGACGCCGCGAAAACTTTCTTTTATTGCCGAGACTTTTTTTTTTTTCGATTTGACCGCTCACTGATTTCGACCTCTAGTATAGTAGTGAATTTCATTGACTTGCAGTTGACAGAGAAAATTCCTGGAATCTTTCGCTTCTTGCTCGAATAATATTTTTATTATCCGGTTTTACACCTTCGGCAAAAAATTCTGTCGTAAAAATTTGCAAGCTCACCAGTTGTTTTCGAAATTTTTTTTTTTGTTTTACTACCAAACTTTTTTCAAAACAACAGTTTCCTCTGCAAAGTTTTTACCTGGCCTTGTTTTGTCATGGTTAACACAAATTTTTTTCGAGTCTTTATTGCAAGTTCAACACACACATTCTCAAAAAAAAAAAAAAAAAAAAAGAAAAAATGACTTTATGCAGCCGTTTCTCGTTATTCAAATTTTCTCCTTCATTTTAAAATTATGGCGCTCTTTATGGTACATTATAACAATATTGAGCTGTAAATCATGTTATACAATAGGTACTTGAATAAAATGAAAATTTTGCGCGACTGTTCCGTGAGAATTACCTTAAATTTCAGGTGTTATCGTTGAACGTGAATATAATAGTTGTAGTTTTATATTTGTATAATTATTGAAAACGTTCGATCAATAATAATTTCTAAAGGAGTGGAGAAAAGTGTGAACTGCTGCAATAATTCATGGATTTTTCATTGAAATGCAGTTCTTCGCAATATATTTTCATGATATAAAGAGTGAAATCTTAAAATTATGAATATTTTTATTCAATACATTGCCTTATTACGCTTTTTATTTGAAAGCTTTTTAAAATATTTTTTAATATAATAAACAAGTGGAAAAAATAAAACTTTATAGTATTGAATTTTACAGAAAACTTGAATCTGCATAAACTTAAATTCAAAACTCGTTTTAAACATGCTTTTTGCTTTTTCATAAAATATTATAAGTATTATTATTCAAAATATTATTCCTTGTAAAATCAGTTACTGCAGGTATAAATAGAATAACTTTGTTTTCGTTGCCTCAGATTCAAATGTTTATGTAAGAGCAGTAGTTTCAAGGAAATTCATATGTTTCATAATTAGCCTGGATTTCGCTTCTCTGGAGAGTTTGTCAATTTAACGAGCATTAGAATTTGTATTATAATAATAACAAATCTGTTTCACATTTTCACCAGGCACTACAAATTATAAAGCAAATGCACTTTATTAAACAAGAGAATATCCTACTCCATTATTTTTTCCAAAACTAAGCGGCTTCCAAAATTATTTTCTCCAAAAAAGTATTCGCTCAAAAAAAAAATAAAATTTTCACCTACTATTCCGCGTACTCGAGACATTAAATAACCAATGTGCACGCGTAATGTTTTCACGCCTCTGCTCTCAAGCCTCGCTACGTCATTCGTCGATGCTCTGAAATAATAATGACCTCTCCGCGCGTATTAGCGCTTTCAGAAAATATTTAGGCCGTCGGGGGCACTTTACAGATTACGCAGTACACCGACTAAAGTCCCAAAATCGGATTGGCTCGCTAACAATATTGCCCGAAATTTCGTTCGCGCCGATCTGGGGCTTCGACATCGATTCCAAAAATAGACCCTCCTATTTTCCAGCGGGAAAAAGGGCAGAGCCCTCAAAAACTTTTGATCCTCCGCCGCGCGAGAGTCAGCCGTTATCGTCGCTCCGCAAAAGTCGAGCTCAGCAGTGGCTCGGCTTCGGGCCACGTAATAATATCCACTCATCCTGGTTCAATAAACGCCAAGTGGCCGCCGCCGCGGCTAGAGATGATCCGTATAAAGAAGGAGGATAGCCTCGCGCGCGCGGCAGCCTCAGCAAATTCAATTTTAATTGCCCGCCGGCTAAATAAAGCCGGCCGCCAATTAATTGGCGAGCAGATGGCCCGAATGATTTTCCCCGGCGCGAAGTTCATCATACTCCCTCGCAATTTGCCGCGCAGCCTTCGATCCTTCCAATTAAAGCTAATTAAGCGTGGGCTTCCTCGAGTCCTGCTCAAGAGTGCGACGTCCCCCCGCGAGGGTTCGTCTTCTTTTTTTATCGCCCTCTCTCTCTCTCCCGTCTTTGATTCTCGTGCGCCCCGCTTTTATTGCAGCGGCCCGGAATAAAAAGCGCTGACCGTTGCAACACTGTAAGATTCCGCGGCGTCTCCCTCCTCTGACTCTCATTACGATCCGGCGAAAATAACTCTCTCTCTCTCCTCGGAGCCCCTCTTAAACCTCGCAATTTCGACCTTCTACTGTATCAACGCGAAAGAGACGACAGGCAGTACCTCGGAAAAATTGAAAGCAAACACGTGTCGTCGGGAAAAACGTAAACCGAGGAACTCACCGCCTTCGCAGCGGCACGTGTCCGCGCACCGAACAATGTGCGCCTCCGCGCGCGCGCGCGTTCATCCCTCCCGGGATGTAGAGACGACGACTTACAGCCGGCGGCGGAGAAAATTATAGTTCGCGCGCGAAATACGCCGCGGTTAGAAGAGAGAGAGAGAAAGAGAGATAGGCAACGGATCGATCCCGAGAGCTGGTCGTCGCCCGGTGCTTTTCACCTCGAGCCTCGTCGCGTCGAGGCTGGATTATTGTAGAGGCGGAGGAGCGACGCGCTCCTTTATTATTTTCGTCGTGCTGAGCTTTTGATTGTATCCGACGGTGTGGAGCGGCGGCTTCGATTGTTCGTCGATGCACAATTGCTTTTTTTTTTCCTTTTTTTTGTAAGGGTCGGCGGAATTATTTAATATACAGAGCGACCCTCGAGAGCGAGGCAAGGAGAAGCTAATTAAGTTTTCGAGGTATTCCTTTGATCAACTCGTTGGAAACGCCGTTGGAGATGAAAAAAAAATTACTGCGGAAAATCTGAAATGTTTTCAAACTCGTCTTGCAGCGCGCTCGTTTAAGAAAATTTAACAGACTCCGGGGAAAAAGTCGATGCAAATTTTATAAAATTGAATTAATTTCTCACCTCGTTCCAGTTAATATTGCAAAGTTCGCTCGAGATTCGAGCGGTACCTTTAACTGCAAGTAGCTAATTCGCAGCCGTGCAAATAGACTGTTTAATTGATGTTTCAAAGCGGCTTGATTGATGATGCATCTTGAGTATGAACAGTTAGGCCATGAAACCAGTTTAATTAGTCGAGTACTGAAGGTGACAGTAGCAATTAGTCTAGAATGATTTACTCGAGCATTATTTTGCGCAACAACAATCGTCCAAAAGAAACGATCGAACTCCGCTCCTTTTGAAATAACAATTTTTAATCAATTCAGCGGTTAAGCAGACAATTTGCAGGTACAAAGAAATGTTAAGCACAGGAGCACGAGGTAAATTTATCCTTGCCAATTCACGTTAAACACAAAGGCTTACGAAAAAAAATAAGCCGCGTATATATATTTCAAAGAAGGCAGAAGGAACTTTTTTTATATGAAAAGAGCGACTCGACACTTGCTCTCCTTCTTTCATCTGACTTTTTCCACTTCTCTTCCTTTTTTTTTTTTGATCTCGGAAGGAGCCTGGAGGTTATCCTTCCGCCGACAATTTTTCATTTCGCTCTCGGGGCAAGAGACACCTTTCTTTCACGACGTCCATTTTTCGTATAAATTTTTCAATACGGTCGCCGCCGCCGTCTCGTGATCAAAAGGCTGCCGCTTTCAAAGGCAGACCGAGTCAGATTAACGGCTGACAAAGTTTTCATTTACATTGGCACGACTGCTGAGGCTCCGACTTTCCTCGAACCGGCAATCCGTGCGGACAGTCCTAAAATGATTGCACAGTCATTAAAAAAGTATTTAAAAATTCCGATAATCGCGCTGCGCTCGGCTTTAATAAAAAGTAAAAAGTCTATCCGTAGACTCTGCATCCGAATCCGGCGATAAAAAGTATCAGATAAATTGCTCGAGGCAAAGTTTATCCTCAATTTTTCCCTTTACATCCAAAGTACTTCCATAAACTCCCGAATAATGAGCTTTATAGGTAAAAGCTCGCGGCTCGCAAGCGCGATAACTCTCGAAGGTCGCGAATCGGCGATAAATCAAAGAAGGAAACGTACCACTTTGGTGGAGTCGGTGTTTTTGTCGGTTGGGCTCCCTTTTAAATCCACGTGGATAAGCCTCGGGGCCTCGCGCAGCGTGAAGGGCGGCTCGACAAGCCACGTACTTCCCGATTCCGCCTTCGCCATGACAGTCACTATCGCCTTGCCGAATCGCAGTTTGTCTTTGGTCCTGAGTGGGGAAGCGTCGATGCATGCAAGAAGATTTATCGATTAGTTTCGGGACTGATTTCGAGTATAATGAAAAGGTCGGAAATACGGTTGGGAAATGATTAAGCTGAGTTTGAATTTTCTGGGAAAAATCGCTTCCAGTCGAGGTAAAAATTTAGTGCCACCGGAGATTATTAGAGTGGAAACCTCTTTACAAACAGGCGGCGACGTTTTTCTTCTAATTATTGGAGTGAAAGAATTACGCAACAGTTCCGTTAATTAGAAATACTGTCGAAACACTTATTCTGAAAAAAATCGATTGCAAACTTCAAAATGAAAGGACGGTCAATGTTTTTTTTTTCGGAGAGTTAATTGGATAAGAAGTTAAGAAAAGCCGTCATTTTAACGCTTTTTAAGCATTTTTTCAGAGAAAGCGGTATATCTTTTGCTAAAACAAATAGAAGAATCGTCTTATCTATGCCGAATTTTTACCCCACTTAACCGAACTTTCCCCTCAGACAAAAGAACAAAAGTTTCGCGAAAGACAAAAGACCGCTCGAGACTCTTCCTTTAACACGATTATTGCGGCATCGTCGGAAAGCTGGGGAAAAGAGAAGAAGAAAAATTATAACAAAAGAAGAGCCACTGAATATCTCCAAACTTCTTACCTTCTTTGAATTCCCGCGCTCGTTTCAATACGTTTCCAAATAATGCGCTTTTCTTTTTAAATCTCATTAAATTTTTATAAAAACATATTATCAACAAACAGCAAGATTGTGAATAACGACGCTAAACCAAACAAAATAGCGCACGATTTATAAAATGGCCTACAAACCGCGGACTTTGAATACAAAGGCATTCGGCCGCGACAGTCTCTGATCGATCATTCCTCGGACACGAAATAAAGGTATGTACTTCTTCCCCCGCCGTCCAAAATCCATCGAACGATGAGCAGTGCACGAAAGCCTTTTCTAAATATCAGCAATCGCAGTGTACGCTAAGAGGCGCAGAGGCCAGCAGAGATAACATCCTGCAGGCCCACACAACGCGTTCGTTCGAGGCTGTCGCGTGAGTCCTATCGGTCATCTCTCTCTCTCTCTCTCTCTCTCTCTCGTGCACTCTCGCATTTTACGGCGCGCGCCGCGGATTTCTTCGGAAGGCCAATTACGCCTTTCCGGTGTTTTGTAATCTTCGCGCGGAAACCGAGTGTTTGTCGTAAAAGAGCGTTTATACCTGTTATTTTGTCAAAAAAAAAAGCAGCGGCTCCGACTCCGCTGCGTTGATAAGGGAACGTTTCGAAGTAAGTGTGTGCACGCCGCGATAACGGGCAGCGGGAGAGACGTGGAAATTTATATGAAATATCGCCTTGTTATACGAATGTACTTTCAAGAAAGATACGAAAGCTATTCCATAAATTAAACTCGCTGTGTGCGATAAGGCAGGGCGTCAGATATTTATGATTAGGGTCTAAGACCTGTGTGTTACACCCGCGGCCTTTATCTTTTCCCCAATCGATGATTCTCAATATTTGCAACGGAAATTCGAAAGATGCTTCGTAAATTTTACGTCTGCCGACTCATTACAGATTACTCCTTCGACCGAACGCCAGATCTTAGACAAAAAAATTCAAGCTCGACCTTTCCCCGGTTCCCTCCTCCCCCCGATTAGCCCTACACAATCCGCGTCAGCCGAAACGAAGCTCCGACCAGCCATCAAACCCAAATTCCCCATTTGACTTACGGATCCGGGCAACACGCGTAGGGCTGGCAGAGCAGACTGTCGATCCTGTGTACCTTCTCCGCGTCCTCGTCCGGGAAATCCGGCAGCCCGATGTCCTCGTAGACCCTCGAGGACGGGCAGAGAGCGACGACGCGTATTCCGGACTCCTTGGCCGGGTACGCCTTCTGCGAAAAGGGCCCGAATTCAATTCGGAGCGTCGATGTTCGGGGATAAGCGCCTCGTTTTACGGCTGATTTAGCGGCTGCTGATTAGCTCTCGAGCTAAACGCGCTTTCGGGGACGTTATCCGCGCGCGTTCGATTGACAATTAGATGGGCTTGTCTTTTGCGCTTTATTGGCTCGTGCGCAGTTTCTTTCGGAGGGAAATCGCTCCGGCTGGAGGTGCTTGGATTTATGGCGATGCGAGGCGTTTAACGGGAACGCCCGGGATTTGTAAGGGGACGATAAAGCTTGGAATTTCAATTGGAAGCTCTGAGTGCTTTTCGTCCCGTACTGTTTACTCGCGTAAATATTGTTTCGCTTCAAAATTTAATTTTAGTGCTTTTTGGTGTTTACAAGCGCAACGAAATATTAACCCTCAAAATACAACAGAGAAAAGCCTCTTAATACTTAAGCTTATCGTTCCACGATAGCTTCAAAACATCGAAAGTGCATCATCTAAAATCACCTCGAACCCTTAACAAGACGCGGTTATACTGCTCACAGCAACAAAGACGTTTCGTAAACAATATTTACCCTTTCATTAACCAACGCGACAAAACAAACACCGCGCTTACTTTGCAAAAATCTGTCCCTCTCGCAAAAGCCAAACCGAAGTACATCCGAACAAGAAAAAAAAGCTCCTATAACGCCACGTCCCCAGTTGCATCACGCTCGCCTCACCCCTCGGCAAACAAAACGAAAAGAAAAAAAGAACATCGCCAGCAAAGGCGTAGAACTGCGTATATCCAATCCAATAAGAGCTCGAATCCCCCCCCGGATAGCCAAGGCAACAGAGCAAACACGCCGCTTGCTCACCGCGGTCTCGATCGTCATCTCAATGGTCGGCTCGGGGTTGCAGTAGACGGGCTCGGGCTCCTTCGGCCAGCCCATGAAGCCGAAGACCGAGGCGCAGTTGATGACGATCTTCCCCTCCGGCAGACGGGGGGCCAGCGCGAGGTGCTCCATCGCCAGCTTCGTTAGCCGCCTCACGTTCGTCTGGAATAGTGATGTCTTTTTTTTTATTGTGCCTCGCCGAATAATTGTTGACTGGCTTTTATGGGGGGAGAGGGATTTATGCGTTTGCGAGGATGGAAGCTCGGTCTGCTTTCGCGCGAGATGAAACGAATGGCACGGTGTATTTTTAGGATGGCAAATCTGTAGAAAAGTCCCTTAAGCAGATCGTTTTACTTCGCGCGCGGCGGAGGAGAGCGCTTCGCTCCGAAAATCGAACTCGGCGCTCGCGAATTTTGTTTGAACTACACCTTTATCTCCGAGCGGCGCAGTAAAAAGACCCATATCGAGAAGCTTTCCCGGCGCTCGGCAGCCATTGGACGCGTAATCTGGTTACCTTCCCGACCGAATGGGCATCTTGGCGAAACTTTCACCATCCGGGCTTGGAGAATCGACCTCGAGGCCAGCTTTCCTCGGAGGGGAAACGGCCGCGAACGCAAACTGCATGCATAATGCCGTCCGCTCGTCGACCGTCCGATTGTTTTTACTCGGATGCGCAACGTTGGCACTGGGCTGTTTGGCGAGTTATTTACAATTTTCACCCTAGCGCCTTTTAATCCTAATCTTTATTATTCATTTACGCGTTTGTCATTATGTACGTCAAAACCCCATTTCCCGCGTATCCTGTCGCACGATATTTCCCCGACAAAACTATATCGCAGCGGTAAATAAATGATCCGCAAAGCAGTTCTATTTCATTAGACACCGAGTCCTGGATTAGCTCCCCTTGACAAGGGAAATACCGAGTTCGCCCGAATTTCCCCCTCCCGTGAAAACAGCCGCGACGCCTGGCTGCCTCCTTCATTTCCCCTTTGCCCGGGTCGTATCGCCCGTAAGCAAATCAAAGAGGTGTGACGCGGCTGTGTGTGTGTGTGTCGAGAGACCCTCCGAGGGCTCGCGAGTAAACAGACCCCCGAGGAGGGAAAACGCGCTTGGCAATCGCCTCTGATAAACGCCGTTTCAATTTATATAATACGCGTTCGAGGCGAGCGGCTAATGTTCGGGGACGCGATCCGGAATAGATGGGGAAAGCTATATCCGCTTGTTATTTTTGTTTTGACGCGAGGATTATTTCTGGATGGGCGTTAGTCACGCTAGGCGCAGGAAAATGGAGGGTTGACGAACAACTGTTGCGCGTGTATTTTGGATCGGGAACGCGAAAGCGAGCCGTGCATCAATTCGCTTACCATCGGATCCTCGTCGATGCAATAGTTGTAATTCGAGTGGTCGAGGTTGTAAATGGCGTCCAAATCGTGGAAGAGGACACTCACCACCTCGTCCCTGCAGAGCGGCGTCGTGTAAATTCCTTCATTCGCAAAAGGCAGGCGTTCACTTTTAGCGAGTGGAATCGCTTTTAAAAAAAAGAGACGAGCACGACATACGATACCTTCGAGCTGACAGGTATTTTTGAGGTCGCAATAGTAGAACCTGGCTCGATCCTTACCGAAGGCTTTGCAGAGCTTCTCGACCGCAAAAGCTCCGGAATCCATCAGGCGGTCTGCTAAAATGACTCTCTGAAAACGTACGAAAGTGCTTGAAATAAATGTTTGCCGACGCTCGAAGAATTGCGCGCCGTTCAAACGGCTTTCTCCAAAGATTCTCGGCAAACCAGATTTTCGAAGAGTGCACTCTCCCCCCCCCCCTTTTTTTCCCGTCGTCTATATAAATTCCAAAAAAAATTGTTTTTAATCACAAAACCATCCTAATTAACTCTCCGTAAAAGCTCGGTAAACACAAGGAGCAAATAAAGAATTGATCGAGTCCTTAAAGCTCCCATTCATTTTTACCCTAAAAAGCCTCGGACAAAAGCTCGCATTTTAAAGGCGCCCTTCCGGGTTAAATCACGACAAACCAAGAGCAACGAAAGCAAACTCGTCGACCTCCCAATCCACCCGAGCCAAACAATCCTCGGCCTGAAAGTGCAGCCCCCATTGTCCCTGCGCATCGGGACCAAAAAAAAAAAAAAAAAAGCGCCTGAGCCCTAAAAAGCCCGGTGTATCGTATATACTTTGGCGCCGAACGACAGCAGCTGCTCGGCCGCCGTGTAGCCGAAGCCGTTGTTCGTGCCGCCGATGACGACGGCGACCTTGCAGCACGGCTGCGAGATCGGCTTCTCCTCGAACTTGCAGTTCATGGGCACGATTATCCGGGGCCCGGCGTCGGCTTTTTTCTTCCTCATCAACGGGTTCGTGCTGCGGAGGGGGAGGAAAGTTTAAAGGTTGTTGTACAGTCGCGGAAAGGGATTTTTAAGCTGCGACGAAAAGTTCTCGCGCGAAAAATAGTACTCTGCTCGGAGAATGTTTTTGCACTTTCGAGTAATACTCTCTTAGATATTTGAATAATTTCGCGATATTTGTATATAGCTATATACATAGTTTTGTTTTACAGCCGTAGTTTTATTTCTCCCGGCAATTTCAACAAGCGCTATATTTTTCCCGTAAAGTAACAGAGGGAGTTAAAATGCATGAATTCGTTTATTTTGCTGAAACGTTCTAACAATGTATGTGCAGTTAAACCTTGAAAAGAACCTAATTTAAAGACATTTATTTTCGTAGCTCCAAAATGCTGGAAAAAACTGAACCATTTTTCAGTAGAACAGACTTATATCCTGTCAGCCAATACATTTTTTAAATTAATACAGAACATCATGAGATAATCAATATTACATACACGCTTCTAATTTTAACCTGCTAATGATCAGCACGTGGTATAAAAAGGGAAAATGAAAAAAATTATGCGTTCCCTGAAAAGCGCAGTGCGTTTTCCCAGGACGCTTGAAGCACTCTGTATGTTTATGAAATTAGCGAGCTAAATGTACCTGAATTTTTTTCGAATGAATTGAAAGACGTTCTTTACGTTTTGTTGGCGGTAAAGCGCAGCTGTCCTGCTGAATATTTGGGTATTCATTTTGGAAAGGGACGTTTATTTTTCTTTCTGTAATTTTTTTTTATCAAAAACTCGGAATTTTATTACATTCCACGAAAATTTTACTTCGCATTCAAATTTATTTTGGTTAGGATCCTCTGAATTTACATGAATTTATATGAATTTGAATGGATGAACAAAAGAATGCACAAAGCACATATTACAATGAAGTATATATTTTAAAATTCTTTCAATAATTAGAGGTATTATATAGGTTTAAAAATTGAAAACTCAATTTTCATAAAGCTAATGCATTTTTATTTAAGGCTTGCAGTATTTAATATACGAGCGCAGCAAAACATAATTACATTATGCATAGAGAAAAAGGAAAATCAACAGTATTAATTCATAAAAATCAACAATTTCAATTAAACCTATAAGGCATATAATATAGATCTTTCGCACAAATAAATAATTTATCTCATTCGCAAAAATTTTCAATTTTAAAGTGCTCCATATTCTTTAGTGGCTAACATTCAGTAATAATACACGCAAAAAAATACGTGCACGTAAATATTTGAACTTTATCACTTTTTTTTTCAAACTATACACACTTGCAACAGTTACAGAACACTTAACGCGTGCGCCATTTTTACATGGAAGCGGTCAATAATTTTCTTGGAACGGAGATTCGATTAAAGCTTACTTTTTTGCCTTTTTCCTTAAGTACTAAGCGGCTAATAATTTTTCTTTCTTCACTAACTATACGAGGAACGAAAAAATGACATAAGCGTACATGAAAAATGTACACAGCACACAGCACGGTTTCTTTTTTCTTCACAAGTATCTCAAAAATAAGTTAAAAAATATTTCGAATAGAAAATACGCATTGTCGAACACTTGACTTTCTTCCCCTTCGATTTTGAAGCATTCAATTCATGATTATTTTGTGATCTTAGCAAAAACGGAGGTGCAAATTTTTCAGCGGTGACTAGGAATTTTGATTTTACGTATTAGAAAAGTGTTAATGATTCAAAAAACTTGGCTTCGCAAGCTTTAGTAGCTGCTTCACCGTGGAAAGCCTTGATTAAACCCACATTCAATGACAATCGATCGGTTACCTAAATAATTCAGTATTTAGATCGCATTATTGAACTCAATTTATCATAACGTCCGCGTGTTTAATCAATCTTTTCAGCACACGCAGCCTCGAAGCTAAGTTTCGAGCATTTGCTATACAAAAGCCGTTCGTAAATACAATATTGCTGCAAAAAGCGAGTTAAAAACTATCTTTCTGAAGGACTCGGGTTGCTTAACTATCGCGGGGAATGAAAAATGTAGAAATCGTTCATAAAATACAACGGTTACGCGTACCGTCTTGTACAATAATAATGAACGGTAATAATAGTGACTCTTTATGATTTCATAGCGCGGTCGATGGAATTATCACTCGGTTAATCGCTCAATGCGATAAAATATTCCTCATCCTGCCCTCTCTCATTGCGAGAGCTTTGTGCATTTATGTGCGGCGACATTCGAATATCAAACGAATATATCAAATGTCAAACACTGCGTGCGCGCGACGTCCTTGTTTCAAAAAGCCCTGACAATTTCGAATTGATGCGAATCGGGGTCGCTCGCTTGAAATTTTCGACAAATTAATAATACGGCGCTTCTTCCCCCGACGTTTGTTGTTTGAGTTCGTGTAAAAATGTATAAAATTCGCTCGTCCAAAATTTGTACATGAAATATTATTGCATAATCCGTTGTCTTACAAACGTCGGTAAAAAATCAGTACAAATGTCTTATCAAGTAAAATGTCGCTGCCTATATAATTCTGTTGTAATAAAATTTTGAAGCTGCGCGAAAAAGTCGATAAAATATTCTCCCCTTATGGCAATTAATCTATCCCTATTAGTATTACTGTTTATAGTGGCGATAAAAAACGTAGAGAAAATTTGTCGTGGTACGGCATAGTTGGACTGCGAGGAAGAGTCGAATGACGGTACAGACTTGCTTTCGGACGAAGTTGCGCGTGGAGACCGGACGAGTCGGACCACTTCAGTGCTTCGAGTAGATGATTTCGCGGGCCGGCTGCCCGTTTTCCACCAGCCAGACGCTGCCGCTTTTGCCCTTCTCGAGGATCTCGATCAAGCACTTCGCCACGTACTCGGATCTGAGAGCAAAAAAGTTTTTATTTTATAATGCTGAAAAGTGGAAAATTTCTATTCTGAAGGCGATAAATTATTCAGCTTCGTGAATAATTTATAAAGGAATTATTATAAAGACAAAAAATGAGTGGCAGTTATTTATGAGCAGCTCTTGATCAGCGAACAATAAATCAGTGAGATAAAATGAAAATTGAAATTCATTTCAATATTTTTACACGACAATCACTATTTATTAATGTTATTTATGTGCGTGTGGATGGTTCAAATAAAAATATAATTCAGAGAAATTGACTTGCTTTTCCGTTACAATTAAATAGATAAAAAAAAGTTTACACGAATTACATGAATTTTTATAGTTTTATACTCACGATTGTGGGATAGAATTTTTGGTATCCCGATTCCAAGCGTCCTCATAACGCGGTGACAAAAGTTGTTTATCAACGTCCCGCACCAAATTGCTTTTTGTGGACCCTGGGCAAAGTGCCATTACTCTTACGCCTGTTAGGCCAACGTGGAATTGATCCTGAAAATTCAAATTACGAATTTCAATCTCAGGCTCAGCATAATTTCTCATATTTACTAAAATCTACTTTGTAAAACGTTAAACAAAACTATTGATTTATACAGTTTCAAAGTAGACAGTAATTCAAATATTTAAGGATAAATCCTTAAAAAAAGCATTTGCAGAGCTTTAAGGACGCGCGAAATGTCAATATTTAGTATCCTCTAAAACCTCCATTGTCGTTTGTCCGAGTGTTTCAATGAAAATCGGGTCAGTGCAACTTACACCAAAGGCTCTCGTGAGACTAATAATGGCAGCCTTCGTTGCAGAGTAAATCGGACAGCTGACGTATGGGTTGATACCGACGTTGCTTCCGGTGTTTACAACCACGCCGCCCTGTCCGCCTTTGTCGATGCCAAGGAAGCGCTGTGCCAATAACGTTCCCCGAATTACGCCGTTCTAATGAACAAAGTTAAATCAATTTCACAGAGTTATAATGAAGTACGATTATTTCGAATTTATTGATTTGTCTTTTAAAGCTTACGAGATTTATGTCAACTTCGAGCTCCCAAAATCTGTCGTTCATTATTCCAGCGTTGTTTATGACAATGTCGATGTGCCCAAACGTAGCAATTGTAGTTTTGAAAGCCTCTGAAACAACAAAAACATAAATATAATGCGATGCGATGCAAAACATTTACTGTTTAATAATTTATAACTTTACCTTCAAATTGAGGGTAATCCGTGACGTCACATTGGCAGAACAAGATTCGACTTTTGCCGTGCTTGGAAGCCAGAGTGTGGTACAACTTCTCTCCCTCCTCTGCCTTTATGTCGCATATCGAGACCTATAATATTTTCAGTTTTAATTTCAATTATCTAATGCGCTAATTTATTAAGAATTTTTTTTTCAAATAAATCAATAATCTAATTCAAGTAAACAACTTTCAATATTTATTATTAATCTCGTAATTTTTAATACGCTTTGTCGTTCAATCCCGCAACTAAATTTCTGAAATCGATCTCAAAAGTCGAGATAATTTTATACCTTCGCTCCTTGGTTCATCAATTCCTCGGCATAACTCCTGCCTATGCCGGTGGCTCCTCCCGTCACCAGAGCGACGCGGCCTTTTACGTCCATGCTGCAGTTTATCTAGCTACTAAATTCTTGTTTATCCTGCGATAGAAACGGTAAACAGACGTGTATTAGATTAAGGATTGCGGGTATAAATGTAGAATTTTCACTGGATTTCCAGTCAGATATTATAAAATAGCATTCTAAATTTATTATTGCTTTTTTTATTATTCTTAAATATTACACAAAAATTGGGGAGCCAAATTTTATGTTTATCTCCAAATATTATTGTTTTCGTTAAAAAATTATTTTATTTCTAAAAACAAAGAATGTGCTTTCACCGCGAAATACACTTTCCCCCGTTATTTATTACTTTATCCAAGCTCCCAAGTCGAGCGTACTAAAAGAAGCACAAAAAAAAATACAATCCACATGACACGAAAGCGGCAGAGAGCACCCTCGAGACGGAGAAGCAACAAAAACCACCTCCCACAATCGAGCCGCCGCCAACTATTCTCCCTCGTGCGCAAACTACCCCGGCATCCACGCTAACGGCGCCCTCGAAACTAACCCTTAAAATCCGCAAGTGTGCTGGCGGGCTCGAGGCGGCGCAAGAAGCAGCAGAAACAGCAGCAGCGGCACGACAATCTGCGAGGGAAAAGAGAGCGAAGAGAGCAGCGAACTGGCGGTCCGCGGAAAATATATCCGCCTCGAGGCGCGCGATTATATGAGTCAGAGAGGCGCGCGGCGGCCTACGCTCGCAACAGGCTCCGGCGCGGTGCTGCTCCCGGCCGGCGGCGGCACCTGCGGGGGTGGAGAGGAGGAGGAAGGTGTGGTTGGCACGCGCAGGACTCGCGCGCGCAAGCGCCGATATCGATTGCGGGCGAACCCGCGCCCCGAGCAGCCCCCGCGTCTTATACCGACTCTCGTTTCTTTTTTTTTTTCGAGGGCTTTCATTTGGGTTGAGTGGGTGGAGCTGGACTGCGGCTTCTCTCCTCTTCGCGCTTCTCTCTTTTTATACCTGCTTCATCAATCTACCTGCCGCGCGGAGCCGCGGGGATGATTAATGCGCGCGCGTTGGATTTAATTAACAAGTTTCGCGGAGTCTCGAGAGCTGCGTGCGCGGCGATGTTCGGGAGGCAAATTCACGGGTTCGATGGAAACTGTATAATTATTATCTGTTTAGAACGAGTCGGGGTAATAATGAAAATTTCGCGGGTAGATCGTTTATCTATTTCGATGAAATTTATTAGAGAGCTCAAATACTTGTAATTATGACTAAAGTCGATTCCATAAACTGATTGAAGTCTGGTCTACGCGTATTTAACTAGTATTTAGGTTCATGCATAAATGATAACATTAGTGCGTCACCTAAACAGAAACTATAGCGTGTTTTGCATGAAGATAAAAGCACAACGGCAAAATAACAGTGGAAAATAATATTTACACAGATTATTTATCATTCTTATTAGATTTTTACGATAGTTGTATTTTTATGGAATTTGATAAAGTTTTTATTTTTATTTTATTCGAAAACTGCTAATAAAGAAACTAATCACTGTGATGACAATAAAGGGATTTTACTTTACTGTTGTAAATTTATTAAAATATCGTAGCTTTAAAAGGGGTGTGTTTATCAATGTTAGAATTACTTCATAATAATCTTTCTCTGAATTATACTTTCTCTGTTCCATTTAATATATAAGAAAGGTCTGCATTCCAATTAGATGGAGAACAACAATTCATAATCAATTACAAAAGAAACGCTATTTTTTAACTATAAAGTAAAAAATATTTTCTTTTAAACAATTTGAAAAAACCGCGTTAATCTCTACTTTATCGACATGCACATCTTGTGATAACAAATTTTTGATTTATCCAAAATCAGCAAATTATTAAATTTAAAAGATGCTTTTAAGAAATTTAAATTAGTTTACTTTATTTTTTTCAGGTTTAATTATATAAATAACAACTTAAACTTTTTTAGATGCAATGAAAACCAGCACTGCCTTTAAATTCATTAGTAACTTTTTAAAAACAATTTTTTATTTATAAAATTTATCACAGCACAAAATAATTTAATTTAAAATAAACTCTAAAATATTTTGAATATTGGTTGTTACGACAAAAGTAACCTAACATAATTTTAGATAAATTAAAATTTTGTATGAAAAATTAAAAATGTTTTAAAATATATTTATTCGTGGAACGATAATAAACAAAACCGGTCAAAGAAGAAACTCACTATTTTAAAAAACTAGAAGAGGAAAATCCAGCGTAGGATTATTTCTTTTTAATGATTAGCTATTTTGTTGATCTGCTCCTTTATCAAAAAAATTTTTAAATATGTACATAACGCATAAAAATGATGCGATATCAAGATTATATTCAAAACGAACTAGTTTAACATCAACAAATCGCACAAGCAAAACAGATTACGCAATATGCACCAGTGTGAGATCCCCCGTTGAGGTTATAATGAATATATAGGTATATACAAGGCGCAGCAGAAGCAACCGCAAGTAAGTCGTGCCTACGGATTCCAGAATAATGGAGAGCTGATTAATT
This sequence comes from Ormyrus labotus, assembly GCA_035582975.1. NCBI lineage: Eukaryota > Metazoa > Arthropoda > Insecta > Hymenoptera > Ormyridae > Ormyrus > Ormyrus labotus. The sequence goes on along the minus strand of JAWWEO010000001.1, from coordinate 29,914,887 downwards.
TAAAAAACCGGATATTTTGCAAATCAAAATACTTCTATTTTTGACCAGTGAAACTCGTCTGGGAGGGGATTAATCGTACGAACCTTCTGTTTTTTCCATTTATGCAAATTCGGGCGTGTTTTCTCGCCTCGAACGAGCGAGAATTGATAAATAAGCTCGAAGGAGGGGAGATTAAAAAATAAGACGAGGAGAAGATCTCGACTGGAGATCCACGTCTTTATTTGGGAGCAGCGTGGCGAAAAGCGCAGCTGAAGCCTCCCGTGAGTTTTATCTGAGAAAATGGTTTTCATGATAAGCAGAGTCGGCAGGCTTCTATTCCTGCGCACCGGTGCCGATTTAAACACTTTCAAGTATCATAAATTTTCAAAGGTAAGTGAAAAACTGTCCTTTTTTGATGAAATATGTTTTAACCTCGGTGTAACACTTGCAGGTCTTTACAGTTAACTTCTCCGATAAGGCCAAGAAGTCAGAGAATGAGCCGGAAGTTCAAAAACTTACTCCCCCAAAAGGAGATGGAAAGATTTTTAAGAATGCAGAGGAAGTGATATCGGATATCCCTGATGGAGCAAAGCTCCTCGTTGGAGGCTTCGGTCTCTGTGGGATCCCAGAGAATCTTATTGAAGCTATATTGAAAAGGGGAACAAAAAACCTTACAGTTGTTTCGAATAATGCTGGAGTAGATGATTTTGGGCTGGGAAAGCTAATTAAAGAGCACAGAATCAAAAGAATGATTTCTTCCTATGTGGGAGAGAATGCAGAATTTGAGAGGCAATATCTGAGTGGTGAGCTGGAAGTTGAGCTGACACCTCAGGGAACGTTGGCAGAACGTATAAGAGCTGGTGGAGCTGGAATTCCTGCATTTTATACACCCACAGGTTAGTTTATAAGTTTATAAAATTATGACTAAAAGTGCTAAAATCTTGCTATAAATTATTTTTCAAAAAAGTTTAAAATGTCTACCAAATGGTTTGTAAATGAAATTTAATCTTTTATTAATTATCATTTTTTGCAAGTCATACAATGTACTGGCCATATTAAACTCAATGAAATCCAAATTAGAATTATTAATGTAATTGTTTAATCAAAGAAAGTTTTTGTAGCCCAAATAAATATTTTATTTATTATAATACAAAATTCTTTTTGATTCTACGTAGGTTTTGGAACTATTATACACGAAGGTAGTGCTGTCGTAAAATATGACAAGGATGGAAACCCAGAAATTTCTAATGATGCTCGAGATTCACAACAGTTTAATGGAAAAGATTATATACTTGAAACTGCAATCACTGGAGATTTCGCATTTGTTAAAGCATGGAAAGCAGATACTGCTGGAAATTTAATATTCAAAAGATCAGCAAGAAATTTCAATCCTACTATGTGTAAGGCAGCAAAAATTTCTATTGCAGAGGTGGAAGAAATAGTACCTGTAGGTCAGCTAGATCCTGATCATGTTCATGTTCCTGGCATTTATGTACATAGGATAATTAAAGGGCGATGTTATGAAAAACGAATTGAGGTTTGTTTATTTTAAATACAAATTTTCAAATTCTTCAATTTCAATATCAATAATTTTGTACAGAAAAGAACTACAAAACAATCCGTAAAACCAGCCAAAGTCACACCTGCCAGTAAAGCAAGACACAGAATTATCAAAAGAGCAGCACTTGAATTTAAAGATGGAATGTATGCCAATCTAGGTATTGGTATTCCTATGTTGGCTAGTAATTATATTCCAAAAGGTGTAAAAGTAACGTTACAGTCTGAAAACGGAATTTTGGGTCTTGGACCATTCCCAGATGAAAACGAAGTAGATCCTGACTTAATTAATGCTGGAAAGGAAACAGTTACAGTTTTACCAGGAGCTTCATTCTTTAGCAGTGATGAAAGCTTTGCCATGATTAGAGGGTGAATTATCTTTACTTTTTATCAAAGTTTTTTTATCTTACAAACATTAAGCACGTTTTATTTTAATTTTCAGAGGTCACGTTGATATTACTATTCTGGGAGCCATGCAGGTATCACAGTATGGAGATTTGGCTAACTGGATGATTCCAGGAACAATGGTAAAGGGTATGGGGGGAGCTATGGATTTGGTATCTGCTGAAAAGACGAAAGTAATTGTCACAATGGAACATGTAGCTCGAGATGGAAGTCCAAAAATTTTGAGCGACTGTACTTTACCAGTAACAGGTATGGTTTTTTAATTCTAATATTTTATTTTTACATTACATCAGCAGTTAAAATAAAAATTTAAGATAAACGACGATTTTGATATTTTAGGTCAGCACTGTGTTGATATGATTATCACAGATTTAGCTGTTTTTGAAGTCATAAAAGGTCAAGGCTTAAAACTCATCGAAATCGCGCCGAAAGTTGAAATTAGCGAAATCGTTAGTCAGACTGGATGTGAATTCAAAGTGGCTGATGACCTTAAGGAAATGGGACAGGTTCCTGAGTAAATAAGATACGCTTTTGAGATATTTATATAAGAATATTGTTGATATCAAAAGGCCCTGTTATCAAAAGGGCAAATTATAATTTCATGTACATACAAGTATAATGATGGAGAGTGTAATATATGCGTAATATGACTTTTTTACATGTACATACGATGTGTGCACCCTTATAGCAAACACAAAGTGTAATATAAGTAATATAAATACTATGATTTTATTAATTACATATTTTCTTGAAGAATAAAGTACTTAATTAAATTCTTTTATGGTTATTATTTAAATTTAATTATAGTGTAAACAATTTTAAAGTCGTTTGCTTAAATTAAGTAAAAAAAACTTATCTATACCAATAACTTATTTTAAAAAGTATCTTACAACATAGCAGTCTATAATTTTTTATATTTCTGATGTATAAAGTATTGCACTACATTTATTACTATATCGACTGTAAATCTGTACATTTAATAAAAAAAGAGAGGAAGTTTTATTTTTAACTTCTGACGCTTGCTAATAATTAAAAGTTACTCTCTAAATTTAGCCTTGACAGTAGCAGGCAAAGGCAAAAGGTACAGCACACTGTTAAATATAACGAGACCGACCGAGAACGCCAACGAAATCAGCAAGTTCAGCTCGACATTCAGCACCTGCGATATATTCTCCGACTCCTTCGTGAACCTCTCCCTCAGATACGCGTTTCCGTCCTTGTACCTGCACAGCTCCGGTATCCCAGGACACGTGATGGTGTCGTTGTAGTTCAAGTCCTTAAAATTGTCCATCTCCGTGGCCAGCTGGTTCAGCGCCAGCGAGGCGTATCTGCCCGGCAGCGCCGTAGAAACGGCGCCGAGCCAATTAGGTAGATTCCTGCGGAAGAGATTCTTTCGTAAATAATGATCACAAGAAAAAAGGGGGGGAAACGACGATGACTTTCCCTATAATTATTTCGAGGTCACGTCGATCTACACCCCACGGAAGTCGCTATATTTGCTTCCCGTTCGAGCCGCGATTAATTAAACATAAAAAAATAATAATAAAAAATATCTCGGCTCGAAGACGGCCGCGCTCACCTCAAGCTTCTGACGCTGCCGGAGGCGACGAGGAGGGTCGCGAGCGTCAAGTACAGCACGGCGATGGCGGCGCTCATGGGCCTCTTGACGAGCATGAGGACCGCGACGGTGACCTGCTCCGTGGCGACGAACGACGCCCAGAGGACGCCGCTCGCCTTGATCCACGCGGCCATGTCGAGCTCGAGGATCGGCACCAGGATGCCCACGCTCATGATCGTCGAGAGGAAGCTCAGCGGCAGGCTGAGTAGACTGTAGGAGGTGATGAACATCGTACCGCCGTACAGACCCTCGCGCTTCTCTTGGTAGTAGCGAGCCCGGAAACCTGGGACTGAGAAAAAGGCTTTTTATGTATGATCGAAGCAGAGATATTTATTCGTTTATTTTGATGAAAAAGGTCTCGGTGTATTTTAATTAAACATTTGCCGCTGCGCAGTTTTTGCTCCTGATTTCAATTATACTTCGGCTCAAATTGAAACAATCGATAACACATTGGAATGTTCAAATTTCCTTTGTGATTGTTTAATAATACATTAAATTCATTCAACAAATGAAATTCGCTCGTTAGCCTCATTTCGGAAAACCGAGGCCAAAAGGTTTCCACGTGCAAAAATATGCCCGCTTTTGCATCAAACGAAAACTGTATACCGACATTTTCCGCATATATATATATCGAATTACTTACAGAGGAGAGCGGTTATCGCGATCCCAGCGAAATAAAACAAAACTAGGACGTTGAACATCAGCCCGGTCGTCTGCAGAAATATCAAGGACTGCTGCTCCTTCGAGTGCGAATAAAGAACGCTCAGAAGGGCGAGAATAAACGGCAGCAGAAATATCCTCGTCCCGAAGTGACTCAGGCCTGATTTATTGCAAGCGAAGGTCGCGGCGAGGCTTCTCCTGCAAAATTAAAAAAGAACCCCCAGTTTATCAGAAACAAAGCGGAGCTTCGGAAAATATTCGCAAACGATATAATAAAAAAATTGCTTATATATACAAATAAAGCGCGAAGAGGGTGGAGAAGCAGCCCGGCTTTATGCCGCGATTCTGCAGCGATTTGTGAGAGACGCCGATGGGCGTCGGGGTCAGCGAGGAGGTGGGAGTCTGCATCTGGTCCTTCATCTGGCTGTTGGCGAGGGTGGACGCGGGCGCCTCCTTCAGGAAGATTCCACCCTCGACCTTGAACTTGTCCACGAGAACGGCGATCTGCTGATTGGACTCCAGGAATCGGTCTCGCGATCGCCTGTCCACCGTCGACAGGCAGACTAGTCGGAAAGGTTTACGCCGTTAAATATTATTATAAATAAAAAATATGCAGGTAATAATAATGGCTAATTTTAATAGCTTTATAAAGGGGTAAACAATTGCCAAAGGAAAAAAGGCTTAACGCGAATCGATTTTTTTTTAATTTTACAAGCGGTTTTATGGGTCAATAACGTAAGAAAAATCGTTCGGTATAAGTCTAGGCATTGAATTCAAAGGTAAAAGCCACGCCCTACATGGGAACTTGCTTCATTTATCGGGAGACAAAAGAATGAGTAGGCAGGTAATAATCGAATCAGTGAAAGTACGCCGCTGAGGATATATGCGGGTTTTCCCTTTTAATATAATGGAACATGCGTCACCCAGGAGAGCAGGACACTCGCGTTATATTATCAACCGTTTTTTGCGGAAAATTTATCGGCCGAGCATTTGAACAATTTTATAAAACCTAATTAAGGTCAGTAAACAGTATATATAAAAATCCTTTGAAAACACGGCATGAAAATAAAGTCGAAGCACTTCATCTGTCGCGGCGAATCAATACGATTCACCGAGCACGACCTTCTGGCTCAGGGATTTTTCTGTTACTTTCAAGCAAATTGACCTGCCTCGACGAGCTCTTCATCAATCGTTTACGTTCTGCAAAAAAAAAAATGAGCTTCTTGCCGCGTCCAAGGCAGAAGGAACCGTTCGAAAAAATCTCGCAACGAGTCTGAAGTATATTCTTTGTTTTATTGCAATTATGCTATTTTAAGAGAATTTAAATTCACCCGCGTAAGAATTTTGAACTGAAATCCTTCTTTTTCGAACGACTAAACGGTAACGCTTTCTAAATTGTATTTCCGGCCTGCTAGAGATAAGAGACGTTACAATCACCCCTCCAAGTATTTTTATTAAACTTAAACTTTACGAAGCACTCGGAGCAACTTTTCTTTTGTCCGCTCAACAACTACTCATTCCTGCCTCCCGTCATAAAAAATCTCACCAAAATCAATTCCCGATCGTTCGCCATCTACTTCGAAACTGCAAGTTCCTCGACGCACCGCGCTGCGCAATATATCGATATCGCGTGTACATATCAGTTCGACTTTAAAAAATTAGTCAGCCGCACACACACGGAAATATATGTATACGCACGGTAGTACATGAGGGGGTTCTCGAGCTCGGGGCAGGGGAAGCCGACGTAGGTGAAGTAGTCGAGCATGCTCCTGGTGGGGCCGGAGTAGACGACCGCCCCGAGGCAGAGCAGCGTCACCCGCGCGACGAACGGCAGCACGTCCGACCGCGGCGTCTCCATCGTCAGCACCACTATCGAGCCCCGCCTGTTGGAGAGGAGAGAAGCTGTCTGGATTATGCGGGTGGGCTTTAGTCCTGACTGGAGTATGAGCAGTCTTGGCTGTAGAGATGGGGAAAACTCTGGCCTGGTTGCTTTTGCTTCCTCCCAGAGGAAGCTTTGTGATAGTCGTTTTTGGAGTTGTTCGATAAACTTGTTATAATTGTATTTTAAGGTGTCAGGAACAAGAATAAATGGTCTTTGAAAAATGTCTGTACGGATATATCTGCGTGTGGTGTGTGCGTGTATGTATACACCTGGATCTCAGCTTCTACTGAATGGATTTGCATCTTTCATCTTTTTTTATTTCGCTTATTTGTTTTCTTTTTATTACAAATTTTCGATTTTCGAAAAATTTAATTTTACTTTTTTTTTAATAATGGATTGAGACATTTGAATTGAACAAAAACTATTTTAAAGAGCATAAAGAATACCCATAATTTCAGAGAAAAAAATTACTCTAGGTCTTATGTTTCTTTTGTTTTTAACAAAAACGTTTTGTTTTTTTTTATTTAAACTTATAATTCTTAATTTAAATATTATCAACTGCTCTGAAAAAAATGTTGGTAATTAAGAATATATAAAGCTATAATCTAAAAATTTTACGCCATTATGTCAATTAGTTTTTGAATAAGAAGCTGAAATCTGAAAAAAATGAGTTTACTATGTCCAACGATTACGGGAGTAAAAAGACTTTAAATTACTTGAAATATTGGGAAAAGGTAGATCTTTTGTATGTTCAGAGCTGCATAGTTTTTCTGCTTAAGAAACTTATTAGTTCAAAAGATACTAAGGTTTTATTTATTTCTTTTCAATTTTGTGAATAGCTGTATCTTAGTGAATAATCGGTCTTGATTTAGCGCATGCATTTTTATCGAAGCATGCGCCAAGTCGAACTTTGCGCATGAAGTTTCAAAAATTCTGTTTTTTTAGAACTTTAAATAATCCAATAATAACATTTTTATTTAAATTATGTTGTTGAAATCGATCGATTGTTTTTAATGAATCTCGAAGATAATGTTGGAATGATAAATTAGCTAGGAGGAAGCCAAGTGCCAATGAATTGGCAGCGGTTTTATTTAGTTTGAACGACGCAGATCGGATTTCGAATCGATTTTGCATTTTAATCGTGCTTATGGGGTTCGTTGTTATTTTCCGACTGCGCCTCGGGGAGGGAAGGCTGTTTCTAAATGCAATTTCATTTTTAACTGACGTTTAATAAACACGGTTGGAGAGTTTTCTTTCAGTTTCATTCTTTTTACAACGTGAACGAAAGATGATTAAAAGTATGAAAATGAAAGCCCAATCTTTTCGAGAAGTAAAATATCCTTTTGCCTCTTGTGCAATTTTAAAATTTAATAACAACCCGAACAGATTTTCCGCGTGAATAAATAACGTTATGCAGCATTGATTTTTCAAGGTCCTGTATTACAAATTATTAAACACGCGCGAAATCTCTTTCAAACCGAATTCGAAGCATCACCTGGTGGCGTAGGACCACAGCATAGAGACGATCAAATACGTATTCAACGGATCCGTGTCCCAAGTAGGCTCGTCCAGCAGCAGCAGCAGCGGATCCTTGGCGAACTGCACGCCGAGCATCAGCCTCCGGTACTCGGGCTTGGTCAGATCCGCGACTGACCTGTTCGCCACCTGCGACAGAGCGAGATCGGCGAGGGTCTGCCTCACCCTCGCCTCCCGGTTACCGAGATTAGCAAGCCACGTGGCGTAGGTCAGCGTCTGACGGACGGTCAGGCTGGGCAGCAGGTAGCACCTGTGGGAGACGTAGGCGCCGTGACGGCGGAACAGCTCCGGGGTGAGGAGGCTGCCGTTTAGGGTCACCCTTCCACGCGTCTCGCCTCGCGCCGTCCGTCCGGCTGAAATGTATACGGAACGCCAATTATATTTGTCTTCCAATTGTAACCGCGTAGCGCGTAATTTTATACCAATGACGTCGAGCAGGGCCTTCTTGCCGGAGCCTTTGGAGCCGAGGACGGCAAGTACCTCTCCACCGAAGACCCTCGCGGAGACGTCGCGCAGCACGGCGATGGGCTCGGAGCGGGCGGTGAAGCAGCCGCAGCTCGCCCCCTCGTTAGCCAGGGCCGAGGTCGAGTGGTAGACGGCGCCGACGTCGAGGACGTTCTCCGCCATGGGGGCCATCGCTGATGATGATAACGCCTGACGACAACCGGCTCAAAGCAGCAGCTGCACCGACCGCGAGCCTCGGCGCATTTACGCCGGGATTTGCGAAGGCCGAAGCTGCAAGGAGATTTGGTTAATTTGTGGAGAGACGATGAGCTTTGCAGCTGCTTGTTAGGAAAGCTGTGTGGCTAATATTGGCAGAATTGTGCTTCGCGAAAGGCAATATTGTGTGTTTCTCTTAAGGTTGTTTGAAAAGTCTAAGAGTTCTCGTTTTACTGCGTTTAGTGTTATCCTACGGCTATATAAAAAATTTGTTTTGAAAATCTCGACCGGCTAAAACGAAGCTAACTCAAACATATTAACCAACTTTTCGGCGAACATAAAACATAATTTTCAACTCTTCATCTACAACTTTCACGATAATCCGCAAAACCCAAGTTACACCCAAAACCTGACGCAGCAATCGGTATCACAGCACGAAATTTCCCTCCTCCTCTCCGGTCCAGCGGCACCGCCTCGGCACGCCGATTAACCGTTCGTTCACCTGCTCCCGTCAGTCCCAAAAACCGCTCCGATCATCCGAAGAAAGAAAAAAAAAAAAAACTCCCGGCGTCGCCGCCGCTCGATCGCGAAATGAATCAGCCGGGCAATGTCAAGGCTGAGAGCACACACTCCTTCCCATCGCGACTTATTGTATATATATATATACGTCCGCCGTGAGTCTCGGACTACAGGTCGCGCTCCGGTCGGTCCCTCTAAAATCTCGTATCGGTCCCCGCGAGAAACTGGCCGATTGTTTGTTAAGCGAGAGAAATCGGGCCGGACGCGCGGCGCGCGGCGTACGTATATACTTGTACATATATCCATATGCATAGCTCGCGCCGCGCGCGGAGGGCTTACCTTGCGCCTCTCGGTGTATATACGCGAGAGCGGAGAGCCAGAGAGCAGGGGAGCCTCGTTCTTGGCGTCGAGGTGAACGTTCTTCTACTGCGGAAGCGTCTTGGCGCTCTTGCGTAGCGCTCGTGGAAAAAAAGGAAGGGGCTCTCACTCTATCTCTCTCTCGGGGACTTGGGCCGGCCGGGTGGGGGGGCCAGCCCCGAGCACGGGACCCCAAGCCGCGAGGGGCCCGCAGTCGCGCGCGGCTCTCTTGTCACGGGTCACGGCCACGGCGCGGCGTACACGTTCTCGCCTCCCAGCCGAGGGACTCGACATTTTCCTGGCCCCCCGAAGCCCAGGCGCTCGTCGCGACGGCCAGGTGTGCTTTTTTTTTTATTTCGGAGGACCAGCCGAGAGCTGGGGGCGAGGACCCTTACCAGTGCGTTCGCGGCGACTCCTGGAGGTCTCCGTGTCGTCGGCTGGAAGCATCACGTCGCGCCGCCAGTGTGTGCGCGTCTCGCTGCTCGTTTTTTCATTCCACGGGAGGATGGCTCGACGCGCGCGTTTCGATAATGGGCCTCCTAGGACTGGTTCGGCTCGGGCGCAGGTTCAACGCTCAGGTAAGGCTTGCGCACACCTGTGTGTATCTCTCTTTATTTTTAGATCCGCGCGCCGAGTCTCTCTCTCTCTCTATCTCTCTGCCTATATAGATATGATGCGGTAGCGCCGCGGCTGGCCGCGAATGTCAAGTTGAAGGGAAGACGGGAGAGGGAGAGAGGCTCATCGTAATGTATGCAGAGAGAGAGAGAGAGAGAAGCGGCTTTTATGCGGGGAATTCTTACGGTTCATTTCGGTTCTGTGCCGCGGCGAGCGCGCGCGAACCAAAGTCTCTCTCTCTCTCTCTCTCGCGGTGAAAAAAAAGGAAAAAAAAAGAGGAGAATCGGAATTTCTGGAATGCCGAGACGGGAGAAGCAAAGTACCGAGCCGCCGCTAGAGGCGGCTTGAAAGGACTGTGCGAAATTTCGTTTGATTTACTGCGCGAGCCGCCGCCGCCGCCGCCGCCTTTGGCTTGCGAAATCGAAATCTTGTGCAAATCCCGCCCGGGGAAGTGGAGCTCTCGGGGTCTAATTAGTCCGCTTGGCGCTGATCGCAATCGAGTCGCGCGCGGATCCTGCCTTGTGGGAAAAGGCACGCGCCGCGGGAAGAAAGCACGTGAAATTCGAAGGAAAAGCCGATCTGGGTCGATGCCGGGGGAAAAAGAAGAAGAGAGAATGAAAAGAAAGAAAAAAAAAATATAGAATTTCGTCGCCCGGGAAAAATGACAGACGCTCCGTGGGAAGCCACCCGCGATAATTATACGCGGCGCCGTTTTTCCACCGGCGGATTAACATTCAAAGAGGAGGTTTTGCTTTATTGTGGCAGCATAATAACGAGAGATATCTCGGCGGACTTTCTTCCCTTCCCCTCCCCTCTCGTGCCCCTGCCTGCCGCGCAATACGCGAGATTCGCACGCGGGCAAGCTAACGTAGTCGCGGATGCAGGTGGAATCTATGAGCTTTTCCGCGATAAAAAAACATATATATACAACCGTCGCGAGATTCGTCAGCTTTTCGAACGGCTTGCCGAGCACGTGTCGGTAGAGTTTGTTTTATTTTCACAGCCGCGTCGTCGCGATGTTTTACGACCGTCGAACTTTTTAACGCTTTTTCTGCATTTTTTCGTCCGCGCGGCTATTTTTAAATTTTATATCGCGCGGCGAGAGCGCCCGCGGTCACGAGAGAGCCCGCGTACGTTTAATGAAACACGAGTTTTAACGAAAGCGCGCACTGTTTATTTTAAGGATGATGTGCGCGCTCCTCGCGATATGAAATATTCTCTCCCGAGCGAAAAATAGACGGGTCAATTTTAAATTTATATATTCTGCAAAGCTGAACTCTGGAACTCGTAGCCCGCGCTAATATTTGCGCGAAAAATAAAAAGAAGACGCCGCTCAAGGCTTTTTCCTCTATCGTTTCTCTGTTTATTCGGGAGTAAACTCGATTGAGAGTAGATTAAATTCAGCGTAACGGCGGATATGTTCCGGTTAACAATTTAATTCCGCTTAACCAAAACAATTCCGCTTAACAATGCAAAGTAGTTTACGTAAAAGGTATTAAAAAGTCCCCCCCCCCTTCCCCCTGATGGCGTTGACAAACTTTCCTAACCAAGTACACGCTTTCTTAATTTACGGGTCGACCGTTCAAAACTCCCCGGCCGATAAAACTGCATCATTAAGAGCGAGCGGTGCAGATTAGCATCCTAATCGCTCGAGACGTCCGAACTCGCCGCCGAGATGCCATTAATTAAGAAAACAATGCCTTCGCGTAAGAGCTCTCCCGATCTCTCGAAAGAAGAAAAAAAAAGCGAAACCCCGCGCGCGCGTATTGCATATATCCGTGCACGCAACGCGCGAGCTGTATTGTTATTTTTTTTTTGTTTCGTTTTCAGGTCAGTAGGCCGACTGTCGCGATGTCACCGCGCGCCTCGTCCGCGTAGCGTCGTCTCCCACAGACTCCGAGGCACTTGCTCCAGCGAGGATGGGCTCGGCGGAGGCCTGGGAACTGGAGCGAAGGTACTCGGTGCCCGGCGCACCTGCCAGCGAGGACCTGCACGCTTGGTCGATTTACAGGTACGTGTTTTGACGCCAGCTGCTGCAGCTGCCGCCGCTCTGCGATATCCTCCTCGGTGACGTCGACGCGCGATCATTATATCCGCGCGCGTGCAGTCGCAGAGGCTACCGGATTGAAGGCCGAGAGGCTTGAGTCAGCGGAAATGGGATCTCGACTCGATTGGCCGGAGGAATTTTTATGCCAGGCCTATACGGCTCTCTGGGATGGAATGCGCTTCTGGTCGGGAGTTTCACTTTTCCAGACTTGCCGACGGAAAGTTGTTTCTTGGGAATTTTCAGAGAGGACCTCGTTACGGTTGCGCAATATGATTCTTGAAAAGAAAAAAAATTCTAATTCAGACCGTAATGACATCTTCCGCGATGCGTTTCGTGAAAATTGCGTAAATGATAAGCCGGCCTGAGCGGAGAAAAAGGCGAGTAAATCTTTATGAAAGGTGTTATTATAGATAAAGTGCTTATTATAAACGCCATGATCGTAACTGTATTCGGTGGCATCCGAGATAACGGAATTCTTTTAAAAATATATGTATTTATAAGAATGTACTTTCTCGATATCTCAGGAAGCGTAAGAACATTTTAAAAGTTTCTTCATTTTTGCTGTAGCTAATAATAGAAAATCCTGCAGAAAAATTCTGAGAAAACATACTGATTCAGGCGCGAGTATACAATCCTTTACAAGATTTACAAGAATTTTTCATCAGGACAGGTAAACCGCAAGAGTTTTTGGTCCTAAACAGCTAGAAATTTTTCAAGCTCGGGATACCGAGGCAATATAATTTTATGCATCGATTCGGAATAAAACTCCGGCATTTGCGTCATCGTGGAATTTTAAGCGCACCTTTTTTCCCGACATTCTTGATCAACGCCGAATCTCATCTCCGAGATGCAATCGCAGTCAAATCAACCAAAAAAGCCGTTTACTCGCGCCACTTTTCCGGTTTACCTTGTAAATTCAGCACATCCGACCGACCCGACGAAAAGCAATCAAACCCTTCCCGATTTTCTCGCACCACCAAACCAAAATTCCTCCCTCGCCAAAAACACCTCCGCCAATAATCATCGTGTTCCAGGCAAAACCTGAACTCGGACTTCACGGACTCGGCGCTGGGCTCTGCAGAGAAATCACCCCTGCCCTACGGCAACTTCCAGCTGCGCGACTCGACGGTCCAGAGCATCCTGCGCCACCCGCGCTACGGGCCGCGCAGCCCCCTCGCCAGCAACTCGTACACGTACCTGAAATTCGGGCTGCCCCGCGTCCTGCCCCCGTCGGCGACGCGCGGCGGCGGTGGCGGCAACGGCGGTAACGGCGGGGGCGGCGGCGGCGGTACGCGCCTCGACGCCGGCTCCAGCGGCTACGACTCCAGCGAGGAGGGAAGGGTCAGGGCCGCGGTGGCCGCCGCGGCCCACGCCAACGGCGGACGAGCCTCCGCCTTCGCCTGCGTGCCCGCCATGCGCTCCGCCAGGAGCGATCCCGACTTCCGCAATGCCATATCTCCGCAGGTGAGGCGAGATCGAATGTATAAGGTTTTGTAGGATGGATCTGGGGATTAAGGCGAAAGAGCAGTTTTGTTTTTTACGGTGGATTATAAATATAAATTCATTCTCGCGGATGGAAGGACGTTTAAGAGCTGTGTGTGCCAGCTGATGGATCGCGTGTGCAGTTATATACTCGGTTTTAACAAAAGGCTAACCGAAACTGCTATCCTCATGCTGACGCATACTTATACTACCGCGGCAGGGTATATATATACAGATAGCGGTTTTCATATTTATGGCGATGTCCAGCACCGATAATGATTTCTGCTTTGAGGGAAATTAAAAAATTCGAAGAATCTCTCCGGGCAGTCTTGTTGCGAGTCATTTTCGAAAATTAAACCTTTCCGTTAAGAGTCTTGATAGCGGCCGTAAATGAATGCGTAAAAAGCGCATTTTTTCCCTAATCTTTATGTATAAAAGTTGTAAAGTAATTGGCATACTTGAATGACACACTAAAGTAAATGAGGATGGGGACAAGAAGAAATATGCATAGCTGTTACAATATTAATTTGGTACCCGTCTGTCGAAATTGAAAATTATCAAAGGAAGGATAAAATACGTTCAAATCATAAATTATAAATATTTGCCTCTCAGCATGAAAGAGAAAAGTTTATATTTTTAGATTTAAGTCACATTTTAAGTATTTTAAATTCTGTAAAGGAGTATTTGCATAAGATAACCCTTAAGCCTTGTAATCTTTTATGCATAATTTTTCGCGGAAAAACTGCGCACGTGACCTCCATGGAGGTGCGATATAAATGCGCTCTGAGGGCGAGTATGATTTTACACCGCGAGAGATTCATTAAAGATAGTAGGGGAACTTTCATTTTCGAATTAATTAAGCTTCAATTCATTTACATTCGAGAAAATGGTATTTTTCGGTTCATTAAATTTTAAACGCAATCGTGTAGCGTATCAAATGCTAGCCTTATATTTTTTATTATTGGCTATTCCTCGAGATACTTCCTGCAATTTATTTAATACCGGTTAGTTCCACTCCGTTCCCCACCCAGAACAGTAAATTTTTAAATACGCTCGTAATCACTTTTGCAACGAGTTGCATAATTAAATTATTACGAGATGCATGTATGAGCTGAGCGCGAAAGTAAATTTTAGCCTACAAGACGAGTGCGCATTTAATTATTAAGATAATTTAATCCGGCTGAAAAATTTTCTTGAAAAAATTTTCTACGTTACATTTTAATATATTCATTTGAAACTTCTCTCCAAGAACTTGCTACAGTTTACGACCCTTCTTTTATTTAGTTCGCTTTTTAGACTGATAATTTGATACTAATTTAATTTGCAGCATTGAAGATGCTGCACGAAAAAGTTGTAATTTAGATACGCAGAACCTAAATGTGCACATAAAATGACAAGTTGTATAAGATAGAATAATTCTCTAAGCAAAACTAGTTTTACAGAAATCCGGTAAGAAGTAATATGCAATTACCCTCGTGTATTGCTAAATTTTACTTGTAGACTTATTTTTGGGGCTTTTGTTTTGTTTACATATTTCCAGTACAAGTTTTCTTGTAGATTAAGAAAAAACTTATCTGAACGTATAAAATATATTTCAATAAAAGCACACGGCTAAAGCATTTTAAAAGTTAAAATATCTTGTTTTGAAAACGTGTGAATATTTGCATTCAAATCAGTTACACGCGCAAAAAATCGTAGCTTTTACTAGTGATTATGAAAATTAAACCAGCTCAAACTTTCGCAATTAAAATACTCTATCCCGCATACTTCAACCACGCGAAACAACCCAGCCCCAACGGCATCGCCCAAAGACTGCCTCTCTGTCATTACACCCCCCAACCAAACCGCCCATTAAACCCGAAAATCACCAGCGTAACTAAACCCCTCAGGGCCGAGATTCGCACTCGCACATCGGCATGCACCAGCAGCACAGCAGCCAGCAGCAGCAGCAGCACCACCACCTGATGAAGCGCGAGTCCCGTATGCGCAGCGCCAGCGAGGCGAACCTCCTGGCGACGTCGCAGGCGGCGACCACCCTGGGCGTCTCCCCGCGGCCGATGGCCAACCGCAGGCACAGCATCGCCCCGATCGACCCGAGCCTCATCTACGACCGTCACCCCGCCGCCCACGTCATCCACCAGCAGCAGATGCTCCACCACCAGCAGATGCAGCAGCAGCAGCAGCAGCAGCAGCAGTCGGCCCTGCAGCCGCCCCAGCATCCCCACCTGCAGCTCAGGGCCGTCGAGAGCAGCGGAAAAGTCATCAAGGTATATATGGCTTTTTTTTTTGTAACAGCTCGCCGCCGATTTTAGAACGGGGTGGAAGGAAATGCCGGAGTCGAAACGTATATAGCAGCCTCGGACTGGGAGTGAAAGGAAAACCCGATTCCCGGCGAAATAATCACGCGAGAGCGCGAAAAATCGCGGCCGCCTGCCGCCGTCGCCGCCGCCGCTGCGTTTATTTTCTATATTCTCATGATTAGCATTCTCTAATGTTATTGTGCCATAGCTGACGGCGGAAATTGGAGCACATTCGAAAGAGAAAACGCACTTTCGGTCTTACGGTGTAGTCAGCCTTTTAAACGTTAAAACAAACGCAAAGAGAACGAGTTATTTCGTACGAGCTGCGGGTCACTTTTATTCACTTTAAGACGCGATAAGGAAAATTGCAAAAATGTCGTTAAACAAGAAAATACCAGGTCAGAGCTGAGCTCTCGACGATTTCTTTTATAACAGACAAATACGTCAGAAATAAGCGCGCTTCGTAAATAACTCGCCGGCAGATAATAAGAAGCTATTTATATACTTTCTATAATGGCAAGATTAAATTTTCCTACCCTCCAACAATCTTTCTCCTCCCAGCGCAATTTTCCCGCAAATTATCTAACCCACCCTTCGAACCCATCGGCTAAAACGGTTACATACACCCGTCCTTGACCACTCAAGTCCCTTCGGCCAAATCAATCTCCCTAATTAAAGCCCGCGAAACAATAACGCAACTCTCACAATCGATTCGACGAACGCAGAACGGAGCGGCCTACCTGAGGGGCGTGAGCCTGGAGGCCGGAGCCGGGGACGTCCTGGCCGTCATGTCGACCAGCGAGCGCGAGGGAACGCTCATCATGGAGACGATATCGGGCAGACGGAGGATCAGGCGAGGCGACATCTTGCTCAACGGCAGACCCGTGCCCGCCAAGACGCTCAGGTAACTGCATCCGACGGTGTTATCAAACATTCACGGGCAGCTCTCTGGTCTCTCAGCCCCCGATATAAGCTGTGTGCACTGAATTTTCGGCGATCGATTTTTCCTCGCCACGCGATTCCATACAGTGCACACAGACTATTTTCGGGCTGTGACTCGATTAGCGCCCGAAACCGAATCGCTCGAAATAGCCCCCGTGAATTTTTGCCGAAAATAGATATTCGCCCCGCGGATATATTGAACGCTCTTTGTTTGCCTCTCCCCAAAACAGACAGTCCGTCGCTTACCTGTCGGCCGAGACGCCGGAAGCGGGTCTGAGCCCGGAACTGACAGCCCTTCAATGCCTGAGCTTCTACCGCATGCTCCGAGGCGCCCCGGGCGTCTCCTCCCTGGAGGCGGAGGCGATCCTCCAGGAGCTCGGCCTGGACGCGACGAAGCACTGCCTGGTCGCGAGCCTGACCTGCTCCGAGTCCCGGCGGCTGGCCCTCGCCTGCCGACTCATCGAGGGCACGCAGATCCTCAGCCTGGACAGGCCGACCCGCGGCCTCGACATCTTCGACGCCTTCTTCCTCGTCGACTACCTGAGGCAGTGGGCCCTGAGGGCGCAGCGGCTCGTCCTCCTCACCCTGCATCCGCCCACCTACGAGATACTGACGATGCTGTCGAGGGTGACGCTGACGTCGGGCGGGAGGGTCATGTACTCGGGACCGAGGAGGGATATGCTCCCCTACTTTGCCCTCGCCGAGTTTCCCTGTCCGCCCTTTAAGAATCCCTCCGACTACTACCGTGAGTATTACAAAGAGGCTTTATATCGTTCGTTTCGGTAAATATCATAACATAACAAAACGGGGATGTTGCAGTCGACCTGGTGACGTACGACGACCTGTCGGCCGAGGCGATGCTGGAATCCTCCCAGCGAATCGACCACTTGGCCGAGTTGGCCAGAGCGCGACTTCCGCCGTTGTGCGACCCCGGGCCACCGGGCCCTCTGCCCTCCGTCAATTCCGGCGCGAATCTCATCTCCCAGACTTACGCCCTGTTCCTGCGGAAGCTCGTCTACAGTCAGCCCTGGAGTCTGGCCACGCTGCTGAGAAAGATCCTGATCGCCGCCTCGCTGAGCGTACTGCTGGGCGGCGTATTCTGGGACGTCGCCAACGACTTCAATCTCCACCTCAGGGACAGGATCGGCTTCCACTACGCCAGCCTGGGAATCATGTTCTGGCCGCTCAGCTTACTGGGGATTCTGGAGGTCTTTCGAAGCAGGCCCAGCGTCGAGAGGGACATTTCGGATGGGCTCTACAACAGATTCGTTTACATCGTCGTGGAGGTGAGGATATATAATAAACTGGTTACGTCGAGCGATATAAAATCTATCAAATTCCTCTGCTCTTCCAGCTCATCTGCAGCCTGCCCTCCTGGAGTCTGGTGTACGTCTCCTACCTGGCGCCGGCCTTCGCAATGACGGGCCTGCACCTGGTCTCGAATCACGCCCCGGACACGAGCCTGAGTCCGCCCGACGACAACCTGGAGAGCCTCTGGCGCTACCTGAGCGTCGGCCTGCTCTACCTCCTTCTCCAGCACTTCGTCTGCGTCCTCTTCGCCCACCTCTGCGCGAGCTCCTGGACCTTCCTCGCCCTCCTCCTGTCGGGAATCGTCGTCGGGGAGACGACCATCGCCTCGGGCCTGACTCTCCACCTGCACAACCTCTACCCCTGGTACGGATGGACGAGCCCGCTCAGGTGGACCTTCGAGCTGCTCCTGCCGCCGCTGCACAGCGCCAACGTTACCGCCAAGCTCAAGAACTGCAAGGTGAAGCACATCCAGCGGCAGGACATCATCACCCAGAGCGCCTGCGAGGTGCCCGACGGCGATCTCGCCCTCCGCGAAATCGCCCTCGACGACGTCGCCGGGATGGCGCAGGACTCCTGGCTGCTCGCCTGCTTGGGCGGCGTCCTGCTGGCGGTTATCCTGGCGTTTCTCTCGGTCAGGCACTCCTCCGTCAAGACGTCGCTCAGGAGTCTGCCCAATAAGCCCTGAGGCGATAGTGCGACTCTCCGGATTACCCTTTTTTTAATCCGAATGAAGACTGTGTGCTTTGAATATCAACGATGGAAAAATCCTCTCAGGTCGTTTTAAGCCGCCAAACAGATGGCATTTATGCGTTCGCGACGAACGAACACGTTGGATGTGTTCATTTTATTTAGAATATCGATCTGCTTTTACGTAAGTTCGGCAGGATAATTAATGAACGCGCGTTGGAGTGCAATAACGACTGTTTTATTCTCAGTGCAATTTGCGCAATTAGAGCGTAGTCTTTAACGTGGCAATCTTTCTATTTTTATAAGCGAATATCAAAGTTCTTTGCGGTGCCATTCCGTAGTAATTTTTAACAGCAATCTTTTAATTTAAAAAGAAAAAAAAATACTCTCATTAACAATATCAAAGACTTATGTAATACAATGATGTAACGTTAGGTATATTAATAACGGGAGGAAAGACAGATTTCTCTATAAAAATAGGATTAGTTTAGCGCGCAGCGACATCAAAGCCTTTTGTCATCCCATTCTGACGTACACAATACTTTTCGAATCACAATGCAAAATCGATACGGAGGGCGTCGCCGATGCAAAAAAAGCGACGTAAATGCAAAGTAATTTGAAACTTTCGCGAAACTTTTTCTCTCCTCTTTGTGCCTCGCGCGCGGCTATTATATTTCACGCGGATCCCGGCGAAGGGTGGCATTTCAAAATAGCGTTGTGTATACGCGCCGCGCGACATCAAAAGCCATGCCACACGCTGCTCCGGACGATTTTGTTGCTTGTAACTTGTGTGCAGCGGATTAATGTTTGTTTTTATTGAAAAGCCAGAGTGCCTCGGAACCCTGATAAAACGTCGGCCGTTCCAGAAGCTAATATTTTCCTTTAATTCGCAAAAGTTCTATATCTCTTCGGAGAAATTGAACCTTTTTCAGACTTTGCATATTTTATGGCAGTACACGAGACGTTTTGCTTTAAAACTTTCGCAATAATTTCAGAAGACGCGAGTTTCGCGAGAATACGAATGTTTCGTAGGAAGCATTTTACATTGGTTCTAAAATGTATTTCAAAGTTTTATTATATATATGCCACCTTTTGAACATTTGATACACTGATCGAATAATAATTGAGAATTATTTTACTATGACAAAAGCGTAACGTTGTACTATATATATATAGATATATATATATATTTGCACGAGACAAGTTACAACGACCATACTAATGTAATGTATTATGCGTGAGTTCATTGCTTTACAATGAATCATTAGTCATAGTAATTTCCTTTGTAAACGTTAGAGCCTTTTTTGTTGATGTAACAAAAAAGATATTAGACTTAGATAACATCACTTTATTTATTATTCAATATTAAAGTATATAAGTATTATCGTCATGTTATTTAACTTTTATCAATGTACGAATATTATAAAAGATAGATGCAAATTTTGTATACTTTTTGTGTTGAAATTTAAATTGAAGAATTTTTACATGACTTTTATACGGAATTTGCATGCAAAATATCAATGTGCGTGCAAATAATTGCATTTTTGAGCAGTTTACTCTACGAATTATTTTTAGGATGTGCATGATAAAAGTAGAGTGAACCGCTCACAAAAAATTTATTAAAACTTATCTGAGACTGCGAACGAGTTATTTATAAGTGCAATATTTGATTTATGTTATTGTAATTATAATTAGACTATTTTTCAGATAATACGTACGATTAGGAAAGCGAAAATCTTTTTCTAAAGTACGAAGTTATGAGTTATCTTATCAGTAAATATAAATATATCTTTAAAAACATTTAATAAATCATAGTAAGTTTATACAATACTGCAATGGATATCTGTAAAAAATTTGACATAGTTTCTAAAAATTATATGCGTATTTTAATCGAAATGTTGATGATTGCCTTTCATTTTTTTTTCATTGAAACCGCACTTAATTACTCAATTTATTGATAATACAAGACAGAAAATAGATAGGAAATCTATCGAAGAAAAATGTTCAAACCATTTCTGAGAATATATCCGAGAGGAAAATTTACTAATTTAAAAGCTTTATTTAGTCCTATTGATTTTTAACGAATTATTCCTAGAGAAGCAGTAATAATTTTTTTAGATTTTTTTTTTAGTATTCGCGTGAATACACTTTTCTTAAAAACGTACACGTAGACTTGTGGTTTCGTAAAAACCACTTTGAATTCAGAAATTTATTTCGATCGGTTGCTGAATCCCGATAAAATGTATCTTGTTGCATAATATTCTCAAATAAGAAATGTAAACCTTCTCAGACGATAATAACACTAAAAAAGTGAAATGTTAATAAAATCGATTGTTACCATTTAAAAGTAGTTTTATCGGCACCAGCTACTGTCCGATTAAACGTAAATACTTAAATATAACTTAAAATTTTATCGTCAATTCCATCGGCTCAAGGCTCCGCTGAAATATTTACTTTTTATTAACTCGTAATTTCAGTAAAATATATCAATGCGCAATCGCCCGCTGCTCCTATCCGAGTATCGTCTCCAATAGATACAAACAACTTTCCGAGTGGGCGAGCTCATGATTCAGCCGATCGAAAAAAAAAGAAAAAAATTAACCAACTCAATCGACCACAGACACCTCGAACGGCCCGTTTAACGGCCCATCTCTCGCCTCGCGAAAGCCGTCGTCGCGGAAAAATAGGCTCTCCTTCTAATCCGCGCTTCGTCGCCTCGCGGCGATGCAGAAAAAGAGCCGCTGAAAATAAAATCAATGACTGGTGCAGGCGTGAATGGAGGCGTACACGCTCTCCTCGTCGTCGCGGCCGTTGCGAAATCGCGCATGTATATATATATATATATACGTCGCTCGAGAGGCGCTCGTAGGCCCGCAGGAAAAAGCAGCGAGCGCGCACGGCACACACGAATGAATCATCAATCATGTACGAGTCACCTGTTTGAATCAGCGGCCCTGAAAGCGATGCTCGAAATCTCCTTGGCTCTCGCCATTCAGAGTCGGGAGCGCAGCTCCTTCCCCGAAGAGAGCCAGCGCCTGCACTCTTTCCCGACGGCTACAGCCCTGAATCGTGCCAGGTCAGCTTTTGACTTCCCCTCTCGCGACGACGGCGGCTGCGGTGAGCACACACGCGCACGCACGCACACGCGCGGAGAGACCGAGCGGCAGGTACACACGTACACGCTTCCTCTTCCACTCTCGCGCGTGTTTACACTTGCACGCGAGCTTCCTATCGCATTCTTTCGCTCTCGGGTCCCCCTCCCTCCCCCTCCGCACCCTTCCGAGGCGCGTATACATAGTGCCGTATCGTGCACTGGCTCCGTCCGTGCACGAGTATCGACGCGGCTCACGTGTGCCCGCCGCGCCAGTGATATAACGCAACGAGCGTCTCCTCCGCGGGGCTCTTAATGGGATTCGCGGCCGTTCCGCGCGTACGAGAGAGATGCCTCATCCTCGGTTTATTGCACGAACACGTACCTCTCGCGGAAAATTGGCCGGATTCGAAAATCGATTATAACCGACGAGAGGCGGAGCTGCTCCGCAGTCGCGATCTGCTGAATGGGGCTCGAGTTCTGGGCTTCGGGTGTATACGCGAAAAATGAAAATACAGCGAGACTGACAAAGTGTGACTGACGATTTCAGTTTGCTTATACGTATATATATGCTACAAAATCGGAAGCAGCTCTTTAGTTTCAGGTCAGCGCTAACCGTGATTGATGACTGCTGTATATTAATAATAATAAACGAAAGTAGACTTTTCGCTTTTAAAACTCTCGGCGGTACAGATATACATTTTCGCTATCAGATTCCTTGATTCCCGACGAGGCCCTCCCACGAGACCTACTCCACTACTCAGCCATTATCATATATTCTGTCATTCGTTCGTATTAAAGCTCTCTCTCTCTCTCTCCCGGGCGCGTCCTACACTTATCAGTTTCTTTCATTCCCCGACGCGGCCGCGCCGCCGCCGCCGCCGCCGCTACACCCACACGCTAACAAAGCCCGCGAGCGAGTCCTCCCTATATCGGTTTCTTTCATGCACCCACACCAGCGACACACCCACGCTCTCTCGCACACCATCGGCTCCTTTCATTCGACGCGGCCAGCGGCGCTCACCCACACACGCGTAGACGCGCCGACGGCGTCTTTCTTCAACGCAAGGAGCGAGAGAGAGACGAACGGACGGTTTGCTGGAATGCCCCTCTCCCCCCGCCCCGGCTCCCGCGTACGCACACACCCGCGCGCACACACACCCACACTCCTCGGGCAGGGAAAGCGTGCACAAGGAGGAAGCGAGGACGCGCTGTTGGGGCCGTTAATGAAAAGAGCTTTTGTCAATGAAGTGACGTCAGCTCGCTCGCGCATTGGTCCAGGGCGCGCGCCACCACGTGACCGCGGCCCAATAGCCTCGGCGGTGTCCCGGCCGCCTTCCACCCGCGCGCTTTTCCTTCCTCGCCTACGCGCGCGCGAGTTTTGCGCGCGTCGGCGGTTCTCCGATCGTACCCGTCCGTCCGTCCGTCTCCGCGGCCCTTTTTTTTTTTTTCTTCCTCCTTCGCCTCCGCAGCTCTCACTCTGCTGTCTCTCGCGTCGCTTTCGAAAAAGCCGCCCACGCGGCCGCAGCCGCGTAATATGGATTTCTGGCTCGCGCGCCGCGGCTGAGAAATCAGCTGATAATCAGCTACTCTCTCGGGCACGCACACACGGCGGTGCGCCAAGGCGTGGCAGAGCGGCCAGCCAGCAGCAGCGACGGCGGCGTCGGCGGCAGCGGCTTCCTCTCCCTTTCGATATACGAGAGCGCGCGGAGAGCCGTGGAGGAGCGGAGAGAGAGGCGAAAAGAGGAGAGAGAGAGGAAGCGATACGGCGCGGCGCTGCTGTGTGTGCTCCGTGCCTCCGCGCGACGTATAGAGAGCGGTTCTCTCTGGAGAGGGAGAAGGCGCTGCGCGCGCGCTCGCAAAGCAGCTCGACCGCGGCTCTCGGCGGAGCCAGCACTCGCAGCAGAGAGAGAGACTCGTGTGTCCCCGGTGTATATACTGTGTGTGTACGTGCGCGCGCGCCTGCTCGCCGAGG
Organism: Ormyrus labotus; assembly: GCA_035582975.1. Taxonomy (NCBI): domain Eukaryota; kingdom Metazoa; phylum Arthropoda; class Insecta; order Hymenoptera; family Ormyridae; genus Ormyrus; species Ormyrus labotus. The sequence goes on along the minus strand of JAWWEO010000001.1, from coordinate 29,891,264 downwards.
TCTGTGTGCCGACCTCCTCGCTGCTCGCTGCTTCCAACTTTGGCCTCCGAGGGAGCCTTTTGCGCGGAGAGTCGCTCGCTCGCGCGCGCGAGAGAGACAGAGAGCCAGTGCCGCGGATGAATGAGCGAGGAACGGCCGCCAAGCGGACCCTCCTAGAGTCGTCGAAGCTCGAGCTTTAAGCTCCGGACTCCGGGAGGATCGATAGGGGAGAGCGAGTGAGAGAGCGAGAGAGAGAGAGAGAGAGCGAGGGCGAGAGATAGAGAGTCAGTGTGCCGAGAGTCGGGCCGAGAGGATCGATCTAGGCAGGGGCATGCCGGCGGACGGCGAGCAGGGTCAGCAGGGTCAGCAGGAGAAGGAGCGGCTGGTGAGCAGCGAGTGGCTCTTCCGGGAGCTGAGGGGCTGCGGCCAGGGCGGCCGCCTCCTCGTGATGGACTGCCGGCTGGGCGGCGACTTCGCCGAGAGCCACGTTAGGGGCTCGGTCGCCCTGGCCATACCGAGCATCATGCTGAGGCGGCTGGCGGCGGGCAAGGTGGAGCTGCTCTCGACGATCAAGTGCCTGGAGCTGCGCGGCCGCGTCGAGGCACTGCTCGGCGGCCAGCAGCAGCAGCAGCAGCCCGCGGGCAGCTTCGTGCTCGTGGGCGATTCCACGGAGCCCGCGGGCCACCAGGGAGAGACCATTCACGTGCTCGCCAGGAGGCTACGCAGCGCGGGCGGCCAAGTCGCCACCCTCGAAGGTATTTGCTCACGGTCAACCTTTTTTGCTTATCGTGCGTGCATGTATCTCTGCTTCCTCGGGTTTTTCGGGGCTTGGGTTAACGAATGTATATCGACGATTAGTTTATTGATTGGCGTTACTCTCGAGATTACGGGCTGAAATTGAGCGTTTCACTTTTTTCGATTTTGAATGAAACGGCGCGTGCTCCTCCGTATTGACGTGAACCAGCACGTGCGAAGCAGAGATTTATTGACAAGCTGGTTAACGAGGAACGTTAATGTAAATTGCAAAAAAAGTACTGCTAACGTTCGTTCGCGATGAATACTCGACGAGAAGCTTTATCGGGTGAAATCAATCTCGTGAAAACTCGATGCACGTATTATTTAGGAGTAAACGGTAAAAATACACTCGACTGCATCTTCGCGATGCTGTTATTGGAGGCAAATGCAATAAAAGTACCCCAGCATCGGAGCATTTGATACACGTCGGTTCGAATAACATTTTCCCAGAAAAACTCTGAAATCGAGTCGTTATTCCGTCTATAAAACCCAAAATTTTAAAATATTGCTCGAAAACAGATACTTCGATTTCACGGGAAATTCGGTCCGATGCAGTTAAAACCTTTCCAGTGTATTTTCGGGCGCTGCGAGCTGCATCCTGAATTTTCGCGATATTTTACTCGAACTTCAAATTGAAATTTAATCGAATCAACCGTCGGTACTCGGCCAATACATTTTCTCGGAAGAGCACAATTATTCAAGCTTTCCGATTCGATTATTAAAAGCGACAGAATTAAAGAGAAGCAGTAAAAATCCTTTCAAGCCGACGCTCAATTGAGGCTCGACTGAATTCAAGACTTCCTGTATAATGATTTCGCCAATTACGTCACCGGGAGCATGGCTTAAATTCGATTTGTGTCAAATGTCCATTCAGTCAAACATATATAACTTCCAAATGAACACATCATTTTCTGAGGCAACGCCGATCGACCTTCCTTCCGCGCGCCTAAACGCTTCCTCTCAAAAATCATATCACGCCTACGCGGCCCATTCAATTTTTCCTCAATGAAATAACTTGGCCCGTTTGTTTCGAAGCGCCTTGCAAAGCAGGGCTCACACCGCGTGACCCAGAATCTATTAGCTATACAAATGATCCGCTCGCCGGTACGGCGTTGCACGCGGCGAGAGCTTAATTATTTTAATGTATTAAAATCGTATGCTCGTTACCGCTCCTTCCGAGTCGATTGAGGCTCGCCAAAAATTTTACCCACAGCTGACTTTTGTAATTGAGCGATATCCGTGCGTTTACGTTACAGCGTCGAGAACTGTAAAAGTGCGCGGAGGCGGAATTGTCTCAATATTTGCATTTCTTTTATCAAGATTACAACATCACTTCTAATTGAGCCGAGGCAAGAAACCGCTCGGCTGAAATCACTTTTATAGCGTGTTTACGTTCGCGCGATTACAACCGATCCGCGCACACGGCGACGACGCTGTACAATCCCGCCAAAAATGCAGCTGCCTCTCGAAAGAAAGTACAAAACTCCTCCTCGCCAAAGTATACCGGGAAGTGGCAAAAAAAAAAAAAAAAAAAGGGATTCCAAGGAACACGTGATGCAACGGACAGGAACTCCCGAAAACCGGCCCTTCCAAGTAATCTCGAAACGGCCCAACGGCCATATTTAAAAGACGGCCATTCACGCGTCCTCTCCCGGCTTTCCCCAAAAATCCCTCAAGGGCGCGGACAAAAAGCGTCCACTCGACGGTCCCTCCTCTTCCTCTCTGGAACGCACCTTCCGCGCCTCTCTCTCTCCAGAAAAGTCGCTTTTTCCCCTCAAAAGCGTACTGTGCTCTCTCTCGTCTACCTGACTCCCCCGACGTGCCGCTGCAACAAAGGCCCTGCTGTGTTTTCGGCTCGACCGGATGTCGCTCCCGGCCCCCGTCCTTTCATCTCGCTCTCTCTCTCGCTCTCTTCTCCCTCCCCCACCGCAGAGTCGGAGAGCAGAGCAGAGCAGCGCGTACACTCGAGTATACACAGAGCGCCTTGAGCCTCTATTGATTGCCTTGCCGACGGCAAGGGTTGAATGGATAAATATAAGCGTAAACACCGGCCCCGGCTTAGGCCGGGAGCCTCTGCTTTGTTTCTCCTCTGAAAGATTGATCGAACGCGAGAGCCGCGAAGACGACGACGCGGAAGTCGAATTGGGAATCGATGCCGCCGACGGCTATTTATTGCGTGTCGCGCAAAAAAAAAAGGAGAAAAAAAAACGGTCCCGCCGACGACTCCGGCCGGATATGCATACGACGAGAATCCAGCCCGCGAATCGATATGCTCGAGAGGAAATATTAACTGTATTTTTCGAGTGTTCCGAGAAATATGTATATAGAAAGTGCAACGGGCGCTGTTTTTTAATTCCGAGCTCGAACCCCCCCAATGTCGAGATGAATTTCGAGTGGAAATTATACCTATTTTTAATTATCGTGTCAAGCTGTGCACGAGCGGACTTTTTAATAACTCTTTTCGCAATATTTCCGCGCGAAGGGTGAATGCATAAACTTTTATTTTTGCACAAAGTTCCCATAAAAATTAGAACAATAATTTTCAAGCGGCTAAAAATAAAGTCTATGGAGTTTATTTAGCGAAAAGATTTATTTGTATTCACCAGCACGCCGTCTTCTTTTTTTTCCGCATACAATTGCCGATACCGGCGATATTTACTTTTATTAAAACGTGCTGGTATCCAAGAAATTATGCATTCACCGAAGGCAGAGAAAAACAGATATACACGCTTTTGTCATCGAAGTTTATTCAAGAGGGTTAACGTTTGTCTTTGCAGGAGGTAGAATACCGCAAACTGTGTACATTGAATATTTAACTATTATTTTTCTAAACCGAGCAACGCCTATTTTTAGCCTCCGCCGAGTTTACGACGAGTCGGCGTTATCGCCGACAAAATTTTTCGAGCGAAAATTCGCTGTAAAATAAACAATTTCCACGCCTCGGCCGAAAAGCAGTAAAATTCGTATTCCCGATAAACGTGTCATATCCGATACCGTGCACCGGCGCGTTACAGCGGCGTTTACGCCGAAAACGCATTACCGTTAATTAAACATTAATAATCGAAGCAGCCCGGAGCTGTAATCGCCCGGGGTCAATTCCGAAAATCCTCCTCGCTAACAAAACTCCGACGAACTCGTTAATATACGGCGAGTGCGTCAGTTCGGAAAAGCTCGCTCTGCCCATTTTAATAAAACAAGTTTTCCGCAAAAGCATATAAAAGTTTGCGAGCGAGTCGTTTGTACATCCCCCCGATGAATCCAGGCGCCGCCGCCGGTGCTTTTTGCGTCAACGGTCGTCGCGGGGGAGGCTTTACTCGTCGACAATGGCGACTCCTCGCCTCGTCGCGTCGCGCAAAACTGGATCGCATCGGTTTCCCCGGCGTCAATTACAATCGGCCATTGTTTCCGCGGCGCTGTCGCTCATTGAGGCGCCGTCAATGACAGATATATGTATATATACGTACATACGCACTCGGCGGCGACGGCGGCTCTCTCCCCCGCTTCCTCCTCCTCCGCGGGGCCCCATTCAGGAAAAATTCGTTATACCCACGAGAGAGAGAGAGAGAGAGCCGTTCCTCCGTATAACGAGCGCCGTTTTCCGTTTCCGCTTCCGTTTCCGTTCACGCCCACGCTCTCGGTTTCTTCGTAATAATCTCGTCGCCGGCGCGCGTTTGTTTCTCTTGGCTCGCGAGACCGTTTCCGTTCGAAGGCGTCTGCGAGAGAGAGAGAGGGAGAGGGAGAAACTTTTATATATCCGTGGATCTGCGCGAGAGCTGCGAGCCGCGCGATTTCGAGGAATCCGCTGATTGTTTGCGCGCCGTAATTGAGTTAGCGCCGGAATTTGCCGCCTCGTCGGACGGGGGCCTCCTTCGTTATAAAACTCGTTTTCCTTTTTTCTAGACTTTAGCGGATTAATTTTATATATATAATGCCGGCGAAAAAAATGACGACGCGAACGAACCGGAGATCGGCGATCGCGACAAGTGTAAAAAAGCTCTCTCGCGTTACGCCGGAACTGCTGAGCCATATAATCCACATGCGGCATGCGGATCGGTCTCTATTTTAGCGAGGCGCGCGTCGCCTCGCTATACTCAGCCGTCGCTCTTTTTTTTCACTCTCTCTCTCTCTCTCTCTCTCCACTCGCAGCCTACATAATTGAATAGAAAAAAATAAGAAAAAAATGTAAAAAGGGCTTTCGGCCCGGCGCGCTTTATAACACTCGGCGTCACAGATTCCATGCAGGTCAATAATTACCAAAGCCCCGCTCTGCACGTACAACACCTCGCCTACGCTCGTCGCGGGATCGACCGCTCGCGAATTTATCGAAACTCGCGCTCATAATTACAGGGGGAAAAAGGTCGGGCATCAACTTTTCCCCGCGGGGGCGGAAATTTGAGGAAGAAGGGAGCCGCCGCCGGAGCGGGTTCTCTCCCCGCGCGCGCCGGGAGCGGAGGGGAACTTGTGAATGAAATATTGATTCGCGTGGGAGAGTTCGTCCTCTCTCTCTCGCTCCAAGTCTCCCACGCCACCCGCGCACTGCGTCTGTTCGTGTGTATGGATTTCTGGCACCCCCTCCCCCCCCTCCTCCCCCCAGCCGCCGAAGCTGTTTGTTGCCCTACTCAGACACGCGAATCCCGACGCGCCGCCCGACAGGGGAGATGTGGGTGAAGGCTTTTTTCCGGCCCGACTCTGCGTGGGCACAGCCCGGATGAACGCCGCCGCCGCTGCCGTTCATCGCGAACTCCATCGCTTAATGGCCCACAACCCCCGCGCGCTTCTCGCTGACGGCGCTCGGTTTTCGCCGCCCGCCGAACCCCCCCCCCCCCCCCCCCCCGTTAGTATTGTACGCGAGGCGGGAATTTAAGCTCTTTTTAAGCTCGGTGAAAAAAAATTTTGCTTTTCCGGAACGCCCACGCGCCGTCCTCCGCAGCACGCAACGTCCAATTAGCAGTCGACTCCGAAAAGAGCTATATTTGCGCGATGGAAAACAGCTTAATTGGAAGCTCCGACGCCGACAGTTGCACCGGCCAACAATACTACGTACTATATCGCCAAAGCTCGCAGGACAAACTCCCGAACTTTTCTCCCGAGGGACTGTACACGGCGACAAGCCGGCAGGCGCAAATTCCGGGCGGCCCTTTAACGTTTTGATTCGCGTCGCGTGTAGGAGTCGAGCGTGGGCGTCGAGCTTTTTTGCGTGCGTACAACTGCGACGAGTAGGAGGGGGGGCTAACTCGAGTCGGAACTTGCGTAGGTTTCGGATGTATATACATTCGCTCGCGCGACTAAAGACCCTCCGAGGGCGCGAAACTTGGCTCTTTCGAAAGCATTCCGCGCACGTTTTTTTTTCGAATTCTTCGATAAGTCAGTGCTGATTCGATATTTATTCAACGTCCAAAAGGGAGTAAGCACTTTACCTCGACTGGTACGTTTCAGCTTGTTTTTCGTTAAAACTAAAACATTGTATATATATATACAGATAAACCGTCCACTCGCGAAAGACCACATCAAACAAGCGGGAGCCGCGCGGAAAAGCACTCGAAAACTTATCAATGATTCAGTCGAGCCTTTCAGCAAACCTCAAAAGCGCTACGTCCCGCTTTTAATTTCCAAGTTGGCGAGGCGCGGCGCGGCGTACAAGAGAGAGAGAGAGAGAGAGAGCCGTGTGTCCATTGACCGGCGCCATTCATCTTGGGGGGGGCGAATAAGCGACGAGAGCCGCTTTAATTCATCGTGAAATTTCATTGAAACGCGCTCGCGCCGCAGCCGCCCTCTCTCCCTGCGCGTCCTTTGTGCACGGCTCGCCTCGTATCCTTGCCACCACCTTCGGATTCCATCCAGGGACGTGCACGCACGCGCCCATTCATCCTCTCCGCGAGGCGCGCGCGCGCGTGTGCATGCATAATCGCGCGGCGAGCGCGCGCGGCCGTTATGTGTACGCGCGCGCGCGCGCGTGTACCTGTACGAGCGACGCCCCCGCGCGCGAGATACGCATTTTTTATATTCGCGACTTTTTTTCATTGCACACCATTATATCCTCGCTCTTCCGTCGATACAGGCGGTTCGTCGTAGTTTTACGAGGAGCGCGGCGATAAGGCGGCGAATATTATTAACGAAGCGGTTACTCTTTTTGATTACCAGGTGGATTTGCGGCATTCAAAAGCAGGTATCCGGAGTGGTGCGAGGGGAGCCTAAGCATGACCGAGGGACCGACCAATCCAGACACGAACGAGGGCGAGCTAATGGGTCTTAGGTCCCTTCGGATATCCACACCGCCGACGAGGGCGTACTCCGACTCGGACAGCGACAGTACCTGCGACTCCATCGGTCAGTCGAAAGCTAGCATATATATCCTTTTAACTCGTCCCGACAATAATGTATATAACAATAACCCGGTGTTTTCCCCCCGACTCGCAGGTCCCGAGGACGACAAGGACTTCCCGGTGGAGATCCTGCCGCACTTGTATCTCGGCAACGCGGCCAACAGCGAGGACAGCGAGGCCCTCTCGCGCCACGGGATCGAGTACATCCTGAACGTGACGCCGGACCTGCCGAACGTCTTCGAGGGCGGCGGCCAGATCAAGTACATGCAGATACCCATCAGCGACCACTGGAGCCAGAACCTCGCCAGCTTCTTCCCCCAAGCCATACAGTTCATCGGTGAGTTCATCGGGAAGGGCCGTACGCGTATACGTACATACGCGTCCGGTCGCGACTTGCGTCAGCTCTCACTTCTCGGAGCCGCTCTAATTCAAAGTCGTTTAAAACTGAAAAAATAGCTCGCGGAGAGGAGGGAAAAATGACGCGGCCCGTCGCTGACTCATTAACGGGGCTGCTACATCGTCCGCGCGATTGACGCGCGTCGCGGTTATACACACGATTTTCTCCGCGCGGAAAGGCAGAGCTCTCTCTCTCTCTCGCGCTATACTCTCTCATTGAGAGGCGGCTTCGGCTTCGACGCGCATTACGCTTCATTAATGAAATCGTATACGCTCCGAGCGCGGCGAAAGCGAACGACGATAATAAGCGCGGGCCGCAGCGGCAGCAGTGCCGTTTAAAGAAAGGCACGCACGCGCTCGTGACAGTTTCCCACGTGACGGGGATAACGAGCGGGTATAGGGACAATTAAGCAGCGGACGTCCGGTCTGTGTGTGGGTGCAGAGCCAACGACGACGGGAGCAGCCTCTTTCGCTTTCGAGCCTCGATTACATATATATACATTGACTCGGCGAACCGTGGGAGAAAAAAAAAAAGAGTTCTTTCTCGGCCGCGGAACGATCATCCGTCAAAACAATGGCGGTGCGCGAAACCGTTAAATCGCGGCGCTTCCATGTACAGAAATAGATAAGGTGTACTATTTTTACGCTCGTAAAGCAGCACCTTCTGACGCGATAGCTCGACTATTTTCAAATCGGTTCCTATAACAAAGATAAAAAAAAAAACCTATTTTCCGCAATAAAATAAACAAGCTATAGCTCCGCGGCTTTTATTAGCCCTTTAACGGGTATATTTAGACGAACTAAGAGGACGTGACGTCAGGCGACAAGTAAGAAAGCGCAAAAATAAATGTAATTTCGATCTATTATCGGTATTACATTATATTTCTATTCCGAGCTCGAAGTTGACGTACAATAGCGGGTGATGTCTTTGCGTGATTGCAGAGGAGGCGCGCAGCTCGGACAAGGGGATCCTGGTGCACTGCCTGGCGGGCATCTCCCGCTCGGTGACCATCACCGTGGCTTACCTCATGCACAAGTGCAACCTGAACCTGAACGACGCGTTCAACCTGGTGCGCAGCCGCAAGTCCAACATCGCGCCCAACTTCCACTTCATGGAGCAGCTGTACAGCTTCGAGCGGGAGCTGCGCGAGGGTCGCGAGCTGCCGGGCAGCAGCGGCGGCAAGAGCTCCGCCTCGTCCGGGGGCCCGGAGCACCGCTGCCTGGGCGGCTGCCGGCCCGGCGGGCCCTGCTCCTGCCCCGCCGCCACCCACTCCAGCTTCCTCAGCCCGCTCGACCTCGGCCTCAGCCCCGACTCCGGCATCGAGTTCGACCGCTGGGCCGCCACCACCCCCGCCGAATGAGACGGGCCCGGGGTGACCCCCTACAGGTTCTAAGGTCACCCCCCATCCACCCGCCCAGCACACCCCCGACCCCCCTCATTCAGCTCCACTCTCCACACGCTACATACTCTCGACGCCAGAAAATTTGCCTCTCGCGTAAAAAATTCCAAGCACAAAGCAGCCGCAGCCCAGTACAAATCTACCTTATAATATTCGTTGGAAAGCAGAAAGCAGTGACATTTTTATCCTTAAGGTCAATTTATTATATCAGCGTGACGTCAACAATAACTTGACCTTGATGACTGAAATAGCTAGATCAATTAATTTTATATACCGGCGAGGTCGAAAGCTATATTTTTATTATATCATAGCTCATCTCGCGAGTTTTATTTATCAATCAAGATGCCATGCATTTCTTTTAATCAAAAGAGATTCGGCTCGAAAGCAGCCAAGCCTCCTTTTTTAAGGGTATTACATACTTTATTTATATTGCTTTAATTTTAGCTATTTATTCTTAAGTGTATACCTGCGGCATCGACGCAATTTTTTCCACATATCAAGACGAGTCCGCGTTTTATTTCAGAGAAAAACAAAGGAAAAGGCAATTTTTTATGCAGAGGCGACTTTTTTTTTTTTTTTTTTTTTTATTTTCGTGCACGCGTTGCAGCCGAGGCTTAAATTACTCTTAAGACCGAGGTTCGCACGTGCCGACACACAAATCTGAATGGTGCATCGTACGCAACAATTTTTTTTAACAATGAAAAACAGATAAATACGTAGATGACTGAGTCGAGTCTTGTCAAATGCGAGTGCGTGTCTAGAGCGTCTACTCTCTTTTATCATTTAGTCTTTCTCTACTGAAGTTAACCTTCCTTTGCATTTGATATATATATAATATAGAAATATATTAAGTGTACAAGTACAATAACATGTTTCTTTCGCGAGAGATTTAAAGAGACGCGACGTAAAATGTCTCAAAGAATGCTACGAGAGATTAACGAAATGTCCGCATTAATGCTTCTAAATAATATCAAACTACTTGCATATTGAGTATATTATTATTTCCTAAGTCTTTATTATATGTTTTGTACATTATACATGCGACTACTCAAAAGCGCATTGCAATAATATTATGTTGTGCGTAATACCATAAGGAGAGAGTACATACGACTGTGGTGTTCTTCAAGAAAATGTTATTATTATTTTATTATCGTAATTATTAATATAATTTTAAGCTAAAAGAGCCAATAATGCAATTAAGCGCCGCGGGGCGCGACTTCTCAACCTATATTTTATATACGATATCGTTAATTGCATTCATTTCGGTGTCTGCAAAAATGAAGAGAGATTAAGAAAGCGAACGAGGAGCAAATCATGCAGGAGAGAGCGTTTTGATTCGTGCGGTGCTCGCGCGAGAATTTTGATTGCCAATTAGTGTAATTACTCAATAATTACAGTCACGTACGTAACGTAAGTGTGTAAACCAAGCGGAATTTAGTTTCCCGTCTAGCGAGCTCATTTCCCAAACGTTATTGCTTCGATTATAGAAGTTCAATTCTGACGATTTAGCATTCCTTTCTCATTTTTCTATGTTAAAAGACAGACTTTTCATTCTGATTTTGAACAAAAGTTTTGTGAAAGCAGTTTGTAAAGATATTTTTAGTAATCGTAAGAGTTTTTAAAAATTAGAAAACGAAAAAAAATATTTCCAATGAAACTTTGCAGGGAAAAAAGGAAGAGAAAAAAGTTACACGATTTATATATTATATTTGTCTTAAGGAATATAAAAAGCACGTCTCCAAGTAAAGAAAGAACTCCAAAAGTTTTCGAGAACTTTTAGAAAAAATCTTCTACCACCACTGATACTGCAACTATTTAGGAATTACTCGTAAATTAAAGAAATAATAAAGAGCGTAAATTTAAGAGTACGTAAAAAACTGCAACACTTTTGTAGGCGCGACGAACGATTAATCATTAGTTTCTTCAGAAAAGAGCTGCAAACTCCAAGTACTAGAAACAAATCTCCTGTGCTAACAAAGTTTTTCGCTCTTTTTTACTCTTGTAACGATGCGAAAATATATAGCCCCTATAAAGACAGTGAACAAAAAACGAAAGTGCGTACAAGCCTTAGGTAGAAAAGCCAAGAAGTTTTATTTTTCTACAATACGAAACGAAAGAGGAAAAAATGAATAAACCGAAGTCTTCACTGGCATTCGTTGAAAAATATAGTAGACAAAAACGGAGAATCTATTTTTTATAGTTTATTACCGAGTATTTTGTTTGTTGACTATATGTACACGTGGTTGATAACGAACAAATTATAAAACATTTCGTAATTTTAACATTTCCTAGTGTAACGTAACGCAGTCTTCTGATAAGGATATTCAAAAATTTTATGATGTATACCTTGTGATTTACTATAAAGGACACTTTTACGCATAAATTTTTCTCAACCACGTATAAATATATCTTTCAGTCAATAAGTACGAAACGAAGGAAGCAAAGAATAATTGTCCTATTTTATCTCGCAGATATTTTTGTAAAACCGAGTAGAAAAAGATGATAAAGAATGAAGCCATAAGTGAAGTTAAATGAAACAAAAATGACGCCTTCAGGACATTCCGGTACAATCGGCGGAGAGCAAAGACGCCTTGTAAAACAGAGAACGCAGGAATAAGTAACTTTCAACGACACACGTATATCATTCTCGCTGTAATGTGTATATTAATTTAAAGAAAAATATAGTTAAAAAATACAAGAGCAGTTTTAAGATGAAGCAAATCCGTGAATGTAATATCATTTCTTCTTGTAAAGGCATACAAAGTTTATATATAGTAAGAAATGCGCAAGATGAATAATTAAAAACGCAGCCCTACTTGTTAGCGAGCTCTTCTCCGATCAGATAATCTTCGAAGCGAAATACTCTGATCGGGGATCTTTTCGAGGCTACTCGAAATTAATGCACGGCGAATGTTTGTGTATTAACAGATTTATCTATGTGTAAGTGAGGCGTGAGGCGCACAAACAGTAGACGCCCAAATAATATCGTGCGCGAATTCATCGTTACTGTAATAATAATATTCTACTGCTACACTGTTGTCTGTTGTATGTTTACTGAAAAAAATAAATAAATAAATCGCGTTTGCGGAAAAATTTAATCAAATACCAACTGTATTACTTAAATTATTATTTTATATATTCGTCGTTGTAAATATTTTAACCGACTTTCGTTAGAAATATAACTTTCTTTACCCAAACATTTATTCGACTCATTTCTTTTTACCTTATAACCATAGTGCAATTAATTAAATTAACAACAGTTTTCCAACAAGTTATTTATTTCTAATTAATAAACGTATAAAAATCTCACTTTTAATATTATATATATATACACGTCGTCTATATTACAAAATATATCAATTATATCACAAGTCAAAAAGTACTCTTATTGTTTCTTTATCAAGTCAATAATCTCTTGATTCACAGCCACGAGCTTATCTTTAGAAATTTCTTGCGAATTTGCACTCAGCAACATTCTCATTACAGCATTTAGAATCGGCCGAGATTTCGAGACTATTTGAATTAATGCACCATTCTGCGATTCTACCATTAAAGTACCGAGTGCAACTGCAAGTCTAAAAAGGGCTTCTTTGTCTTTGACCATTTCTGAGCCTAGAAAACTAGATATAACGCACAGCGTGGCCATCTTGCCGTTAATGTCGTTCCACTTATTAAGAGCAACTACTACATTCAAAATGTATGTTGATATGGCAATCTGTAAAAAAATTCTAATTTCGTAAAAAAATTTACAGGAAGTAATGAGACTAATGTCATTGTCAATACTTACATCATTACCCTTATGTCCTTTTATAAAGATATCAGGTAATATCGGTAGTAACTCCTTCATGTGATTAAGGCAAAACTGTTCGCCTTCCTCATGGACAAATAAATTTGCAAGTATACGGAAACTTATCATTTGATTATGTACAATTGCATTGTTTTGAAAATGGCGTTTCAAGATGCAAAACATTTCGTCTGTACAAAACTCTATGTTAATATCCTTTTGTAAAACTAAAATCCGAATAATATCGAGAACTGGAAACAAGTATTCATCCGGCCACTTTAACATTGATTTTAAAGTAGTAATATCACTTGGGTCAAATTTGGGATTTGTTGATTCGCTTTTGACTAATTGAATAATTGATTTTAGTTTATCAGACGGTACATTCCATTCCGGAAGTTCCGTACCATTTTCTTTAGTTCCATTGAACAGTTCGAGTTTCTCTGAAAATACATCGTATGCTTTAAGAAAAACTAAATATTTTACTAATTTATAATAAAATGCAAACTTACCAACTATTGGATCTAATTTTGCAACCATTAGTTTCACAGGAAACTTTCGTGGAATATAACTTTGTTGAGTTGGTACATAGATAGATGTACTGTCGCGACTGGTACTGGGCTGAGAATCGTCGTTCTCAGCCTTTAAAACTGGGGTTACTTCCACGTTTGTTGTTATAAAATCTATTACCTAAAAAATACGATTATTTTAAATTAATTTTTTAAATTTTAAACTAATCACTTGATCGTTAAAAATAAACTGAAGAAATGAATACATACTGCTTTTAAATGCCTTTTAGAGATATTATTTTCATTCAAAAATCGCATTGCTGCATGGTACGGATCTTCACCCTTATTGTAAGGAAGTGGAAGTAATGGCTTTCCTTCTTCTATGTCTACCGAAAAAACATAGTCGTATTCGATGCCATTATGCTTGGGCTTGCCTTCTATTTTTTTGTCAGATTCTACCACGTCACCAACTAAAAACCATTGAAAATGTTCCGAGGACCATTTGTAAACTTTCATTGTACCGTTTTCTTTAATAATAACATTATCTCCATCTCTTTTGCCTGGTTCTGATAATTGTCTTGATTGAGGAAATCTGTGATGAATGAAACAATTAAGAATGAGTCAATATTTAAAATTTTATAAAAAAAATTTTAAAACTTACGGTTCCACATTTTTCTGATTTACAATCACATTAAACCATTTGTCCAAAATCGCGTCAAATTGTTGTAAAATTTCTTCATTTGCATATCTGCTTTCATCAGCTGTGAATACTCTAAGATACCCATCAGATGATGCACATACAATATCAGCATTCTCCAAGATTTTAACACACCACAGTGTTTCAGATGGTACTGCTAATATTTGCATTATTTGTTGATTTTTCCAAATCACAATAGTTTTATCTTCTCCGCATGTAGCTACTAAATTATCTTTAGTGCTGGAAGCACTATAAACATAATTTGTATGAGAAGCATATTCTGCTATGCATTTTCCAGAAACAGAATCCCAAAGTTTAGTCGTAGCATCATTCCCACAAGTAATAAATTCACAGTCAGTGACTGCAGCAACGTCTCTTATGCATCCTGAATGACCTTCAAGAGTATGAAAAATTTCTCCACTTCTTTGATATACTACAACAATTTTATCTGAGCCAACAGTCACTACAAATCCATTGAGTAAATCTGCTATGGACCAAATAATAGAATCTATAATGTGACCAGCATATTTTGTTGTTGGTGCTTTTAAATCATATAGATTCCATAATTTTCCAGTGTTATCGAAAGAACATGAAAGGAAAGATTCACTTTCGGCCACACTAGTCTTTAAATTACTAATAGAACCTTTATGAGCAGCTATTGTATGTATTGGTTGTTCATCACCTGGATAGTATACACAGATTTTTTTATCATAACCACCAGTTACGATAAATCCCATAGGATTTGTCTCTGAAGGTTCTACAACACAAACTGCAGAAACATAATCAGTGTGTCCCTTCATTACAGTCATTTCTTTATATTTCCCACTAAAAAGAAATAATAAATTATTATTATTAATTTTTTTTTTCAATCGAAGCTTAACTAAGCCCTAATAAGGCTTATATGAGGCGTTTCGCGTCAACTCTCCAAGCGCAGCGCGCGAAAGCAAAATGGTGCCGTTTTAGTTTATGAAATAATTAAACCAACAGTTAGTTTTACGAAAAAAAATTTAATGCTTTTTTCGCTTCAACTCGTCATAACTTTTGTAAATATTCATATTTCTATTTAAAACTTTTACGTGACAAACTTCAACGTATTGCGCGTCTTTTAAGCCCAATTACAATTCTTTTATATCTTCAATTGAAAAAGTTGTTACGAAAGTTTGTTTCAAATTTTTAACCATACCAAAATTTTCACTATGTCTTGAAGTAGTTTTGTGCAAATTTTTAGTTTCTTAGCTCTTATTCCTGAAGAGCAGTGTTAATTTTTCTACGGGCGTGTGACGCGCTCGCTCTTACAAGCAAAAAAATAAACAAATGCACAGAGAAAAATTCGGTGCGTGTGCTTTATGCCAATCGGAGTGACAGTAGCGCGCATCATTCGGCGCAGTTGGCGCGCCAAGAACGTACTGCTGTTGTGCGTTTGACATACGTAGCAGCTACTCCGGGCATTCGGCGCTATACTTTTTCGCGGGTCAAAGGCTGTACTCCTTTCGGTGCAGTAGCTACTCTTTTAAATTATCGAATTTATACTTCATTTTTACAACATTTTTACTACATAAAGTACTAATTTAATATATTTTAAATGTATAATATGTAAACTTTTAAAATATGTAATTTTCAGGAGTTTTTAAGATTGTCTTAGATTGTCGTCAAAATTGAGCATTCAGAAAAAAGTGTACCTCTTCAACTAATTTTATTCTGACAATTTAAATAGCAACATATGTTAAGTGAGAGTTTCATAACAGACTTTTGTCTTTCAAAATTTTTTTTTTTTAGTTACAATTTTTCCTGGCTAAACAAAAACATTTTTTTACTTTTAATAAAGTCAGGAATTTAGAAGATTTAAAGAATCTCCCTGAATTTTTTGGAAATATTTTAGCAAATATTGTTTAAGAACTGGTTAGTTGAAGGTAGTTTGCTTCTCCGTAGGAGCGTGTACCCGCGAGTTGATACGGACTGGGAAAGAACCTCCTTAACGCACGAAAATAATTCGCATTACAAATACTATCATAAGCATTATTTAATTATAAATTAATTACATTTTACGAAATCAGAATAAATTTTAAGATTATGAAAAAAATATATTAAGCATTTCAAAAATAATTTATTCACGCAAAAAAGCAAATAATATAAAGCTATCTGAAAAATGTACACGCGAGAAATAAATCTTTAATTTCTCCGAATAATATAAGATTATATTAAAAAAAAAAAAAAAATCCATATGGTCGTTATCTATCGACATTGTAATTGTACTCTGTTTAAAAGAGTAACGGGTGCTCTGGTATAAAGTGTAACTGCCTTACCGGCTGATCAGAATAGCTGCTATACCGAGTCGACGTACGGGATACACCATTCGGAGTAGCTACTACGCCGAAAGAGAGCATAGCCACTACAGCCACAAATCGACGCTGCGCTTAAACTTTAAGAGTAGGGGCTGCGCCGAATTTTTGTCCGTGTGCATTGCATCGTAGGAGCGAGCGCGTGACAAGCCCATAGAAAAATTAACACTACTTTTAAAAAATAAGAGCTAAGAAGCTAAAAATTTGCACAAAACTTCTTCAAAGCATTGTAAAAATTTTGGTATGGTTAAAAATTTCAAACTTAAACTTTCGAAACACAACTTTTTTAATTGAAAATATAAAAGGAAATTTTTAATGAAATATAAAAAAAAAATCGCCATTTTGTTTATATTTGATATCAAGAATTGTAATTGGGCTTAAAAGACGCGCAATACATTGAAGTTTGTCATGTGAAAGTTTCAAATAGAAATATGAATATTATTTACAAAAGTTATGTAGTTGAAGTGAAAAAAAATTTATTTTTTTTTTCCGTAAAATTAACTTTTGGTTGAATTATTTCATAAACTATAAAATTATTAATTTAGTTTATATGGGAAAACGATGCGCAATGAAATTCTCTACCAAATTTAATTTTTTAAATTTCATTTTAAGCAATTTGATTTGAAGTTGTTAAAATGACTTAAAAATATAAAAGCTTAGGAGTTTGAATTCTAATAAATGAAGCAGCTCAAAGCGCACGGCGACACCACAGTCGCGTACGCCGCGCTTCAAGGCTGGCCGAATGCCTTGTGTTTGTTGAATAATATCTCGGAAAAATCAAAAAACCCACCTCGAGAAATTGACTACTTATGTAAAATTTTCTCCTGTTTCGATCTAGCAGGTAAAAAAAAATATTAAAAATGTAGTTTTTGAGATATAGCACGTTTCGTGTTTTTTTAAGGTCAAATTAAACAAATTTTGTAAAACTGATAACACCATCGAAAAGTTGAGAAAAAAATGCATCGGAATCACCTGATCATCAATTTTTTTAAGGTGAATTTAGCCCTTTAATCACGAACTGAAAACAGCACCATTTTGTTCTTGCGCGCCGCGCTTGGAGAGTTAACGCGAAACACTTCATATAGCTATACATAGTATTTTACATGGTAAATACAAAATTTACATTGAACATAACATTACATTAATTTATATTTTGGACATAAATTAAAATTTTCGTATTAATTAGTCCAATTTTTTATTTTTATATATAATCTTTAGAATAAATTTTCTTGAATAACTTACTTGTCGAGAACCCACAATCTTGCCGTTCGATCTCTTGATGCCGAGACGATATTGCCATTTCGAAAAGCAGTCACACTGCGAACTGCATCGGAATGTCCTATAAGTTCACAACTCAAATTGTATAAAGGCTCACATGAACAAGTTTCAGTTTCAACGCTCGCCATGACGTTTCAAAAAAATTCCTTGGCCCTCAATGAATTTTCTATAAATAAAAACAAAAACACGCGCGCGGCAGCTGACTCTTTGTTATCTTTGTTTTTCTGACACTGTCGCACGTATACTCCTCTTGTTTATGCGTAGCGTAAAAACTGTGGAGTTTACTTCGCTCGTTTCCAATGCAGCACTAGGACTAGGATTCGTTATGGATGTGTCTTCCACTGCGGCTGAAGAAAGACTGAACTGTAGCGTGGACCTTGGTAGCGTGGACCAAGGAAAAACCCAAAATTTTCCACCTTTGAGGACGCCGTTAAATTCGCTTGGGAAATTCGAAATAAGGACTGCCAATTGCTAAATACAAAAGCGATTAGTAACTCATAATTCATAAAAAAATTTTTATAAATCAAATCAAAATTCATTTGAAAGTTAAATTTCAGAAAGTGCATTTTGTTATCGCAAAAATAATCGACAAGCAGTTTTGAGAAAAAATATTTTCGACACCCCGTGCGCAAAACTCGATTTTTCGCATGCTTGAATAAAAGTGTGCGTGCTAAATCAAACCTTGCACACGTCGTATCAAAAAATATTTTTCCGCACTCTTATCGCAAAATACTATGAAAAATTATTCTATTAGAAAGATAAATTGTTCATACCTGAGCAGTGTATTAATAAAAACTTCTTTATATTAAATTTTATGAAGTTTCAACTTTTTAGTTTTAAAAGCAAAGGACGCCAAACCTCACAGAAAATTGACCTGAGTTTCCCAAACGTGAAAATGAGTCATTATTTTTCGAGACAGTTCTGTTGGACCTTTTCCCCCACTTTTAAAGCAGATAGAAACTCCGGTAAAGACACCCTTCTGAATGGCTCCACAAAATCAGAATTTCAAAATTTGATTATTTTTTGCATTTAACATGAATTTTATTTATTCATTAATTCAAACTAACTAAATTAAAATGAAAATTTCATATTTTTCAAATGATCTATATAATATTATAGTTCAAATGTTCGTCCGTCCGGCCAATTTTCTATATATTATTATATTATTATATTAGTGAACCGGAAGTGAATAGAAAATGAACCGGAAGTAAATAGAAAGTGAACCGGAAGTATATAGAAAGTGAACCGGAAATAAAAATAGGTTCAATCAATTAAAAAAAATTATTATTAAAATGTACGAGTTTCTTACCTTCAGTAACGTTGACACAAAAAGTATTGATATGAAAATTGAATAATCTATATTTACTTGAATAAACTTATTCTAAATCAAAAGGCAATATTTAATTAGAAAAATAGTAACTCGACTAGACTCTCTTTATTCAATGAAGTTTTCTTTTTGTTTTTCAGCGCAGTTTATTTCAGTATAAAAAAATAACGAGAAATGTTAACACGCTTAAAAAGTCTTTAAATTTCATTTAGTTCAAACGATCATTTCAATAATGCTCTTGGACACAGAGATAAGTTTGTTTTCAATGCTTTCTGACACAACGGTTTGTAAAATACTCAATGCATTCTCGGATTGACGCACTACGCTAATAAGAGAAGCACGTTCACTATTGCTCGGTGATATTAACAGAGTACCTAATCCAACGAGCACTCGAAAAACCGCTTCTACTTCTTTGAAGAGACCAAGAAGACTGCAGATGACGTCCGCAACTTGGATCTTCCCGACTGAATCATTCCCTTTGTTGATGGCCACCGCTAAATTTAGAATATATGTTGATATAGCGACCTATAAAACAAGAAAATAAACATTAAATGTATTTTCGCTAAAATACGTTGTATTTATGGATTTTATATTTCACATTTATGAAATCTCTAGATAGAAAAAATCTTAAAGTTTCAAATTAATTATCAAATATTTTATGACAACTTTACCTGATTATTTTTACTTCCAAGTGAAGACAAAGCCAAGACTGCTTTTAGTATTTCTTCTTTATGTTGAAGGCAAAGTCTTTCCCCCGTTTCATAACAGAACATATTCGCTAATAGTCTGAATGTCAGCATTTGATTTGAGGCTACTGCATCTGCCCTCAAATGTCTTTTAATTATATTTATAAAATCATCGGTACAAAGCTGTTCATTTACATTCTTTTGCAAGACAGCAAGTCTTGCAATGTCTAAAACTGGAAATACAACTTGATCTGGCCATACTAACAGAGATTTTAAAGTATTAATTGCACCAGCTGCTATAGCTTCATCATTCTGATTAGTAACCAATTTCATAATAGCCTCTATTTGAACATCGGATATTCTTTGAATACCAGCTTCTCCTTTTGAATTAAATTCTTTTAACTTTTCTAAAATGAAAAAATCATATTTTCTCTTATTAAATTAAAATGACACAAAAACTTTTGAAAATAATAAAAAAAGAGACTACCTTGAATGGCATTTAAATTAGCTTGCTCCACTTTTAAAAAGTTTGTTAAGGGTATGTATGCACACGACTCAGGTGTACTGGCAGGCTTATTAACAGGCGTAGGCGGTGTGGTAGTCTGTGTTGTACTTCCTGAAGTAGGTATATATCGACTTCCCCCTGTAAATGGATCATAAAACTGTGGGGCACTATTTACAACAGGAGCAGCTGTTGAATTTTTTATTATAAAATTTGCCACCTAAAAATATTAGTTTAA
Organism: Ormyrus labotus; assembly: GCA_035582975.1. NCBI lineage: Eukaryota > Metazoa > Arthropoda > Insecta > Hymenoptera > Ormyridae > Ormyrus > Ormyrus labotus. The sequence continues at coordinate 29,871,014 of JAWWEO010000001.1, read as the reverse complement.
ATTTAATATTAATTTTAATTTAGCATTTTATTTATTCATCCACAAAAATAAATGTTTGTTTAAAAAAAAAATGAACTCACTTGTTCTAAATAGAATTGGCTAAGATTATTATCGTCAATGAATTTTTGTGCTACATGCCAAGGATCTTGGCCATTATTGTATGGCAGTTTTAAAGGTGGAACTCCATCTTGAATATCAACAGAAAAAACATAGTCATACTCTATACCATTGTATAACTGCTTTCCTGAATTTGAGGAATTACTGCCCGTTACATCCCCAACAAGATTCCACTTAAATTCTTGTTGGGACCAACTATATGCTTTTACTCCATTAGCTTCTTTAATCAATTTAATTTCTCCCTCTTTTTTTCCTGGTTCATTAAGTGCACTTGCATCTGCCAAACTGATAAAAGAAGATTAAATTATTTTAATAATAATAATTTATATAAATTTGGATATTCCAGCTGATTGACTTACTTGTTTAATTTCATATCATCAATCTTTTGTTCATTTGCCACTGATTCCTCAAACCTTTGAACAATCTCAGGATCAGCATATCTTTCTGGATTGGCAGAAAATATTCTTACAAATCCATCAGATGCTCCGCAAACAATATCTTCATTGGGTAATAATTTAACACTCCAAATCGATTGTGCTGGCAGTGATATAGTTTGCTCCATTTCTCCATTAATCCAAACCCGAATGGTTCTATCCTCTCCAGAGGAAACTGTTAAACTTCCATTGGGAAGTGCTGCTATACTATATATATAATTTGTATGTCCATAATAATTACCTAGACAATCACCAGTAAGTGCACTCCAGTGTTTAATAATTGCATCATTTGCACATGTTAAAAATTCATTCTCCTTAATAACAGCAATGTCTCTAACACAATCTGTATGTCCTTCAAGCTTATGTAAAATGCTACCATCTTTTAAATATACTATCACAGTCTTATCAGCAGATCCAGTTACTATATAACCATTGGGCAGGTCTGATACACACCAAACAGCTGCCGAATGACCCGTAAGAATTAATTGTGGCTTTTGTGGATTATCTAAGTTCCATAGTTTTGCTGTAATATCCCATGAACTGCTGAGATACGAATTTTTATTTACATTACTAGTCCTTAAACAGCATACTGTATTTTCATGAGCTTTGATTTTTTGAGTTGGTTGAGTTTCTCCAGTATTATAAATAAAAATATGATTATCGTTGCTTCCGGTTACAACAAAGCCATTTGGATACTTCTCAGATGGGTTAATAATACAAGCTGAACTGACAAAATTGCTGTGACCTGTCATTACTACATTCCCTGCATAGTTACCACTGTTTCAATTTTCAAAAAACATAAAAATCAATTATATTATTTTCTAAAACTCTAAAATAATCTTTTTTATTTTTTAAATTAAATATTGAAGAGTAAATTAAAATTACTTTGAAAACATCAACACTGCTTTTGTTAGTCATTTTTGAAAGCTATGACAATCCAAAACAAAACAAAACACAATCTTTTATCTTAAATTCGGTCTTTTATTAAAAGCTTAGAATTACTAGTTAATCCTAAAAGAGATAAATGTAAATAAACAAGCGGGAACTTACTCTAAGAACTTCCAGAGAATGGCGGTTTTATCCCTGGAGACGGAGACGACGCTCCCGTCGGCGCCAACAGCAAGACCCCTTACATCACCTGCATGCCCGACAAGCTCGCGGCTTAGCTTGTAGTGCGACTTCGCCATTCCCGCAGCCTCTTCGTCTTTGTGTTTAATAAAAAAGCAGTCTCTGTTTGCCCAAAGTGTAATGTAACACTGGTGGTTTACTTCCCGAGAGCATACACCTGCACGATGACTCGCGCGTGGAGCTGTGACACTGATCGCTCACCAATCGCGTATCCGCGTCTCCGTGTTAGTCGCTGTACGTATCGTGTTCGTGTGTGATATTCGCGATATAAATTGGCGGCTCGCGCGGATACTTGAAAAAGCTTGTGCTAGTTTACACTAGCGAGGTTTTCAAATTCATCTCATATAATCATTTAAATATATGGATTTTATCGATGAAATGTGTTAAATTATTTAAAAAAAATAGGGTTTTAATTATTTTTTGAGTTATAACATAAATTATTTTGGGGCCCAAAATTCTAAAGAATCATTACATTTTTGCAGATAATATTGATGCTTCTTGAAGACGAGCGCCAGCAGAGCCATCAAAGCCGCACGTGTGACAGTATTAGGTATCCTTTAAACGTTTTAAGCCGCGTGTCCGCGTACGCTTCATAACCTCTTCGTGTAAATTAACAAATTAGAGTAATATTTTATTGTTATAGTTTTGAAATTTTTACCTTTGTTTTGAGCAGTTTATTATTTTTTATTTAATCATTGAAAAAGTTTACTAGTCTTTTAAACTTACAAGGTAATTATATCTTTTTAATTTATTTGTTTTGCTACTAATTCATGCTTTGATATTTTGTAAATAGTAGTTTTTTTTAAATTTATTGATTTCAAATAGTTTATAAATTCATATAATTTTTTCAGATTCTTTTACTACAGAAAACAGGAGCTTTTTTAACTATGTGATTTTTAAATAGAAAAAAGGCAAATATTAGAAATTTTAAAAATTAAGGTTCAGAAACCTAAATAAAATATTAAAAGACATAAATATTTTAAAAACTGAAAATGCCTTATGATCAGAGAAGAATCAATGGGCCTGAGTCAACAGTTCCCTATAGTATTTATGTCGATTTAAATACTAAACATTTAAAATCTTCAATAAAAAATGAACTTCAAAGTCGAACAGATTCAAGAAAACACAAAGAATTTAGAGACATGTGTAAGTTTAATTATTTATTCATTTATAATTCTACAATTCCAAAACTATTTTTTTATTAACATTTCGTATTTAGTTATTAAATTAGGAATTGTTAGTCAGGCAAAGGGTTCAGCTTATATTGAAATGGGACAAACTAAAGTTATATGTTCAGCCTTTGATCCAAGAGAAATTCCAAATAAATCCAACTATACCCAACAAGGAGAATTATTTTGTGAATTTAAGTATGCACCTTTTTCATGTTACAAAAGAAGAGGTCACCAACAAGATTCAGAAGAAAAAGAATATAGTCTTATAATGCAAAGAGCTTTAGAGCCAGCTGTATGCAGGGTAATTTTAATTTGTTTAGTAAAATATTGTTGTAAATAATAAACTATATGCTATATAAACAATTTCTATGTTTAGCATGAATTTCCAAATTTTCAAGTTGATGTTTATGCTCTAGTATTAGAAAATGGTGGCTCATCTCTAGCAGCTGCTATAATGGCAGCAAGCTTAGCTTTAGCAAATGCAAGTGTACCCATGTTCGGCATTGTGACGGCAGTTACAATTGTAAGTTTTGATATTGTATTTTATAATTAAAATATGAAATTTATAAAGTTAAAAAATTATTTGAATTTTTTTAGGGCATTCATGATGATCTTATTTTATTTGACCCAACTGACAAAGAGGAGACCCTTTGTATGTCAACAATAAAGAAAAGTAAACCAGTTAATCATGGATTAATAATGCAAGCAATGTTATTATCTCATGACCAAATAGCAGAATTTTTCCTTGTAGGCAGTATGGATTTGAATTGTATAAATAGTTCTATGGATATCTTAACTAAAGCAAATAATGAAGTTTTTCCTCTGCTTCAGCAAGCTCTTAAAAAATCAATAATGAAGGTTTTAAAAAGGAAAAAAAAAGATGAAGACAATTAATGTAATTTATCACTTATTGTATATTTAAACTTCTTTGATACTTATAAATATTTTTCTAAATTATAGTCACATAAAAAAAGTTTTGTATACACATAAGATTATGAAACAATCTTAATCCTCTGGTTTTTCTGGTGGTGGACCACAAGGTTGCAACATTTTTTCCATAAGGTTAAAGCGAACTCTTGCTTTAGCTTCATTCTCAGCTATAGAGAAAAAATTTAAAAGATCATAATGACCCATATAAGAACTGCATGAATCTCTGTGCTGGTTTACCAGCCATTCAAATTTAGTTGTGTCTGCATGTCCTGTTCCTATATATTTAGATTGAAGATGCTCCAATTGACTGTGAATATTATACCGCTCACCCATTCTGCAAATAAATATATAGTATAAGTAAAATATTTAATCTATTAATTTTTTTTTTTTTTTTTTTAATTAAAAATTACAAAAATATTGTTAAAAAGTGAGTTTTTTAAAATTCTAGTAAATTAAACATAATTGAATAAATTTAGAGGGCTTAATAAAACTAAATACCTTAAGAAAATTAAATATTTGTAAAACCAAAAAACTGTTTCTCTATTTGAGGTATCAGTGCTAGGTTATGTTTTCGTCCGTCTTTGTTTGGCTGCTGTACCGTACAGCCTGTAGGTGAAAATGAAACAACGCCACTCTTACAAACAATACTGATTTATTTTACGTACCCACCCCCACCACTGATCACCTACGACACGACATTAGAGTTTCCGACATATTATACGCGAACCGTGTAGAATATGTCATTTATGTCGTTAATGTAATTTACGACGCCCCGAAATACGAAGTTCGAATTTCGAATATTTCGATCCGTGCGGTACGATAGACCAGTCTATTTTCTTAAAAGAAAACTATTCTCTGTGTAATAAAAATAACCGTCAACAATTATTAACATATTTTTTGAAAAATGATTAATCAAGGGTTAGTATTCAGTAATTATTGTTTAATTTACCCACCAGCCCACCACTGATCACCAGTGGTGGGTACGTAAAATACGCGATGTCGTAAATGCTATTTACGACGTGTCGGAAACGTATGTATGTAAAGTCGTTTTTGGATCCATTTTATACGTGTATTAAATGTCGTAAATGAAAGCCAATGAAAGTGCACGCGGCACGCGCGCTTATTCGATTTTTGGAATCGGAGGTTGCGGCAGTTGCCATTCCGATGAGAACTTGCGGCGCTCGCGCACTTTATCAATCATTTTGCTTTAATTTTGAAGAATAGGTGGAAGAAAGGAGCATATGGAATACGACCGTATGGGTTTCATTATAAAAAAAACATCTAAAGGGTGAAATTATAGCTTACTGCAAAGTGCGTAGTTTTATCATCAATTTTCGATTTTTTTAAAAATTTGATTTCAATTTCGGAGAAAAAAAATTATAAAATAGTTTGAAATTATGTTATTGAAATCGATTGTTGTTAATGAATTTCAGAGATAATATTGGAACGATAAATTAGTTAGGAGGTAGCTAAGTGCCAATGAATTGGCAGCGGTTTATATATTTTTTAAAAATGAATCGAGTGTATTGGATCCCTATTGCAAAGACCTCATAAATCCCGATAAAAAGGAGCAGAAACCTCATAGAACCCGATAAAATTTTATTGGATTCTATGAGGTTTCTGCTCCTTTTTATCGGTATTTATGAGGTCTTTGCAATAGGGATTATTTAACCCTATGCAAATTCGTGTTGATCGGCCCGATCAACTGCCGGTTCTGTCAATAAATAAGTTAGTTGTCAGGTGTGCTGAGCAATAAAAAAAATTGTTTAAACACGCATCATGACATATTATAATGAAAACTTAATTGTCATTCATAAAAAGTGTATTAAAAACCTGCTTTCATTGCAAAAGCTTCATTTGTAGGTGGAAAAATTCGCTTCGTTTCATTAATTGCATTTACGACACATTTACGACATAAATTACATTAATTACATTTACGACGCGTGTCGTGTAGAAATTGTGATCTATACAATTACGAAGTAAGATAATCAGGTTAGGCTAGGTAGTTACCGCCTTATCGCGCCTTTTCGTACGTTTTTTTGCGATCATAAAATAATTTGACATCTTGTGTTAATAGATTTATTCATTTACTTATATATTTGTTTGCATAATTTAATTTATAATCAATTTAAATTATTAATATCTATCATTTATAAACAATTTGAATGCATATTATTTGCAAAGTATTTATTACGTTTATTTGCGTAATTGTAGCAGAAAACAAACAATTTAATGACACATAAAATCTAAATGATATGAAATGTAATCAACAAAATTAAGTAATGAAGAAAATAAAGTGGAATTTAGAATTTATGACAATAAAATTTAAAGAGTTTTTAAGTAAGGAGCAAAAACTCCCAGATTTTTGCTCAACTTTAGTTTATACTTTATTTTGAAATATGTCAAAAAGGCACTCCAAAGGCAATAATGGTAATTCACCTGCTAAAAGATTAAGGCTTGAAGTAACAATAGAGCAAAATGCACCTAGAGAAAGGAAGCCACATCAAAATGTCAGTGCAAAAGTTGATCAAAATGAAATTAATGATGTGTGGGGAGATGACTTTGGAGAGGAAGAGATTGAAGAAATGGACTTCATTGCTTCACAAGCCACACAGGTAGTTCAGTATTTTACAAATTTTTTCATTTCTTTTCTACTAATAATGTTCTATTATAATATTAAAATTTATATTGATAATTACAGGAAGAACCCATTTTCATACCACCCCGCCCAAAAACAGAACAGAGTAAGTCATTAAAAAGTTTTTATTCAGACTCATCTGTGCCATCTACCAGTTCTGGCTTTCAAGGAAAATTTGATCAAAAACATAATGGTTTTAACTATGTTACGCAATCACAAGTCTTAGGTTCCTCAGACATTGACAAAGAAATTATTGCAAGCACTCAAGCTATAATGTTTGATGATTTTGCAAATGGTATCAACAGTGAACCTCTCAATTCAACATTTAATAACAGAAAAGATGTTCCTAGCAGCAATGTAGTATTTGTTTCAGGTAAAATATCTTGTTTTGAAATAATAATAAAATTTTAATTAATAATATTAATATTAATATATTAATTACATTAAAAATATAGATGATGATCAAATAGAAAAATTAAAGGAAGAAAAGAAAAAACTATTAGAAGATTTTATGACAAAAGAGGGTGAGACAGAATTTTTACGCCAGCAATTAAAACAAATTCAAACTCGTGCAGAAAATACTAAAAAAGAACAAGCTCGTTTAATGGAAGAGCAAGTTCAGAATTTCAGAGCAGAAATAATTGCACTTACCAAAGAGAAGAAATCATTAGAATCTCAATTACAAATGCAGGTTAACAAAAATATTCATTAAAAAAGTATATTTTAAACATTAAAAGATTTAATCTAAGAAATTTTTTAATTTAATTTCAGAGTTTCCAATTTAATACCTTATCTGAAAAATGTAAAATGCAAGAATCTGGTGCAGTCAAGTTTACTCAACCTCATGTAAACATGGTGAAACAAAATAAAGATAGAAATAGTTCTATGCTTAATTGGTAATTTCTCAAATAATAATAAAAATTTGAAATTTAAAGAATAATAACATAAAATAATAAATGTATTTTAGGTCATCTAAAAAAGTAAAAACAAAAGAAATCAGTGTACAGGTTGAAAATACTTCTTCAGTAGAATTTTTAAAAACTAATTTTATTTGTAAGTCTGCTTTTTCTACTATGTATTTTAAACTTAACATATACTTTTAAAAATAATGCAAAACAACCTTTTTATTTCTTTTTCCCATTTCAGTGTATCCACTTCAGATAATACCTCAAAGTACATTCCAATCTCCAGAACCAGAAAAATCAGTTATTGATATTAAAATAGAAGAAAAAATTGGTAAAAGAAACTTGGCAATTATACAGGACGAGGAAACTTATCGAATTTTTGGTGAATATAAAAAATTCAACTTAATTCATCTGATTTTTTAATAAACTATTACAAAGTATACTTTTAAATTTTAGAGAATCCAGAGTTATCTAAACCAAAAGTGACAATTGTTAACGGTAAAAATTTAAGCACAGAGTTCTTTTTGCCAGATCTAGCAAAACTTGTAAATAAAACGAGCGACGAAATTAATTCATGTGATACCATTCCTTTATTAAACAAAGTAAAAAAAACTTTCCTTTTTAAAATATTATTTTGTAAAAATGTTTTTAATCAATTTTAATATTTTAATAATTTTATCAGTTAGTAGCAACAGCACGTGAACTGCTACTAAATTCAACCTTAGTTCTGCAAAATATTTCACAAGCATTACAAAACGATGATATTCGAGACATGAATGAAGTGTATCTGTCCGAATTCTATGAAATGCCAGTAATGCATACAAAATCCTTTTGCGAGGCTGGTGCCTGGTACGATCTTGAACGCGGTATCGAAACCAGGCGGGCAGTCGGTGTTCTCTCCTATGTTGCTTCAGCTTCTAAATATGTAGCGGATTATGTGGCAGGAAATATAAAGCTCAAAATAAATAATGATTTTGAATACAACTCGTACATCAAGCAGATGAAGAGCTATGAAAACTGGAAAAAAAAGGGTTTTGATTTCGAATTTTTGGAGTTGATCATGGAATTCGTCACTGTCGTCGGTAGCATTGTAAGATTTTCTTTCTCATTCCTTTAAAATTTATAATTCCTTCTTTTTTGTAAATCACTTTTTTTGTAGAGGAGATCCCATCAATTTTCTGGACTGATAAATGCTATCATGACCTTAATTATTAATGTTCAGACAAACGTTGGATTTTCTCCTCCCGGGTAAAAAAAAATTATAATACTTCATTCAATTATATAAATATTTTTAATTTCTAAAGTTTTTTATTATTTTTTAAATTTAATTTCAGGTTAAATAGGGTTTGTTCTATTTTCAAAGAAGTTATTTATAGCAGACCTTTACTTGCATGTTTTATGACAATTTGTAATGCGTTAAAAGAATTTTCTGAATGTTCAAGTTTTGTTAGTAAATTATGTGTTAGTCCAGGTATTTGTAATTGTAATAATTGCTATCATTTAGTCTATGATATTTCAAGTTTTCTTTTTTATTTCAGATAAGTCAGGTATCAATTATTGGAAAGGATCCCTTAATTTCACGCCAGGTATTAAAACAAAATTAATTTTTTCAAAAAATGTATTTATAATATAATAGGAAATTTATTATTTCAGACGCCTGTATTCTAGAGATTTTTACCATGCAATTAGAACATTTTAAGTTGGATTCAATTACATTAATTAACGTTACTAAAGACTTAGCAGCATTTAGCAATACCGTTTTATTAAATAATTCAATTCCTTGGTTAGAAAAAACGGAAAACTCTTGCAATTGCTGCTTGAACTTATTAAAATTTGTAATAATAAACTTGTATAAATGTTCTGAAGTTGTCGTTGAAACTCTAAAAAAAAAGTGTATTGAAACTACTATATCATTGAAAATGTTGAAACTGGAAGTTAATGATAAAAAAAATAAATTAATTTTTAAAGAAGAATTATTTGAAGATTGGGAAACTTTCGAAAATGATAAAAAAAATCATTATTGGGATGCTCTAAAAGCATCTCAGTTATCTGCAATTGTATATGGAATTCGATTGTTAAGTTTTCTCGCAAAAAGAGATTTAGATTTTATGATTAGATTGACATACATTGAAGATGCTTTCCATTTATTTTTATATAATCTTTCTCAAAGAGAAGACTTGAAACTTAAAGAAAGCCATGGTATATATAAAAAATATTTACGTTTTGTTTTTTAAACAGTTAAACTGAAATAATAATGTTTATTTTTAGAAATCGCATTGGATATTGTTAAGAAGACATTTGTTTTGGAAAAAAATAATGAGAATATAGATCATAAACACAAATTGAGTGCTTTAAATCTTGAAAGTGAAAGGTGGACAGACTTCTCACCTCCTAGTCCTAATACAAACAAGTTATACGAATTCGAGGGTATCAAATAAATGATGTAAGTAATTGTTTATAAATATATATATTTATAAATGTATTTACATTAATATACATAAATTAATCACTAGTTTCTTCATAATCATCTAAATCACAATCAAATAATGAATTTTTTTTGAATTTTTTATTTTTTTTTCTACCAGGTTGCTGTTCTGTTTCTCCATACTCTCCTGAAGCAACTTTTTCAAGTTCTCGCCGTTCTTGCTAAAAGTATAAATAGCTTTATTATTTGTTAAGGTATTATTATGACTTATTGAGTTAAAGACAAATCTCTTTATATTAAGCTGAATGCTTAAAAAATGTTTGTAAAGGAATAGAACTTACTCCCACTTTAAAGTTAGCAATTTACACATCATAAAAAGTTAAAAAAAATTTTTTTTTTTTTTTATTTTTTTTTATTTTCAAACAGTAATATTAATTGTAAAAGCATTTTAATGTAATGTAATTGTAATTTAATTTTGTACATAATTTGACTTGTAACTAAATTTATTATTATTTTTATTTAGTAAATTTATAAAACTAATAAAATAGTAGGATTAATAATAATAAAAACAAATATAAATCTCACTTCTTGTTTAATTGCAGAGCTTAATGTTTCAGAATCTGGATCTGATGCACTATCATCATCATAAGTTGATGGATGTGGCCTTTTATAATCTTCTTCACTATCACTGTCATAATAACTTGTGTCATTTCTATCTTTATTTTTATTTTTATTTCGTACTTTAACTTTTTTGGGGGGAGGAGTTCTATTTCCTAAGGTATTTTTTTCACATTGATAAGATAAGTGGCCCTCTTCACCACACTCATAACAATGTGATTTGTCAGGATAATCTCTGCGTCTGATAAATTCTGTACTTCGTCCATTGTCAACTGCTATTGAGCTTTTAACTGTGCGTCCTCCTACCTGTAAATCACAAACTTTATAAAGTTGATATTTATTGAAATAAAATTATAGTTTTACACATTTTACAAATGGATATTTTAGGATTTATTACCTCTGTATTGTTAAGTCTTTCTGCACAGTTTTTTGCATCTTCTGGTGTGAGAAATAGTACAAATGCTACCCCTCTGCTTTTTCTAGTTCTCTTATCTTTCATAATAGTTACTCTAAAGATAAGCAAAAAATTAGCAAGTAACCAAGAAATTTTTTAAATTTGAAGTAAATGAAAACTCACTTTACTATTTTTCCATGTTGTTCAAGAAGCTTGAAAAGGTCATTGTTTGTTAATGAAAAAGGCAAATTCGAAATATACACTGTAGACCTACTTGGTGCAATTCCTCCACTCATTTTACACTATTAATTTACAGTAATATTTACAAAAAAACAACATAACCTCAATACTTAAATTAATTTTAATTACATTATCTCATTTATGCTTTTCAACTAATCATCAACTAAATATAAAATAAAAAAATCAATTGAACAAGATTTTGATTGGTTTAAAATACTCGAAGTTCAGTAATAAGTATATAAAAAATGCACAGTTGTTTGTTTGTTTTTGCTGCTTCAGCTGATGTCAGACCTGGCTGATGTAAACAGAAGCACAACGTCCGCAAGGCGCGTGAGCCCTATAAGCTATTATAGGCATACTAACTTACCGCTGGGCGCTGATATATATAATTAACTGAGAATTAATATTTATTGTTAACGTACAAATAAAAAAAGATAATAGATTTTTAATTAAAAAAATAAAATTTATCATTTAAAAAAAAATTAGCCATTTTCATTTCGTAATAAGCTCGAATTCGATTTGCAGATATCAAATTTCCTTACGTTTTATAAAGTTTACGAAAGAGCAACAATTGAATATATAGTTATATTTGTTGATTACAATTTTACATAATCACAAAAACAATTGTTTTAAAAATAACAATCGAATCGAAAATTAGAAACGAGTGCTTGCATTTCGATTAATAAAATCGATATTTCTCGAATAGCACGTGCGTTTCGTAGAACTGCAAGATAAGATCGGCAATCTGATGGTAAAAGCCTAATTGGTTAATCAAATAGTTGTTATAAAATAAAATGGCATTGTCAAACTTCCAGAAAATAACGATTGGATGGTAGGTGCGTATAGATACTAAACTTTCAGAGTAAAACTATTCCATTTTTATTTTATGCAACATGATGCAAGTTCTGCTTTCATAACCTCGCCGGGGGAATGATCTTTATTCTTTCTTTTTTCCTGATAAAAAGTATTTTATTATTTATTAATTAAAGTGTTTTTTACTTAATAATGCATTCAGTTCTTTTGAGTACAATGAATTTACAACTAAATTTAAATAATTTTTGAATGGAAATTGTTAATATTTTTGAATAATTGATGTCATTTACATGATTACATGGATTGTAATATTAAGATGCATGATTTATGTAACTTTAGAAACTGATGTAATATTTTAAATAAAATATATGGAATAGTTTTAGTTAAATTGAACTTAAAGAACTAATTATTATTAAATAAAATTTAAAAATTAAAATTGATTTTTCATACCTAAAACTCTTAGTTATTTTTTTATAAATCTAACAGTATATTGAATATGTATAAGTAAAACTGCCAATAAAATTTCTTTTACATCAGGACTGTTGCAATTGGATGTGGATTGTACAGCTTTTACTTATCAAAGTGTTATATTGATAGTAATCGATATGAGGCTATGAAGGCTCGAGAACGTATCGCTGCTGCTACTAATGATATAACGAAAACAAACCGGCCACTTCTATTAAAATTGGAAGATTTAAAAGATATTAAATAAAATAGAAACTTTAAATTTTATTATTTCTGTATATAAAACCAAATAAAAATGGCTGGACTTCCTCAATTGGATGAAGAAAAATTGAAATTGGTCCAAGATCTAGAAATTGAAATGATGTCAGATATGTACAATCGTATGACAGCAGCATGTCACAGAAAGTGTATTCTTCCAAAGTACACAGAAGCTGAATTAGGAAAAGGTGAATCTGTTTGCCTTGATCGATGTGTTGCCAAATACCTTGATGTTCATGAGAAGATTGGTAAAAAATTAACACAGATTTCCATGCAGGAAGAGAATCTTGTTAAAGGAAAAATAGCTGAACAATCGAAACCTGGTTAATTTTTAATTCACTTAAAATAAACTGTTTAAAATAAATGGTTTAGTTACATTATATGACTAAACTTTTCTAACTTACAAGCACTTTAATTTCATTCATTTATGTGTGTAAATCAAAAGCTGTAAGTTACAAAAGTTGAGTCATATTGTGGTTGAGATGAAACAAAATTTGTTTGATCAACTAAGAACTTGTAATTCTGTTTTACGAATCGTTAATAACAAATTAAAAATAATTTTTTGTTTTATTTTTAAAAACCTATATCCTCATCTTTACTATGAATATAAAATTTCAAAAGGACAAAAATATTTTTTTTATTGATAATAATAAAAAGTTATTTATTATAATTTTTTTAATATATAGTTGTAGCAAACATAAAAAATTGTTTACTTTAACAATGTTTAACAATCTACAGCAATCTTTCTCATAAAATGTACCTGATAACAATAATGAAATAGATAAACTAAGCTTTTTATTGAAAAGTTTTGTAACATCAGTAAAAATACATTAAAATATTAATCATCCATATTGTTATTTATCTATCTCTCAGAGGTAAAATATAGGTGTGTTGACATAAATAAGACACTTAATATATATGTTATATTTTATAGTTGATACTGTCACCCTCTTTTAACATTAAAATGCATAAAACAGTTTTCTGTTATAATTGAAATAATTAAATCGTTTAAAAAAATAAATCTCATTTTGTTCAATAACGTTTCTACAAATTTCCAGAAATAATCTGCTTGATCTAAAATTGCAAAATTTTAAAATCTCATCGTCGTTTAACGAAATAATTTTCAAACGAACCATAAATAATCTGTGAATTTTCCGTATTTATAAAATAATGTAATTATATAGCTGAAGAAGGCGATGGCGAAGTTATAATATTGACGTCCCAACGACGAAGGGGGGGATACAGTGTTACGCGTTGGTACGGGGCTGTGTAGGGTAACTTGATATTGAAGTGATAAATTTTATTACGCGGAAAATGGAGAAAGCTGAAATGACAAGATACGAAGTTAAGGGGATGCGAGATACTGCCGTTATAGTTTGACAACTTTTTTTTTAAATTTGCAAAACTAATGTTTGCAGAAAATAATGTAAACGGAAGACTCTAACTTTAGCCCTTTCAGAGCTGAATTAAATATAGCCGTGATATATCACTTTTTTAAGTATATTTTAACTTGTTATGGTCTAAATATAAGATTTAAGTGATAAAGAAATTTTTTTTTTCGATATATATATTTACATATATCTACGTACGTGCATACTTACAAATATAAGTGTATAAATACATCTGTAATGATCAGCACAATTATTTACAAAGATTATTTTAACATTTTGGGTCTGAAAGGGTTAAAAGGTATTTAAAAAATAATAGTTTAAGGCAGAGGCCTTCGAAAAGCTTTTATACTTTTCGGGGCTGCTTGGAAAGCGGCAGTGACTTGAAGTATACATGCATAACCAATTATTGACCCTTGCTTACGGGGATGGGTACAACTGAGTACGAGAAATCGCTCGCTCAGGCAGTACTCAGGGCATCTACGGAGCGTGCCTTGTAATCGCGACATTTATAATAATGAGCATATATAATATTTACTTAGTTAACTGTCGGGTCCTAATTTCCCCCGAACCTAGTTTAGACAAGAATTTTTTTTTTAGACATATAGTTTATTTTTTTATCCCACTTTATCAAGATCCAAAAATCCTTAATTAATCAATCACAAAAAGAATTGATTTTCCAATCGATTCCCCAATGCCTCCTGCACGCGTCGCTTCCCCAAAAACGAGTTAACCGTATAACACAATGGACGACGTAAATTGGCGCCTTGAACTTATATATTCACCTGGGGGTTGAGTCGCGCCTCATTACCGTTACTCGTGCATGCATTTTAAGCGAAGGCGGATCGTCGCCGAGGAGGGATCAATACAAAACGGAGCCGCGCCGCTCGCGCTAATGGCACTCGACCTCCTTTTCGGGCTTGCTTATATCGTCGCAAGTCGCGTCTATCCTCATTATCAGTCGCCGGCCAGTTTCTTTTGCTTTCGGCTTTTTACGGGGTGCGACGAAGCGAGCCGCCGCCGGGAGCCAATTAATCGGGGATTGGGGGGATATCGTCGCGGAGGGTGTAATTGGAAAGTATTTGCTTTTTTGTTTCGGCTTTATCTGCTTTATTTAAGAAAAGGAAGATTTAAGCTTTTATAATATTCCTTGAATTACGGTTCGCTTCCCTAATTGGCTCTTTGAACAAAATAATTAAGCCCGTCGTGCTGTCGAACAATTGCAGCTTCAAAAGGTATTATTTAAAGAAGTAACAGCAGAGAAAGATTTGTTTTCGGATTCGTATACAAAATACGAAAAAAAATTTATGTTTTGCTAAGTATTTTTAAAATAAATCAAAAACTCGAGTTGTTCTCGAACGTGAAAGTTTTATTATACTCCGCCATGCGATCTATATCAAAAACAGCCCTCACCTTTATCAGATACGCTTACAATTTGAGATAACAGGTGTCATTTTAACGCTGCACACTAAAGCAAAATGTTTTGAACGAAGCTCCAAGAAGAAAATTCACCGATCAATACAAACGATCGCGCTTTTAAATAAATTACAAAATTTAATTCCACACAAACTTAAGCTAAATCCTAATATATATTTACGTTTTACATATATAAACATATTTTTTAAGCGGATTTAAAAATCAGGGCAAAGTTTGTCCTTAGAAAATATTATTTAGTCGGGAGATACACATCGACACGTAGGGTTCCAAGGCCGTGACAATGATTTTTTATTTCTCCGCACGCAAGGCAAAATCGATAATTTTAGTGCAACAATTCGATTCGAAGTGGGGTAACTTGGTTATACTGTTGCTCTGTTGCTTTCGAACTCGTATTTTGCTGAACTTTCACTGCAATTAATCGACCAGCAATGGCAAGACTCGGCTTGATTTTCTTAATTAAATTTCAATAATTTAGTCATTCTATCTTCTATACTTACGCACTTTGTTTTAAATTTTTTTTCTACAAAACATTGTAACGCTCAAAACAGAAACTGATTATTAAAAAACGAAATTAATTTTATTATAATAAATTAATTGCAGGAAAATCAATATATTTCTTTTACAAAAACATTAATAGACCAATCTTCTAATGGCATTTTAATGATTCTACCAAAGTGTAAGTAAATTCAGTCTCTTATCAAAAAACTAAAAATCACAATCAATCGTTATCCCTACGAATCATCCGACTAAATTTGCAAACCAGAAAAGTTAAAAACCACCCAGAAACTACCCAGACAGACCGGTAATTAGCTTAGCAAACAGACTCACCGCGCGAGCTCGTTAATTACCCATCAAAATCGATCCAGCGCCCAGCACGCGAGCCTTATCTCCGCGGTCGCGCGGCGCTTTCCAATTTTCAAAATTTTCCCTTCGCACGCGCAAAACAGGCGCGCGCGCGCGCGCGCAGTTCGCAATTGCCGGCCTATCTCTCAATCAGCGGGCTCATTACTCGGCGCTCTCCGCCTTTCTCGTTCTCTCGTTCTCCCCTTTTTCGTCTTGGCTCGTCCTCTCGTTTCGCCGAGAGTCGGCCGCGGCCTGTCCGAGGGGTTATTCACTGATATTTTAGTGACATTTGATTAATATGATTTCATGATTTCAGATGATTAATGGGAATTCAATCTTTTGGTATAATTACAGAAAATCATGATAAATTTTAATGATTTCGATTATACAAAGTGTGATTTAAT
>JAWWEO010000001.1:29767141-29854305 GCA_035582975.1 Ormyrus labotus | reverse complement strand
GTCATAAAATGGTTAAAACATGTGAAAAAAAGCGTTTCATAAATGGGAGAAAAATGGGCGATTTCCACCAGGGTATCCGCGCCGAGGTTATTACACTCGCTCTCCGTGGGAGATTCCGAGGCCGATAAATCCGCGCGAATCGATCGAGAAAAGCTCGCCGCGGTCGCGTGGGAAAAGCGTCCGGGGGCGATTTACGTAAACCGAAGGGACTTTTCGCTCGGTAAAAAAAAAGAGGGAACGCGCGCTTTCTTATTTGTTTTTTCTTCGCGTCCTCGCCGGGCTGCGGCAACGAGCGCCGACGATTAAGCGACTTCATGCCTGCGTACCTCTCGAGTCATCGCGCCGTTAAGCAAGCGCGAGCTTCGGAGTCGAGAAAGTTTCAAGTTCACGCCGTTTAGGAGCGATTTTCGTTCCCCGCGCGAGTGTAAATAGAAAACCCCGGCCGAGCGTCGAGATTTTTTTAAGTGGTTTTATAAACGATCGAGAGCGGATCCGAGTATGAATAATTGAGTAATAATTCATGATAATAATAGTGATGAATCATTAATGGTTATGGCAATAATTGAGCAGTTTGTTATAATGTTTATAAAAGAGATATAGTTCCTTTAAAAGATAAAAGGTATTTACGTCTTTATACAAAGAAATCTTTAATCTTGATTATATAGGAATAATTATAATAGTTTGAGAGCAATTTAAGTGTATGTACAAGAACTATGCTCTAAGTTTTTGCTCCTATGTATTATTTACTTTAATACCGTATAATGTCTTTTATTATAAAGACCAAAAAATAATAGATCATTCTATACCAACATTGTAATTTACCTACAGTAAATATAACAGCGATTAAAAGTAGAAAGTAAAGGGCTTTCATTTCATATATATATATATATATATATATAACTGGCTAAATTTTGACGCACCCGCAGGTCGAATACAAATTTATAGTTCTTTTATAGATGTAAGAACAGCGATAAAATCAAACACTTAGCAAAATAAAAAGTACGCGTCCTTATAGGTATATATTAAGTTAATACGCGACTATACAAACGCTCGTGACGCTATTTTACGTCGAGCGTTACACGTATAAATTGTCATTTAACTCGCTGTGTTTGCCAATAAATTTATATACTAAAATCCGTTAGCAAGTATATATAAATTTTTGTCGAAGAACTTTCGCGGTAAAAATTTTATATTCTTATAGACGAAATTAATGACTTCCTCGTTCGGTCATAGCATTATCTGCAATTACTTTTAGACAAATTACAATTATAGACTCGTTTTTCTATATGTACTTTTATGCAAATAGGATCCGCCAACTTTTTCTCAAAATACCAATTATGAACCGCTCGCCGTTTCGGCTGCTTCTATACAATCGAATCGTTAAACTTTCTTGCAAAAAAAAGGCAAGAATGACTAAATTAAGGCTTCCTGGTCTCTAAAACAAGAAAGCAATTACTCAAAGTAGCCGCAATAATAAGTTTTTTTTTAATGTTTTGATTAAACTTTATACAATTTTACTAAAGGTATATATTTATAAATGCAGTTGCGTTCATTACACACAGAAATATCACAAGACATAAAAAACACATTAATTACCAACATATTTTACACATACTTTTGTCAACAACATTATATTATTTTCTAACGCCCAAACTCACTACTCACATCTCTTTCACGTACAATCAAACAATCGCAACGAATACAATGAATCGGACCCTCTTACCGTTACATAAACTCCCCCCGCGAATTAAAAATAAATAAAACGCCCCCCGTTAAAAACAATGCACTCGCCAAATAAACGAACGCGAGTCGCACGATATCAGCTGATAATTTTCACCGGATAGCGGAGCGTATATGCAAATCGAAGCCAGGCGGTGTGTTTCGTGACGCAACGCGGGCAAAGAGTCCGCGCGCGCGCGCACGGCGAGCACATCGCGATCGCGATCGCCGGGGAAATTTCACTTCCGCTTTTGTTTTCCCGGAATGTATATCTGCTTATCGAGCGGTCCGACCTTTTTTTTTCGTTCTCTCTGCCCGAGAGCCAACCTGTGTTTAAAATAATTGGCCGGGAAGGATGATTCGAGAAAGGAGATTCGCTTCATTAGCAGAACCGTATATATTGTGTACATTGTGGCCCGGTGGGCAAACTGTACGTATACGCGGTCTGTGGGTATAATTTACTTTTTTTTTCTGCGAGTGGTTTTAGCGAGTTTTCTGATGATTTTGAGGTGGCGAAAATAAGGTGCCTTTTTTTTTTTAAATTGGGAAGCTTTCACTTTGATTTTACCTTCTTTTGCTTTTTACGCGTTTGCGGATTTTTTGGTATAGGGGAATAGGTATAATTTTCAGATGTTTTCGACTATAAAAGATTACGACGCGTTCACTTATTTACGATGTCAACATGTCAACTTATAATAACAGTTTTAAATGGTTTTTATTGGATTTTAACCAAAAATAGTTAATTTTAATAAGGGAATATTGTTACTTAATACGTATAACGCGGTTATGGCAAAGTTGGTACACTTTTTTTTTTCACGGAGAAAGGCAGGTCATTCTCGAATGTTTACATTTAAAGGCATTTGAATTACGTAATGATACGGGGTGTAAATTTTTTTTTTTCGGTTGCACAATGAAATTAGCGTAAACGTTACTGTCTATTCGCGGATCTAGAAGTTTCTTTTAAAAGTCATTTCAAAAAGTTGTGAAATTACGAGCGAAATGGAACTTTTTATCTTTTTTGTGCAACCGAGAAGACATTTAGAATTATAATAAACGAAATAAGGCACGAGATTCGATTGTGAGAAGGTAATCGTGGAATTTGTGGTCAACCGAAGGGAAAGTCTCGAAAATATACTCAATTCAACGTCCAATTTTGATGCACCTATACGTACGAATGTGAGATGCGTGGAAATCGATTTTGAAGATAACATCTTATATAAATCCGCGCTGTACCATAAATCTCTTAAAAATACAGTTTAGAAAACTTTAAAGCATTCCGTTAACTTCTTTCTGCATAACTTATTCAAATCTACGTTCGTAAATATATTCAAAATCAACTTTCAGCAATTATTAAAATCTTCCTTGTTCTTGATTAATATAAATCATGTAAATCGATGGTATAATTAAATCCAACATCAAATTTAAAAACCTATTGCTTTCATTTGCCGAAATTACATAAGTCGATCTCAAATAAACTTTTAAAAATTGCAAAAACATTCAATACACAAATTGCTACTATGTACTAATAACGCAAATTTCCGGTGATGCCAACAGCATCCAGACTCCAATCTTGTACAATTTCACCTACATTCCACGGCGACTACGAGCGATACATCATAATCCCCCTCGGCACATAATCGAGCATTTCTCCGGATTACGCAAAAAAAGTGAAAATCCATTTTTTTTTCTTTATTCCTTTCAAAAAGAACAGCCGCCTCATCTCTCATCTCCACTCGCAGGCATCGCAAATCGAATCATCCAGCCGCATTAGGCGCACAATCAGCTCGAACTTGCGTAATTCCGCTCTAACAACTCCCTCGAGGCTTTAAGAACCGTTTATACAGAAATCTCTCTCTCTCTCTCCTGAACGGTCTAAACAAAAAAAAAAAGACGAGACAGCCCGCAATCTAAAACGTATTAGTCCGAGTGGCTACAGATACGATCGTTCTCATGGCGCGCGGGTAAAAAGCGCGGGGGGCGCCGATCGCGACGAATTACGCGCGCGCCGCGATATATGTGCGCGCATCGCGCGCCGCTTACGCAAGGCGCGCGTGTGCGCGCGTGCGCGCTCGCGAACGCGGTAGTGCTGCGGGATCCCCCCGTTTTTTTCGCCGGGGTTTCAGTTCGGCGTCTAAGAGTCTAAAGAGGATGATGCGTAATGTTTCCAGCGGTGTACCGCATTGCTCGGCGCTCTCTGGCACTTGCATCGTCGGGCCGGAAACGATGTTTGATTATGGATTTATGTAACGAGAGAGGGCTGGCTTGGCTTTTGATTGTTTCGTTAAGTAATTGCGCATGTGAATCGCTTGGGTTATGAGCGCTGATTAAAGTGTTCTTTTATTGTTCGTAATTAAACGGGCGGAGGATGTATGTATTCCTCCGAGCGCGCGCACCGAATGTGAAAGTGGTTTGGGATTAAACAATATGATAAGTTTAAGGTTAAACAAATGAGAATAGGCGCTGAAATGTTACAAGAATATATTAGCGATAATGAGAGTTTAACGACGTTTGCACTTGATTTTTTTTCGAACGGGATCACCCGTTTGTTTATTAAGATTGGGAAAGCTTAGAAAACAAAAGTCAACCGTCTCAACGTCTTGCTTTTCTTAAAAATGTTTTTAAAAAAACCGCCAGTAGATATATATTATAAAGAATGCAACTTTGATTATAAAACTACCAGGCTAAATTCCTCAAAACGCTCGTATTAAACCTCGCCAATTATCCTCGCCTTAATTGAACGATTAAGCTGTATTTTCGAAATTGACGATGTCTACACCCTTCCCGTCTCGAGAGCGAACGGTGACCAAATTCGAGAGCAGCCTCTCGTGAAACTTTGTAAACCAAATAGCTGTCTCTCTCTTGCCTAATATGATTGTATAGAATTTGAACGTCGCCCCGCTCTTTATAAAAATGAAAGAAGGAGCCGCTCGCGGCGCATAATTGCAGGCGTATAATGTCAGCTTCGCAACTACGCAACGTAAGCGCCAAGGCGACACCGCAGCGAGTGCGGCTCTATTTTTACCCGGAATCGGATTTCAAAAAGAAACAGAAAAAAAAAACAAACGACAAACCGCCTCGCTCGCGAACGCCCAATTAGGCTTAGGAACTTATTAAGGTTCCGCGAACTCTCTTTTCGCCCGCGAAATCCCAAACGCTTTTGGGCGAATTAAAGTAACATAACTCACCTGCGATTTCACCTTTTTAAGCAAGTCTTGTTAGAGCTCCTCCGATTTTCTCCCTAATTCCTGCCGAGACCGTATCTTGTTTGCACATTGGAGGCATAAATTTTAGGAAATTTCTCTTTCCTACAAGATTCTCGTGCAAAATTAAACAATCTTCCAAATTAACCGCTTAAACTTACAATGCAGCGAGGATAAATCATCTCTTTAATAATAATATATAACAAAAAACTCACTTTTATTCATTCCCGAAAACCGTCC
The DNA here is from genome assembly GCA_035582975.1 of Ormyrus labotus. Classification (NCBI taxonomy): domain Eukaryota; kingdom Metazoa; phylum Arthropoda; class Insecta; order Hymenoptera; family Ormyridae; genus Ormyrus; species Ormyrus labotus. The sequence goes on along the minus strand of JAWWEO010000001.1, from coordinate 29,849,146 downwards.
TCCAACGGAGAGCAAATCGACGCGCTCACTTCCCAATACCATCCAAAAACCTAAAAGCCTCTCACCCTAATTAAATAGCTCGGGCATTTCCCAAAGATTTTGCCATTATAGAGCGCCGCGGCGCGGCGGTACGAGAGCGTTTGAGAAAAGTGGCGCAAGCGCGCCTGCGCGCATTGCGTCAGGGGTGAGCAAGAAAATAATTAGCGAATAATAGCTGAGAATCGCGCGGCGCTTCCTTGTGCAAATTCCTCGGCTGATTAGACATCGTCTTCCTGGGGCGGCCCGCCGTTAATTGACCGTCCTTTCGAGCGAACGCGCCGAGCGTTCGCGTGTATTTTAAGGAATTTGCACGCGATATCCGTTCGGCGGATGTATATAATATAAGTGTTTGGCGGGTTCGGTGTTGCGAGTGTTGAATGTATATGAATTTTAGTATCGGGAGGCTGGGTTAAAACGTGGATAGAAATCGTGAGAAGAAAATTGTGCGATAAATTTTGTTTTCGAGTTATAATCGAAATAATGCGGCTTATCTCGGCTGAAAAATCGGTTACCGATGCCTGCGTTCGCGAAGCTGTAAAAGCGAAGGCAATATACTTTTTCGTCTCGAAAATTTAACAAAGGAATACTTTTTGTGATAATTAATTTTAATACCGCGCTTATTTGAATAATCGCTTTATTTTAGTAGTTTTATTGCCGCACGAACCTTTCTCTCTGTGTACTGTAAGAGAAAGTTCCAGTGTACCCATACGATTGGTTCAATGTCTTCGTTCGGCGAAAAAAATCTAAAACCCATAGACTCGAATCCTAACATTTCAATCGTCAACTATTTCGTGACATTTCATTTTCCTTTTTTTATTGTCCACAGCCGCAACGAGAAAGGAAAACCCGCCGCGGGAAAAGCGTGTCGTATACTTTTTTCACTCGATATAAAGAAAACTCCAACAATATCCCACTTAACGTTTTAATTAAGCATAATTATCGCGCGACACGTTCCCATTTTGCAATCCCCCACCCCCAAATCAAATAAAAAAGCTAAAAACAAATAAAAAAAAAACTCGCGTCTTTCCCAGGACTCGCGGCGAACAATGCACATATATTTTTTACCACGAACGCACACACACACACCGCCTCCGGCAGCGGCCGCACTTACAGTCACGCGAGAATCTAAATTCGAAAGATGCCTTATCTGTCGCCCGGCGACAGTAATTAATCTGAATTAAAACGCCGAACACGATCTTCGACAATCGACGTCTCGTTCTATTATATATATGTATACTATCCCGCGTTGGAAGCTCGGATCTTATCTCCCTTTTAGCAGCATCCATTGACATCGGCTTTCTCTCGGGGAATCTGCGAACGGAAACACATCGGGGATAGGGAGCTTCCGGCCGCGACTTGGGAACGCGGAAAGCGAGAGAGACCTCTTCTTTTCATTCTTCGGAAGCGTCGGAAAAAACGGCGTCGTTGCGTAACGCACGAGAAGTGAGCGCCGTAAGCTCAGACGTATATCTCCCATCTTTTCGTTATTAAACTTATATATATTGGGCGGCGCGGCCATAAATCGTCTGGAGATATATACATGTATACATATACGAAAGTGACCTTTGTTGCGGCTGCAGCCGAGCGGACTTTCGAACCGATTTTCTCAGCGGCCGATGTGTGTTTATGGTTCGGAGAGATTTTTTGGCGGGCAGCCGTTTTAATGAATAGATTCGGCTTGCATTAGTTGGTTTAAATTAGACGCCGAAGAAACGGCTTAAAATAATCTGGCGCGATCGAAAATCGGGCCGAAGAAAAGTTATGGGCTTATATCTGCGCGAGGAATTGCGCCTAAGTAATGTAAGTTGATAGGCGATATAAGGTTTCACAAAATTTATTTTACGGAAAGAAAAGGGAAAATATTCGGTCACGACGCAAAAGTGCTTGGTAATGCTCGAATAAATGACTGTTTCGACAGATAATTTTGTAAGGCTGCAGCAAAATCGTACAATAATGAAAACGTCATTTTTTTTTACTTTACATTGCTGATGATTTCAAGAAAATTATATGTCTCTTTTCCAGAAATTGTTCATTGCCTCAAAACATAAATTCTTCATGTCAAAAAAAAAAAACAACAAAAATTCTCATCGCGATCAGAAAACATTTCCCGCTCAAAACTGGATCTCCAACGATGAAAAACCTACAGGCACGCGCTACGAATTCCCAGCGAAAAACCTGACCAAACCCAGAGAGAGAGAAAGAGAGAGTCCCCCCTTTGAAGAAAGCATTTCCTGCGCCCACGCGAAATTCCAGAGCACAACGCGGCCCGAATAGAAAAGCCATCATCCAATCTCTCCCCCTGTCGCAAGAGGCATCTTTCGAAAATTCGCGCGATGGAAATCTGTCGGAGCCGCGCCGGCAGCCGCGGCTAGATTAGATTGGGTTATTAAAAAAGGCGGCGTGCAAATTACTTCACCGGTAGGCGGCGGCGGCGGCGGGGCGCGCGAGAGATTCACACGGGAAACTCGGCTATATCGGGGTCACCGGGACCGAGCCGCGAGGCGATTGTTTCGCGCGCGCAAGCCGAGAGCGACGTGCGTCCGTCCGCGCCGAGAGGGCTGCCGAGGAAACTGCATACACGTACACGAGCCGCGGCACTTTATATAATCGGCAGCTGCTCGTGTGTGAAAGAAGCGGATCGGTTTGTTCTTTTCGGGATGAAAATTGAGTGATGTCGGGGGAGTCGACTTCTTTGGTTTTAGATGAATGCAGAGAAGGGACATCGTCCTTTGTTGTCTCGATGTAACTTGGAATATTTTCAATAGAAGCTTGTCGGAGTGATTAATGTTCCGCGTCCCGCGTGGTTTCTATTCTGAAGTCTAGACTGTATAGTTGCAACGAAAACAAATTTAAAGAGAAAGTGTCAACAACATTTTTCTTTCTTATACCTAGTAATAAAGTTTATTACTTTATTTGTTCTCAGGCGAAAAAAGTAAACATTCATAACAAAAAAAAAAAAAAAAAAACTCAAGAACCAAACCGGAAGTAAACTGGACGAGCTTTAACCAATTTTAAATTAAATCCCACGAACCCGAAACAAAATTGCCAATTATTATACTATTTTACAAAATTTTCTAAAATCTTAGGGTAATTTTTTGTTTTTCAACAGTTACCAATTAGATTACCGAACTGTGTTATAACAATTGCCCGCACATTTCCCTCCATGTACGGTTAATTTTACAGCCCCCCTTTATGCTTCCTAAAAATAACGACATTCTTCACTTCACACACTTCTTTACGTAATTTTAATTGCAACTTCCAACACGTTTTCCCAAACTATAACTCTTTCATTCACGAAATATCGACTAAAAAGCCAATATAACTGCGCGAGCATTAACATAAACGGCCACCGTTTGCACTTCCTCATTAGTTTCTTATCCCTCCTAAGTCAAACACTTATAGCTCCTTGCATCATTCTTCTCGCCCATCGTTTTTTCCCCCACCGAGCGTTCGCCCAGAAAAGATTCCATTTTAATCTTCATATGCAACGACCATATATCCCAATCCCCGCGCACGCCGAGGCACGAGCGAGAGCAAGCTCCATCACGTACGAGTTTTCCCGGGGCTTCGCGCGCATTGTGGGAAAGGTTTTCCCCCGCGCGGCACCTCGAGCGTGAACAAAAAAAACGACGCGTTACCGATTCGCCGAGCGGCTGCGCCCGCGTAAACTACATACGCCGAGAGCGTGCCGCCTTTTTTTTTCTTGCCGGCGGCGGCGGCGAGACACCCCGCGCGCAAACTTGGCAATGATCCTCGCCTCTGCGCAATAACTCTCCGCGCGCAGGACCGCATTCTTCGGCGGTTATTGGAAGCGAAGGAAGAAAAATGAACGAGCGCCGGGAGGTTGTTGCGCACGAATTTTCGCAAGAAAATATAAGCCGCGCCGCTTTTTCTGTATATCGCCGCGCGGAGCTGTGAGTTATGAATGTGGATCGAGTGGACTCGATAGGGGGGATTGGTAGCTGGTTACTTTACTTTAACGCAAGCTGAGGAGTAGCTTCAAGGTTGTATGAATTAATAAATAATCACCGTGTCGTAATGGCCTATAAAATGTATTCCGTACAAATTGAGTGAACTTTTATTGAAATTAAATAAACGGTAAAGATTTAAACGTACACGTTCAATGGGAGAAACTGCCCAGAAATTGAGCTATAATACATCGCGGAGAAATTTCCTCTCCCACAACGTAGCAGAAGATGCGGCAGGCCTGAGGGCACGATTTTCCATAAGTCGTCGGCGATCATTAGTATTAAGAAAATTGCATCCTTACGACCGTCCGTTATGAATGATAGGAATTTTCCTGTTAGTGCGATGACAAAATTTCATTTACGATTTGCTTCTAACGAGGCGAATCGATCGTTGAAGATTTATTGAATTAGTCCAATTTGGTCGTTATTTTATTGTTGATACGCCCAGTTTTTGTAAGGCTGATCGTAATTTTTTACTGCTTAACGTAAATTCTTCTTAATTTTTAAATAAAATGTGTAAATCCATTTATTACCGCGTAGTTTATGCTCTAAAATTAGTGTACGGTCGTAATTTTCTTTAATGGAATAGTTTCTATAGTCCTTTACAGTATTTCTAAAAAAAAAAGTTTAATAATAGTTTTAAAACACTGTGTTTTTTATCCAGAGGTTCTGAATACAAAACTCTTTCATTTTTAGTGATACTCCAGAGAAAAAAATCTCGAAATTAAACGATGAAAGTGTTCTATATAAAGCCTTAAAGTCCTTAATAGTTTTGAAAGTCATGTAAGTTCTCGATGTAAAAACAAAGAAATTAAAATTCTCCTCTGTATTGCTACGCCTCTCTCTCTCTCTCTCTCCGAAGGTCCAGCTTTCTCATACATCTCTTTGTTCATCCTAAAGTGTCAGGTATCGAATAACTACAAGTGTACTAAATAAACTAGAGCCCCCTCCCATAAATCTCCCGTTCCTCCATCATTGTTCAGAACACAATAGCTCCGCTGCGCGGCTTTATCTCCTCATCTTCGGCGCTGAAACAGTAGCGAACTCGTTATTCCATCAGCAGGAAATTCAATCAAAAATCGGCGTGTCCTCGAAAAATCCCCCCCCCCCCCCCGCCGCCGATCGACAATCGATCGTTAGAGAGTCTACAAAGAGAAAAAAAGCCGGCGGGTGAAGGTGAAGGATGTTCCGCAGCTTTCTCCGCTGCGCTGGGCGTCGGTTCAAAGGCGGCCCCCGATCTCGATCTCGAGATACTACGGCTCGATCCCGCCGACGATTTTGACCTTCCTGCGCCTCGGAGATCGATGCCTAGTAAAAGTGAAAACGGAGGCGGAGGATATAACATCCTATGCGGGTCGCGCGGAAAAGAAAGTTGATTATACGCGCGCCGGCTGACCGGAGGTTAATTGCCGCGATGAGTTCTCCAGTGTACGTACATTATCCCTGGCCGATTCAAATTTTCACTTTTGTAATCAGGATGGGGCAGATCGTTACTTCGATAGGTCGATCATTGATTTACGTTTGTTTTGGGGTATACTCGATCGGTTTCCATTTGCATAATTGGGGGGTCGGACAATCGGAATGAAATTCCTAGGATTCGAGAGTTGCCTGTACAAGCTAATGCGTAATTATCCGCAATTATGTACAATTGTATATATGCCGCGGATAATGCTTAATTGATTTTGCTTTTTTTTTACGATTGAATAAATCTGCGAATGATATACGGTGCTACGCAATGTAGTATAAAAAAAAAAGTAAAAGTTAGAAAAAAAAAACGGTCCTCTCGACTTAATTATGCTTTCTATTCGAAACAAAAAGAATGTCTTCCAACAATGAAAAGAATTTCTCTCTTTTCTTGAGCGCTGCAATTAAAAATTTTGAGCTGAAAGAAAACAATATTCACTCGAAACGTTACAATTTCAATGCAGCGCCACAAAGGAACTCGCTGTTAAAGGAGAGAGAGAGAGAAAGAAGGATAAAAGATCCAAGATCGTTCTTACACGGTGCCAAAAGATTCATAAAATTCAAGCAGAATTACATAAAATTACATACAATCCCGTACAGCCAAAAGCGAAATTGAAACGGAAACGGTGTATCGTCGAATTGTATACAAATTATTTTTACCATTCTCGGCATTCTTTATCGCCTCGGATTAGCGTAGAATCGACCGCAACACAGGCGTAAAAACGGCCCGACGCCGACTCGTGGGAACGTCGAGCGTATTATATACATAGGATCGAGTACAATACGCGCGCTACCGGCGCATGAATGGGAGCCGCGCGCGGAGCGTTAGTCGGGTGAAAATTCGTGCCGCGCGGCGATGATATGCCTCGAAAATCTCGAGGCGAGAAAGAACTCGAGCCAGATGAAAGCGAGATTAAAAGTCCCCGGAAAGAAAGAAAAAAAGAGAACCGCTGACGAAACGGCCGATGGTGACATCTGGCGACGTAATTGTATTTACGATTGCGCCCGCGTCTTATTAAGATCTCCGGGCTTTCAAATTTCGGAGAACTTTCTCGGGAGTAGTAGGATACGGTGCGAGCTGATCCGAAGAGAAAAAAATGACGAGCGTTCGGTTTGGGTATATATATACAATACGATTTCGTTACAGCGTCTGCTCGTTCCGGCCGAACGACTCGGCGTCGGTTGCATTGCAGTAAAAATTGTAACGGCGGCCGCTTCTGCATTAACAACTGTTATAGGAGTACAGGTTGAAATTGCAGTAATGCGCGGTATAATAACGCCGTGATAATCGTTAGGCGTAGCGATAATAATTTCGGTCCACTATAAATAACCGTATAACAGTTTATCATTTCATCCCGGAGAGAAAGTTGCTGTAAATTGTTAATGCATCTTTTCGATGAGTTATACGGCCAATTACTGAAATCGAAAACTACGTGCTCCGGCAATTATTATAATTAACACTATCCCTCCGCTTGGTACGTGATGTAGTCGGAGACGTATTCTAAAAATACCTTGAAAGTAAGTTGGAAGACTTAAAAGAAGCGATTATAATAATTAGTATACATCGGAAAAATTTGTAAAATTAAAGAGTGCACGTTTCGAACGTCCAGCTGTGAACGTTGTGTTGTATAAAAACTTGAACATTTAAATAATTATCATGCTAATTAAATTTCAAACGGTTACATTCCGAAAATACTTAAGATGACACGGCGAGATACGCCGCCTAAAAATTTGTTAAAAAACTCGACTACAATTATGAGTCACGGCCGTTAATTGCCCCGGCCGGAAAGGCTGTTTCAGCAGCCTTCAAATTTCAAAGCACTTTCACGCGCGCATAATATGTAGGTGATCCGAAAAAAAAAGATGAGCTCAAGTTCGTCGACTCTCCGGGTTTTGTTACGGCATATCTTTTCACTCTCGGCGGTTCCACCTGAGTAACTCGCCGGTCGTTAGTTGACATTAGTCGCAGGAAACGAGTGGCGAAAAAAAAAAAAAAAAAAAACGGCGGCGCGTCTATTAGTCCGGCTATATTATTATAATAAATAACAATTACGCAAAGAGACTGAGTCTCGAGTTAATGGTATACTTTTAGGCGGAATACGCGGAGTTTACGAGCTCTTTTGAGTTTCAGTTTTATTTTTTGCTGCAAAGTAAAATACATAATTAGCGAGAGTTTGAAAAAAAAAAAAAAAAAAATTGGCAGCTCGAGCGAAAAAGAAAGCTGTGTGTTTTTGTCATCCTTTGTTAATTCGTTGCTGAAGTCCTGCCCAGTTGGAGAAATAAAATGTACAGGGAAATGTCAAAGAAATAACAACTTATTCCCGAAAGAACAGTTAGTAATTTTTAATGGAATGTTTGCACGTTCATCGATATTTATTGCCGGTCAAGAAATAGAATAATGGTAAAAGCCAGCAAAAAGTTCTACTTTTTTTTTGGTGAACTGGCATCTATATTTTTCTGTAAATAGTGGGCATATTATAAAGTAAAATCCCAACATTCCTCTTCCTTCCATTTCGCCACAATCCTACCCCCGCTTCTAATTAATATTTTCGCTAATCGAAACCGGGCCCCGGAAAACGCTTAAATTCATTACTCCTGCTCATTGCGTTTCCTCGCGTCCATATACATACATATTTACATAGAGCCGGCCGGAATTAGAAGTCTCCGGGCTCGTAAACGCCGGTGAAACCCGACGCACTTCGTCTCTCATTGCGCGAAAATGGCTTTCTTCGCCCGCGATTGCTTCCGCTTTTCGCGCGTCATCTCCGAAACGGAAAGCCTTATACTATATATATATGTATATACTCTCTCGATGACCTCGTCGTTGGTAAACGTGCGTTTCTCTCCGCGAAGGTCGTCGTCGCCGCCGCGCGATTCTCTTCGATTTACGGGGAATAATCAATTTTTACGCGCCGTTTCGTTTTCTACGCGGGGCATTGTAATGCGGCGCGTCATCGCGCTTTTTCCGCGCGGCGCGGGAAAGTTTTAGAAACATAAGGCTGGAAAACGGCTTTGCCGTTAAAGGCAGGCTTGGAGTATACTCGTTTGCGGAATATGTAAAGTTTATCGGGAATATTCCTTGTTTATTACTGTTAATTAAAAGATTATGCCTTAATACGCGGGATTTCGTTTGAACGTCACTGTTTTCGTTTTAATTTGGTTTTTAGCCGGTAGTTAGCGGAGTAAAGACGTCGTGAAATCTTTTACTCGCTAATTTAACCGAACTGCAGTCTGTAGTGATGATCAAGTCGGCTTTTAAATCCTTAACAACCGTTTGTTATATCGATTAAATATTAAAAATACAGAATATTATTGTTTTAACGGGCGGTATTTATTAACTAAAATATTGTCAAATCAAAGAAAGTCTCTTAACCAAGGCACCGCAAACTAATTCCTCAAAATCACCGGCGATCCTAAACTTTTTTCGTTTAATTGACAAAAGAAAGTTCATCAACTACCTTTTCCGACAATAATTATTTCATCCGCTCGACCCGTCAGGCAAGAACCAAACAGCTCGGACTCCGCACTCTTATCGCATCCGAGAAACGCTATAACGGTAATAAATTTCTCCCCGAGCGATAACCGCCTCTTACAAAAAACTCACAGCCGTCGTCGCGAAAAACCGTCGTCGAGACAAACGCAATTGGCGCAAAAGTTTCATTACAAAAGAGTTCGTCGGCGGCGGCGATCGGCCGGTATATAAAACTCGGGAAATTGCGGGTCTCATTAGGGCCCCGAAGGCCGTCCCGGGGAAACCGCGATAAAACCTAATAAGATCCACGCGGCCGGAATATGCGCTCCCGGTCACGTGAGAACCCGGAGCGTCGAGATGCGGCCACTTTCTTTCGCCCGGGCACGTATAAAGTGCCATTCGGCGTCTCGGTGTGTCCCTCTGCACGTTTTGCCGCGAGAACAAGGTCGGCTTGGCTTCTCTCGCTTTGTCGAGGAGCGAGTTGGGGCTGGATGTGGCGAGAGAAAGAAGGCACATAACGTCTACTTTAGTCGAATATGAATGCTTGGCCCGTGTTTATAATTTTTCGCGGAAAGGAAAGTGTCGAGTGGAGAAACTTTCTTTGTCTTTTTTTTTTGTTCGGTATTGCAATTTTGTAGTGTGGCCGAGCTTTAAAATAAGAGATTAATTCGGGAAGCGTTAAGGAAAGCCGAGGTAAATAACGTGTCTTTCCAGTTTCGTCTGTTACTACTGACATATATTTTATAGGCAGTTTTTAAACTCGTACTAACCAGGAAAAATTCGTATTCTTATACCTAGGTTAATCGCGCAGAGATTATTATGTAAAAACTGCACAAGCGCAGTGTAATTACCGATAATTAAATAATAATAATTACTCTATCAAGCGCTTCATCACAACAAATATACGAAAAAGTAGAGAAACCCCATTATACGCAAAAAAAGGTAATAGAATTGTATTAAAATTATTGCGCATCGTAAATTTCGCATCGGTCGGGGAAAAAAACAATAAGGCTGATTGATAAAAGGCTCTCTCGGCTTTCTTCGATGTAAATAGGCGTATAATAAAAATCGGCATTGCTCTCGAGGCCGATCGAGCGCGGAAAGGTCGTAACTCAAGCGGCGGGCTCCGTGATTTTCGCAAAAACCAGGTGCTATTCGTCGGTTAATAAAGCGGATTTTACGGTTCCTCGTGCGTATAAAAGCGGAATTAAGCGGATTTTTTTTCGATCGATGAAGAAATCGGAGAGGTGAATAATTCGGCTTTCGTAATCGGCCGATGCCGCTGCATATCCTGGTCACTTTCACCCGAGCATCTCTTAATCTCTCGCTCTCCTATAAGTCGGGCCTTAAAGGACTTTATGGAAATTATAATAAAGCTATGATAAGATTGGCGTGCTTTCTCCTCTCTTCTGCTTTTTTTTTTCGGAAATTCGCGCCGAATTTTTTAAGAGTCTCGGGGAGATATTGCGATTCTCACGTAAATTCTTGAGGTGAAGAAATGCGCCTGCCAATAAAAGTTTTGATTTATTCGCCTCTCGATGGGCTCAATAAAGCCAACGGGAATAACTCTTTTATTTGGAGTGGCTGCCTTTTTAAACGGGGCGCAGAAATGTCCGCAGTAAAATTGAACGTTAATCTTACACTATAAATTAAGCGATAAACAAGATGCTGTTTTTTTCCGCGGCAGTGGATTAAAATTTTAATCCATTCGGCCGAATGGTGACATCGCGTGCATTTTACTTTATAATTAAAAGAAAGTAGAGAATTGCGAACCTGTATAAATTTTTTAGTAAATTATTCATCGTTAAAAGAGTACATTTTGTTAACGGAAAATAGGACAGTAAATTGTCGGAATCAAATTTGTTGAACGAAACTAGTTTATCTGTCGTAAAATTCAATTTTATTTGTTTTCTTGAAAATGGAATACTTCCACAGCTCGAAGTATTCATCTATCATACTCAAATCAAAGGCAACAATTTCGATTTCGCAGCCGTTTGAAAAAAAGTCCCTCAGTCATTACCCCTTCGCCTTCTTCATTCAAGAAAGTGGGACAAAAAAATCGGAATGAATTCCTTCCGACCGTTCTAAAAAAAAAGAAAAACAAGCTCGTCCACTCCTCCACCGGAGCAACCTTCGCTCCATCCATCACCGCTCAAAATTCCAACAACGAGAGCGACTTCCTCGGAATCCGGCTCGCGACAAAAGGCCTCGCTCGCGCGCATCCTCGAAAAAAAAAAAAAAGAAGAAGCAGAAAAAAAAAGTCTCGTCATTAATTACGGCCGGATTTCGCACGCGCTCTTAAGGCTTCCTTTCACTCCGCGGGCATAAATAAAAGCCTAAACGCGGAGCCTCGCGCGGAGCCTCTCGGCTCTCTGCGTCGAACGAAAGTAAGAGGCGTCCCGCCGCCGCCGTCGGCGTGTCGTAACGAAAGAAGCTGCCCGCCGCCGCTCCGCTGGATGCGGGGAAAACGCGCGGCGTATTTGTCGTGTTCTCTCTCGCATCTCTTGCCTCTCTTGCCTGGCGCACACGTCGAAAGTCGAGCGCTAATTCGCGGCGAGCGACGCTCAATTTCTCCGCGGCGATTCCGCCGGCTGCTGCTGCTGCTGGCCGGTCGACGAACCCGATGCCGACAGTCCTTTGAACTCCTCTCTCGAGAGTCTTCTGGTCTGCTTCGGTTCGACGGCGAGGTGCGGTTTTGGGGTCCATCGGAGGATTTCGGGCTTCGACGCGTTCTTCTGTTTTTTTTTTTTTTTTTGGGGACTTTTACTTTTTTGGCGATCTCGGCGAGGGATCACCACAGAGAGCTCGGAAGCTGAATTTTTTTTTCCTTTGGAAAGTAAATTGGTCGTGAATTATTCATTTGCGGAGGAAGATGTTCGGGAAAAAAATTACCGCCGAACCGCAAATTAACCGCGGAAACGTTTTTTATACATATTATTGCGTAAAGGAAACGAAGAGAATTTCGGAGATGTGCCGTCCGACTAAAATATCGTTAAAAAGTGAGATTTTCTAAAATGTTCTAGAAAACGACTTGTAGTACAAATATAAAAATAGTAAATTACTATTACAGAATCGTTTTCGTAACGCAACTAAACATTCCTAAATTAGCTAAAAAAACTGAGTTATTATATTAAGAATCTTTTATTGGGTCTTTAAAACCTCACAAAAATCGAAAATTATGGCCCAATTAATTGTAAGCACGATTATAATTGCCCTAAGAAAAGACTAAATATAACCATAATTCTTACCACAATCATTTCCCTCCGAAAGCATCTATCGAAAGATCTAGAAATTATGGATTACGTCGTACAATCCAGCATTAAAAAAGACGAAATATTACTGTAATCAACATTTACCTCCGCGCAAACCTATCGACGTATCTCGAACGTTCCACTTAACTCCATCAGAATCGCAGCAAAAAAAGGAACTAGAACCAAGTCGGTTCATCCTTAGCGGACATGAATTTTTAATAAATTTCCCCGAAGCAGGAAAAGCTTTTTTCGTCCACCGCTTTCTCCACACCACTGCGAATAAATTTCATACGAAAACAGAGGACTTTCTAATGCGCTTTGCATAATATAAAACCCGCGCAACGAAACTCGCACAAAGTCAACGAGAGGATCTCCTCCAAAAAGGCCTCCCGAAGGATCCTCTCGCAAAAAGAACCACCGATCCTTACGTAATTAGCACCATAATTAGATCGCGAGAAGCGAAAAAAAAAAGGGGGGGACCACCGCTCGGTCATCGATTGTCGACGGTCGCCTTCCGGCACTGTCATTCACGCGCCCGATGTATATCAAAAAGGATCGGCGACGGTATTACGAAGTGGACGCCGCGCGCTGCACTTCCTCCTTGCTTCAGAGGGATATCTGGGTTGAGGGAACGTCGGATTGCGGTATTTATCCGCGTGTTCATGCTAATTAATGCGCTGTTCTTCGACGGAAAAAAAAAGTTATTGATCGCCGGGTTTAGAAAGAGAGGCAGCCGAGACCGATGGATGGGTTTTTGCGTTTCTTTTTTTTTTAGTTTTGAAGGCGATCGATCTCTTTTCAGTTTTTGCAGGGATTAGGATGTACAGTTTTTTTATTACGCAACTAATTGAAATGATGAATGACTTTTAGATTCTCAAAAATTATATAACAATTTTCAACTATTTTTAACGCAGTTCATTGTATTTATTTATAAATAGTTACATTAATATACTTAATTAACTATAGTTTACAAATTACGTAGCAAAAGATTTACTGTGAAAAAGGGATCATCAATTTTGAAGCTAAACAAATTTGTATTTATCAGTGTAAGATCAGTGTCAGATTTAAGCTTCAATAAATTCAACTTACATTTTATTTAAATTAAAATTTTGTAATTCTTTAGAAATCTCGGTAGACTGAGCAGATAAATTTAAAAAAAATCAGGCTACAGCAACTAATTGTACGAGATATCACGGAATCATGATTTACTAATTACGCAGGAATATATTTATTTTTCTCGACTTGAGTGTTAAGAAATTCGTCCAGGTGTAGCAAAAGTGTTTTTAGCGCGTAACACGAAAACATTTTCCATTTCATCGAGTAACCGTAATAAAATTTATAGCATTACTTAAATATAATTTATCATTGCAAAAGTTGAGTAAGGGACTTTACAATTAAATTGATACAACGTATTGAAGGAATTACTTGTCTTACCACTTCTAACCTCTTGCACTTATTGAATAATTAGGCTACTTTTTCTTCTTATAAAACACACTAATTATCGTTAAACTTAAAATTCTTGATATCATGTTATATTTTAATATCATATTACATAAATATACATAACCAATGCAATACAGCGTGTATTAGACTTATAAGGTAATTAAGATTGTATTTGATAGATTTCAATTCTAATATTTTCATTGCCTCCTTAAAATTACAAAAATTTTTTTTAATTAACTATAATATTCTTTACAACTTACTAGTATGCTACATACTAAAATCAAATACACACCTATTCAATTTACAGTTTTTTTTTATATAACCCGATACATTCGAGTTATAAATCAAATTTCAAGTGATTGCTTCCTTTTTTCTTTCGCCGAAGTCATATCCAGCAACGCCATTTCTTTATTATTATCTCGCCATTACCCTCTCAAAACTCGCCGCACTTAACAGCACTTTCTACCCATCTCGCATTTCAATCTAAAATCAGCCTCCCGATAAAATCAAATCCAGCCCGTAAATCCTCCCGTATCCCCGGCGCCGACTCCCCGACATTATCCCAACGCCGCACTATACGTGTCAGAACACATCTCGCATAAGCGAGCGAGACGTGCAAGAAAGGCAGCGGCAGCAGCAACAGCGGCGGCGGCGTCGGCGGGTTTAATTGAATCGGCGTTATTATAGCGGCGGGCGCGTTTGCTCTCTCGCTTCCTGCGCCGTTTCGCCACGCGAGTATGCGAATCCATTGTTGCGGGAGCTCTCCGTTTCTCCGATGGGAGACACACTAAACTTTCTAGCGAGGCCTGATTCGCTAAGCGCGCACGCGACGCTGCCGCCGCTGCTGCTGCTGCTGCTGCTGCGGATGCTTTCGTCATTCGGCGCGTGTATATTATGATTCACGGATTCTTCGAAATTTTAACGAGGCTTCGCTTCGGGACGAGTCGAATCGTCATCCGCAAGGTCTGATCGTTATGAAATCCCGAGGACGACCTCATCGGTCCCGGGACACGCGATCTTCTTTTCGATTTTCTTCGGGGAGGGACTTCCCTTTCACTTTTTTCCCTGGAAAGCCCGGGATGAGAAAAACGGGGAAATTACATGCTGCCGCGCGGTCTGAGATTTTCCTTTTGCGCGGAGCGCAGCTCCTTTAGAGACGTGAGCTGGCGGATTAAGTGTGTAGTTATGCATCGTAACGCGGTTCGTTCTTTATTTTACAATGCACGAAACGAGCCGAGGTTCTTTTACTGCGTTTATAAATCGCGGGGTTCTAAGTGCCGATGGCGACGATGTTAGGAAATTGAGTTTCTAAGAAAAATTCAATGATCCGGCTCTCTAGAAAGGCTTGGCTTATTCGGTATTAATCACAGTTTTAAACATTTCAAATATTGGACTTTGACAAATTAATAAAAGGCCGTTTGATTCTTTGTAATTGATATCTAAACTTCTCAATTTGATTAATTAACAAAAGAAAAAAAATTTTTAGTTCCAGACCCGCTCACCGCTGGACGTCCGCCCTCGACTGTCTGCCTCTCAGCAGACTCAGATTCTGAGCGATGTGCAACAGCACCAGCAGTACAGTTTCCCGCTCACCGATGGTGCTTTCTCCACTGCTCCGTCAAACCAGCAGAGCTTTTCCGCGGAGAATAGCACCCCGTACTCCTCCCTCGCAAGATATAAAGTGGACCGGAAGAAGCAGAACCAGCAGATCCAGCAGCAGCTGCAGAACCTGCAGCACCGGATCCAGCAGCAACAGCAGCAGATAAATACGCAGCTGGGACAAACCTTCCTACAGACGACGAATCCTCTCTTCCAGCATCCGATCGACCTGAAGAATTCATTCCCGTTCATTCAGGCCAATTACCAGCCCCTGCCGACGGTTCCTATCCAGAACCTCCAAGGTCAGCTGTTCAACGATCCCCAGAACCAGCAGCTGCAAGAGTATTACGAGAAGCAACGTCAGCTGGAGCTGCTGCAGAGGCAACGGGAGCAGCTGCTGCTCGAACAGCAGGAACTGAGGCGCCAGCAGGAGCTTCTCAGAATCCAGCAGGAGCAGCTCAGAACGACCATTTTACCGATCACCTCTACATCTGCCGGCACTCCGTCCACCACTCCGGCTACAACTTCCGCAAGCCCCACCACCACCCCGTCCCCCGTTCTTCTGGCATCGCCCACAGCCAGAAAGATCACACCCTCCGAGAACGAAATTTTCCTCAGAGCCATCGCCACTCACCAGAAGAAGTTCACCACGACTCAGAAGCCCGCGACCACCGCTCAAAAGACCCGACAGGAAAGAGTTCAAGACACTCCGAACGACCAAGGCATCCCCAAAGACCTGCTGGCTCTCATCCAAGCCCAGCAGAACCAAGCGGTCCAGGCCGGCAAGCCCAAACCTCAGATCAAGGTGATCTACCAAACCGAGAAGCCCTCGACGACCAAAGGAAAGTCCTCCTCGGCCTCGATCTCCTCCGACAAGGACCTGCTCCTGAAGCAGCTGAAAATCGCCCTCGCCCAGTCGGGGGTCGACGACAAGGAGAGAAACGTGACCACACGCGACATCGTTCTGCCGAACGGTAAGAAGCTGCAAGTCATTCACGCGCCGAACGCCTTGCCCGCCAATTCCGCCGCCACCACCACGATCAAGCCGCCGAAGGCCATCTTCGACGAGCTGACCAAGGGAGTCGTACCGCCGGGCGCCGATTTCGAGGTGCTCAGGCAGAATACCGACGGGAAACTGGAGGAGCTGGGAAAGAACCCGATACCGAATCAGCCGGCCAAGAAGGTCACCTTTGTCGTTCTCGAGGAGCAGCCGGACGGAAGCTACAAGGTCAGATTATTTATTTAAAAAAGAGAAGCTTAACATTCTTTGATCGTTCCACAATTATTAAAGACAATAACAATAACCTCCAACAGGTCCAAGGCGTAAAGGGCAACGCGGAGAAGGACGCGAGCACCGACGTCGACTCCATAGTCGAGCGCATCAAGAAGGGCGAAATAAAGCTCCCACCCAGCAGCACGAAGCACTACCCCTCGAGCACCGCCGCCCCCGACCGTACCCAATCGGCCGACTCCTCCGACATCGCCGTCAACACCCTGCCCACCACCTTCCGTCCGACCTTACCCCCGACCCGCAGCCCCCAGGTCTCCGTCTCGCCCAACTCGGTCTCCTCCGGCGACAAGTACGTCACCTCCGCCTCGTCCATCTCCGGCCACGTGCTCAACTCCATCAGCACGACCTCCAAGCCCCAGTCGGCCGTCAGCCACGTCACCGTCAAGTACCCCTCCAGCCCGTACTCCTCGAGCGTCTCCACGTCGTCGTCGTCGTCCTCGTCGCAGTACGACAGCAACGAGGTCGTCTCCTCGACCACCCCGGCGAACTTCGGTCACTCCAGCACGTACTCGGACTTCAGCACCAGGCAGCACGTGACCTCGCCCCTGCCGCCCAGGGTGTCCACCACCGCGTACTCGACCACCGGACAGAGCTACCAGCTCAGCGCCAGGGACAATCTGTCGAATCTCCTGAGGAGGGAGGGTCTCTTTGCGATGGCCAAGTATCTGAGGCAGTCTGGATTGGACACCGTGCTCAATGAAACTGGTACGTTAGTTTTTTGATTGTTCTTGCAATTTTAAATTGAAGTTGTTCAGTTGCCGATCTGAATTATAAAAGGATGATTAATATAGTACATTCAATTCCTTGTTGGCAATTTTTTAACCATTTTTTAAACGTCAAAAATTAGCCGAATAATAGTGGAAACTTTCAACAAGAAAGTGTTTCGTTTAGTTAAAAAAAGAAAAGAGAATCGAGTTTTTTAAAAACCGAAGAAATGATCATCCGCGCTTCGAAAAATCGATCTCCGATTGCATCCTTACGCGACGGATCAAAAACGACTCTCTCGATCAGCAATGAGCATTCACGACCTTTAAGCACCTGATGAATAATAAGGAGCTCGGAATCGATCGCCGAGTCAATTACGATTCGCTCAAGTGCCTAATTGAATACCAAATCAGCCCGCAATCTCGCATCCAACTCGCAATATCGCCAACCGACAATTTTCAACCGCGGCGGAATCAAATTTATACTCCCGAACCGGCCATTTCCTCCCGGGCGGCAAAAAAAAGGGCGCCGCCACTTTCCGCCTTTCTTTATCACACCGCGGGCCGATCGATTATCAGGCCCGGCGACTTCCTTCTCTCTCGCGCGCCTTTCTCACGCGGCGGCGGCGGCGGCGGCGGCGTTTCGTCAGGCGCGCCGAGCCCTCGGCGCGCGTTGCCAAACGCCGCCGCGCGCCTAATTATCCGATCCGTCTAATTATCGCCGCCCCCCTTCATTGTTCGTCGCTTAGCGTCTGAATTATCGTCGCGTTTCCCAGATTGCGAGAGCTGCAGCGTTTTGCCAGCCGTTTTTTTCCGATCGGTATAATTTCTTAATTTCCCCGCGTGTAATAACGGCGGGGGTTATTTTCATTAGTCGCCTCGTAATCGGAGCGATTACCGCATTGTTTTCTGGAAGGTGATAGTCGAGCTATTATAGTTTTTAGTTTTCCGCTGCTTTTAATTACGGCCGTTCTCAAGCGCCGCTCTCGTTAGTCCGCTAAATGATAATTAAATGCGCGGGCCTTTACGGTATACGGTCTGTCGTAAAGGCAAACAATGCTTTCGCAATTGTAGGTCTAATCGATGCTTACGCACTTGAGAGGCTGATGGGAAGCGTCTCGAGTATCGCGTATATTCC
The DNA here is from genome assembly GCA_035582975.1 of Ormyrus labotus. Taxonomy (NCBI): domain Eukaryota; kingdom Metazoa; phylum Arthropoda; class Insecta; order Hymenoptera; family Ormyridae; genus Ormyrus; species Ormyrus labotus. The sequence goes on along the minus strand of JAWWEO010000001.1, from coordinate 29,830,777 downwards.
AAATGAATATTGGCGGTATGCGTGCTTTGATTCCGTAAGGTTTTATTCTCGAAGCGATATATATAAGACGTCGTTTTACCGCGGAGGCGCGCTGCCTCGATGAAAATACACCGTTTGACGTAACTTCGGAGCAATTAACGAAAGAGATAAAATAACCTATCAAACGTTATATATTATTTACGTTGCCCTTTTTTCTCCGCGCCGCTCTTAATTAAGAAAAACTTTATTGGAAGCAATAATCAAACAAATACGGTAGCCGAGAGAAAGGATAATAGCAATTAAATTTCCCAATATAACGTTCTTCCTTCTTTACGCAATATATACCCTCTTCCTGCTAAAAAAAACAACTTTACTTTCCAGGCCCCTACACGATATTCGTACCGACGGACAAAGCCTTCCGCACCCTGCTGGTCCAGCTCGGCGGTCCCGAGAAAGCCGAGCAGAAGTTCAAAGACAACCCGCGCCTCCTCAGCGGCGTAAGTACACACACAATTTCCTCCTCCTTTAATCGCAGACGGCCTCCTGTAATGTCAACGGAAAATAATCGGCGACGCTTTTTACAGCTGCTGCTGCACCACGTCGTGCCGGGGGCCTTCAGGATCGAGAGCCTGCAGGACGAGATGACGGGGGTGAGCCTCGCGGGCACGCAGCTACGCGTCAACGTTTATTCCATGCACGATCACGAGTGGAACGACATTAAGGTGAGAGAGAGAGAGCTTTGTTGAATTATTCAAAACGCCGAGAGAAACGGGGATTAAACGTTGATCGTCGGCGACGGGGAATTATTGAGCGCGGGGGGGAGGGGGGGGATAAACAGTCTGCTGATCCGATCGAGTTCGATGCATCTCGTTCGCACGCTATGACCGTTCAGCGTTGTGAATTGATTGATTTTATCTTGGATGTTTGTCGTAACGGGCTGTCATCGGGGATTTCGTCTGATGTTCGTCAATTTTAAAAACGCGGTTAAGCGAGGTTGCTATGTAAATCAATTACATGTAGTTGGATTATTAATACTGTTTCAATGTTGAAAATAAGACTGCTCAAATTTTTTCATTTATTTTTTAATGCGACTTGAGTATCTGAACATTATAAAGTTCAGATTTTTGATGGTACTATACAAATTTGCTTGAACTATTTACCTTAAACGTTGCTTTCAAATTTTTAAATGAGTTTTATCCCAATGTGCATTGACTTACTAAAAACTATCAAAATATGGTTAACTAGTGGCTAATTTAGAATTAACCTGCTAAAAATAATGTGTTCACAATTTAACTTGTCAAATTCCTACCAGGAATTTTTGCTAAATAACCAGGCTTATATTTTAAAATTTATAGCAAGACACTAAATACAAGGACTGGTAAAATTAGTAAGTTATTTTAATTGCAGTATTCAAAATGGTAACATCTCATAAATATTTCCCCAGCAGCATTACCGTACAACCGAATATAAAAAAAACCCAACAAACCTTTCTCCCAGCAACTCGACAGTCGACAAGTATTTCTCAAAAAACGAAAAAAAACTCCCCGCAGGTAACAACGATAAACGGCGCGAGAGTGGCGCCCAACAAGCGCGACGTCGAGGTGCCCCAGGGACTGGCGCACGCCATCGACCGAGTTATGTTCCCGCTTCCGGTGGGCGACCTCGTCCAGACGATGCAGGCCGACCGCGAGCGCAGGTTCACCACCTTCCTCAAGCTCCTGCACGCCTCCGGCCTCGAGGAGATGCTCTCCGGTAAGCCGCGAGAACCACCCACAGTAATGATACAGTTCCCGTCGCGTGGCAGAGAGCCTCGCGGGTACCGAGCCGTGAAAGTGTCGTTCGAACGGCGCCGATTTTTCGGCCTCGCGCACCTGGCGCCGTCGCGCAATTTCGAGCAGTTTTTTTTTTTTAATACGCCGGTTTCTAGAGCCGCGCTCAGCCGGTCGAGATATTAGAAATGCAGCCGGCGGTGATGACAGATTTTTCGTCGCTCCGGCGGTTCTTTTACTAATTTGGACGGTCGGTTTAAATGTATCGCGATACTTAACGATGTTTATAGTAAACAAAATGCGCTGTTTCGCAAAGTAATGCACTGAAATGCCAGGGAAAATTTAACGTGATAATTTGATCGGATCTATAAAAAAAAAAAGTTTAGAGCCCAATTATTTTAGAAGAATTTTTCTTTTTTACAACGCGGGTTTTATCACCTCGGCGATTTTACGTCGCGAATAATTGGGCTAAAAATTTATAAATCTTGTTAAATCCTCTACTTAGCGAGAAAATTAAAATTCCTTCATTTAGCGCGGGTATATTTACTTACAACGGGCAGTTTAACAATTCATCGACAGTATTTTAAAAATTTAATCTTAAATTTTCGTAAGCAGTCAAGATTTCCTTTAAAAATGCCATACTATCAAACCAAAGCCAATAAACATAATCGCAAATACTCGCGGCCCAAAAAGTCGATTCCCGCGCAATAATTCGAAAAACAGCGATCGATAATCTCCCAACCCCTTCTCCCCAGACACGAAGACCTTCACAGTATTCGCCCCTACGGACGCGGCCTTCCTCGAAGCCGCGGCGAAGAACGGCGGCACGCCGGTCTGGCAGGAGTCGGACGGCCCGGAGGCGGCCAAGGAGCTGATCCTGCGCCACGTCATGCCCACGACGCTCTACACCGCCGGCATGAGGTACTACCACCAGAAGGAGTCCCTCAGGCAGCAGGTGCCCATTCAGATCCAGAAGACCGGCGGTGAGTCACAAATTATTATTATGCGTGGGCTTTGCCTCGACGGAGGGGTATACACGGGCTCCGTTTGGGTATTAAAAAGTGTCGCTTGAGAGGGGATTGAATGGAGGCTTTGTTCGGGAGTGAGTTACGGCGCGATGGGGATAATTGTGGGAAATCGAGTCGATTTCTGGAATAAACGGAGGAAAGGAGTCCGGGAATGTAGAGAAATTTTGTTAGATGGAATTTCTTTCGTGTAACGAATTAAAATAAATTTAGAAGCAGTCGAGGGATCTTTAAAATACAGTATTTATCGATTATGTCGAGGAGCAAATTATTCTGAAATGAAGCAATTTTCTGTTTTATTAACACTTTGGAGCACTTTTTATTTTATCTGTTCTTAAAATGTCTGAAATTGAAACTAGAAAATCTGCTTACAGGGAAAGTTAATGTATAGAATCCTGAAAAGTAAGCTAAATTGGCAGGTCTTACCGATCTTGACTGTTTCTACTGCCACATATTTCTCATAGAAGCTAAACTATTTCCATGGAATGAGAAGCTTTAAATTTTAGTTACAGTTGAAAAGAGATTAGCTCCGCGCTGAAAGATCTATTTCAAAATTTTTTTACTTTCAATCTAAACATCCATTTGAGAGAAAATTGCTATGCAACCGTTTCTTTTAAAGAACTACAATAAAAAAAAAAAATAACCGCACTGCAAAATCTCGAACGTTACGAATCCACGACTTGAAATTTCCTCGAATCCGGCAAATTATATCAGACCTCCCGCTCTTTCAATCTCTAACAGTCCCTGACCGAGCAATCAGTCCCCCTTGCCACTCCGACGCCAGAGCCAATCGAACGCACAAATTCAATTCGCCAAAAAACAGTCTCGGCAATCGCTCTCCTTTGCACGTTTCGCAAAAATTCATCAAAGCCGCCAACGCTCGATTAGCCCTCCCCTCCACCCCCCCTAATGCCGTTACGTCACTCGGCGGCTCCGAACAGCATTGACACTGGCGCGTTTCCCATGGCTGACAACAATCGGCGCGCGCGCGCGCGCCCCCGCCGCAAAAATAGGTCGGTGAATGCTCGCGCGCCGCGGTCACTACTCGCGTAGCGCGTATTTATTAGCGCGGCGCAGCGGCGGCAGCAGCGGCTTTGCGAAATAGAGAGCGAACGAGAAAGTGATCCTCCGTTTCGTAATGCAAGCGCGGAGCGCGAGGAGAGAAGTTTGGAGCCCGATGTGCGTCCGAGCACAGGTCTCGTCTCCTTTCGAAACGCGGGCAGTCGAGATTGGATAACGAGGCTTCCGTTTTTTTTTTTTTTTATTCATTTTGCCGGTTTACGGTGCAGTTTTAGCGAGGTAGCTTTGGGTAATATTCAGGCGCGCTCGGCGCGGGGATGCGGTGCGGCTTTGTTTTGGTTTGAGAAACGGCTGCGGGTTGCCTTTCCATTGCTCTGGGAAAGGATTTTTCTGATTTGGACGTTTTAGCGAAACTAATGGGGCGTTCAATTTACGAGATGGACTTTATTTTTTTTGGTTCGTGCAATTTATCTTAATATGATTCTTTTAAAAATTTTTGAGTATACTCGTAGAAATAAAAGCATTGTTGAAAATCTAACTATTCGAAATTGTTGTTTTATATATATTATAATCAATGAAGGTATTGAACTGTTAAAAGACATTATTATCTTTGACGTTACAAAATGTCCTTTTCGAAACAATTCAAATGAAATATTTTATTTTTTGCTGAAATAAAAGAGTTTTAAAACTGTTACAAAAGCTCTGTCAACGCTTACTTAACTTTAATAAACTTTCTCGCTTTTAAAATGCAATACTTTATTTTAAACTGTCGCATTAAATGTATTAAGCCAAAATTGTGTACACTCAAACTTGCAAAAAAAAAACAATCGCCAACCTCGCTAATCCCCTTATTAAGCGAGAAAATGAAGCTTTTAAGGAGCAACAGTTAGAAAGTGCAAAAGAATTCGCGAGCCTCCGCGGAAACGCATTTTCGCGCGAAGTAACGCGTTCCTCTCGGCGCTCGAAATTTATAATATACGTTCCGCCGCGGGGGGAATTCGCAGCCTCCGCGCTCCTTTTTGACTAATCGCCCCCCGCGAATTTAGCAGAAACACTTTCGGCTCATTAGATCTCGCGCAACGCAAAATATGTAATTTATAACGGTAATGAGCCGCGCGGTTAAAACAAATCGTTGCGCAACGCCGGCGGGCTGTTTTTTTTTTGTCGGCGGAGCGACGTAAAAAAAAAACTGGATTAAAAGAATTGGCCGTTAAGGCTTATTATACTCGCGTAATTGGGCTGAATTTAGCGGAAAATTATGTCGGTTATGTAAATAGGAGGAATGCGTCGTCACCGTCGGGGATTTACGATCTGCTGGACGTTTGCTTGAGATTTTTCGAAAAACGACTTTCCTTTCTTGAATCTTCAAAGATAAATAAATTATGTAAGATTTCGATGCAGCTTACGACTCGTAAAATTCAGCGTCGGGGGGCAATAAAGTTTCCAAGTCTGCCGTTTATCGAACTGCCTCTGGAAAAGTCGATCACACTCTCTTTATTACTATTGTCGTTACGCACTTACTACCTTTTAGTCTGTATCCGTCATTTTATATCTTTTTTATACGCCTTTGTTAATTGTTTAATTTAGACAACAGGTTTAATGCGTTTATTACACTTTTACTAATCCATTATCGCTTTTTACACATTTTTCCAATGATGTAAGACAAGACGTAAAACATTTAATGTCGTTATTTTAAGAAGCTTTTAGAAAGCGTCAAACAAATTTTGTTTTCAGTTGAAAAATGTCAAGTTGTTTTTAAACATCTGCTCAACTTGTGTCATTTATGTTTCTTTTTATTTATTTTCAATTTCAGTTATCAGAGTTAAAGACTTGTCAAGACTTTTTAAAGGGACTTAAAAAAAAAACAGAAGTAATGATTTATAGCATTATTGCAATTACTGTCTAGTTGGTGATCTTATGTAATGAATTCAAAATTTGGTAAGAACTCATTAACCAAAGTTTATTGAGCAATTTTCTTTTCAAAGGATCATAAAAATTGTTAGTTTTTATTTATTTTGGCTGTTTGTATTAAAAAAAAATGTTTTTTTAGGCGCAATAAAAAAAAAAGTAAAATGTTTACAAAACCAAAAAAGGATTCTCCGTAATTACCGACGTTACATAAAGCATTCAAAATTTGACACGACTCGTTAAGTACGGTTTATTGAGCAATTTTTCTCTAAAAGAACGATAAAACATTCAATTTGCCAAGTCGGTTGCGACTTTTTCCGGAAGGTCTCGCGAGCAGCATCGTAAAAATCGAGCTTTTAGCGGCAATTAAACCTGCGAGCTTTTTCGATCTCTGATATTCCACTTCATTTCGAAATCCTGCAGTATTTATTAAAAAAAAATCACGCTCGTTTACTTTCGAAACGCATCCGTAAAGAAAGTAATTATTATTCAATTCATTAACGTAATATTATTCGTGGGAGAAATTTTTCTGCGTTAATTAAATAGTAAATGAAAAGCTACATTCGTAAAATAGAAAATAGCCTGTAATTAAAAATTACAATATCAATTTTAGAAAAGGAATAGGCAAAAGACAAACAGAAGTTTCTCCTAGATGACGGAATAATTGTCAAGTAATTTTCGTTATAACGACCTTTAACTTTCTCTCGAGCGCTGGTCAAATATAGCAACATTGCATTGTTATTTAATCAAATTAGGATTATATTGATTAACATAATAACCTTTTATCGAGTACGTAACGAACGCACCTGTAACGAAGATGATAATCGGGTACATTAAGTATTCGTCGGGCCGGCAAGTATAATATAGTAATGAAATCTCACTTACGATCTTTTATTTGCAATTTAATATACTTCGTTCAAAACAGTGTTTTAACAGATTTATGTAATATATTGTATTAGTGACATCTGATTATTATGCTTGAAAATCGTACTTGAAGGGTACAAGTGATATGTTGAATTATAACTAACTAATATACATAAAAAATTTAGTATTTTTAGATTTTAGTATTTTTTCAAAGTAGAAGTTTTAAATTCTGATATCATCTTTCGTAGTACAAAATCGTCAAAAAAAAAATGTTTGAAATAAGAAAAGACGTGAATTTATCAGTTATGTCCGTATAAAAGGGATTGTACTTGTCTGATTGTGCTGGAGAAAGCGACCGTCATATCTGATTGTGTTTTGTCAAATTTTTGAAACGGGAAAATCGTGACATGAGATGAAGAAATAATTTCCCATTTTAAAAAAATTTTTTAACAAGAAACAAAGAAACTCGCTAGAAATATAAAATAAAACATCTGAAATAAAAAAAGTCTTATCGGGTTCCGTTATGAAAATACTCCTGTTTTAGCTTACACTCCGTCAAAATAATTCAAACCAAATCTTCAAAAAAAACCAACCCCCAAAATCCCTGTCCACTTTGGAGCCTCGCCTCCAAAAAACCCCCCGCGAACAAAGGTGCTGCAGCAGCAACGCGAAAGAACGAAAGAAAGGAATTCCAGAGCGCGAAAACTCCTCCGCCGTAGAGCGCGACTAACAATCAACCTACTTGCTCGGCGGGCGTCGGCTCCAGTTCATGAATATGTAGCCTTCGGGCAGCTCTTTCGGCCGCGGCGAGATAGATAGCATCGCTGGAGGGATATAGGATGTGTAGCAGGAGAAGACGCTGCGGGCGAAATCGTGCAATTCTCCTCTCTTTCCCAATGCAGCTCTACGGCTTTATGCGTCGTAAAACGCCGGCCGTTTACGAGCCTATCGGCCGGAGAAACGATGTATATTAGGACCGAATGCTTTCTTTCTTTATTCCGCCGGGTTTTTGCGCGACGCGACGCCGCGCGGGTTTATGATGGCGGAGGGAGCGCTGGAGGGCTTTCGGGTTTTAATGAGCGTTTCTTAAGCTGTTTCGACGGGAAATGTGCTGATCGGGATTGAGTAGTGTGGGACTGGTGTGATGAAGGAAATAAATGTCAGGCTCTCGCGGATAGATTTTTAGAGCGGTTCAATTGTTGACTCGCATATTGATATGATCGCAATTTCCATGCGGAGTTTCTCACATTCATCACATCAAGTCTATTTATAGTTCTAATAATAATCATAAATTGTTCTACAAGTTATATGTTGCAGCTTAAAGTAGAGATTTGTATGTCACGACGTACTTATTCTATTTTATTCTGCTTATGGTATTTTCGCGATAGTACTTTCTTTCTTTTGTTTATTACAGTTACACTTATCTTTTATTTCAAGAAAACGTTACTTATTTAAAATTTTCAAAGCTGCAAATTCAGAAAAATGTAAAAAAATTGCATTACTTTTTAGGGAAGAAGCTTTTTAAATTTTCAATTATTTTTTGAATTACGTAAGAAGAATTAGTAAAACACTCGCATTAGCCATAAAGTTGCAATTACTTTTTTAAAAGCCCTAAAGTTATTTCAATATAATAATCTTAAACAATATTTTCGCAGGTCGCATTCGAGTAAACGAAGGACACATCATCACCTACAACGTGCCAGCAACAAACGGAGTCCTGCACGCGATCGACACAGTCATGTGAAACCCACGAACCGAGTCATCGTTTCAAAATCTTTATTTATGAGCAAAGGTTATTTTGTAAAAAAAATAATTAAAAAGATCGCACCACGAAAAAATCTCCGCGAGATTTTTCCTGGCTGTACCTGAACGACAAGAAAAACGACGAGTATACGAAAGGCACGATTGGACGAAATCGAATTGGAAGAAAAATAAACGAAATGCCATAAAAGTTGCGATGTATAGGACGAGAATATCGATTGCTACATTTCTCGATTTAACTTAGGTTTAATTAATATTCGTTTCCTCTACTAATTTATATTATACACAAGATCATACACACGAAGCATTACACATGCCGAGCACTTTTCACACACGAACACTTAGTTTTACGATGAGATATGTATTATTTTATAAATAAATGTACAGAATTTTTTATCAACTGTCTTTTTATTTTAGTATATATTTATTATAATTCCTTTGTATACTTTTATTTTATGACTCCATATGTATTCATTTACAATAAATAATAGGAAAGAAAATAAATCTTTTGGACAGAAAAGACAGCCAGATGTTATATACAATATTAAAATCTCAGTCAGTTTTTTTACAAGAATCATTCTGTAATACTCTTGTATAAAAATTTAAATAATAATCATTTTTTTCAGCCATAATTGGAATGGATCATACTCTCATTATATACAAATATTTATAAATAGAATTTTTGACTATTAAAAACGTTATTAAAAGGAAATAGTAACAAGTTTTAAAATTCCACAGTATCGAAATAATTAGCAATAAATACACAGTTCTAATCAACTGAAGTTTTAAATTAATTAATACATTATAACGATTCCAAAAAATCATACTGAATCGCGATACTGAGAAAAACAAATCCTTTTAGAATTAAGTAAAAAAAGAGAAAACCAAACTGTACAAAAACTGCAGTTGGAAGAGCAATAATCTCGCTGGATTTAATAGTTCGTTTTATATTTCTTAATCTCTACCATAATGTGATGGATGTTAGTCAACTGAGGCCGAGCATTGGCGGGTAGAATTTTGTGAAATCTGTGATAATACTGTACAAGCTGCGTCATGGCTCGCTGAACTAGCGATGTTCCGAGAAGCAGACTAGGAAACGATTTTACAATATCTCTGTTGATTTCTTCTAGTGATCGCTTCCAATTATTGGTAAAAGACTGCACTAAAGAAAGTGCTTTTCCTTCTTGCCTTCTTAGGTCTTCCACTTGCCCCTTTTCTATTAGAACTTCCGATTCTTTGACTAATTGGATGATTCCACCAAAGTGAGGACTCAAAATTTCTTCTACGTATTCAGCTGATTTCGCGTTTAGCTGCTCGCGAAAACTTTCGGCTTCTTTTGAATTATCTCTCGTTCTTTCCTGTTTTTAAAAAGTAATTTTTTAAAATACAGTCTTAATGTGTCTTGTCATGTTTTAATTATACATTAATAATGTATAATTAATAATGTATATATAATAACATTAATTAATACCATTAGAACTCCTAATACGAGATCGTAATTGTTAATAAGAAAAACGAGTTGCTGTGTCCTTTGCGGAAATACTGCAGCCATCCTAAGTAAAAAGCACTGGACTGCTTCTCTTAATTCTGCTAAAAGTTGAGTGGCACCTTCACAAGGAAAACCTTCTCCAACACCAATCATAGCAGCACTAAATTCAGCATACCTTCTAGTAATCTATTAACAGAACATAATAATATTAATATTGATTAACGTTAACGCTAATGTTTTCAAAGTTTTTAAAAGTAAATCGATTATTTATTACATAATGAGGTCCAGTTTCTCTAGAAAACTTCATTGGATCGCATTCTTTTATACTTTGTATATTCATTCGAAAAACGTACGCAAATCTAAAATAAAAAATCAAATTCAAATACAAATGTAAAATTCTTATTTAAAACTTGTAAATAAATTTTACATACCTAGGCCATATTGCACTGGTCATGTTATCCCAATATTTATCTAATGCTGGAACAGCTCTTTTATGACACATCAATTGATACCTCATAACAAGATGTAAACACAAGAATAAAGCTATTGCATCATAAGAGTCATCAACAAATGATTGCAAATTTTTCAACAATAGATTTAACGTTTTTCCCATAACCTACAATCATTTTCAGTAAAAAGATTGTTGTCATTTTCATGATTAAAAGAAAAATAAGAAATTTACTTGATTAAAAATATCTAGGGCTTGTGCTCCACGAACTTTAAAAAATTCAGTTAGGAATAAATATTCCCGACATCCATTATCAACTAAAGCATACTGTTCACTTCTAAAGAGAGCTTCATAATGATACTAAAAGTAAATTGTTTCATTTATAAATTAATAACAAATCTTTTGACAATTAAAGAAAAATTAATTTGATAAATCAATAACTTACTTTAGTTTTTGAAGCAGTATGAGGAACTATTATTGGAGCTTCTAATTGTGAAGATAGGACTTCACCACGAGCACCAATAGAAAATACAGTACCTCTGTGTTTTAAATGAGATTTATGAAAAAGACCTCTACTGGCAGTATCTTCTACACCCATTAAATCATCTTTCGAAGGACTTTCATCAAACTAAATCCAATTTCAACAATTTTTATTTTTAAATGAAAAACAAGAAAATTGCTAAATCATAAATTAGAAAAAATTTACCTGAAGCTTTTTTAATCTAGAACAATAAGACTTGAAGTAAGAAAAATAAATTTTGCTCATTGTATCTATATATTCTCCACAAATCTCTTCTGCTATATTTCTTTCATTAGCAAGTATAAATTCAAAAAATAACTTGTACTTTAACATATTATTCTGAGGCACTTGAAAATTAGTCATGGGTTTCCTAAACTTGTAAACTTGCTCTAACAGATATGTTCTAATCTTTGCCATTGCTTTTATTTTCAATTTTTCTAAAATATCTTTAACATCGTTACATGCTTTTGCTTCTTTAAAACTCTGCTCTTTTACAAAATTAATTTTATGATTAAGTATTTCTAGGTTTGACACAAATTCTTTTTCAGTCACTGGACTATCCATTATGCCTCTAAAAAATCACAACATAATATTTGAAATCTTTGATAGTTAAAAATGTCAACACATACTTACGATATCAGAGTTTCAGAAACTGTCATGTCTTCTATAAATTGACTAAGAGGTCCCCGAATAACTTGTCGATTACTCAATTGTTGACTCATAGTAATCGACTTACGCTGCAAATAGAGAATTTCTTCGCTTATACTCCCTAAATCTGACTGAAATCCTAACAGCATTGATTCCATTTGCTGAAAAACAATGACAGAATTACAACAATTAAAAATACAAAAGAATTAATAATCCCAACTCCGTAAACGAATAAAACAAAAAAATATGGAACCATTCGGCAAACTAACCTCCAAAATATTGTCACACGACGCTATTTGATTATGCAAACTGGCGATATTCTCACTTTCCTTGATATAGTCCTGGAGAGACTTCTTTTCGACCTCTTTGAGATCTATCTCGATTATCGCGGAGTACTGGCGAAGGTCAGTTCCTGCTTTCAAGGCCTCCTGGACGACACCGTCCTCGAGATCCTGAGGCAACTCCATATCATCAGCGGACATATTTAGAGCACCTTTGATTTAAACTTTCAAAGAAGAGCACTTGAAAAACATCTTGACATGCAGACAACGAAGTGCCAGCGATTAAATTGGGATTGTTTTCTGACAAGGTTAGGTGAGAGGATACACGTCGGTTTAGGGTTAGGTTATATTACCTGGTACTCTTTTTGCAATTCCGCAGGAAATGTCAACACAGGCCATCACCTGATGTAAAGTACGGGAACTACAAATTTCAAATGAAGTTGCGATCCAGGACTGATCCAGCCGATGTTTGATCCATCTGGGCAAGTTTGTGCAGTAAAATGAGTTAATATTAAAAATTTATGATAAAAATAGTAAAAATGATCAATGTTAAAAAGATCAAGAAAATGTTGAGAATGTCAAATATGAACTAAATATTATAAGTAAACATAAAAAACGTAAAAATGCAAAATGATGTGAAAAAGATCAAGGAAATGTTGAGAATATCAAACAGGAACTAAATTACAAGTAAAGAACATAATTAATAAACAGCATAAACAAAATAGTGATGGTACTTATTATTAATTATTATACTATCTTTATTTTCAGTGTTTCCAATAATTTATTGAAAAACAACAGTATTATTTTAAATAAGAAATTTACTGAAAACAGTAACAAAATATACAATTTATTAATGAATCACAAATAATTTTGATGATTTTTAAATTGAATTAAATTTTACTAATCTTTAATAAAATACAGTGCCTAAGATCTACAGTGCTATAATTATTAATATAAAAAAAAAATTAAAGGAAAAATAATGTTTTTGAATTACTTTATTTTTTTTTTAATTATTCTTAATCTTGTTGAATATTCACGAAAAACTCTCAATGTCCATAAAAAACACTATTAAAATAATACACTATATTTAAAGGAATCCCCAATTTAAAAATTCAGCTCGAACCTCAAAAAAAAAACTCCTACCGAACGCTCTTATCGACGGCAACTTTATCAACGCTCCAGATAAGCGTCAAAGCGTCGATCGGCAAACGAACTCAAAAAGTAAACCCGCAGTCCGTCGCGAAAGCAGAGCACACATCCCACGAGCGCGCGGGCGTTTTAACCTCCCCGCTCGCACCATAACACGCTACATACCCACCGAAGCGCACCCCCATCGAAACGCGTGCGCGCGGCAGCGGCCTCGCAATCAATACCATCGCCCATCGCATCGTTCTCCTTCTCCTCTCCTCCTCTCTCTCTCTCTCTCGGCTCCGGCGCGAAACGCGATACGGTCGGCGGCCTGCGGCGGCCAGTCGCTGGCCCGGACTCGGAGTGCGCGGAGACAGCATCCCGAGATCGCACCCAGCCATGGAGCCCGTCGCCGGTACAGAGCATCAGCAGCAGCAGCCGCAGCAGCATCAGCAGCCGAGGAACTCCATGAACGAGAAGAGCTACATCCTGGACACCCGGAAGCCCTTCGAGGACGTGAGTTTTTTTCTTTTTTTTTTTCACCGGAGGACTCATCTTTGCGGTTAAATAGCTTGCGGGGAGTACAGTGTGCTTGGTAATGAGAGGGTCCGGTTTGGCGCATACAGCTGACAGGGTTATCGGACGCGATGTACCTTGGGTTTTTCCTGCTGCGGTGTGGTTTGGTTCAGCGAAAGAACGGTCGTTTTTGTGTGCCACGGGAAGGAAAGCACATATATTTTTTTTTCCGAGTTTGAGCGAGTTTTTAGAGAAAAAAAAAAGTTGTTCTTTAAAGGTTAAGCGAGGAGGCTATTTTTTTAGTTAAAGAATACACTTTTGACGGAGCAGAAATTGTAGACGAGATCGGACATATTTTATGTACGTAAGCGGATAGGTCTGCGTTAATCCGGCAGAGAATTGTAAAATCTTTTATTCCAGTTAAATTACGCAACACTTTTGGAGAGTTTTGAAAATGTCGAAAATTTTTATCGATTTAAAAGCAATTTTCTTGCGTTTTCGATTAAATTTTTAGATTTAATAAATTGTTATTATCAAACAGTTGTAAAGGAAATGGTCGATATTAATAATTTCTTATAGTAATTTTTATAATTGACTCGTTGAGATCGATAAAATCAGCCTTCACTACTTAAGTATTACACATCGAGCGATAACTTAATCTCCAGCATAATACGCGACAACTGTCCTCTGTGCGCATTTAACCAAATGAAATTGCACACACTTATTTTTATCAGTAATAAATGAATTAATAGAAAAATTTAAAAAGCGAACAAACAAAGCTTCAAATAGACTATTAATAATACAATTTTGAACTATACCAAAATCTCTAACATCAACGTCATTGCGCCACTACAGAAAATCAATTACAAAGAACCGCTTCCAGTAATTTTCGCTAAAGCACTTATACGCTTTTTACGTCTCCAGTTACTCCCCCACGCGAAAGAAACACAGACATCGCGACACCCAAAGCCCAACGTGCACTTGCACTCGACAATGTGCACACTCTAAAAAAAAACTTCTGACTCCCAGGCCCAATTAACGGCAATAAACTCGAGCGTGTCCCACTCCGGGCAGATCGACCAACTCGCCCCGGACATCGGCGCTCGGACGAATATATTATGCAACGCTCCGTGTCGCGAGATTGATTCCGCTCTTTTTATCCCGGTAATCGCCGTCGCGACTGCGGAGGATCGAGGCTCGCGGGGCGGCGATTCATCATCGGCATTTTTCGGACGCCCCCGTCCTCCTCCTCCTCCTCCTCGGCGCGCCGGGATTAAATTCCTGCGGCGCGCGTATATATAAAATGCGAGCGCGCGCCGCGCGTCTTTTTCTTAATAATACGACGGGAAGAAGGGAACGACCGGCAAAAACCGCCTTTCGCGCACGAGCGAAGTATGATTCGATTATACGCGTCGCCGCCGCCGCGAGCGGAGAGTTAGTTTGCTCGCGACGGGGTTTAGGCGTGTGTGTGTGCTTAGGAAGTTAGGTTAGACGAGATGGATTTGTTTGATTGTTGGGGTCGCCGAGTGCATTTAGCAATTCAGATTCGGCGCCGATATAATGTCGTGTAAATGGACGGATCAAATTTGCGAGCTTCGTGTTTCTTGGTAGTAGATTTTTTTTTATTCATGATGGGATTAAAAGGGCTTTTTGACTTGCTGATTTCGAATCTGAAATCCTAATTTCCGAGGTTTTGCTTTTTTTTTCTATTACCGGTTTAAATTTTGCAATTCATAAATTCGCGTTTTAAAGCTAAAATTTACATTTTCAGATTCTAAATATGAATTTTAAATACTTCTTCTTAACTAAAATTATTTTGCAGTTCCTTAGAGTTTTGAATTTAATACTGTATTTATTAAAGGTTTAAAAAAGCCTTAAAAATCTTGATAAGATAAGAAATATTTGATTTTGAGCTACAACTATATTGGAAATTTCAAGAAGATTAAAAATATCTCCCGGGATTAATTTCAAAGATTAAAAACAACTATCTTTAATTAACACACAACTTTAATCGAGTTTACCTAACTAATCGTTCGAGCAAACCCAACTTTTCACAACAACAAAAAAAAAAGCTACACAATCCCTCAATTTTTCTCCGCAAACAATCTGCCGCCCTCCACTTTGGCATCTCCGCGTCTCCGATCCTCCCCCCGGAGGGAAGACGCTCCGTCGTTGAAAATTTTTAATTATACGCCTCGAGACTCGCTTAGAAAATTACTCGCGGCGGTAAGTTTACCCTAAGTACCCTAACGACGTCGATTACGGGGCCCGAGGCTTTGAAAATTTCGAGCTCCTCGAATCTCCGCCCAACGGCGCGGCGGACTCACTCGCAATAACCGCCGAGCTACGTGCGCGGATTATTAATAAAATTCCGCGGCCCCGCGGAATCCATTCTGATTTATATCGCTAATACCCCGCGCGCGGAAAATATTCCTCGAGCGTTGGTCGAGGCCTTTTCGCCGACGGGGCGATTTATCGGAGGTGGAAAGGCGCGGGCTTTTCGCGCGGCGGCACGACGGTTGTCATGCAAATGATCCCGAGGGATATAATGCCGTCGGGGGAAAATTGATAATAATTTCTCGCCGCTGGCCTAGTTGCCGAATGATTTGAATTTTTTTCTTGTTGTTCGAGGTTTTTCTTTTTTTTTATTGATCCACTCGACGAGTGAAGTTGTGTTTTATCGAGTTATTGTGAAATAAAGTAGTGTAATTGCATTTAATTTTAACAGAAATCTGAAAGTTACGTTAAAAAGCAGATTTCATTGTGTAAATGATTAAAGAAATTTCGAAGATTTATTTGAAAGTATAAAACTTGTAATTTATGCGGTTTTAGTATTTTTATATATTATATTATGTATGTAATATTATAGTTAGATTTTGTTTTATTTTAGACGATTTCATATTTAACTCGCGTAACTTTTTTGTAACTAAATGAACACGCGAAAAACGTTTGTTTAATAATTGTTTCTACGTCTTCTAACTACACAGAAAAGATAAAATAACTTGTCAAAATAAGCAGCTACGTATTTAATTACGTTGTACACTCACAAGCGCCGAGTCAAATACAATTACCCAAAACGACCGAAACTGTCAAAAAGCCCAAAATGCACCGCAAATCCTTAACCCCGTTGGAGAACCACCGAAGAAACGCATATCGAAAAAGTCCCTCTCGGCGCGCTGCTCCGTTAAGAAAGAAACCAAACCAAAACAAAAACCGAGGCGCTCGAAACAAAAAGGTATAGGTAGGCGCTCTCTCTCTCTCCCTCTCGCGCGCGCGTCACGCTCCGGCGGAGGTGGAGGCGCAGCTCCTCGCGCGCAACAACGGTACTCGAGGCAGCTCCCACGCGGCGCGGCTCGCCTTTCTAGGATGTGTGTGCGCAGTTCCGCGCCGGAGTTCCCGGGGCACAGCAGCTGCGCCCGTGTGCCAATCGCGCGTTTACCTGTGCGGAGATCCTTCCTTTTTTCTCGAGCTTTCGAGGTACACCAGAGAGAGAGAGAGAGAGAGAGTGGCGTGCTGTCGGTAAGGGGGAACCGTTGTTGTTTCGGGTAGAAGTGTTGCGCCGAAGGTGTCCGCGCTCTGCGCCTCGGAAACTGGGTTAAAGGTTCAAGGGAAGAGAGAGAGGAAGATTCAGCGGGCAGAGCAGTCCGTGGGATCGCTCTTCCGGGCTGGATGCAATGGAGGAAAATCGATAGGAGAGGTGTGCGTTTTCTCGACTGGCGGGAGAGAGAGAGAGAAAGAGCAGTGGTTCGATGAGTAATTCGACAGTCCTCGGAAAGGACTCGGTTTGGGTGAAGTGTGAGTCATGGCGGGCGTCAAATTATTCGGGATATTCGATACCGCCACTTCTGCATTAGAGTTCTTTCGGGTGCCTTCTCGTTCAATATTCTTCATATCGATAAGCTAGGTAATTACTGTCGAAATGGCCTGCATACGGATCGACAACATACAACTCGACGAGTGAACGCTGCACGCGTAATACTTATGCAATTAGAAAAAGCGGTTCAAAATTACGAAACACCTCGCACTTACGAACGCCTCCATTGCCACCTCGTCCAAGTCCGCTCAAAAAGCTACGAGGCGAATCAGCCCGGAACCCAGCTGAATCTCAAAGACACCTATATACATACAAACGCAACACCTCCACCACCACCCCCCAATCGACAGCCGCCTCTCCTCGCGGGCGTCAGAGCCTCCAAAAAATCGATAGCAAGCGACGATCGAGCGCGTCGGCGGACTCGTCAAAAGCCTCTCGGCGCGATTACCACGCGAGATATATATACACCTCTCGATCGCCGCGCGATAAAAAGGAGAGAGAAGCGGCCGGCGGCGCGCAACAGGTGCACGCCGAACGTCCCGGCTCTCGGATCGCCGAAGCTCTCTTCCTCACGGCGGTGCGTCTTTTTCCGACACCGAGAGGATACGTCGACGAACGGCGAGGAGTTCGGGGACTGGAAACGAGCGCGGATTGCGGATGTTCAGCGGGTCTCGGATGATTCAGCGGCGCGGAGAGTCGTTGACCCGGCGGATCTAACAAAGTAACTGTGATGCGTTTTTACCGGTGATATTTCGCTCGGACGGAATCGTATATACCGCGTGGTGTTGCGTACGTCGGAGTAACCGCGAACGTTTTTGAATTAAATTTTTTTTAAATATATATTAATATATAGTCGAAATTTCTTTAAACCGCATTTAAATTCGAGAAACTACGAAAAGACAGTCAAATTCGTTTGACGAGTATAAGAAAAGTTTCGGGGGAAGATAAAATTTTGCGTCCGTCCAATCTTATCTGTGACTATTAGCGCACATTTTCTGGACAGTTCGAAAATACGCTCACTAATATTCTTCCACGACGTATCTTCGAATTCGGTAATTTTGATAAACATTGTACATCCTCTGCATCCGCCTTCGATGATACATATATTCATTTAAACTCTCGAATTCAGTTTACACAACGCTCTAATCGCCCACTTTAATATCGCAATGCCATTGAACCGTGAAAAAAAATAATAAACTTTAACAACGCGATAACCGGAGTCCCCAATTAAAACGACGATAACCACCTGCCACGCCGGCCTACTACCGCATTCCCGCAAAAATAATAACATCATCCACGAAACGAGTGAACATTACGTAACCTCTCGGCTCGCTCGATCTCCGCTTTTACCGATTTTCGCTCCTCCGGTGCACCGAGCGAAAATGAGTTTCTTCTCCGAAGGATGTTTGTGTGTGTTGAAATGGAATTGTAACTTCGACAGGGAGGCAGCCTCGGCTCCGAGGACTCGTTCGACGACATGAGGCAGCTCGTTAGGGTAAGGACTGACTTCGCCACCGCATGATTATGTTTTCCTTTCAGCGTAGATTGAAAGCATTTTCGCTTGGATTTGGCCAGTAATGATACGTATAGACTAACGCCGACTGATGCTGCATAATATAGACGCTACTACCGGATAACTAAGCGGATTGTAAGCAATCTGCGGGCTGTTTTATTTTGAGTTTTAGTTTTAATATGGCTGCGATGATTGTGAGATGCGATGGTTGGGCTTTTATATAAGCTTGTTAGTTGATACACGAGATGCGGGCTGTAAAAGGAATTCTTTTTTTTTCTGTTTTTTAAGTAGTTTTTTGTTTGTTATTGGTTTTTTTTTTTTTTTTTGTTACTTTGAACTGAGTCGTTGTTAAGATAAAACGGTGTAATTTAAGTGTGGTAGAAGTAAAACTAAAATAAGACATATTTTAAGTTAAAATTAACTTTCCGTAGTCGAGTTAGACATCTACGGAAAACGTAAGTAATATAAAGTTTTACCGAATGCGAAAATTGAAAATTAATTTTAAAAAATTGGTGTTTATCGGTAATTACACTGTAAATCATAAAACTTCTTGTACTTTTAAAAAGTTCTTACTCATTCAACATATTGATTGACTGCAAATGATTTTTCTGAACTATAACTTTGACAGTCTTCTTTAAGAACAAAATAAGATACTTATTTTAAGAACCTCTTTTTGCAGTGCTCACATTTTCCGAGAAAAGAGACGTTGTTTCGTTCTTTCACAAAGTAAAAAAAGTCCTTGCATCAAATTTAAAAAATTCTTTGACGGAACATATTCAAATAACGCGAATGTGGGTAGTTCGAAGGTTAATATTTATGACGCCGTAATTCCAAGTTCTATGAATACATAATAACCGCCGTACGCAATGGACGAACTTCGTATCCCCCCCAAAGAGAAAACTGCTCCGACGGGCAACTGGGACGAGCGTTATTTATGAAAAAAATTCAATTCTTTCACCGACTCCAAACCCCAGACGAGAGCTCCATTCTCCCCTCCGTTCTTAATCGACGCGAGACTAAAAGCGTATTAAACAATATTGCGTATGGGTTATATACGTAATAATTTATATTACAGCGGAAGATCTGCTGGCTGTGTGGCTGATAACTGCTTCTGTTTAGAGTATATATATAGCGAGTGTCATAGTCCTGTGGCTGCGGAGCGATCGTTTCAATTGCATGAACTCATTGCCGCTTCGCCGTTCCGTAACTGTCGAGCAGACTATCGTTATACCGCTGGGGCTGCTATATTAATTGAATCCTTTTTTCTTTCGCTATCGGTCGCGCAGCTGCGAAAAAACCTCGCGGAACGGAATAATTATATCGCTGTCGGGGAAAGGAGGTGCAAAAAGTTCGCGGCTGTGAGACCGATTTGTTCCGCTCGTTGTGAGGCCGCGGAAATATGCAGCGGTTTTGGTCATTTTTGCCGAAGTGGAATTTTTAAATTGAATGATGAATAATAATAATAATAATAATGTTCCTCCGTAAGTCGTTTTGAGATCTTAAAAACTGGTACAAAAGTGAAATTTATCTATTAACATTACCAACGAACAAATAATCCACTTTCCTCGTCTTACCGAATAATATTTTCAAATACTTTCAATAATACTTTCTCCGTGCACTTCTTGCATTTAGAAAGTATAACCGGCAAAAAAACACATCTCGCCGCGCGACGGCGGCGGCAGCAGACAGTCTGGGAGTTTGCAAAACAATTACCCGAGGCGAGAGAGTCCAAGATTAAAAGAGCCGCGTATCTTATGCAGTCTGTTTAAATGGATTTAATCGCGGTCAGGGCATTCCAGAACAGCGCCGGGAAATGAGGAATCGCGCGCCTTTATTATTACCGACTGCTCCCCTTCTCCCTTCTCCCCCCTTTTGTCCGTCAATACGGCTTATCGCGCTGTTTCGCGCGCCCACTTTAATCGGGGAGGCGCGCTTATCCGATGATTCATCTCCCCTTGGAGTTTTTAAATGTATCGATCAAATGTTATATATAAAATATTTGAGTCTAACGTAAGAAATAGATTGCGGTACCGTACTTTAAACATTTGCTTTTCTAAAAGTAATCTAAAACTTTCTCGCGATCGGCAAACAAAATCTCCAGCTAAAAGAAGGCAAATAGCAGACAGTTTCGAACATTCACCCGTTCCGTTCGAGCGCCTGAAAAAAAAAAGAAAAAAAATGACCGTCGAAGCAGACGCGTTTTTGCACTTAGCCGCGCGGGGCGATACGCGCTTATTATTTATTAACGAAGGGTTCGCTCGTCGCTCAGGGAAAATTAGCTCCGCCCTCCGGCGTGGAAAGTTAACGCGCCGTCGAGTACAATAAACTTTCCACGCGCCGGGCGGCGCACTTTGCATGGAAAATTAGCCGCTTTTACACGCGTACGTAATCTATTTGAAAAATGAATGAACTCTCTCTCTCGTGCATCGCGTGCATGGCATGAAGCAGATTAAAGCAAACAGCTGCCCGCCGCAGGCCGATCGATATATGCTTTATCGCGCTAATTAGCGGAGAGTCGAGGGTAATGCGGTATTGGACACTTTCGATGGGTTTTTCGCAATATTGGTATATTATTATTATTTTTTTTTTATTCTTTTGTTTTGGTGGCATGACGTTTTTTGCTGCTGGCAGTGATACTTTTATGGATAGTGGCGATGAATATTAATATTTGCTTACAATAAATTGAACTAATTTAGTATTTAGAATTTAATGTGTTAAGTAGTTTTAAGATATTTTTAAGAAAATCAGGCAGTTGAAAGGTACTTACTTGATAATGCAGGATTTGAATAGTTCGTATCGGGCGGACATCTGACTTTTCTAGAAAGATAAATGTATTACGTTAAATTCTTTGAATTGAAATTGCATTAATTTAAAAGCGTACTTAATTTTAATAAGAAAATTCGACTGCCTTAAAATTTAACTAAAACCTTCTCTTACAAATGGTACATTTACGTGAAAAGTTCAATTAACAATATAAAGCAATAATACGCATTATTTTTCGCTTAAAAACATGCAATATTTTTAATATATTCTTAAAAATGACCGTACAAGAAATGTAAAATGTATTGCTAAAAAATGATAATAAATGCATGGCGTGACGTCAAAGTTAATTTTATAAATCAAGCCACGCATACTTTTGCATAAAACTTTGTTATAATCTGCACGACTAATTTACGGGATATTTCGGCAACCTAATTTCAAGGATAATCGAATTATTTAATTGTTTCGTAATACGATTTGAAAGCTGACAGTTCAATAATCAGATGAGAGTTTGCATCAGGACTTTAAAATAATGACGTCTGCTGTTTCCTGTAAAAAAAAACAATTGTGCAATGTAATTATCGTAATGCAATTGTCATTGTTCTTTCATTAAACGGAAATCCAACCTAATATAATTTAAATACTTTCCTTATTTACTTACAATTAGTCGCCGCTAACATTAAAATTTCTTAAATAATCCCCTTATTAACAATAATATACAAAGCAACCCAAAACACGTTTATTGATCGCGTCTAAACCTCCTCTCCTCCGTTCCCTTCGAAAAAATCCCCCCTTACAAAAAGACAAACAAAAGCAGCGTAAATAAAAGCTCAACATAAATCTAGGCTTCCATTAAGCGAAGATCCGTCAGGCAGAGAAAGAGAGTGAGACGTATAAACATTTCCGCGTTATCGTCGCGTCTCTCATCGATCGCTTCGGTGGAAAACAACTCTCCGCAGCCGCGATTCCCGAGGTTCTCTGCTTGTCTCTCCCCCTTTTCTGTCTACAGTCCGGACTGCTTGTTTTTCCGCAGGGCGAGGAGGAGGAGGACTCGGGGAAATTCACGAGCCTGCCCCTGGCCAGCTTCAACTTCATCAACTCCATCATCGGCAGTGGCGTCATCGGTAAGCTTCGCATAAATCTCCGGCTGTTCCCTCCTTCGGCCCTATTCTTACGACGCCGATCGGGAAAGAGCACTTTGCGCTTGAGTTTTTGGGCATTTGGGAGGGTTGGGATAGGTTTAAGTGGATTCTTTAACGGTTTTCTAAGTATAATGGATAAAGTGTATATTAGGTCTCGCGTAACGAGTCTCTGTTGACAAAAAATGCTGATTTTTTTTTTCAATCGTAAAAAGAGTTAACGACTTTATGCGTATAAATTCTTTACTGAAAAGGATAATCGAATAAAGTTTAATGCATTTTACGGCGATATAAAAACTATTATGGAGGGTATTGTAGGGCAGGGAGTAACGCAAAATGTAAAATGGATTTTGATAAGTCACCATGTTTTAATGTTCTTGACAATTGTTAATTTTAACATTAAAATTGCTATGAAATAAATTATTCAATATACTAGAAACAATTTTTTTTATCAATTATTATAATTTTTCTTATACATAAATAAAAAAAAAACTTGCCAAAGTTACAACACTTAAGCCATCAAACCCTATACACACTCAGCGCAAAAAATCACCGTCAAAATCAAGCCCGTCCCTTCCGACGAACGTCGGCGAGAACAAAGGCGTCCCCCGCCGGAACAATCTATTCTAAATCCAGCGCTCGTTTTCAGGCATCCCTTATGCCCTCCATCAAGCGGGCTTCGGCCTGGGAATGGCCCTTCTGGTCGTCGTGGCCATTCTGACCGACTACTCCCTCATCCTCATGGTCAGGAGCGGACATCTGTGCGGGGAGATGAGCTATCAAGGCCTCATGCGAGCGAGCTTCGGTCGGCCCGGATTTTACATACTCACCGCCCTCCAGTTCATGTATCCCTTCATCGGTACGTCTTTTTTGTGGATTTATGCTTCGGCGGTTCGGCTTTTGATTCGCGGCGAAAAATAGGCTGTATTTGTTATAATAAATGGATTTGCGAAGTGAATGAAGAATATTTTTTTGTGCGCGCGAAAAAGTTAAAAAAATCTCTATGAATTTATATCCGACTTATTTAAATAATTTCAATCTGAATTCATATGGAGAGTTCATGCATATGAATATTTCGCGCGCTAATGGCATGTGCAGTTACTTATTCATAGTCTCTGACATTCAGTAGAAACAGATCGATACAGTCAGACACATAATTTCAGAATAAATTGATAGCCAAAGCGGTATTTGCACGATTATTAGATTGTTTGTAGCACAGAAAATTTATAAAATAACGATTCCATTCTGCTTCCTCGACTTTTTCGAAACCAATCAACGGACGAAGAATCGCGATTTCGCCAAACTCCCCAACCTTCACCCAGACTACATCCGAAACCCGAGAACTAACAAACAAGCGAACTTTCTCGATCACCTCGCGCTCTCACCTCGCAACTATCGATTCTGGCAAACTCCTCCGCTCCTCCGCCAGAATCAATGTATCCTTCGAAATAAAAAAGAAAAGAACAACAATCAATCCCCGCAGCGATGGTGTCGTACAACGTGGTGGTGGGCGACACGGTGACGAAGGTGCTGATCCGCGTGACCGGCCTGGACCCGGACAGCTTCCTGGTGCGACGCGAGTTCGTCATCTTCCTGGCGACGCTCCTCGTCGTCATTCCGCTCTGCCTCTACAGGAACGTCGCCCGGCTCGCCAAGATCTCCTTCCTCTCGCTCGTCTGCGTCGGATTCATTCTGCTCGCCATCTTCATAAGAATGGAATCCATGTCCAGTATTGTGTAAGTTTTAAGGGGCGCTCTTTTATTGTATACGGTTTAATGGAAATTTTTGGTTTCGAGAATTTCTTAATAACGTCGACTTTTATTGCGTTTATTTTGTTGTTGTTTTTTTTTCGAAAATGGAATGTTTTAATCTCGTAAAATAATTTTCATTTTTAATCTCTTTTATTAGAGTTTGTTTTCAGCTCTTGACCTAGAAAGATATTTGCATGTTAAATAAAAAAGTTTTAAAAAATTTTTATTCTCACTTTATTGTATTATTTATGTATTTTTTTTTTTTTTTTAAGTAAATAAAAATTATCCAAAGTAATGCTAACTTGTAGTTAACCTAGAAATGCGAAAGCCACAAAGATCAATGCGTAAGATAAATTCTTAAAGCAACGTTTAATTCAATCTTGAAACATCACTTTTAAATTAGAGTTTTAAATACTTAATTTTATCATTTCCTTACTGTTTGCTCGATTAAAAAAGATTGCGTCTTATACCAGTATAACAATGTGCGGTACTTCGTATCGATCCACAAAAGGTCTGAGCTTACAAATCTCGAACCCGCGTCATCTCTCTCAAGAAAAATCTTTAACTGTTCCGAAAAACTTCGCAATTCTCGGCGACTCAAAACGTCCACCTCTCCCAAAATACAAAGATTCATCCAAACATCCCAGAAACGAAAAGCCTACATCCTTCTCTCTTCGTCCGCAGGCCGTCGCACGAGAACAGCTGGCGCTTCGGCAACCTCGCCGGCATCGTGCCGGCGGTGGGCATAATGGCCTTCGCTTTCATGTGCCACCACAACACCTTCCTGATCTACGGCTCGATCGAGCGGGCGACCCAGGAGAAGTGGGACGTCGTCACGCACTGGTCCCTCTTCACGTCCTTCCTCATCGCGGCGGCCTTCGGCATCGCCGGTTACGCCACCTTCACCGGCTACGTGCAGGGCGACCTCATGGAGAACTACTGCTGGACCGACGATCTCATGAACTTCTCCAGGATCATGTTCAGCGGCACGATTCTCCTCACGTTTCCCATCGAATGCTTCGTCACTAGGGAGGTGGGTGTGCTTTTTCAGTTTTGTTTTTGATGCAAATGAAGGTTGGTACTTGAATTTTGTAAGGGTTTTAATTGACGCACTTTTTTCCATTGGAGGGTAGAGTTGGGCTGCTGGGGAGGGCTGTAAATTTTGCGTTTATGGTCGGAGGAAAGGGTTTATTTCTTTCGAAAGAGAAGATTAATGGGGCAGTTGGAAATAGAGGCTGCTTCTTATCCATTTTAATTGAAAAAGCTTTTAAGTGAAATTACCGAAGTAACGCGCGTATTAAAAATAGAATTAAAGTAATTAAATTAAATGTGCAAATTAACAGTTAACGCGTCTCAAATTTGAATTCACAAATTGATACCATTCAATGAGAAACTTCCACCGTATTTCAAGCCATCTTTTTTCAATTAAAATATTCTTCATTAAATCATTTCATACTATCGAAAAAAATAAACTTTAATCCTGCAGCACCTTTCTACAATTCAACACAATCTCTCCAATTTCCACGAAAGCAATTTTACCCGCAACACTTAATCCCCCCAGGTAATAATGACAGCAATCCGAGGCACGGACGAAGTGGAGAACCACGACGCCTACATCGCGGGCTCCGACCGCAAGTACCTGATCATCACCATGGCCATAATCTCGGTGGCCTACCTGATCTCCATGTCGACCGACTGCCTGGGCATCGTCCTCGAGCTGAACGGCATCCTGGCCGCGGTGCCCCTGGCCTACATCCTCCCGGCCCTCTGCTACCTCCGCCTGGAGGAGGGGCCCGTCCTGTCGCGCAAGAAGCTCCCGGCTCTGGGCCTGCTCGTCGCCGGCGTCTTCGCCGCCGCGTCCGGACTGCTGCTGCTGATCTTCAACGATCAGTCGTCCGCCTCCTGCGTCCACGGGGGAGTCATGGCGTACTGTCAGCCCGGGAACACGACCGTCGTCTCCTCCACCACGGCGGCGGCCACGACCGCGGCCACGACGCTCGCGAGCAAAGCCACGACGGCGGCGACGACAGTCGTAACCAAAACCACGACGTTAGCCACGACGATCGTCACCGAAGCTACGACGGCAGCTGCAACGGTCTCGTCGACTCTAGCTTCTTCCGCCGCGACGGCAGCTTCGATCGCCACCTCGACGGCTCTACCGAGATAAACCAGCTGCGGATCTAGGATTTACTTGAAAAATAATGGGCCCGTCGGGCCCGAATGTGGATTGATTATCCAGGTTTTTTTTTTTTTTTTTGAACGGTTGGCCAAAGCTATACAGAGGTGAATTCAGGTGCTGTCTCGCTTTCTAGGCGTTTCTTTGCGATCATCACGCGATGCTGCGGCTTCTTGCGTTTATTGATTTACGCCGATTTATATACCGTATTGCGGGCCTTTTTTTTTTATAATATATATTTTCATGCGTCGAGTCTTACTGCTGAATTATTGTGCGGCTGAAAAGGTTCTTACGAGACCAGTACGTCATCGGCTTGAATTAATTTTTTTTCAACTTTTTTACTAAAACATTTTTTTATTTATGTATTCAGAATTTGGGGAATTTATTTCCCACGAGTAAAGAAAGCAAAAGATTTTTTCGATTACTAAAAAGATTAAAAATGGAAAAGTTTTATAGATTGTTCTTGTTTATAATTATTATCGTTATTTTTTAAGATTTTTATTTTTAAATGTTTTATTAACTAAAAAAATTGTTTCTAATGAATTGATTATTATTAACACTTGAAAATAGGCTTGAAAAAAAGCTGAAACAACTAATAAACTTTTCTTTATAATGACGTCGTTTTAAAATTAATTTTTATTATTTCTTTTGGCTTTATTGCGAATAAATTTATATATATCTTGGTAGAAATTTCGCAAAGTTTTTAGCTGCTCTTTGACCATCGAATTCATAAATTATTTACAACTTGTTAATTTTCTACCAGGAATATACAAAAAGTCATTTTGTACTAAACCCGATGAAAGTAAAATGAAGTTTAGATAAAATCACGTACAAGTTCAATTACAATTGACATCTGCTATCAATCATCGTGTCCTCGAGAGCTTATTCTAGAAAGTAAATAAAATATTATCCACATTGTAACAAAGTAATCAAGTCAGAACCTGTTTAGCTTCATTAGCTTCATTTTAGCTTAAATTTGTAAACGTAACAATTCGATAATTTCAACCTGTCTGTTTCTAAATATTTAAATCTTGGTTTCGTAACGGTATTTCCTAGGTGTGTACATTGTAGACAAGTTATTTATTTCTTAGGTAATTGTTATTTATTAGAGTTTAATGGGTACTTCGATGAAGCAAACACTGATCGATCGAATATAAAAAACGAAACAATCACGAGTAGGAAAGGTGTAATGCACTTGCAGTTTGTTAAGAAAATTATGCGATTATTAAGATAATTTGTGACGGACAATATTTTTCGTGTCAAAATATAAGATTTTTATATTATAAGTGCTTTCTTATACTTTTGTAGAATCCACGTCTTCGATCGTTTTTTTCCAATTTCAAAAAAGAATCTTAAATGTGTTCGAATGTAAGGATGAGCATTTTTTTAAATAAGAAGGAAAGCCAAGCAATTGAACAAATAAAAATGTTGAAAATCTTCGACCAGTTTCGAAACTGTTGGAATTTAGAAAATATATTAAGAGACATTATATAAAAATTATATATACATAGCCATCTAATTTTTGCCCATTGGATTCTGGTCGACCAAACAGAAACTATTTTTCTGCGTAGAGGAATCCAGTCAGTTTCTTCGGAAATTCTATTCGATATAATATAAAAATCTATGTAAAACAATCGAGTTTTAAGAAAGCTTTAATGGAAAACCCAAAGAGACCACGCGAAGAAAGTATTTAGAGCACAAATATTTCAAGCTTCTAAAACAATTTTTCGATATATAAAATTTCACTACTTCTCAGTGTCGATATTTATAAGGATATTCATAACTTACATAAACTACCCAAAACAATAAATTCGTCACTTTATGAATAACTGAAACTGCATATGATATATGAATATATATAATATAATGTTTTTCATTTCATTGCTTTATATACGAGTGTAACAGGAATTTCAACGCGAAACTTGTCAAAAAAAGGTTTGCTTTGTGTTTTCAACAATTTCTTTAATATTATATTGATCTATATTAATAAATTTGCTATTGAAATTTTAAGCGCGCATAAACCTTTAGAGAAAGTTTAAAAAAACAATCATTTTACGTCTATAATTAGACTCAAAAAGCGCGGGATTAACGTTCCTCAAGATAAAAATATTATAGGAGCTGTTGTTGACGATTAGAGAATCAAAGAAAAATATATAGAATATAATTGTATCATAAATAAGAAAAAAAAATATCTTTAAACGTGAAGTGCAACTTTTAATAAAAAGACTTGTTCGGGCCGCTTCTTAGATTAATTTATTCAAAAAAAGTTGCTTTAGTGTCTCTAGTTTTCTAAATATACAAACTACCGTCGACTGTGATTTTATTTTTCGAATGTATTAATTTTTTACAAGATACATTTAATAAAATATATTATATTTCATATGAAGAAATAAATGTGTTACAATTATATCAAAAATATATATTGATGAGAGAAACGCAAATATGTAAATAAATACATTGCAGAAGAGCCTAAATATATTATATGTGTATATAACTAAATATTTATTATATTTCTTTTAATATAATTTCATTAATATGCAGCAAACATCAAATCTGTCAGGATGAAATTGATTTAAAAGGCCAACTATAATTTTGTAAAAGCAGCAAATAAATGGATTAAACAAATTGAAGATCGAATAATGGATAATAGCAAAATAAAGCCTATGTAATAATGAAAACTTAAAAATGGCCAGACCATTTTTACTCTGTGATAGTTTATCTGGATTTAAAGCGAGTTATAAATTGAAGTAACTATAATGATGTATGTTATAATTGTAAGTTTACCTCATCCGACGTGTAATCTGTAAATAAAACGAATTTACAGCCACATTTCAAGTTTATCATTTGTCTCCTTGTAAAATTCACTTATTAGTATGTAATCTTCGACAATAAAGCGACTATCTTGTCATTAAACACTTTTTATTATTCAGCATAATTAAAAATTGATAAATGTAAGAATACTTTTTTTCTTTAAGATTTTCTATTAATTTATTTATACATATTACGACAGAAAATAATTTTATTATTTTATTATCAAATTAGAAATATTAATTTTAATTACTACATTAGTCTTATTTATATAAATGAATTTCTTCTATTTTAATATTATTAACATTTGATTTTTATTATATAATTACTATTTTTTCTACCATTTAAATAAAGTTTCGAATTATTTCCATGCAATTATTGTAATGTATCAGTAAGTCTTTATTCAAATAAGTTGCATTTGGCGCTAAACTAAAAATCTCCACGTCTAGTAACTATCCTGCACTGAAAAACCCCAGGACCTGACAACGATGCACTTCCTAGAAACAAATGCACAACAAGAAAATGAGATGACAAGCATCAACGTGAGTGCAGCACGCGCACGTAAACAAAGCATTAGCTCGTTAGATATATTTATTTGTACTTTTCCCCTACCACAGGAACAGGAAGCAAAAGTTGTTTGTGATGAAAGAGGTTTTATCATTGTCGACGATCGACCGTTTCTCTGTTTGTGGCTTTTGATAAGCGTTATCCATCATCAATTTCATTCCACTTTATTCCATGCCGCAAGAAAAATCTCTTGACAGTATTATGCGACGTAAGTTTTCCTTCTCGAGACTAGCGGTAAAAAGGTTCTACTGTTAACAAGCGCTTTTTTTCTTTGTGTTTAGAGAACACTATGCGGATCGTCGCGCTTCTCCTAGTTATTGGACTGCTAAATTCGGTGGTTGGGCTTGTAAAGTACCAGCCTGAGGGGGTGCATATTGCTTATGGAGGTAAGTGCTTTATTCGTTTTAATTAATTTTAAAACGTTGCATTTAAGCGTCATTTAAAAGTAGTGATGTACATAAATTTAAAAGGAATGTAAATGAGTTCTTTTAATTTACATACATTTTAAATTGAAATTATTTTATTATTTAAATTGTTCTTCTTTCTTTGTATTAAAAAATTTATTAGACAATTTATTGTTAAAGTATTATTATTAAATATTTTGGCTTTTTATTATCCTAATATTGTGGATTTTGTTAATTCGTAATACTATATTTAAATAGTAAATTTTCAAAGACACTGGAAATTCTAAGTTTTTGCTTTCATATCTGATTTATAAAAAAATAAAATTTTAGAGAATCCTCATGACATTGTTGTAACATGGAGTACAAGACAAGAAACAGAAGAATCTATTGTTGAATATGGTATAGGAGGTTTTGCATTAACAGCTTATGGAAATTCAACCCTTTTTGTTGATGGAGGACCAAAAAAACACAAGCAATACATACACAGAGTATGGTTAAAAAATTTATCACCCAGTAGTAAATATGGTAAATATTATTTGTTTAAAATTTTTCACAAATAAGTTTCTTACCTTTATAAATTACTTTAGTTTTTCTCTTATAAGATTTTAAATAAAAACCAGTGATTGCAGCATGTTTATATTATAATTTTGTAATTTTGTTTTCCAGTTTATCACTGTGGCAGCAACCTTGGCTGGTCAGATATTTTCTTTTTTACCAGTTCCCCAGACGATTCTGACAATTGGGCTCCTCATGTCGTCATATTTGGTGACATGGGAAATGAAAATGCTCAAAGTTTACCAAGGCTTCAACAAGAAACTCAAAGAGGAATGTATGATGCTGCCATTCACGTAGGTGATTTTGCCTATGATATGAACACTCATGAAGCCAGAGTTGGAGATGAATTTATGAAACAAATACAAGAAGTTGCTGCTTATCTACCTTACATGACTGTTCCTGGAAATCACGAGGAAAAATACAATTTTAGCAATTACAGGTATGCAAAGACAAAGCACCTTATAATCTCATTTAATACTTGTTAAAAGTTATCTTATCTAATTGGAAATTGTTTATCAGGGCTAGATTTACAATGCCTGGAAATTTTGAAGGATTATGGTATAGCTTTAACATGGGACCTGTGCACTTTGTAGCTATTGAAACTGAAGCTTATTATTTTCTAAATTATGGAATTAAGCAGCTTGTTAAACAATACGAATGGCTGGATAGTGATTTGACAGAAGCCAATAAACCTGAAAATAGGTAAATAACCTCTTAAAACAACCAATTCTTTCAATTAGTTATGCACGTGTAACATGTTTTTTTAATTTTATAGAGCTAAAAGACCGTGGATAATTACTTTTGGCCACAGACCAATGTACTGTAGTAACGAAAATTCAGACGATTGCACAAATCACCAGACACTAGTCAGAGTAGGTCTCCCATTCTTTAACTGGTTTGGTTTAGAAGATCTATTCTTTAAGCACAAAGTAGACCTGCAACTCTGGGCGCACGAGCATAGCTATGAACGCTTGTGGCCCTTATACCAATATAATGTATATAACGGTAGCTACGAGGCTCCGTACACGAATTACAAGGCTCCCGTGCACATCGTCACTGGTTCTGCAGGCTGCAAAGAAGGACGCGAGAAATTTATTAAGCATAGGCCACTGTGGTCCGCTTTTCGTAGCTCAGACTACGGATTTACAAGGCTCAAAGCTTACAACCGCACGCACTTATATTTGGAACAAGTCTCGGACGATAAAGAAGGCGAAGTCATTGACAGAGTTTGGTTGATTAAGGATAATCCTCTACCAAATTACGTGGTACCTGAAGTATGATACAAAATATCATAACTGTATTATTAATACTTAAGGTTGGACATTTAAAAATGAGCATAATAAGTGTGATTTTTATCACCTTGAGACTGTGATTTTAAATTCTATAATAAATAAAGTAATAATTTTATCATGTTAATTGTTTCTTACTTATTTTTTAACAATACAGAAAATCACTTTATTTAACAGTGCTATTTTTTATTTATAAAGGAAAAGATTAAATTATCGGTTCAATTCATACGGGAATCATTATTTTTCTATATAAATTATTCCTTTTTTAATTTAATTACTTGGTAAGTTGGATGGAAGTTGTAGGATTGGATATTTAAAGAAATGAACAGTTTTTAATAATAATAATAATATTTTACTTATAAATGTCATTTGTAAAAGGCGATTTCGCGCAATTCTTTTTATTAATGTACAAATTACTCGATTGCAGCCATGGCCCTTTTTGCGCAAGCAGTTGTAAAATGAAAAACAAAGTATGTTTTCGTTGATTAGAGAGAAAAAATGATGTTTGAATGGACTATATCTTACAATTAAGAAATAGAGTAGTCTTAAAACTTTAACTAAATCAATCGTTTTAAAAATATTTATATATATTTATATATATTTATATATAGATTACAATTATTACCACTGAAATAATACTTAAAGACTTGTTGTAAAACAATCATTCAGTTGTAATATAAAATTATTGTACTTACTACATAAAAAGTTTTAATTTACTTGATAACAGTATTAAAAAAATCAGCATCACTAATGGAAATCGATCGGTAGTTCTTTTAAAGAAACAACATATAACTAAAAACCCACACAATTAATCAACATATAATTAACGAAATTACGTGTATAAGCAAATTGATTTAATAAAATTTCAAGACGACTCTTCTGCTATGAAGTTTAGCACAGGGTGATCGTATAATTAGCCTACCACTCGGAGGATATGTTTTTAAAAATATCTACTTGATGAGCTGTAAAGCATCACAGACCTGTAAAAGGCGATACTCCAGTCGATCATTATCCCTGATTAGAAAATTGAATTGAGTACAATTGCAAGCATTAAAAAAAACGTTTGAAATTCGTCTATTTCTAGTTTAATTTTTGTCAAGGTTAATCCCTAAATTACGACTGATGGATACTTATTTACAATTACCGATCAATCGCCCGACAATCTTTCTCAGCGCCGTAGAAAAAAATAGAATTAATTATCATTTTGAGCCAATTAAATTGTATGTACAATTTTGAAAACTATCAGTAAAAAAATACATAATAAAAACAATGATTTGACGCAAATTTTCCCTGATCTAATTTATAAAATCTTTATCGTTCACAAGCACATAGCCGGGACGTTAACCTCGACAAAAAGGAACAACCAAAAGGAAGAAAAAAGTAGTATCGAGCTCTCCCACCCTTAGATCAATGTCACTTTCTAACCAGGAAGCACACAGTCGTCGAAATGTACAACAAGCGTCCTCTTTCTCTCACCCCTACTCTCTCCATCCACCACCGAGTCCGAGGCAACTATCCGATTCATCCGATCACACGTACCAAAGCACAAGCCGGGGATGAGCGACTACGGCGCTGTCAGTGATTGATGGAGACGACGGAGGAGGTCGAGTGACTCTCTTGGTAAGAGAACTGAGGGAAATGTTCTTGTTCTTCGACAATGGAGTTGAGGCCACCACCGCTGCCCAGGACGCCCTGGTCTGGTGGGGTGAGCTCGACGCTTTCACCTGTGAATTCACTGTCGAAGTAACGAGTGTCCGTGTCCGAGGACACCTGCGGCTTGAACGGTGGTGGGATCTTCTTCTGAACTAGATCCTGCCAGTCTATCGACGAGAAGAACGCATGCTCCATTATCTCCTTCGCGTCATTCGGTCCGCCACCAAGTCTTCTGCTTGGATCCTTTACTAATAAACCTGCAAGAAATATTTAATTGATCCAGAATAATTTTACAGAGAGTTAATGTTTTAATTATTATTTGAATAAATAATATTACGGGTAGACGTCAAAGAAATTTTCTTGAGCTAAATAAACTTTTTTTTAAATTGAGTTTATTAATTTTTTTAAGCGAAATAATTATTCGACTAATTCAAATGAAATTTAATATTTAACAAAAATCAGTTAAATTATGTAATATTGATTTATAGCATCTTAAAGATTCTGACATGATTGATATTAATCCCATTTAGTGGAAATGTTTCCACTATTATACGGATTTTCCGAACTTCAAGATTTCCTACTGAATTCTTGGATTTTCCAAACAATGGATTTATAAATTTATTATTAAGAAAATCATAAAAATTATGCATACAGTCAATAAATTTCTGTTAAGTAACAATAATATATTTTTATGTAACAATTATAACTTACCTCCTAACATATCTTTAGCTTCATTACTAATATTTTTAGGAAATCTCACGGCCTCTAAAAGTATTAGAGTAAAAAGCTTTTCATGATCTTTGTTATAAAATGGAAGTCTTCCGCACATCATTTCGTACATAACAACGCCTACACCCCACCAATCCACCGCTCTACCGTAATCGTTGTCCTCTAAAACTTCTGGAGCTAAATATTCCGGAGTCCCGCAGAACGTTTTCGTCGTTCTTCCTGCATGAGTCATAATACGTTAGTAGATCCACAATATTATGCTTTATAAGGAAAAAAATTAAATTTTTATACAGACTATAAATAAACATCTCATACCGTATGTTATATCCTCTTTACAAAGTCCAAAGTCGGCAATTTT
This sequence comes from Ormyrus labotus, assembly GCA_035582975.1. Taxonomy (NCBI): domain Eukaryota; kingdom Metazoa; phylum Arthropoda; class Insecta; order Hymenoptera; family Ormyridae; genus Ormyrus; species Ormyrus labotus. The sequence goes on along the minus strand of JAWWEO010000001.1, from coordinate 29,795,905 downwards.
GATATGACCATCTTTATCGAGCAACAGATTTTCGAGTTTCAAATCTCGGTAAATAATTCCTTGCGAGTGCAAGTAACCAAGCGCCGAAATAATTTCTGCTCCATAAAATCTAGTTCTGTCTTCGGAAAAAACGCGCGTTCGACTTAAATGAAAGAATAATTCACCTCCATTGACGTACTCCATTACAAAACAAAGTCTATCTGCAGTTTGAAAACTATATTTCAAGGACTAAAGGAAAGAAAAAAATACATTAATTTTATTAAAGTAAAACGAGAAATTTGTAATTTGTTAAAAACAACCTACTATTAAAAATGGATGACTGGTGGTTCTTAAAACTCTATTTTCTGTTAATGTGTGCGCTACTTCGTCTTTTTGAATGATCACTTCTTTCTTTAGAATTTTAATAGCATACAAATGACCTGTACCTTTTTCTCTACATAGGATTACTTTACCAAATGTGCCTTTACCCAAAACTTTTAAAAATTCAAAGTTCTCAAGGGTCTAGAAAAAATTGGATTAAAAAGTTTAATACAAATAATCTATTAAAAGCATCTCATTAAATAGACTTTTCATGCACTTACGACTTTCTTTTTTCCTGTAGTTTTACTATTTGATGTGCCTTGAACACTAAACTTGGCGGAAAGCATTTCATCAAAAGTTCCTCCATCATTAGAGACAAGACTAAAAGAACCACAAGAATCAGATCTCCCCCCTCCTGTAGATTCCATATCTACATCTTCTGACGAAGAAGATTGTTGCATTTGAGAAGGAGCTTGTTGTTGAGTTTGCTCTTCATTAGCAAGTCTATCTGCCACGTATCTAGCAATCAAGAAAATTGTTTATGAATACCAAATACAATTACTTTGACCCACTTAATACTTTTGAATAAATAAATTTGCCTTGCTTTTGAAATTTTTAAATATATAAATAATCTAAGTTTAATCAGCTTCATAAATAATTTTATAAAAATTAAAAGTATCTTAAAAAAAGTTAAATTTTAATTACTTAATAGCAGTAACCCAATCTTGTCTTTCTTGTTCTGTTTCAACGTGAAATGTTCTCTCAATGACTGTTGTCCATTGTAAACCTCTGATCACAAATGTGAAAGGCTTGGGTCTATCAACTGACATAATTTGACACCCCCGAACGGTAAAATTGTTCAAGGGTTGTGCAGCTGCTGCCATTTGTTGATCAGGTTTTGCTTTAAAACCAACCAACGTTCCATCATCTCTCAATACAAAATATCTAGATCTCCAATTTTTTATATGTTCACCTGCAATTTCAGAAAAATGCAAAATTTTATTTGAATTCCTTCAAACAAATGGTCATACTAAGTATATACTGCTCATACTAAGTAGTCCAGTAAACAATGTAAGCAATTATTAAACATTCTTGTCAAATTTTAATTATTGAAAATAAATTGAAGATGACAGAGCAAGAAATGTTTTCAATACTTTAAAGCTAACGTAAGCAAATCTAATCACCAATAATTTATTTAAGTAATGTCAAATAGTTGTATACATAATAAATATTTTGTATTTTGATTTGTTCAATTTCTTGCAACAAAATACTAAAATTAACATAACCTACTGAGCATAAATTTCTTTGAGAACTGGTCAGATCAACCATTAATGTATTCTATATTTAGTATCATCATTACTTATTATTTTCAAATAAACATAAGGAGCATTAACTTAGAAATTGTATTAAATTATAATGCAATTTCTAAGATATTCATTACAAAATAACATTTAAAAAAATACATTTTGTGAAACCATTTAAAATTTAAACTTCAATGCTTATGGTTATGTATTGTATTTTTATAATATTGTGGAAAATTTTTGTTATGCATATAATCAAGCTATTGTAGAAGTCTATTTTTATGTACAAAAATAGATTCTCAATTGTTTTAAAATAAGATAAATTAGTTTAATTGAGTTATAAATAAATAAAAAAATTATTAATAATTTAAAAAATAAATAAATTTAATTTATTTATTTTTTAATTTAACCTTGTTTTTTTTAACAGAGCAAATTTAATTAGCGTTGCCAAAAATATGTTCTAATTTTTCCAAAAATAACAAAACGTACTAAAATAATTATATGCTATAAAAAGTTATTAAAATGAGATAATAAAAAGATAAAAAGAATATAACATCAATAATTAGTGAATGTTATACAATACAGGAAACACATATAAGTTCTTATTGTCACTATTGAGTGTATATCAGGCAAATCAATATAAACAATAATATTTATATTTATTTTATTAACATCAAATTTAAACCACTAAATGTGAAGGTACTTTCTATTGTCTCTAGATTTACTGCAATAAATTATAAGAAATGAATGTTTCTTTTCGTTAAATAAATAAAAATAAATAATGATAAAAAATCTGAATTTTGTCAATGATTGTTCAAAATATCCTACAAAAGATGTAATATTTTTTTAGCTTTCTCTTCAAAGAAATTGTTTAAAATCATTAATCTAAGGCAAATTAAGCTGCAGTAAAGGCAGTTAAAAACAAAGTGTCCGAACCCAAAATGCCCAACCAAACTCCCTGTCCATCCACCAGATAAAAGCCCCATAGCAAAAGAAAGCATGCTCCTACCGCGTTTCTGGAGCCAGCCCTCCTTGACGACCCTTTGGCTGGCGCCGGACGGGGCGACACTCATCGCGGCGTCGCTCATGACGTCTTCCTGCCTCTAGCGAACGACGCAATTAACGGAGCAAAATTCGAGATTATTAAACTCTCTCTTGCAGGTAGCGGCGGCGGAGAGACTTTGGAAGCGGCTGGCGGCTACGGGTTGTTCTCGTCCATCGTCGTCGGCGGGGAGGTTGGTTAGGTAACGAAGAGCTCCTGCTGCGCCTGGGGACGACGCTGCACGTGGCGCTTTTTGGTCACGTGACGGCGGCGACTGGGTCCGGAAAGAGTTTATTAATAATAATCGGCGAGCGGCTGCTTTGACGGCGACGCGAGCACTGATGCACCGAAGTCTTTGAGGTTAGTACTGACGTTAGACGTTTGGTACCAGCGTGAGGTGATGTCGAATTTCCACGCCAGGGGGACTTTGAAGGCTGAATTTGGGAATTTAGGAAAACTTTTTTTACGCGTCGGGAAAACACGACGGGAACGGGAAGTGAGTTTTGTGTTTGTTTTGGGATTTAATTTTCGGCCGCCATTAGGTATCCGGGTTTGAGAGAGAGTATTTGTTTACTTACTTGAAAAGGGAGGGCGGTTTATTTACCAGGATATAGAGCATCGATAATGATTCTCAATGTCACAAATAGTATATAGTACACAACATGTTTTTGAAAACAGATACTGATTATGAACTTTATGGCGTTAATAGATTTGCAAAGATCGGTTTTGCTTCAAAACATTATTTAATACTATTAAAATTGTGTAAATAAAAATTGAAATTTACTATACTTTTAAGGAAATTTAGAAAAGTATATATTTTCACTATATTTTTTAATCGTAATAACTTTTAGCATAGGCATACGACCAAGCAAACAAAAATTTATAATTTCATTATTTATTCAGTTTGCGTATAAATTACGAAAGCGGTACGGTATATTGCGTGGAAAGGATTTCCCCGGTAGTGTGATTTATTAAAAAAAAAACCTAACTCACCCCAACTCCCCTCATGCATGAAAATCATTGTCCTCCGTAGAAGTCCATGTAGATTGCGTTTCGTATATGCTATAATGTATCGGTGAACCCTCCCTTTCAAACGCAAAAAAAAGCTGTATCATTTTTTACAGAAAAATCGGCACGACACGGATTTTCCAGTACAGTATTAATAAACAAAATCATTTGATTTCTCTTTCATTTGTTTATCTGAAGAAGAACGATCTTCATTTTCACCATGTCTATGATTTTCACTGTTCTTATCATTCTGAGAACATTTAATTAATGAAATCGAGACAACACGGTTTATTCCGTAGTATATTTCTATTAATAAATAAGGACTTAATAACAAACTTATAATCAGAGCGATTAAATTACTAAACGAATAAATTAAAAATCGAAATTTATTCACATCAAATATCTTAAAACTTTAACAAAAATAAAAAAACTAAAAATAAAATATTCTATAATATACATCAGCAACTGTATCATACGGTATTGATTAATACACGGTATCATTATCAGAGAAGCTATATTAGAATCTTCATCTTTAAAAATTCAAATCCACCCTTCCGATTCGGAATTATTCCTTATCAGACTTATCACCGCTCAAATTGGCGCGCAATCACTCGCGCATTCCTCTCTGAAAAAGGGGTCGCTGCAGGTCGAATTTTTGGCGACCTTCTGATGACATTCGCGATCGCACAGTTCGTTCGTCTGTGCCCGCGAAACAGTCGACTTCCACGGTCCGATCATCGACTGTCCTCATCCTCGTGCAACCGCGTCTTCGACCTCTGTGCGTCTTCCTTGAACATCGTTCGCAAGCTCTTCGTCTGGGAAGCAACTATGGCGCTCAACAAGCTCAGCATCGATAAAGTTGACCTTGCCGGCAAACGTGTACTCATCAGGTGAATTTACACGAATTAATGTTGAATGATCAAGATAATGAATATGTTATAAATGTGATTGGAATGATTAGAATTGTGAATGATTCGCATAAAGAATGTTTGCGGTTTTTAAGGTAGTAAGCGTGTGATTGGCTGTCGTTCTGAACTGAATGAGCGATATTGATGGTTTTATTTCTAATCGCGCCCTTTGCTATTTTTGATAGTGTTGAAGGTCTAGGTTGTGATTTTGTGAGTGTTGCATATAGATTGAGATCGGTTGAAAGAGATTTATAGATATTTGCTTCTTTTGAGATAGTTTAGAATATAGGTTTTGTCTGTAAGCTAACTGTACTAAAATCTGCAATGTACAGTAAGAATAAGCTATATTATAAAAAATATCAATAAAATAATCATCTATCATTATGATGATGAATGATAGTTTTAAAAAGATATTGCTAAGTTATTTATATATTGAGGAAAATTTTCAAATTCATAAAATTTCATTAATTGTATGAATTTGGAATTTTCTAAAGTATAAATTGTTCACAACTTACAATGATTTTAAAATTGAAAATTTGAAGAAGCTTTACTGAAGTAACTATAATTTTCAGAGTGGATTTCAACGTACCTCTTAAAGATGGAAAGGTTACAAACAACCAGCGAATTGCTGCAGCTATTGATACTATTAAGTATGCTTTGGATAAGAAAGCAAAATCTGTTGTATTGATGTCTCATTTGGGACGACCAGATGGAAACAAAAATCCCAAATACACTTTGAAGCCAGTTGTTGAGGAATTAAAGAAACTTTTGGGAAAAGATATTACATTTTTAGATGACTGTGTTGGATCTGCAGTTGAAGCTGCCTGTGCTGATCCAGCACCTGGATCTGTCATTCTTTTAGAAAATGTACGATTTTATGTTGAAGAGGAAGGCAAGGGTGTTGGTCCTGATGGTTCTAAAGTAAATAGCTAAATTGCATCATACACCATATGAGTTTGTAAAAATTGAATTAAATTACTTTATTTTTATTTAGATAAAAGCAGACCCATCTAAAGTCAAAGAATTCAGAGCATCTCTTAGGAAGCTTGGAGATGTTTATGTTAATGATGCATTTGGTACTGCCCACCGAGCCCACAGCTCAATGATGGGTGAAGGCTTTGACATCAGGGCCAGTGGTTTCCTTTTGAAGAAAGAGCTTCAGTACTTTGCTAAGGCTCTGGATGCACCTGAAAGACCATTTCTGGCTATCCTTGGTGGAGCCAAGGTAGCTGACAAAATTCAGCTGATCAATAATTTGCTGGATAAAGTCAATGAGATGATTATTGGTGGTGGTATGGCATACACATTTTTGAAGGTTCTCAAGGACATGAAGGTAAGAATTTTAATTTCAAAGTAAACGTAATTTTAATTTATTCTAAAACTTTTTTTGTATTTGTAGATTGGTAATTCCTTGTTTGATGCAGAAGGTGCAAAAATAGTCAAAGATCTCGTTGCTAAGGCTGAGAAAAATAAAGTTCAAATTCACTTGCCGGTAGATTTTGTAACAGCAGATAAATTTGCTGAAGATGCTGCTGCTGGCAGTGCTACTGTTGAAGAGGGAATTCCTGATGGTTGGATGGGTCTTGATGTTGGACCAAAATCCAGAGCATTGTTTGCAGGTAATGTATTATTTAGCTAAATAATTATTAGTATTTTAATACAAAAAAAAATTGTTAAAAACCACCATTCTTAAATAAACTAACAATTTCAGAGCCAATCAAGAGAGCCAAAGTTATTGTTTGGAACGGCCCAGCTGGAGTATTCGAGTTTGAGAAGTTTGCTGGCGGTACCAAGAGTTTAATGGACGAAGTCGTTGCAGCGACCGCACGAGGTGCAACGACAATCATTGGAGGTGGAGATACTGCGACTTGCGCTGCCAAGTGGAAAACCGAGGATAAAGTCAGTCATGTCAGCACTGGCGGTGGTGCGAGTTTAGAACTTTTGGAAGGCAAAGAACTACCTGGTGTAGCAGCTCTCTCTCCAGCGTAAAATAAACATTCATAAAATAAGTCGATATTAAGAGGCTATAGCGAATAGCCTATGTTAAATTAATGTAAAATAATACCAAATACATTCTTTGAACTATAAAATTTTGATTTAATCATTTTTTTTTTTGTAAATTAAGTAGTTTATATTTAACAAATTATGAATAAATATATCAATGTTGTCAATTATACTAGTATTTTAAAACAGTTTTTCGAATTATTCAAACACCTACTCTTCATTGAGCTACAATAAACACTGGTTGATAAAAATCGCAATGTGTCAAAATATATATTTGACGCTTCCTCTTGAAAACGGGCGTAACATTGACACATTTAACGTCAGATAATAATGTGTCCATGCACAACATTTTTGTTATATAAAAACGGATTTTCAAACACAACTTTTGTTTCACATAACAGTACAATTTTGGGACTCCTCTATTCCAGGTAAAGCGGCTGGCGTTACAGGATTTCCCTCCGAGTCAAGTTGAAACGGCGATTGTTCGCTAATTAAATCTTCCGGCGGTTGACCACAAGTTTGCATTTCTTGCATGAGTGCTAATGTATTTTCAAATCGCTTTTTCTTTATCGCGTCTTCTTTTTCAGATTCCATTTCATGACAAACCTAAAATCTTTCTTTAGCAATTACGTAATTCTCTACATGAAAGGCAAAAATGAGTTTTGTAAAATTACCTTTTGCATTAGATCTAACTGTTTTTCATACTTTGCTAAATCAGCAGGTGGTAAGGTTGCTCTTTTTTCTTCTAACCATGCTGGATATTTATCTACAAGGTCTTTTAAAGATGGATAGAGAAGTTCCTTGGATAATAAAGATTGCATCATGCCTTGCATGAAAGGGAAAATATCTGCTCCATCTTCTAATGAAGTTTGTCCAAACATTGCTGCTAAATCAGCTTCACTGATGTTTGGCATACTCTTCAATAAATAAATTGAAATCATACATTAACATTTTGAATATTTCTCTTATGTAATGAAAAATTTTTTTTATTTACCTGTAGATTTTCAGATGTGGCTGAGAGATCTTTTAATGCTTGATTAATTGCTGATTGAAAATCTGGATTGGCAGACTCTACTCCAGATACATCTCCAGACATTGCACCAGCAACAGTTTGGGCCATTTTTTTAAACGATTCTCCAAGTTCACTATTTGTCCCTATGATAAAATACAAGAATGTACAATTGAAGATTGTTCATTATGCTTTACTAAGTACCATTTTGCATCAGTTCTTCAAAGTTTCTCTGGAACTGATCTGCTGCTTGTTTAATAAAGTCATCTGTCCAAACTTCCTCAACTGTGACATCTTCTTTTGCTTCCTCTTTAGAAGTTGCCACTTCTGATGAGGACGAGTCATCTTCATTCTTTGTAGGTGCAGCTTTTGGAGGTTTGTCAAAGTCTTTCAGTGCACCTGAAATTTTTTTTGATAATTAGCAAAACTTATATAACCAACCTGTGACCTTATTCAACTCATTTTTTACATTTAAACCTATGCAAATCAAATTTACATCTATTTTAAACACAATTATTTTCTAAGTAACAATGACTCAGCGATTCATGAGTTGTCATTATGAAAATACAAAGGAAAGTTTTTTTCTCTGAAACAAAAAGTTAGGTTATGTTTGGGAAACACAGCACGCTATCCATTGTCGTTATCAAATATTTATTTATAAACATTTCTTAACGTCATACTTACTGTCCAGAAGTTCATGTAACTCAGAATCCTCCGCCTGATCCGCGACTTTTTTTTCTTCCGACATTCTATACTGGATGTTTTTGGAGCAATCAGCTGATCTCTCACCGTCTCGCCTGCGACGCGTAACTGAAAGAACAAAACTTGATGCGCATCAGAACCAGCAACCAGTCGCAACCTTGTTTTCGATACGCTTTTTTCTTGCGAGACTTAACGCAATTGCACCTCTTCAGAAAATTAATACTAAGTACTTAGTTTAGTATTGGAATGTTTTTTATTCGTAATGATGAGTACAAAGGTTGATTGCAAAATTAATTTACAATCAATTATGTCAACAATCTTATAAAATTGGTTTTTGATCGTGAAAATTTATTTGTGGGAGAATATAATTTAATTACAATAAAAATCATTTTTCTCGAATATATTAATTTTAATTTTGAAGAATAGTTTTTATTTCGGTAGTTTTTATTCAGCTATGCAAATATAAATTATCTTTCTTGTTCTACACCGTTGTCGGCGAAAATTTTGTCTAAAAGTTCTTTACATATATCTTCTCTGTCTATACTTTCTTCCTCTTTTGATTCTTTTAAATGTCTTTCTATGGTTTGTTTTAAACATAGTTCTGGGCGTCTGCATTCTTTTAATGCAGGAAAATAATTGTCATTTGTCAATCCATTAAGAACACTGAGTAGTTGTTCCCTAAAAATTTATTTAATATTTAGTATTGTTAATCTTTAAAAAAGTTATAAATGAACTAGAAAAAGAAAAGATACCTTGTTTCTGGAAGTAAAGAACCCATAGCTAGTAGTCCAGCTGCCTGTTCAATTAATCCCATTTTAATTAATGTTAATTTTAAATCATTTCCTCTATCTTTATTACATAAAGCTGATAATAAAAATGCAGATTTTATCTGTAATTTTTCTACTGGACTCTGGATAGCTCTCATTAAAACTGAAAAACCATCATTTACTTCCATGTGTCTTAATGCAATTGCATGTCCTCTTACAATACCTAAGAGTAAAATTTAATTTAGAATTTGTATTTTAAAGAGGATAAAAATGTTAAACAAAAATTAAATTAATTACATGAAACTGCATAAAGAGCCTTAATTCTTGCTTGATCTGATTGATCTGTGTCTACCATGTTTAATAATATTGGCATGAAGCCTGCTTCTAGAACTTTTTCTTGACAGAAAGGATTATTTTGTGTTAATTCAGCTATAACATTAGCACATCTTGCTCTAATTCCGTTGTGTGATGAATTAAGACATGGTCCAAAAATAGAGAATCCCCCAATTTTGTAGAAATCATTTGCTACATCCATACTATCTGCTCTATCTGCAATTCTGTCCAAAGCATCTTCATATTCTGTAGGGTCATCTTCATCCCTTAATTCTGATACATTGCGTAATAATTGTACATCCTTTTGTAATTCTTCAATTATGTTAATTGCCATTGAGGATAATGCATTATTAAGAAATCTTTTTCGCTAAAAAATTTAAAAGGAATATGTTAATTTAAGAAACAAATTATCAATATTCCAAAAATAAAGCACATACTTGTGATCACTTGTTAATAAAATAATCATTATTTCATATTTACCTCTTCGTCAATTGGTTGAAACGTGGGTGCACCAGGAGCATCTTCAGCTTTTGTGGCTTCCATAGCAAATCTCAGTAGACCTTGTAAATCTGTAGGTTGTCTTGGTTGATTGGAAAGAATTTCTGCTTGGCTATTATTACTCTGCATTCTGGGAGCTTCTATCGATAAAGGTCGAGCAGAACTATTGGATCCGTCAGTCTTATCTTGATCTGAAGTATGTTGTTGTGAATTTCTATAACCACAAAATATTAAATATCAGATTTTTGAAATAACTTTTTAATTCATTTTAAAATCTTAAATCATACTTGTCCATTTTTGATGTTTTCCTTGAATTTCCTGATTGCGATGCACCCATTAATAAAATAAACAATATTATTAGAGAAGAATCGTCATACCTAGTTGATAGGTAGTGAAAAGAAGAAGAAACTAATGAGTAAGCACACCTGTTTTCGAAACCAAATTTGGAACAGTACGCCCAACCTCTTGGATTTTGTCAGCTTCTCTCCACGCTCTAATAGGCTCGCATACAACTTCAACTTTTGGCAACTTATTTACGATATCATACGTAACTCATCGTTCTCTGACGCACGAATTTCTAGGTTAAGTTGCGTCAATAAGAAAAATATCAGGGGCCAGGCCAGTGCCAGGGCCGTGTGTACAAGCGATTTGCCCCCATTCAATGGGAATTTTACATTTTTGTAAAAAAATTTTAAAATGTATATTTTTAAATTAAATTTAAAACAATTGAATTTAAAAAAAAATAGATGATTAAAGGGAATTAAAGAATATAAAAGTAAAAAATAAAAGAAAGGTTTTAATTTAAAAATTCGATTTATTAAAAAATAAAAATAGTTATCTTAACAGTAGAAATATATTAAAAATTAATTTATAGTATAGGAATCTCAATCATTCTGTCCATCTATGCGTACAATGCTGATTTGTACATACATAGTAAAGTCTCATCTCTTCTTCAGCTCGTCGAGTCTGAGCTTGAAAGAATACTGCCTCTCGATGAGAACACTTTGGACAAGGATGTTCTTCAGTTCTTGGTAACGTAGGGTCTGATATTACATCTGCTACTATATGTGTCAATTCGCTAAAAAATAATGCAAACAATTAAAATATAACTATTTAGTTAAAAGTGAGTTTTAAAAAGTTCGTTTTTATTTTTAAATACTCACTCAATTTCGTGCATAATTTTGTTGACATATATGCAGCTGCTGTCCGCCAATGTTTTAAAATCGCAATTTCTGCACTGTAACAATAAAAAACCGATAAATCATTAGATTACAATCGAAGCTTCTTATATGTAAACATAACCTAAACATTTTTCATACTCAATTCTGAACGGATTCTGAATTAAAGAAGAAAATTTCTACTCACCGCATACATTAAGACTTTGTTCTCTTTATCTTCTTTGGGATATAACATGTTATTGCATTCTTGACAGAATTTAATTCCAACAAAACCAGGTCCGTCATCATGAGCTCCATCATAATTTCCCATTTTCGACATTTTTAAAATGTATTTAGTTTCTAAACTCCTTCTAGATAAATGCTATAGAAAAAGTTAGCGAAATTTAAATAAAATTCTTCGAAATAAAAGCGAAAAAACAGTGATAATCAAAAACACCTGTCGATAGTAACGCGCCGCATGTAATGCAGTTATGATCGAAGTTTACGCTTCTTCAAGACGCATTCTCAATGCTCCGACATACGGCCCGCGTCCATGTACATGCGCAATAATTCGGCGCAGTGCCAATAAACTTGTCAATATTTTTTTAAATCTTAAAAAATGTATCAGGAATTGGATTGGATTAAAAAATAATATAATTATTTTTTAAGTACAAAAAATATATTTAAAAAAATTACATTATGAAACTGTCTTACGATAAATATATATTAATGTTAAACTAATTCCTATACCTCCAACCAATAGAACATAATTTTTTTTATTAATATTATTTGACTCTGGTTTTTTTGACTGAAAAAATTAAGCATATTTTAAATAAGTTAAATCAGTTATTTATATTGTAATTATCTAAGAGTTATTTAGTCCTACCTGTATATACTCTAGGGCTACCTCCAATAGTTCTATTTCTTTCATTACAGATTTAGAAGCTATAACAAGCGCTTCAGAAATTCTTAAATTTTTATTTGGATCAATAAAATAATCCATTTTATTTTTCATCATTTGCAGTTGAAGGGTTTTCAAATATATTTCAATAACTTTCAGTTGTCTGTATTCACTGCCCAAGATTTTTGCTACATCTGCATATCTATAAATAGCAATCAAATTGAGTTTAATCAATAATCTAAATGATTCCAATTAAAGTACTACCTTGTCTTCTTTGAAGTATCACGTTTTCTTTTTAAATTAATGCATAACTGTTCGAATGAACTGTAGTCAAAGTTGTCACCTACATCTAAAGAATACAATAGTTAAGTTAGTAATTAAAAACTCCAGAATAAAAATGGTAATAGTATGACTAAGTATCTTACCTAAAATATGAAGATCTGGCTTTGTTAAATATTTCAAATCCTCCAAACTTATGTTTCTTTTTTTAAATTCAGTTAGGTTAGCGCCTAAACCTGTCAACAAAGAGGCAGTTTCTCTTGTAAAACCCAAAGGGTCTATCAACTCCATTGCAAATACGTTTTCTCATTTATCGTAGACTTTAAATATAATATAAAAATTCTTTAAATACTTAGTTAGTAAACTTTGACAAACAAAAATTTAGCATTATATAGACATAATATCACAATTCACTTGACAGCACGTGTTTGCTCTAGTGCTCGGAAGGAATGTAAACAAACACCGGCAAAACCACGTGACTTTTTTCGGAGAAAGTCAGTTTTTTCTTAAATCAAACCGGATATTTTTGTGCATTGCAAGACTCATTTTTTATGAAGGTTAAGATTTTTTGGATTAATTTTGCTGTTCACTTTCAATTTTATTCGAAAGCTTTGTAATAACTTTATAAATGATCTATTAAGCTATATTAATATCCTTTATTTCATAATTTAAATATATGTGTAACATAGTATAAAAAAAAATATTAATGTCATTAATATTAGAACCATTATTATATTCATTTTGCAAATTAAATCAGTTTTAAAAATAAGTCGCTGTTGCTATGGGAGCTTTCGAATCTAATGAGGGGTAAAGAGCGTGCGCGCATTTTTTTCTTCCGCGCAGCCACCCCCTCGCGTATGTGCGATAGCCCCGGGCTTCCAGGGGTATTTCTTTGTTTAAGGCTTGCTTCACGTTGTCTGAAACTTGGCGATCATTAATAAATCCGCAAGTTCTTTCAGCTTTTTCAGATGAACTTTTATTCAGATCCTTTTTCTAAAGAATTTTTGAGATCTCTATATAATTGAGCTAATTGGTTTTAGTGCAAAATATATGTATCAGGGTAGAGTCAGTACGGAATATTGAAGCAGTAAAATCTTTAATTTATAATTGTTTATTGTAAAATTCGGGATTATTGTAATTCTTTAACTTGATACTTTTCTAACTTGCGAGACTTATAATTTCACAATTGACAGAAAAAGAAATACAAAAACATTTTTAATTTCATGTTTCTTCATTTAATGCAGTGGTGCTGCTCAATTGAAACATTTTGAACATATTATTATATGCTACAATGCAAAGCTAAAAACCTGAAATTTGAAAGAAAAGATTATTTTTTTATTAGAAGATAATTTGAAAAAACATCTAGTTTGTGAAAATAATTTTGTCAGGATAATAGTAACTTAGAAAATACACAATTAATTTATAAATTAATTACGTATCTTTTGAAAACTCTGTAATCGTGTTTATATTTATACTAAATATAAATAATATTTATGTTTATAAATATTTGGCATTTTTAATTGATGCTCTCCAGTTTGTCAAAACTTGCTAAAAAGGTCAACCCAGCTTTTCACTTGCTCCCGCTCAATTAAACTGTGGAAGCCCATCATCAAAGGGAATGCAAGCTAGGCAGCAACATCGGCGCCATCGGCAGAGCTTTTCAAATTTCCAAAGCCGCTCGATCGATCCTAAAAAGCGCCGCCGGGCGCTGCCAGCGATCTTAGTTACAGCGAGCGCTGGAGCATCGGGCAACAGAGAGCAGCAGTCAGTGTGCTCAGGCCCAGGCGATGGCGTCCCCGGAGGAGCAGACGCCTGACGACACTGTCTGGGTGCCGCTCAGCCTCACTCTCGTCGAATATCCTAAAGGTAAGTGTTTCCTCGCAATGCCTCGAAACCGACTTGCACCTAACCTATGCCTGACAGCTGTATGCTTTGGAGGAGCTGTCGAGATCTCTGGGCTGGAATATGCTGCGCTGGCTTATCTCGAGACAGTTGTGTTCATACTATTGGTCAACGCTTATTGTGAATGGATAATTTTTTCAAGAATTATTATTTGTTTTAATTTTATAGGAGGCAGTATCTTTAGGGAAAATATATTGTTTATTTACTTCCTCATGACCTTTTGGCTGTAGTAAACATTGAAAAATTATGTATTTAGAGAGATACGTTTTTACAATTTGTTAATAAAGTCCAGATCTAAATTTAGAATATAACTTTTCAGTGAAAGAAATTTTAGATTAGGGTCAAGTGGATAGATTTTTTAATAGCATGTATGTTCAATATTGTGATACTTTATGCAAACCTCTGCTTATAAAAGAATATTTTTAAAAGTGGTTGTTTGGTTTTTTTATACTTGCTGAAAATATTACAATAATTTTGATTTAATTTTTTGCTTTCTATATACTTGCAGTCTTATAATTTATCCAGTTGAGATTATAAACCATTTTTCATTTTCTAATATAACTTTCTTTTTTATTTATTTTTTGCTACTACTTAAAAAGATCTTAAAATATCATTTTTTCAAAGATTAGATTGTATAAGTAAATAGAACATAATATAGTACCATCTTTTCAATAAAAATACATTTTTTATTTGATTTATTTATGCATTGTTTAAAAATTTTATCAGAAACTGTGTTAAATTAAATTCAAATTTAAGAAATACATTCTTCTTAATTACTATCATAAAACTAAATCTTGAAAAAATACTTAATTATTTCTTAGTATTTAATTAACATATTATAAAGGATTGATTAATTATATTATGTTTCTAATTTCTAGGAGATATTTTTGGAATGCTGTTAGCTTTAATAAGTCTGATGCCATTTGCTGTGCTAGCTGGATTTGCTACACTGATTCTTTTTAGACGAGATTTACATACAGTAAGATATTTCACTTAATAATACCGCAAGCAACAATTAAGATTAAATGATTAATGAAATAATTTATATATTTCTAGATTGCATTCTTTGGTGGTGTAACAGGCAATGAAATTGTCAATTTTTTATTAAAACATACCATTCAAGAAGCAAGACCTATGCGACGTGATACAGTATATTCAGAATATGGTATGCCATCCACACATGCTCAATTTATGTGGTTTTTTGCCGTCTACATGACCTTGTTTGTATTAATTAGGTAAATAAGTATTTCAGAAAAAAATGGACTGCTTTTCCATTCCTTATCCTTGTAAACCTTTTTCTAATATTAATAATTGATTTTAGATTGCATCAGAGTAGCAATAGTACCATATCTGAAAGATTTTGGCGTGTACTTATCATAGCAGTATGCATTGCTTCTGCTGGACTAGTAACTTATAGTAGAATCTATCTCCAGTATCATTCTCATTCTCAAGTACTCTGTGGAACGATTGTTGGTATAATTTTAGGCAGTATTTGGTTCATCATTGTTCATCTAGTTTTAACACCATTTTTCCCTGTGATTGTGTCATGGTAATTATATAATAATATGTAACATTTACTAATACATTTAAAATAAAAATTTGCAATAGTTCTAATTTTGAAGCAATACTAACATATCATTTAAAGTAAAAATGTAGTGTTTATTAAAATCTGCTAAACCTATTGCATAAAAATGAATTTTGAATATTTTATATTTTTATAAGTTGTTAATTTTTTTAAATTTCAGGAAACTTTCCGAATATTTACTTCTGCGAGACACTACACTTATACCAAATGTCCTGTGGTTTGAATATACCAACGTGCGCACAGAAGCAAGAGCACGTTCGCGAAAACTTGTTTCAATGAAATCCCAATGACGGCTGTTAGTCAATCAATGGACTGAAAGCAAGTAAATTCCAACTGAATTAACATTGCTATGTATATCATTAAGTAATGTCATTTTTAGTAAATCAACAGAGCAACGATGGTAAAATCATAGTATTAATCGACTCGTTGACTAGTTTGAATGAGAAAGATTAACTTTGTATGATTCTTTTGTAGGCCTGATCGACGAAGTATTTTACTTCGTCTCAAAGAAAAATAGGGAAAATTTGATACATATTTAAAGGATAACAGGGTCGCGAGAATTAAAAACATATGTTCATTAAAGCATAAACATTCTTTACTTTTTTTGGAAATATGTAATCCAACTTTGTATGCATAGATTTCTAATTTTAAAAACATTTTCCAGTACCAAGACATTTATTATTTTAAAGTGTAAATGTAGTTATGTTTGATAAATGACGTGAGTTTCCAATGGCCTAAATAGTTACTTATAGCAAAAAACAAATGAACATAAATCTTTGTATGAATAACTTTTATAATGGTATTTGAATGATTTTTTACGTGTTCAGTAGGTGATAATAATAAAAATACAGTAGAGTTTTAATTATAATGTGAATGTACAGTAGTGAAAGAAAATTAAAGATTTTTATATAAAATATTAAACGTTATAAATTTCCATCAGAATAAGCTGAATACTATAACGAAAAACGACGTTTTAAAATAATGTAAGAATGTTTATTTATGTTTTTCTTTAGCACATGTACAAGGATTAAAACATTGTAAATATAGTTTTTGCTCCGCCAATTATTTAAACTTATTTTCAATAAATGGGAACTCAGAGTAGATTGTAAAATATTCGTAATAGATTGTAAAATATGAATTTAATTATAAAGCAATTCATGCAAAATAATAAAGTAATAAAAGTATTAAACAATATTATTTTATAGTTACTTAATCTTCGTATACCTGCCATAATAATAATTCCATAAGACAACCTTGCCGCAACCTAGACAGATGAAGATGTCGACAGGCATACTTATACGTTGACGACACGCAGTTCTTTGAAGTCTTTTCTTTTAGGTGTTTTGGACTTATTGTTATTGTACATGAGTAGTAGTTATTATGGCCTAAGTTAAGTAAAAAAGGTCAAGGGAGATCATTGAAGAAGATCAGCAGTTACTCGTCGAAATCATCTGAAAAGCTTCCTGACTCGATAGGACCATTAAATATTTTCGGTCAATATTCATTTTATAGTGAGCCACTTCGTATCTTTACATGGCAATGTCAAATATATATCGTCCTATCCTAAGAAGCATTGTAGGAAGATATAAATTTTTAAAAAAACGTAAATTAATGCATAAAGTTTCGGCACATAGGATACCTGTAAACTAAAAAATTAAATAACGACGGGCCCGCCAGTATATTGTATTTATAAGAAAACGTACCTAGCTGTAGAAATTTTTCATAGATTTGAGTACTATTAGTAAATTTTCACTGCTTTCTGGTTTTTATATTTATTAGATAAAAAGAATGAAAAAAAAGTTGCTAGTTATTTCTGATTTCACTACTTTTAAGTGTTTATATTAAATATATCGTCGCTCCCTGCGAAGGCTAGCACAACGCACTAACATTTCAAAAAATGTGTATTTTTAATTATTGACTGTAACTTTGGGATATGTGCTCTTTTACCAAAAATCTAAGAAAAATAGATTTTTTTTTTAATCACATAACTTCTCAACTATTAGCGATACAGTATTTTAACTATTGGCATTCGAAAAGTGATATCAAATCCTATCGATTAAAAAAAAAATTTTATCAAAGAATCTTTATTTGTTCTAAAGTTATAGCTAAATACAAATTTACAATAAAATTAAGCTAAAATTACATAAGTAAATTTTTTGTTATTTTAATGGTTATTCTTTGTTTGACACCTTTCAAATGCCAATAATTAAAATACTGTATCGCTAATAGTTGAGAATATTAAACATAAATCGATTTTTCATACATTTTCGCTCATAAAAGAGCACATAACTTTTGAAAAATCGAGCGTTAGGCTGAACAGACGCGGTTTCTCGCGTGAAAATATTATATGAGATCACATGAACATAGATCTCAGATGAATCTCATGTAAATCTCATATAGATCTTATATAGATCTTATAACGATTCTCAGACATGATCTCATTGAGATCTATATACGATTTATATAAGATCTCATAATATTTTCACGCAGGTTCCTTTATATTTTAACATTAGAAAAGATATCCCAAAGTTACAGGAAAATCCATTACCCAAATGTTGTACAGTCTTCTTGTTAGTATAATTCAAGAAAAATTAAAAATTATTTTTGGCATATATTAACTATTTATACAACCCTACTTATGCGTTAATCCTACCTAAAATGTTATAACTTTTGCATTAAATCTTAAATTTTCCGGTAATTAATTTTGAAAAGAACCAGATACATCTTCAAGTTGCAATTTTCAAGAATTTTTTTCTTAAATATTTATTCGGCAAATAATATGCAGGAAATTATTGAAACATCCTTTAATAATAAATTTTGAAAATTAGCATATATTTTTTAAATAGTTCTTCTTCTATATTTCCCTTGCGGGTTGGCCTTTTGTATTTAACTTAAGCCATGACCAGGTATTTACTAGAGCCGTTTTAAATAGTTTCATCTAGAAATTGAATTTCGATATGAACCATCTTCATTATCATTTACTCCACTAGGGAACACTATTAGGGAAAACGGAAAACACTTGGATTTTCCCTGGTTCAACACTAGATAAAGAAAACCCAAAGGCCAAAGCGCTTCCCCTTTCGGCCCTTCCCTTTCCACATTTTACAAGACTTAGGGCAGGCCGGAGTTCATGTCATTTGACGTTATGCCGGTCTGTGACACCTATTTGAGCCCGTGCATAAGATCGTACTGTGACGCGTAAAAAGACGTCAAGTCAGTTGTCTCCGCGTCTCCGGCCTCCACTTAATGTAGGTATTACTCGCTTGGTTTCGCTAGCTACGTACAGTCACGGAGTGTGACTGTGAGTCTAGACTCTAGACTGCAAGTTAGAACTTAGAAGAACGTTGATCTTCAATTCTTCAGTTCAGTTTTCTTTCAGCTACAGATTAGCTAAGGTGCATCAAGATAAAATATTGAGCAGTGTGTTAAGTATAACACCGACACAGTGTGGAAGTGCAGTCTGCGCGATAAACGACTGGCAGCTGTTTATAACTAGTAAGCGTGAAAATGGCGGACCCACTAAGTTTACTTCGACAATATAATGTTAACAAGAAGGAGATCATCGAGCGTGATAAACAGATCATATTTGGCGAATTTTCTTGGCCCAAGAATGTTAAGACAAACTATCTTACTTACGGGTACGTACACTTTTTCCATTCCATACAAGTTCTTGCAGTCTGGTATTAACGTTGATTTAATGCGTATTCATTTGTTAACAGTAGTTGATTTTACTACTAAATTGAATGCTTTATTAAATTTTAAGCTTTTAAAACTTTATTCTAAATATTCTAAACTTAACGTTTTTATTTTTAAATTGCAATCTTGTCTAATCTTCGTTTTGTGAAAGTTACGAATTCCTTTCTATTTGTTGATTTTTATTTATTAATTCGTCCGTGATCGGTTATTAAATACATTGATGGAACAGTTTTGTGTGGAATAATACGGTAATAAAAGATTTTTATTTAAAGTAGAGGAAGAAAGTAATGTTTGAAAAACAGATATTTATTGTGAGGTTAACTTCCTAAGAGAATGCAATATTTTTATATTTTTTTCAAAGCACATTTTTAAAATTTATATTAAAATATGTTTAATTGTTACTTTTTACTGCTGCTAGTTTTTTTTTTTTAAATTTAATCGATGATTTACATTATTTTAATGAGTTTCTAAATATTTTTTTTTATAAAAAACTTAATTAGTATTGAAATAAAAGGTTTGTTTATAATGAATTTTAACTTTTCTTGACAGATCTGGAAAAGAAGGTGCACCAAAAGAATATTATACCCTCGAGTGTCTACTATTTTTACTCAAGCATGTACAGCTTACACATCCAGTGTACGTACGACAAGCAGCTGCCGAAAACATTCCGGTGGTTCGACGCCCAGACAGAAAGGATTTGTTGGCCTACTTGAATGGAGAAACATCTACTTCGACAGCTATAGACAAATCAGCACCTTTAGAAATTCCTACCCAAGTAAAAAGGACTGCAGAAGATGTTTTGGAGGGTGGAAATCTTAAAAAACCACGCTTTGAAGAAACTCATGTGCAAAAAGTAAAAGAACAACTGGCTGCTAGATTAGATGCACCAAAAGAAGCCACTGTAACTGTGGACAACATTAAGTCTTTATCAGAGGCTATGTCTGTAGAAAAGATTGCTGCCATTAAGGCTAAGCGTCTAGCCAAGAAAAGAACAACCATTAAAGAAAATGATGATATTGGAATGGGTTCAGACCTTCGGGTTATATTAGACATGGATGTAGATGACACAAAAGATATTGTTTCTAGAGAAAGGCAGTGGCGAACTAGAACGACTATTTTACAAAGCAGTGGAAAGGTATTTATATTATATTTATATTGTATCTTTTAATGCATTAGAAAAATAGAATTCTGATTAAATATTTTTATTTTCTAAAACAATATACATGTTACTTAAAAAAGAATTTTTTTAGTACTATTAATAATTTTTGAAAATTAATTTTTTTGAAACAAATTCAAATTTAATGCAGAAAATGTAGTACTAATTTGAATTACGTTTCTTTACTTCTCTTATGTTCTGTTAAGTATTGTTAATAATTATTTATTTTATTTTTTGCAGCTTTTTGCTAAAAATATTTTTGCCATACTACAAAGTATTAAAGCCAGAGAAGAAGGTAGACAAAAGGGACCAATGGCCCCAACACCAATGGTCACTCCTCGTTCTACTCCTATGAGACCACTGCCACAACCAGCTGTCTATAATCGGTATGATCAAGAAAGATTTATTAGACAAAAACAGGAAACTGAAGGCTTCAAAATTGATACTCTCGGAACGTACCATGGTATGACTCTAAAATCAGTGACAGAAGGAACCAACCCAGCAATTCGTAAACCACCAACTACACCATGTAAGTATTCTATAATTATTTTTTAATCCCACAAAAATGTAACAATACATTTTATTCCTTAGCTACAAATCCAGCGCCTATGCTACCAACATCAGCAGCGAAAATAACACCACAACAAGCGGCACAAAATAAGCGTCCAAGCCGAACGCCAATTATTATTATTCCAGCCGCAAATACGTCATTAATTACCATGTATAATGCGAAGGATATTCTGCAAGATATGAAATTTATTTCGAACGAAGAGAAAAAGTCTCAAGGAAGTAAAAAAGAGAACGAAATTCTTCTACAGAGGCGTAAAGATGGTGGCTTTACAGTACCTTACCGCGTTGTCGACAATCCGCAGAAATTGACAAATTCTGATTGGGAAAGAGTCGTTGCCGTATTTGTGATGGGGCCAGCTTGGCAATTTAAGGGTTGGCCATTTGACGGTAATCCAGTAGAAATTTTTTCAAAAATATGCGCATTTCATTTAAAATACGATGAAATGAGTTTAGATGCAAATGTTGCACGTTGGGCGGTATCGGTCATTGAACTGAGTAAAAACAAAAGACACTTGGATAGAGCAGCCTTGATGAAGTTTTGGGAAATCTTAGATAAGTAAGTAATCCTTGTTTTCAACTATTTAATAGGTATATTGAAATGAAGAAGCAAACGAAAGAAAGAAACTAATAAAGATTTTTATTATTTCCAGGCATCTCATAAAAAATAAAGCCCATTTACGGTTCTAAAGTCAACCGTATGTACTACCCTTTGTATATATATTTTACAAGAAAAAGGACATGAAGAAAAAATAAACACCGACAATGCGATATCATGTTGCCGTTGCGCCTTATTAAGTCGTCGATATAGTTTAAAACGCTTTGTTTGTGTGATGTATGAGTGAATGTGACTAAATAGTGTTTTTGGCAAATAAGTCTATCGCAACGTTGGCGATTGGAAATACTAGATCTTCCTAAAAATAGTTTGTATATAAGATGTTCAAATAAATTTTGAAATCTAGAACGCAATCTTAGTTTTTTTTTCTTTAGATTAGACCTTTCATGCGTCCTCTTAATTTCCTTTAGAAAACTAGTCTCATGAAAGTCAATATTAATATTATAATTTATCTTAAAATTTACATAGAAACATTTTTTTGAATCATGGAAATTTAAAAAAAAAAATAAACTAATTTTTATAAAATTATTTAGTCTACAAGTTAAATATATATCACTAAAAAAATTGACAAACACGTGCTTTTATAGCTATTTTGTTAGATGTGAATTTATATGAACTAATAAATTTTTGAACAAAAAATATATCCTGTTATATTTTATATACAAGTATTATTAAATGCTTAAACTGAACATTTAGTTCAGACAGTTTATAAATAAACATTAAAAATATATTGGTATAACACTACATAAATTATTTATAAATAGAAGATTGACCACTGTATTAACTTGTCTTAACTTTTCCAAAAATGATATTTTTCTTTAAAAAGAATTCTCAGACAAACATTCTAAAATTGACATTATTACTGTTGCAATACATCACAGAAAATTCTCTATTACAATTGCAAAATTCCTTTACTTTCCGCAATAATATTTGTATCGGCAAAATGACAATTCTCGCGTAAAAATCTTTATGCACCATAAAAATTTTTCAACGCAAACGACAATTTTTTTGTCCGAACTCGCCCGATAAAAATTTATCACACCCAATAATTTATCCGCTATCTATCGATCCTTTCTCTCCGCATTTGTTAATCCGCCACGCGCATCGCTCGCATTCTGACCCCTCGAGAAAAAGGGACAGTACGAAAACGCGGGTACTCTCGCCGAGAGCAGCCGACTGCGGACAGCTCATCGCGCTCAGCTGGTGCCTGGCGTTGTCCCTCCTCCCGGTTTCCTAGACACATAATGCCTCTCTCTCTCCGGTGCTCGCGTCCCCGCGGTGAAAGTCAGCGCGCGGCGGTGCAGAAGGAGGAGGAGGAGGAGGAGGAGGAGGCGGCTGCGAAGGAAGGGGCCTCATCTCTCCGTCTCTGTCCCGAGGCCGTGTCCCTTAGCCGGAGAGAGAAAGACGGGAGAGAGAGAGAGATAGAGAGAGAGCTTGGATGGGCCCGAGTCCGCGGCAGTCGCTGCCTGCCTCGGCAGTCGTTCTCCTCGGCTTTCACCTGGCCGACCTGCTCGCGCGCGACTCTGTCAGAGAGTACCACCGAGAGTGTGCAGAGAGAAAGAGAGAGCAGCAGCAGCAGCCCTTTTTCGCAGCGCCATGACTTTGTCCGCCTGCAGCTGAGGCCCCGACAGCCAGGCTCTTCAACGAGACGTCTTCCTCGCTGGTAGCTGCGAGCAGCTGGTGAGTGACCGATCCTCGGATCCTGCCTCGGGAGTCGGGGAAAGGAGAGCGAGAGCGCGTACGTGATGTATATCCTCCGTGGGAAATCGGCCCGTTGCGCAACGAGGATCCCTCCGCTCTCTCTCTCTCTCGCGAGGCGATCGACGCACGTGCGATTGTTGTCGTTCGCCCACCGGGCGGGAGGGTGGTGTATATATATACTTTTTCGCCGATCCGAGATTTGCCGAGTCGATGGATCAAGGAGCTTTTTGCGATCGTCCCGCAGCTGTTTCGTCGAGGATGAATTTCAGGCGAGAAAGTCGCGCGCCGCGCCGCGGGTATATAATTATAGAAACGAGGATGCGCGTGCTAATGAATGAAGAAAATGTAGTACGAGCAGACGGTTTATCGCGGCGGTCGCTCTTCGGGGATCTGCTTGTTTCGCCTGCTGTAATACCGAAGTGTGTCTTGTGCCCGATTGAGAAACCTAAAGCGAGCTTTCGCGTCAAGCATTCACTTTTACCTATCGATCTCGATAAACAATGTGCTTTATACGTCAATACTTTTCAAGAGTGAAGGCTGCTACCCTAAAACACTCGGATTATAAATTCCTATCTCCTCGAAATCCGTTACAAACCGTAAAATCGGCAACCTCGCAAAAAAGCTCGGCCCCGAGGCTGCTACCGCTGCCAAAGGGGGTCGAAGGGTTAAAGCGACAACGACTTCCTCCCCGTCTCGCGGGCGAATCGAGAAAAAAACGCGCTCGAGGAAAAAGATATCCCCGAGCCGATTGATCGTCGCTGCGCGCGCATACGTCAGTCGGGAAGAAGGACACGGCGGCGATCGTCGGATTTCACCGTTAGGCCATCGGCGCGCGCGCGCGCGCGCCTTTTCGACGCGAGGATGTGTAGAAAGTGATCGGCGTTTCCGAGTTATAATATGCCTCTAAGCGCCGATCGCGGCGGTCGAGGAATTTTTCGATCGGCGAAGGTTTTCGGCTTCCGTTTGGGAGGGGGAATGATTGCGTCCGTGTTGTCGGATGGAGGGAAAATTCATTTGAAATTCGACCGACGCGGAGAGAACTGCGAGATATGAATTTATGTTCATTTAAATTGGACGTCCGTGTATATATCGCTGAATCGCTTCCTTCCTTGAGCTGTTGGGAACTGCATAATTCTGCTCTTTCTGTATACTTTTCTAATTTATGCGAATCGTTTGCCTTTGCAGGATCGCATTCATAAATATTTAAGATACCGTTTGAAAATTTATTTTATAGCGGTTGTACATCAAAACTGTATCGTAAGTAAAATAAGCGCCGTGTTTCGATATCCGCGAAAGTAAATGATAAAATTGAGACGTAACATTTTCATTGTTTACGGGAATAAGTTGCAAGTAAGAGTTTGTAATAGAGTTTACCGCTCGGCGATATCGACGTAAATTAAGGCGAAATCGCACGCACTAATAAAGACGAGCGTAGAAAGTTTACGATCCGAAGAACAAAAATACACGGTAGAACGTGCGGAATGTGAATGAAGGAGTTTGAATCGAATGAGAAGTATCTTGAAAGCCGTTGAAAATTGTGAAAAACTGAAAAATCGTTGTTAAATTAATCGTTAAATGTGTAACGATATTAACATGGAAGATAAATGTATTTGAAAT
This sequence comes from Ormyrus labotus, assembly GCA_035582975.1. Classification (NCBI taxonomy): domain Eukaryota; kingdom Metazoa; phylum Arthropoda; class Insecta; order Hymenoptera; family Ormyridae; genus Ormyrus; species Ormyrus labotus. The sequence continues at coordinate 29,770,856 of JAWWEO010000001.1, read as the reverse complement.
TGATTAAGGCTTTAGAAAAGTAGGTTAACGACCCACGTTTTACCGCTCCGGTACTTTTACTCTAAAGAGTTTAAAATTTCGGAAATTCCTTTATTCATTCTTTCCGGGCGTAAAAAATTAAATCGCACTTAAAACCGACTCTGCATAGTAGGTTCAGTGTAAAAAATTCCATTTACGCGTAATAAAATCGTACAGAATCTACATCATTATAAACCCATATCTTTCTAAAAGAACAAATCCAACTTAAAAAAAACTGGCACGTCTAATTAAAATTCTTCGCGCCTTCGAATATTAAAAAGACCGTTGCGCCACTCTCGCGATGCATCCGACAATAGAGTCAATCCCATCCGATGGAACGTCAGCCTCCCTCGACAAAAGGATCTCCGCGCGCGCAATTAAGCCCGTCGCTGAAAAATCAGGGCCCGGAGAGTAACAATTCGTAAAGGTACGAGAGACACCGATATCGGGCCAGGCGGAGCGTATAGAAACGCGGCGCGGCCGCCGCCGCCGCCGCCGCGAAGTGAAAGCGCAAAACTCACAAAACTCGATCCTTACGCCAGCCGCGCTGTGTTGCGAGTCGTGGCCCGAAATCCGACTCACGTAAGACCGCCGGAGAGCTGAGGCCGAAGCTGTGCTGGGCCGCTTTCGTTGTGTGTCCGTGTGCGTGTCTCCGGGGGAGATCGATTTTTTTTTCGGAAAATTTTATGGTTAGCTTCGTTGTTCGGGATGGGGAGGTAATATGCCGCGGATGGTTGAAAGTGGCTCGGTGAGTTTTGCGTTCGGAGTTATGGATTCTATTGCGCGATTTTCGTCGGGAGATGAAAGTTTGTTCGAAGACGATACGTAGGAATTTCTGTTGGTGTATCCATTCTGGTTTAGTTGAAAATCTGAAAATTGCTTAAAAACTATTATTGCGCACGAATTCTTTAAAAGTAGATACGAATTCCTATTTAATATTTTATTCAATTTGGTAGCAGCATTTTTTAAGTATTCAGGTATTACATTTTTAGAGTGACGGTTTCGAGCAGAAAAATATAAAATTTTGACTATTTTTAAATGATTAATTCCCTTATTTTAAATCTGAAAATGAACAATTTGCTTGCACAGTGTAATCACTTGTGTTTTTGTTGCTTACATTATGCGACAGTGTTTACGTAATTGCTTTAATGACATACCTACTTGTGATTTAATGATACTCGTGAATGCGCGATCATTATTTTATTAAAAAATAGCAATAGATTCTACCATTGTTTAAGCCCCTCGTAAATTTTCTGAAATATCTTTTTCAAGTAACACCAAGCAGAAGTAAGGCAACGCTCTAATCAACAAAAGCTAAACAGTTGAACATTTCTTAACAAATAATACACCCATCGTTTATCGCAAATCTTCTAAACATTTCACCTCATAAGAACCACCTTTTAGCAGCTTATCGAACACCAATTCAATTACGAACCCCGTAAATGCCGTAGCAAACATTATCTACAAAATCCCAAGGGCTACTATAATTCATAGAAAAACCCACAAAAGCGAGGCGTCATCACGGGGACCAGCTTTCGAAAGAGCCTCTGGTGCTTGGTCATCGGAAGTACTCTGGCGCCTTGGCTTTTTTTTATTCTGCTCGCGGGGAGATGGAACAATGGTGTTCCGCGGGGCCTCCGCGAGTGAAAAACGAGCAGCTTGTATACATGCCTTTTTGTGAAATGATAATTTTGTGGAAAATGGATTCTAATTGAGGCACGTCGCGTTGTAGTCTTTCGTTTTTAGAGAGAAGCTATAGACGCGCGGCGGTTGTTTTACTTCTTCGAAGTAACGCAGTGATTTTAGGATTTTTGTTATGTGCTGCGTAATGCTTGAATGTATAAATCGGTTCTGCAATTTAAAACCATTATCCTCTATTAAGTTGATTTAATTTTAAGCGCGCAGCTCGCCTAACTTTTTTGAGAGATAACTAATATTTACTCAACGTTACATAATGACGTCGGCGCTTCGACTTATCGGTTCAACGACTTTGTCTTAAACTTGTTTCATTATTTACGAATGTTATTTAAATACGTTTTTATAGGATTTGAGTGGATTTTTTTTTGTAATTTTATTTATTGAATTATGCATTTGTATCTTACAACGTTAAATTAAAAGTAAATTTTTAAATTGTTCAAGACAAATGCATTAATTGATAAAACCAGCAACAAAACTTCGTATCAAAAATATTTAATTCTTTTCAGTACTATAAAATGAACATTATTATACAGCTACAGATTCATTTCAACTTCAACTTCATAGAAATATTTTAAATAATTTTAATAGAAACATCTAAAATCTTCCACAATAATCTTTCAAACCCGCCATACTCAAAATTCCAAAAAGCCTCTATATGAAATCACTGGTATAACATGCGTTCAAGGCTTCCAGATTCCCCGTAAATCCATTCATCTTTCGACCATTCAATTATTCAAACTCTTTCCTCGCCAAGTGAATCACCGGCAATCAGCAGCCAATTTCCTCTCCGAGGAATCCGCACCGCGCAACCAGTCAAATTGGACTTTTTCTAAACCAACATTTACGACGGCAGTCTGATGGCAGATTCTTAGGTAGTACATTTATACAAATGTACTGTAGCCTTTTCAAACAAGTATGTAAAGGGTGGGTCCCTCGTTGAAAACTCATTAGTCCGCCTGTCTATACGTGCTATTGCTGCGCCTTCCACAGTGTTAATTGCCTGCAATATTCAATTTTTTAACCTGAATATATTTTAATGGGAATTTTTTAATTTAAAAATTATATCCCGAGATTGTCCACCGCCGCGTAAGTGGGTGGTTCAACGGTGACGCGCCTACCGCTGCGGAAATTTGCGGCTTCGAATTGACGGTGCCGCGAAGATCGAGCTTTTCTCGCAAAAAGTACAAATTCTAACGCTTTACAAATTCTAACACTTTAACTGCAGAATTTTCTTTAAATGATTCTTTAATATTAAAGTGTATTTTTCGAGTTTTTTTTTTGTAATTTACAAAAAATGGATGAATATCAATGTAAGTTAGGTTTTTTAATCATTCTTTGTAATTTTTTCTACCTGTGCTATTTCATCCGTATCTTCTTAAATCAGCTTTAAAATAGAATTTGACTAAACACAGCTATCTCAAAAGAACACTCGCCATCCTCCCCCTCGAAATCTTGCGCAATCCCCGCGCGAATCGCTCTTGATTAAGGGCGGCCTGGATATCGGCCAGTGCCCCGAAAGCACGACTTCCGTGGGAAAAAGGCTTTTCCTCCGAGATCCGCGTCGCCGTTAATTGCGCCTGTAAAAGGATCGTCGGCGCGCGTTATCCTCCGCTTTTTGTCGGCCGGTGATTTAGATGTTCGAGAGAGAGAGAGGAAATGACGACGGCGGCAGCGGCGGCGTACGTTATGATTGGCGTTCTCGGCTCTCGGAGTGGCGATTGTGGCTGCTTCGAGAGTGAAAGAGATTCCGCTGGGATCGGTTTGGTCTTGACACACATAGTTTTTTTTTTCAGGTTTATCGTCGAGCCACCGACAGATTTTTAAACGTTTTTAATTGATTTATTTTAGAGTCGCTGAAAATTATGACGTCTCTGTCGTAAATGGTGTATAGTTCCTCAAAGATATTTTCTTGTGTCGTTGATTGGTTCTGGAAGCCTTGTTTGTAGAAGATTTAAGTGATTAAAAATAATTATAACTAACTATAAAATTTAAGTTATAT
>JAWWEO010000001.1:29508420-29767041 GCA_035582975.1 Ormyrus labotus | reverse complement strand
TTCATGCTAGGAAATTATATTCTAAAAAGGTTAGCTCGTTGCTACCCAATCTTATTTTATACTACCTATTTCCTAGGTAAGAAATGTTTTCTATTTCTACCAGGGGTAGAATGCAACGTATATAAATTTACTATACCCAATCACCCTTCGAAAAATGTAGCGAATCTCTTGTAATTTTCTTGCAGAACAGACAGATAATGATTTCCGTCGGCGTGTCTATAGGCTTAATAGTGGCCGTCATATGGTTCGTGGTCTCAAGATGAACGAACAGGTAAGAAAGCATTTCCAATATATTGTCAATCAAAAAAAAAAACTCTTGCGTGTCTCGAGGGCCGTTATTGAAAAGCGCGACAAACCGCCGTCGACGAATCAATTTATTAAAGTCAACGCTCGAGTCTCGCGAGTATGCAAAGAAGATGCCGCGCGGCATTCGAAGTGGAATCGCAATGAAAAGAAACCGAGCATAAAGGGGGAAAGTCGGGCGGCAAAACTGGCAGGATTGTTGTTCCGAAACGACGCAATTACCGAAAGTCGTTCGAACTTTGCAAAGCGTTCTCTCTTCCCTCTGCTTAATTTTTTTTTTATTGTTTTGCGATGCGATCTCTCGCGAATGGGACAACGTCTTAACACCGCCAGACTTTGCAGCGGCTGACGGTTTTCTGAGGTTTGGCTTTTACTAGTTATACTTTACGGGAATCGCGCTAAACTTTTTTCGAAATTCTCGCGGAATTCGAAATTTCACTTTTTTGATAACTAACTAAGTAACTTTGCTCGAAAGTATTGAGTCGAAATAAATTCTCATTTGATAAGAATTGAAGAATTCAATGGAAAAAGTTGTATAAGGCTTGAGGACTGGCTTGATAAATTGGCAAAGTTTTATAATAATATATAATTGTTCGAACGAACTTGCAATAATTTTATAGGAATAAAATTTTTAGCACTTCGTCCAATTGAATTCATCTAATTTCATACTCTTTTTAATCTCTACCTTTTTCCTCTTTCATAAATATATTTACACTGTTCCGCTTTCATTAAAGTTAATGGCCAACGTATTTATAATGGAATTGTGTTTACTTAAAAAAAAAGAAAAAGAGATATAATACCTAGTTCCGTCCTTTCTTAAAAATAAAATTCTAAAATAAGAACGAGTGCATTCATTCTGCCCTCAAATTGAAAATCCCATTGAATCTTCGTCCAATCAGCCGAGAAAACGCACCGCGCCGCTTTAAAGGCGCGGCGGAATTCTTATTAATATTAATGCCACAATTATTTTCAACGGAACGTTTCGCTCTTTTTGACCGTCGCTCCCACGCATAAAAAACTAACGGGTCTCCTCCGGCATTCAACGTCGAAACGCGCAAAAAGCCCAGCCGGAGAAAGAAACGTTGAACAATCCGAAATTATGCGGGCATTAGCGCGAGAAACTATGTATATATATAATTGGTAGCGGATTTAAGAATTGCGGTGTAAGCTTCGCTTTTAAATTATAATTTACTGCGCCGATAAAATGTGGGTCGACGCGCCGGCAAAATATACGAGCGACTTTTTTTCCCTCCTCTCGCTCGGATGAGCGCGCGTATTGATTCCGACTTTGAAATCGTAAATCGCGGTAAAAGTAAAGAAAAAGAAAAGAAAGAAAAAATAATCGTCCTCGGCGGAGATCTTCCATTTTTATTGTGCAACTTCGCGAGGGGATTGATTGACTTTCTTTGCGGAAGTTCGCGCGTCGGAAATTCGGCGCGGGATCCTAAGATTTCCGCCTCTTCTCGCGATATTAAAAATCTTTCGCGTTCTATAGTTTATAACGGCTTACCTCGAGCTCCGTCGTTCACTTTTGTAAGCTCCGGGGCGTAAAGTGAACTGTATCGCTGCGATACGTCTGATATTGTCAATAAAGGCATCAATCAATTCGTATTTCAGATGAAATATTCGATATAATATTCGGGAGTTTGCGCTCGTTTTGTCGTCCCGTCGATAAAAGTAATGAAAATATTTGCTTCCTGAAAGCTGATAATACGTATTTTCGTGTTATTGAACGAATAAAAGCTTCAAAATTACGTTACATTCAATAAGTGCATACATTTTCCACCTGCTGCTTTCGTCTCTCGGATTATTATCAGTTTATTGCTCTATTTATTTACAAGCTGTGTGTACTTGACGGGTTTACAGATGCAGTCACGAATTACTCGCGACAAACATCAACCAATGTAAACTTTCAGAATAATTCGTGCGATGATTATCAGCTGTCATATACTTTTACGTGTACGCTGCTAACGCTCTGACCCTTTTCCAGGGAAAAAATCCACTTTATGTCATAGTTTTATGGGTGAAAAAACGTTACGACCAAAGCTACCCTTCAATCATTTCAAAACAATTATTTAAATAAAACATTTTCGTTCGATGTACAAGCTCAAGAGGCTTTTTTCGTTGGTGCTCAATATTTTTCTACTATTCGCTCAATTGTAGCAAAGTGCGAAATAAGTCAGTCTACGGGCGAAACTTCATGAAAAATTATTGCAGTCGGTTGACAGTTACGGTCGCCATAAAACCTTCGCATACAAAGCATGACCGTGCATACGTATCATCTAGGCTTTCCGAGTAAGTGACCGTGAAAGTCTGCAAATTTATCGAATAGTTCGGAAGTTTACCAGTTTTATTATCGTATTGGCTTTTAATATCGCGTCGAACCGGGATATTCTTACCTGGTTCGGGAAAGTTAAGTAATAAAAGTCGGTTTTAGTAAACGGAAAGACGTGTCTTCTAGAACAAAAAAAAGGATTGCACACATTTTCATGCGCGCTGCCGTACTCGCCGGGAAATTTTTCTGGAAATATCGGGAAATTTAGTGCGTTTACATCATTTTCTAAGAAAAAATGTAGCGAAATCCCTTGTAAAATATACTTTTATGGTCACTATATTAGACGGCGAAGTAATTGAAGTATATTGTAGTTTTCACTTTATTCTAATAATAAAGCATCTCCCCTAAAAAACCACCCACAAAAATCGATTCTCAAACAATTTCAATAAAAAAAAGCAAAGATCCACCCGATCTTTCCCAAGACGTCACGAGCAGGTTAATTTTTTCCCAACCCTCCTTCCCTCCTCGCGGCCGAGCGAACGCTCCCCGATCGAAGCACAAAAGAAAGAGGAACCGAGCGAATTATCAATCCGCGAGGGTGGCCAATCAATACGCTTAGCGCAATAACCCAATTTTTTCCCCCCGGAGAAATAGTCGGAATTTCTGTGTGTTGCAGGGGACGAAGCGGCGGTGCGGCTGGCACCGGAGCGTCTGCCAGCCCCCCTCCCCCGTCGCGCGCGGCCACACCGCCCAACTAAATCAAAACGCGACGACCGCCGCCGCCGAGAGCGTTAAACTCAGCCGGACGGAGTGCCGGGGCGGGCCTTTGCCGCGCGCGCGGGGAAGAGCAGCAGCCGCGGAAGCGCGGGAATTCCCGCCCCCCCGGAGAGTCGTAATTATTTCGTACCACCACGACGACACCTGCCGCCGACGGGGAGAGGACGAGGAGAGTCTACGCTCTGCGGCTGATGGTGTATGTGTATGTTGATGATTTCTTTTGGGGTTCGTTGATTTCGGAGAGAATCGCCGTGCCAAAGAATGTCGAGAGAGAAGAAGGGTCGAATGAGCTTTATTCCGAGTGTGTCGCTGACACTGAGAGGCGTGACTGGATCTGGGGGTGAGAGATGAACGACGTCATTATTTTTTTTTTTTTTTTTCTTTGCTGCGAAATTGAAAGTTTCGAAATCCTCTTTTTTATGTTAGTTTTTTTTAAGCCTCGGGGTTAATTTAAGATTTTTCGGTTGTAACAGAATTTATTACGCGATAAATCGCAAGGAGTCGGATCGATTTTGCGGATGTTTTAATTGCGAACTTGAACCGTTTTTTCTGCTTTACTCGTTGTCGTATATTTACATCGAAGGGTGCCAGTCAAGAGGTTACAATTGTAATTAATTTTAATTACTAAATATTCTGGTCGCGTCTTTTTATATCGCCAGCATCCACGTATTGACGAAAAATTCCACTTTTATCCGCGCAAATACTTTCCTCTCTATTCCTATAACTTACTTTCCGACCTAAAAATTTTGCATTATATTACGCGGATTTTCGAACCAGTCCATTCGATAGCAAAAGGCTAACATAACGGCAGAAATTACGCATGCACAACTTTGCATTTCTAAAGTTGTATCTCCTACTTTCGTTATTACACTGCAGTTCTCAATATCCAATTAAATTACTGGAAGTACGTCAACTCGGTGCTCGCAAAAAAGGAATTCTCGTCCGCGTACGACGAAGCGAAGTTTAGTTTGGTTTCACCGCTACGAAAATTAACTGTATAAATTTTTTATTGTTTGTATGCCGCTTTGGTCGAAAGACAAATACAGCGAGGTCTAATTCAGTGTTCAGTACTGTGTTTGTCTTGCAAATAGGTTAAGAGGTACGTTGATTAAGCTCCTTCAATTTGCCCAGATTTTGATAATGGAAGCTCAAGCAATAACGCTCTTCAAGTCTGACATAAATGATATTAAATGATGGAAGCACCGAGGCAACAAACGGACGGCGCGGCGACGTTTAAAATCAGTTGCGTCGACGAGAATTTTGGGCGGCCCGCAGTTTATTGCCGCGAGTCAGTTCGTTTTTTTTCGAATTCGGGTCAATGCCTTTGAATTAAAATTCAATACCGTCGAGTGGTTTTGCTTTATCGTCGACAAGCTATGGATCCTAAGCGGACGGTGGTATTTGGATGATTGTTTGATTCGTTTGAAAAGCGTCATTGTCTCGTAAAGCATGAATACAATGTGTTTAGGAAGGAATTGTCGTGGATTCGCGAGAGGAATAAAAATGGAGTTAAAAATTTTTTAAGTATTCGAAAAAAATGGATAGGTTCTGCCACTGTAAAACTTACAATAAATACGAAACCAATTTACAGCGCCTTTTAAAGTAATAATAAAAAACAGATTATACATGAATTCTTTTGATATGACTGATATTAATTTAAGAATTAAATTTTATAATAACAAATCTCCATTGACGTAAAATTTTAACAATTAGTGAAACGATTTATTAATGTTCAAAACTAATATCTGTAGCTACGATTATTAAACATTGAAAGAATAATCAAACTTAGTTTATATCGAATAAAATCTATACTTATATATAACTGTTTATATATATATTGCATATTACATACCACTACGTCGAATGCTATATATAAAGTTTACGAATCTTTCAAAACATCTTTCAAAGGTATGGGACATTTAAACAAATTTTATCATCGATTCCATCGAGCGTTAATTGCATGTCTTGCACTGCATTTAAAAATATTGATTAAACAAACTATCTGATAAAGAGTATTTTATGTAAAATGACAAAATGAATGTTGATTGAATAATCTTTACACGCAAAGCGAAAAATTAAGTTGACGCTATTACTTTCATTTTTCAATTTTTGATCTTTTGTCAACGAATAAAATTGCATTGATTAACTTATTAAAAGAGTTTAAAAAGCGATATAAGCTTCATACAATATATGTAAAATTAATGAAAGATATATTCAACGTGTTACAACTTTTAATATAAAAATTATATAAAGTAACTGTTGAAAATCTCAAATATGATATATATAAAAAGTTTTTCGTGTATGAAAATTTCTTCTTCTGCTTGATAACAAGTCCGCTAAGTTCTAATATCTGCAGCAAAGATCAAAAATCAAAAATTGCTATAAGTATCGAAATCTGTGATGTTTCAATGATTTGCTTATTACAATACCTGCGATTTCTCATTTACTGATTTAAACAGAATATATGTATAGAAGTAAGAAACCCTCAACAAATATATTATATAAAGCGTATAAAACAATAAAATATGAATAATACACTAAACTATATAAGAGTTTGTTTTGTTTTAAAAACAATCTTACGCCTAACAAAGTGCAGCTCTCGACGTTATTACAAACTCAAGGAGCAAGTTTCCGTCAAAAAAAAAAGAAAAGAAAGAAGAACGCAAACTGTTTATCCCTTTCGAGTGTGCCATCATTTTATTGTCCTCGTCACGCTACGTTTCTTGAACCAGTTTTATTTCAGCACATCATCCGTACATGTATATAAACAATGATTGTTCGATATCATTTCAAGCGACCAATGTTCTTCCCGGGTGACGTCGATTAAAGAATTAGTTTGAATCGAATGTTTTTCTATACATAGAATACATAAATAAAAGTACACTTGTATAATTTACCTTGTGATAAAAAAAAATCAGCAGTTTGTAAAAATCCGTTCGCCTTTTGAATATGAAACATTTGTATCACAAAATTATGAATAAAAACCTCAAAATCTAAGCGTTTTCCCCCCTTTTTTCTTTTTTTTCTCATTTCCTCCGAGACGCGCGTCCTTCCTTCGCGGACGCTTAAGTACGCTTTGAGCCCTGTATATGCGCGTCCATATCGAGCGTATTATCCGGCTCCGAAATGAGTTCTGTTCCACATTACGGAGACGGGATCTAAGCTCGCTCCCTATCTGGCTGTTAGGGTAGATTTGCGGCTAACTGGTTATCTGTCCGAGCGCCGGGATGTTTAATCTGTGGACCGCTAAGTGCTGCTTATTATTTTATAATTAATTTGCAGCGTAATCCCCTCGTGTAATGGAGAAAAATGAAATTCCGCTTTTGTTTATCGAAAATCTGTGCGATATTTTAGTAATTAAATGTCCGCTATCTGCGGCTACATTTACTTACTTTAATGCCGACGTCACACATTTTTCTTTGCTCGAGAGCTAAGAAAAAAAAAAACAATTTGCGCTCTCCGGAGGAAGTCTTTCTTTACGCTCTAGTTAAAAAGCAGACCTTTAAGAAATCGATTATTGATGTTTTGGTCGGTAAAACCTCAGCTCGTCCGGTAAGACGTTACTTATTCGCCTTTTGACATTTTTACTGTTGGACGTTTTTCCCGACATTTGAATTTCCTCGGGAAAATGCGGCTTTTTAGAGAAAATTTTTAGACCACTCATTTTGCTCGAGTCGGGACTTTACTTCACTTTTTACAGCCGCAGCAGATTTTTCTCAAGTCCTTTTTTGAAGTTATTTGCCTTTGATTAATAATGATGATTTTTTGTTTTTTCGACGACACTTTATTCAAGTATTCCGTTCTCGCTCGACACGACGCTCGGCACTCCGGCATACCATCTGATAGCGACTCCGTCGTGGGATTTAAGCGCTTAGCCTATTTAGAAAATTGATTTTGAATACGCGATATACGTTTTCGTTTCGAAAACTAGAATACTGTTTTTTTTTCGAGAAAAAGATTTGCGACGCTGCCAAGAACAGGCTTTGATGCGGCTGCGTACACTTAAATATGCCCTTTGAAGATTCTCGAAAAGTCTGTACTGAATGGGTACTGCTCAGATTCTGAAATTATATATATATATATATAGATTAGGGGCCAAATTTCGGAGAACGACAGCGGCGGCGATGATATAATTCCCATAATTGCCGTCATTTGAACCTGAGCCACTTCCTTGGTCTTGAGGAGCCATTGAGAGTAAGTAGAGCTTATGAGAAATAAGTCAGTTTCGCGCCAAGATCCGCGAAGCCTTATAGGCCTGCCGTTGGCGCGCAAATTTTACGGGAGACTGTTCGGAAAAGTTTTTAAACTATATAAAGCGCTGAAAATTAGTAAATTTCGATATAACGGCGCGCTGATTTAGCTCTGTAATGAATTGCCGCTGTTTTCGTTAAAATTAATTAGAGCTTTCTAATTATATAATACTGAAAATAAGCTAAAAAGTATTCCGCGGAAATCTAATTTAAAATAATAACGTAAATAAAGAAAAACGCTTCGGTATAAAGAATTTTTGCAGAAAATAATGTAGTTAGTATATAGCGCAAAAGCTAATTGTTGAATTAAAGTGCTACCGTAGTTAATAATTAAATTCAGTTTGTGATCTGAAAAAATCTTATTACCAAAATGTATTTATTTTTCCTCTAAAAATCCTTCTTTTAATAATCCTCCGAACTTTCCATTCTTCCCCGCCGAGATTTTCAACAAAGCCCCCCATCAAAGAGCCAGAACCGCTTATCGCTCGTCAAAAGCCTCGACCCCGTCGAACGCCGCCTCGCGGATCGCAAAACAATAAAAAGCCTCGCGCCTCGTAAACCCAACGCCGCGCGGCGGCGGCTCCTGCCGCATAAAAGCGCGAGGCGGCCCGCGGAATTTCGCAGCCTTTATTCGAATCCAGCCGATGTGGTAGCCGCTGCACTTTGGCCTCCTATCTATCCGCATTTATCTCCGGGGGGGGGGCATTTGTCCGGCGCTCGCGCGCTGACAATGAGGCACGGCTCTCAACCGGCAGGTTACTGTTCGTGCAATCGGCCGGAAAGAAAGGGGACTCGCGGAGGAGGGATTGGAACGCGCGCCAGGATCGATGCGTCCGCGGCGTTCGAGAATCGTTCGGAATCGCCCGTGAATGCGGAGAGAAGCCGAAGCGGCGGCCGGCGGGGCTCGTAAATGAGATGGTTTGTTCGGAGCGCGAGGGGCAAGTTTAAATTGAATTTGAATGGGGCTTTTATTGCGGGGCTGCTTCGCTTTTCGCGCTTTGTTTTTCGAATCAGTCAAGGTTTTATCGGTGGATTCATTTGCGCTTTGAACCGCTCTATTTGGGGATTTGTAGTACAAGGCGAGCGGAAGATAAACTTTTGATGGGACGTGTCCAGGGGTGCTATCTTTTATCTTCATCGTTTGCTTGCATAGCAATCGTCAGCTGAAAATGAGCGGTAAGAACTGCGCAAGTGCTTTTTGTGAAGGTCGACGTGTCAGGTAATTCGAAGATGCATTAAAACCAAATAATTGATATTTATGTGAATATTTATTGAAATGAGTTTTGTCATTTTTAGAAAACACTATATAAATTAGCATCGTGTAATATTGTTTTTATTCTGTATTCATGCAAAAATAATATCTATCAGTAGATCATAAAAAGTTATGAAATTGTTGAACATGTTTATAAAGTTATATAACTGAGGAACATGTAATTGTTTTAGCAAGAAAGACGAAGAAAAGTAATAAATGCAATGTATACGTTACAGAATCTTTATAAAAATACAAGCTAAAAAAATTAATCAAAAATCAATTAAAATTTTAATTTAACGTTTTGCATAATGCCATATGTCAAAACTAAATAAAACAATTTCGAAAATGTTTTCTCTTTATTTATGATTTTCCTTGCATACTACAACAGTACTATAAGTGTACTGGAATAATTACTTTATTAAGTACTGCTGCATTTTGCCTGAAATTCTAGCAAACCTAAATTACTTTAAAAATAGACTAAATTATAACCTCATCTAATAATTTCGTTTACGCAAATTTTTACAAAACCGTTTTATTAAATAATTTTCTTATACCGCCAGAATGTGTTTTTGAAGAGTCGTCAAATTTAATCACACGGAGACGCGGTGCATTCCACATTACTCCTCTTTCTGGATTTCAAAGAGGTCCGCTTTCAGAGTCCATAAAACAACGCACACGCCCCGGTATCGACCAAAACGTCCCACTTCCTAAAAAAAATATCAAGTACCTTTTCTTACTCCCGTAGTATATATACCCTACTATGCTTCTTTCAGGTTGTCGAGTGTTTATTTTAATATAAATTTTTTTATTCTTTATTATATTCTCTGTTAATAACAAGGATGTGGGGAGTAATATATTTTAATTTTAAGGGTTTTTAGAAAGTAAAGCAGTCAGGAACTTCCCTTAGTTCGTTTAATAGCTCGTAACTCCGCAATAAAACGAATATAGCTGGGAGCCATATTAAAAGTCACTTTTTTAGGTTTATGAACAATTTTTCATACAACTTAAAAAAAAAAAAATAAAATTTTATTAATGTTATACAGTCGCGATGTTTGTTAAATTAACGAAAAATCTACTTATGCGATTTATTTGTTTAATTTATTTAACCAAAGTATACATGTACAAGCCACTGACATCTGGATATACAAGAAAATATATGAGATACAGAAGAAGCTTCCTATGGAGATATGTAGACGTATTTGTGCACAGGTCTGGTATAACTTAAAACTTAAACACTTAAAAACTTAAAAACTAGGAGACTTAAAGCTTAATAAAATATAAAATTTTTATCCTATAATTTAATTTCATTAGTGTTAACAAGTATATATTTTAAAACTTTTCAACTTTTAGTAACGAAGTAGTTCACATATGTTAAAATCTAACAAGTCTATAATTTTTTTTTTTTTTTTTGTTTTTTCCGGTTTTACATTTACTGTTTTTAGATATATTTTGGAAGTTTATTGTAGGCATGAAAATCGACTACATTACTATTCTTAAAGGCTATTTCCTTATTTAATTTGTTTGTTTTTGGTTTTATTTTATAGTGATTATGGTGATTATTTAACATACCTGCTCTGTTTCAAAAGAGTGATAAAAAGATTGTAAAACAAATTCATACAGATCACTTATTCATAATACGCAGTACAAATACTCGTGCTTGTGTTTTCGTACATAAGTAAGGATGATTTGGATTCATATTTTATTAGTTCTTTACAAATATTATAAATTATTTTTGAGGCATCTTATCCTTTCATAATTTTCGTATGTATGAATAAGAATATTTAGTCTCAAAGGACCAACGTTATCTCGAAAGTTTCACCGCTTCCTCATTAATCTCTTTAATCAAGAAAGCACCATTTCCCGTTCGCTCAAAATTATACAATTAACTTCCACATATAACATTGTAAATGAGCCCCGCATTAAAAATTCCGTATAAAAATAAATTCCGCAGTAACGTTAGAACAATTTTTCTAAACCTGAATAATGCATTCGCGGAAAATGTGTGGCAGCAGGAAAGGGATGAACATATTCCTATATTACATAGCTGCATTTCTCGTAAAGTGTCAGATGAAGGTAGACAGAAGAGAGAGAGAGGGAAAAAGCCCGGGATAAGTGAAGAGTCAACTGCACGTCTTCAAGAATGTTCAAGGACAAGGATGCATTATCCGGACAAGCCTTATTCGGTTAGTATTATAATAAAAAGCGCAGGAGTCTTTCCGAGGCCGGCAACAAGGGGAGTTTCAATAATGGACGTAACAGATGGTAAGATGGAAGATCGTTTATGACAGTAGGATGATGTATGTTCATCTAAACGAGATTCGGTGTCAGCTTTATCGTAAGACAATACTGTGCGAATAATTAAACGGATTTTAGTCAATTTAAAGAGATTGATTTAATTTATATACTATATAAATTTATTGTACATATTTTGGAATATGCAATTTATTTTGTATTTTAAAATAAACAAATTCTCACAACTGCTTGCTACCCTTCGTCAATGACAAACTACTTTGCGCACGGCTTGCGAAATATTTTTTAAAACTAATTAGGGTTCTCCACTTAATTACAATTGCTGAACTGCGTTTCATTTATTTTTTTTAAAAAGCTAGAAAGAAAATTGCCCGTAATAAAGAACAAAAAATTTCAAGCGAGAGAACAATTATCATTGTTTGGAATGCAATGCTTTACGCAGTGCGGGGGAAAAGAGGCCGCTAAAAGCTGGCTGTAATCCCCAATTCAGAATTTTTTGAGTTCAGGTGAGGGGGAGCTCAAATGAAAAGTGGCACTGCGAAAAAATTTCGTCACACCCAGTTTTGGGAAATGTACGCTGTAACTATCTTTATGTGTGTCCGACTTACTTTTTTTCAAGAAACTTTTTTACATTTCCGCCTTAAAATTTAGGTATTCTTTTTCGGACTTTATTGCCCTCGCAAAGGAAGAGTACATTTTTGACAGACAAACTTTTCAAGAAAAATTAGATCCAAAAAAGTTTCTTTCCAAAGCCAAGTCCCTCCCTCGGCCGAGAACAACAAAACTTTGAGTATTCATCACGAATTATACAGCAAGCAAGTGTATACATTCCGGCCTCTCCGCAAAGCAGCGCCGCGCGGCGGCGGCGGGCCTTCCTTCGAAAATGTCTCATTAATCGCGGAAAAGCAGGATCCTCCGCCCCCCGAGGAATTTTCAGGTGTTCCTCGCGCATTCCCGACACGCGGAATTCACCAATGAGCCGTGGAATTCTGCAGACTGCGCAGCTCGCCTCGGGTCTCTCCGGGCCTTTGTGCCTTCCGTATACGTTTGGCTGATGGAACGGGCGACCTTCTCTGCCAGAGGAAACTACCGCCGAGATTGAAAATCCGCCTCCGCGGCTCCGGCTTTTCTTTTTTTTCTAGTATCGAATGGGCAACGCTTCGTCTTTGGCCGGATAACGTCTTTTCGGGAGAATACTCGTGTAAAGAACTTTGTGCTTTCGTTTATTTGCTGGGCTTTGCATTATTAGCTACTTGAAGGCTTTTTAGATGCCTGGTGATTTTGTAACTTTTGATTTGTATTGGCAACGAGTTTGATCGAGATTGTAATGGCTACAGTAGAGCTTGAAGCCTTTAATTATGGATTTATAGATTTAATAAGACAATAATTAAATTGACTAATTGGCTTAGTAGAATCGTTAGACTGTTTGTGCAGAAGATTTTTACTCGGTTACTAATTACAAATCAAAGTTTTGAACATTTTATTTTACTTTAGTTTTTAAGTTCGAACAATCAATCTAAGAGAGACATTAGCCAACATTAACAAAAACACAAACTTGCTGCTTTTCACTTAAACTTTTATGATATTATTCTTAGCTTTCGAACTGAACCCGAAGCAATCCATCTTTGTCGTCGATTCGTAAAGCAACTCTCTTTAAATCACTAAACAAACGGATATTTAATAATTCTATTAATCAATAAAAGAGAGTCTACACACAGTTTTCTTAAAACGTGCGATTAAATGCGACTGATCATCTCACATTCATCCAATCAAGAGGTTTAAGTGCATTTTGACGCGCCGGTCACAAACTATCTATATAGTCCGATCTCCCACATCACGCTTCCCGGCATATATGCATACACGCTCCTGTTTCAATTAAGACTGTAAGTGCAGCTTAGCTTGCATCGTTTCGCGGTGTTTCCAGCGCTCCGATATGTTGTTTCCTAATTGCGTCGGCGAGTCAAGCGTTTCCTGACTCTCGCAACTCTATGGAGCCCGAAGCGAACGTTATATTGCACGTCCACTCCGCTGGCGTCTACTTCTATCCGAGGCCGAAATATCAGTCGCTATTTGGTTCAAGCGCTAATTTTGGAATGGACTGCACGCTGATTGCGGGCGGATTTTTCCTTGTAATTTTTTCGCGCGGTTTAATTTAAAATAGGGTTGTTTCTCCTTTTTTTTTATTTGAAAATTTCTTTCTAGTTAGTTCTGCTGCGAATTATTTTTGTAATTTTTATTTTAACAGCTAACAGTATAAAACGAAAACCATTTGTTTACATATAGAGAAACAATTCTTCTTAACTGCAAAGAAACTATATAGAATGGCTTGTCCAGTACCATCCTGTTTTTCTTATACCTGCTTGTACAATAGAAAATTCCAGTGGCTCTCAACTACTTTTGCACAGTCTTCAAGTCCCCGTATTACATTTATCAAATATATGATGCTACATGTTTAACAATAAATGTTTATTTAATTAATGAATGTTTCAATTTCTGCCTATAAAATAATTTATTATTAAGATTTGGACAAATCTTTCATTTTTAAGATACAGGAAATAGAAAGTTTCCCAAGCCAAGCCAAGGGTAGCATCCGGCCGTTCCCCCACCCACTTTCCAAATTTCTCCTAAGCGTGCTGCCCTTTGAATCTATTCCGTTAGTCTCTTTTCTGACGTCGACTAGAGTAAACGCATCCCGCAAAATGGTTCAGCCTCAAATGGAAATCTCGAAAAAGGATAAGAAGCCGAAAAAGCAATCGTCGGACGTTCTTGTGTCTTGCGTCTCTAAGAATTCAAACCAAATCAAAATTAAGACCTACGACACATATAAGATGGTAAAAGCGGATGGGCAAAGTGAGCCGCCGTTCTCAACAGACGAAACAAAAGATGAAAATCCAAAATATATCCGTCAGAAGGTGTTTGTCGTCGAAATCCCGAGGGAAAATGCTAATAAGTCCCATAATGTGACCATCAGTATTTTGGTAAGTTCGCTTTCGAAAATTTTAAAAGTTTACTAAATTTTTTTCTTACTCGTGCATGGAAAACGCTCCTTCTCTTGACTATTTTCAGTGTGGAAACCGAATAACCGCGCACGAGCGCGCAAAGTAAACTAACTTTCGCACAGTGCGAAAGTTAGCAAAATACCAGTTTCCACGAAAAAACAGGGCATTTTCCGTGCACGAGTAAACGAAAGTATTGCGTACGTGCAACGCGTGCGAGAAGCTATTTCGCTCGCGTGAAGTTATATACTTTACACTCGCGAAATAGCCCTCTTTCCACGCTTGCAATACAATGTGCTATTCAAACATTTATTTTTGACCTCGCGGGCGCAAAATTCGTATTATTTTGCGCCCGCAAGACAGACGTAAGAAATCGAATTTTGCGCCTACGTGCGCTCGAAAAATAGTAGGCGCACGAGGGACGCTACGAGCGCGTCCCTCGTGCGATTTTGGCGTCCAAGCGGAGAGAGGCACCCGCACTCGGGCCCGCATCCCCTCCCTATTTTGAGTCCTTGGTACACAAAATAGGGAGGATGGCAGACAGCTGTTGCGTACAAAATTTGGTAGCCCTCTGCTGCCCTTTTTTTCTGAATACTTGCTGCAACTTAAGAAATTAACCGTTAATTTACTTTATTCAAATAAATTTTTTTCTGAAAATTCAAATAAATATTACAAACCTATAAAGGCTTACTGTACAGCATCACCTTGACTGATTGACTATTCATTCTAAATTGTTGATTATTTTCTCTGACATTTTTTGCTACTAATTAGGGTTTATTTTTTTTTTCATGTTCATATTTACATGGATTTTAACATTAATTATTTTTTTTCAGACCAAATTTACAATGTATTGGACACTTCTTTTTGCTATTCTAATAGTTGGAATGTTATGTTTTATAATACGACTAAACCGCGTGCTATTTAAAGATACTGAGTTCTAAAATGACAAAAATTACAATTTAAGAAGTTATGATGAAGATCTGCAAATGGACAAGAGAAAGCCTCGTGAATTAATCGAGCTTCAGGCGAGAAGAAGAATAGTTATTTTAGTATGCACAGTGCTTTCCTACATAAAACAAAAGAACGACAAAAGAGCAGTCAGAATCGTAGTTCAGAATTCCGGAATCTACTCGAAGAAAAGAAAATGAAAAGAACCATAGAAAAATAGCTTTGCAGTGATATGTCTTAATGAACTTGTGACTTGGAGAATAAAATCTCTTGATCTCTTTAAATTTTTGTCATTATCAATTTTTCTGAATAAAATATTTTTCCACTTATTATAAAGTTTTTATTTAAATACCATCCTAAAATTAATTTCTTATCTAAGCTCCAATTATATCCATCCAGATATGCAAGCATCGACGTCGATTGTTCCTGATTTCGAGCTGCAAACTGCTCAATGGTAACTAACTATTATTTTAATTAGAAAATATTGGCTAATTAATTTTTTCAAAGATGATCTTTCAAACATATTTATTGTCTTTAAAAAAAAATAAGAAAACGATGTCAAATATAATTTTTTAAACATTTTACTTACATTTAAATGTGATTGTTAAGTAGAAATTTGTATAAGTTTGTTTCAAATAGTTTGTTAACCCTTTCAGAGATGACAAAGCACACACATGAAGTTAATTCATTTCTTTTACTAATATATTATGCGGCGTGATTCAAATAATTAATTATGAATAATAAGATTTAACTTTTCAAATAACATTAACTTTCTTTTAACATCCATTCTTGTACACCGTTTCTTCGAAAGTATCAAAGGATTCCTTTCATTCATAAAATTCTCTTATAAAAAACCATAAACCAAATTAGTTCCAAATCAATCAATCGAATTTCTCGATAAACTTGAGAAAACACGCGTGAGTACTCCGTTGCCTCTGTTGCACGCAGTTGATAGTGAACTGACGCGATTAGGTTACCACCCCCTTTGTCTGGGCTCGCAGAGGAACTTACACAAAGGAGATGGCTTTTATCTAAACTTGCTATTCGTGTTTAAACCTCGAGAGCGACAGCTGCTCCAAATATTCACGAGTCACTACAGCGAGAGTTCTGTTGAAGAGGCTTTCAACAATATGTCGAAGGACAAAGATCTGGAGGCAAACCTGGAACAGATTAGCCAGAATCACAGTCGTGACCCGATCGTCCGTCTAATGGCAGTGATGGTCATTCGGGAGTGTGAAATGGCCAAGAAGAAGAGAACTGTGAGTGTTAGAAATTTTAGGCGATTGTGTAATTGCCTTCGTTGACGACGATCATGATTTACGTAAGATTATATAGAAATAATATAATTGGAGGATTTGTAACTCAAATATCAATCATATAAAGAGTAACAAAAATTTTTGAAAACTCAAAATATATAATACTATGTATAGCAAATTCTTTTTAAAAAACGCCGCTCAAAAAACAAAATCCCGCTCCTCTAAGGATTTATTAAATAATAACATTTTTTATTTAACATTAACATGAATATAAAAATCGCCTTTAATTAAGAAAAATTGCACTGTGGAAAATCGATCTTGCTTTAGTATTTGTGACGCTATAAAGAACTATAATAATTATGCTTAAGGAAAATAGTAAAATTATAATTTTTTCGCACTTACTACTGTGCTTAAGTAGTAGGTGCGAAGAAAATATAGTTTTGACTATAGTTTTATTTAAATAGTTTTAATTGCAGTTCAACTACAGTTTTACATACAATTATTACCCTAGTTCGTTTGCATGAACGTAAATCTTTTCTATTTTTATGCAACGTACTAATAAGGCTATTTGTTCTTTTTTCAGATTCCAGTATATGAAAGTCTATTTGTCCTATTGTTTGTACTAATTTTTATCGGCATTATTCTTGTACTGAACTCTAATGATATTTAAAAACAAAAAAGTGCTTTAAACAAGTGCAGAATTAACAAGGAACAACAAATCGACTCTCATTGAATTATCGTTAATAGTTTATTCCACGATCATGTAGATTGAAATTTAGTTTAATCCATCCTATTTCTCCTTTCATAATTCAGTTATATTCATATATTGTTTTTGTTACAACAAATTTAATATTAAATTAAAGTATTTCTATTTATTGTTTATGGACATTGATTAAATCAAATTTCGAATGATCTAATTAATTGCTAATCTTGTATAAGGAAAAAGAAGAAAAATAGGAAATATTAATAATTCAGAATTTCTTTAATGCGCAATTTGAACATTATTCAAGAAATAAACATTATTTTAAAAATATGTATAAAGATTAGATTCTAATGCACAATATATTCATAAAAATAATACTTATAATTAAGTTTATAAAATTTAAGAATTAGTGATCCATTTTATATTGATATTAAAAAATATATATACATTTAAATAAAAAATATATACAAATTTAAACATTTAAAATGTAATGCGCACTTTTTTCTTTGATGATTATTTAAGTCTTGATTGTTTAAGTGCATATTAAATATAATAATCACGTTTTCCAGAAAGACAAATTCATCAAATTTAGATGTTTGTTAGTTTCTTCTTCTTAAATGGAAAAACGGTTATTTTCCACAGCTAGATTTATCTGTGATACTTTACACCATAAATAATACAAGAGATGATAATTCCAACCATGAAGGCAACCATTATTCTTATTTTCTGATTCTGAAAAAGAATAAATCGACTTTTAAATATAAATTTCATGAAAATATATGTTGCTTTCTAAATCGCGTAACAGAATATTATTAGTTTAAGAAATAGAGTACTAAATATTCTTAAAACACATATTTTTTTTTTGCAAAAAACCATCTTGATTTTGTACAAAACGTTTTTCGGACGCACATCGCGCAACATGATGATAAACCCACAAAACGTGCACTATTGACTTCAACATCATTAATAAAGACGATTGAATTAAAATTAAAACTTATTTACAGTGAAAAATACGAAACCCTTACGTTTCTCCTCTTCTCGGCCTTCTGATACTCGAGCATCACCATCTCGGCCATTTGACGAGCGACCGGGTCGTGGCCGGAGTTCTGACTGACCTGCTGCAAGTCTCTCTCCAGGTCCTTGTTCTTCGACACGCTGTCGAAGACGCCCTTGTCCAATATCATCTTCGGAACTGTTTACGCTCCGGAGGTCTGAACGAGAATGGCAAATCGAAGACCTACTACATCCTCGTCCTGCGAACCCAGACGATGGGGGTGGCGTGTGGCGCCGACTGCGTCAGACTATACTTTAAGCGTGCGCGTTGCCCGCGTGTGCGTCTGGGGAACGGCTCGCGGTGAGTTTTCTCGATCGATTTTCTGCTAATTGGTTTACGGATATTTTTAGAGTCGGCGTGATGGATAATCTTTAAAACGAGTGCGACGTGTATTTTATGGAAATCTTTGCTTGGCGTAATTTATGTAAATCTTTGTTTTTTGTATAACAAGCATGGTGGCAGTACTTTTCTAACGAAACTTGAGATTGGCGATACCGACGCGTGTCGTTTCAAGATTATCGAGCGGTTTGCCTGGGAAATTCCGAAAACCCACTTATTATTAGAATGCAAATTATTTTGAGGGGGTCTTTCAGCTAGTTAACATTTTGTCTAAAAAAAAATCCTGTAAAAAAAAAAAGATTAAATTAGTGAAAAACGCGTGAATTATGCTTTTTGATTTACGAAAAAAATCTATTCTTTTTGTACTTCATAAAGTATAAAAGCAGAACTTTATACTTTTTAAAAGAATTAATCGCGTGATTCATACTTTGCAAAATCTAGAATGGTTACTTTATACTTTTTATAAAAGTCTAAATTGCACGATTTATACTTCTTTGTGTCAATTTTTTTTACTTTTATGTTTAGAATATAAAACTTATTGTATAAACAATCAAGCACGTACATATAATGTTTTAAAACAGAGCAATCCAAAAAGTGAAGCGAGTCTTGATAGCGTATCAACAAAACCTCATTCGGACTTCCCCAAACCCAGCCCTATTACGACATCGAGATTTCTGATTCCCCTCTCAAGCATGACGTCACCAACCTCCAGACGAAAGTCACGAGATGGGCGCCGACAACTTTTTGTGTAGCGGGCGTCCCTTTCCACAGCTAGCTTAGCTTTCGGCTGGACGACACGTGCGCAACGCGGAAGCGAAGAAGATGTCGAGATCGTGCCACCACCTCAACCCTTATCACAAAAGCACCGCCAACTCGTTCTTCATACACCTCGCCAACAACCAGGAGCTGCAGAATGGCTTGCAAAGGATGGCCAGCGACCCGAATCAAGACCCCGTCTTTCGTGAAATCGCGCGAGAAATCGGCGCCGAGAGCAAACGCGTGCAGAAGAGATCCGAGGTGAGGATCTAAAGTTCAAACGAGTGCAGGAAGTTCAGGATGCGTAACAGCTGAAGTCGCGTGCGCGGAACACGAGTGCAAGTGTTGTAACTAATGTACGGAATTTCGAGTGTTTAGTTCAGATCTGGTCTGGTTAGGGCGCGTCAACTGTCAAGATTCTTTAACCGCGAGGCTATTTTTGACGTTTCAAATTTAGACCCAGCAACGATTTTAATATTGAAATTGTTTACTGTGAT
Organism: Ormyrus labotus; assembly: GCA_035582975.1. Lineage (NCBI taxonomy): Eukaryota > Metazoa > Arthropoda > Insecta > Hymenoptera > Ormyridae > Ormyrus > Ormyrus labotus. Next base: position 29,747,385 of record JAWWEO010000001.1, on the reverse strand, counting down.
AAGAAGTAAAAACTGTTTTAGTAGAAAAAGAAGTTTATTTTGTGTCAAACAAAGGATACTTTTTTCAAGCTTATTAGTGTTTTGTACCTTCTTAATAAAACAAATTAATTTTGAGAGTTTATTAGGTAAAGTTTTTTAAGTAGAATTATTCTCCTTCTCACAATATTGTGTTTATTTTAGGAAAAATGTCTAAAAAACTAATTATTTTACAATACGATTTTTTTTCAGTAATATAATTTTTCTCGTAAATCTTTATCCTAAAATAAAGGCATCAAGTTAGTCCGAAGTGCATTAAAGTCAAGAATTACTTTAGAAATAATTTTCTTGAACAGAAAAAATTAGAAGTGAAGTCAAATTCATTCAATGAACTTTTTTCAAATTGATACAGTTATAATTTTTGTGTAATTTACACCAAAACAAAATAAATGAAAATTTCGGTTTTCATGAAAATATTTGGGATAAGTTTTCAAAATTAGATTTTAATATTTTATTTGTTTTTGAATTATTTTTACTGTCGCGAAACTAATTTAAAATCTGCTTATAAAATAAATGATATCATAGTGTTACAAACCCGAACATTTTTATTTTTAAGATTCTAAATGTAAAATACATACGATCCACAATTTGAAATCATTGATTTATTTTCCCATTTGGTACTTTATTTTAGTAAATAACATTTTATTTTTTAGAGCTACCATTGCTTTTCAATTGAATATTATTAAAACTACGTTTTGTGAGTAATCTATTAATCATTCTAAACATTTTTTTTAGATGTCAATACTTATGTTTGCTGCGCTTTTTATGATCATCACTACAGTTGGAGTCATCATAGTATTTTTAAAGCTTAAACCTTCTTAAAATAATCGACAGTCACTTTGAAAGAAGATTTTATGAAATGTGAATTTATTGTATTGTATTATAGTGTAATGAGATTTATTGTATAATGTATATAAATTCGGTTATCATTATGCTAACCAGGTTTATACCTTTTATTTACATTTAGGCTAAAATTAAATTGTTTTACTACGTTATACATAAATCGTGTAAGTCATATGTCAGTTGTAGTCTATAGTTTTGTGTCTTTATTTAATTTATATGTAAATATATTGCAGTATGATATAATTAATAGTAATAACTTTTCTAATTTAGTTCTGTAATAGAAAAGGATAATTTAAACATACGTATTATTAAAATTGTGATAATAAAGAATAAAATAAACTAAGTTAGTTACAAACAAAAAGTTTAATTCAAACGTGCGCGTTTAATATTGTTATGTGAAAGAGAATACGACAAAACGGTGATAATGAATTGAAAAATTGTTTGGACTGCTAAATGTATTATTTTAAACAAGTATATAATAAATTCTTCTACATAAAGAAGCTGTATCGAAAATTAAAAAAAAAAAAAATTAAATGAAAAAGACTTTCATTTAACAATTAAAACTCGAGCGTGGAAAGCCCGTCCTTCACTTACAATTTTTCGTACATATAATCGTACAGTGCAGGTTTTAGAAATGCGTAGGTAAAAGAGGAAGTCGTTCGAGTTATATGACCGCCTTCTTCCCACGACGCACCGATCTTCTCGCCGTCTTACCAAGGGTCTATTGTCCAGCGGAGCATCCACTTGGTCTTCGCAGAACTATGCGGATCTGCAATAGACAAAACACCCTTAGTTAGCCAGCAGCTTGACACCGTAGATGACAAAGAAGATTTTATCTATAAAGTGACTCTTGCACCGGCTACGAGCCAATCTCTGTGAAGCTTCCAAGCTGTAAAAACGTATATGTTTGAAATAAAGTTTTCAATACTTACCTTATTCGTTACGTTTACTCGTCTTCACGGACCTATAACTTAGCTCTCGCGTCGATCATACAGATGCCTGTACATGCGACTTAGGCCCCGCTCGTTGATTCTCGGCATTTCGGCAACTCCCTGTTTCTCTCTCTCTCTCTCTCTCTCTCTCTCTCTCTCTCTCTCTCTCTCTCTAATGATCTCTACCATGACAGTTTCAAAATTATTCGAAAAGTGCGAATTAAATGACAGAGACTCTCCAGAAATTCGAACCAATATTACATTATTTAGAGTACATTCGTATGCAATCTGCATATTATATTCGTTAAAAGAAATATTAACAAATCGACTTGTGCTTCGAGCATGAAGTTTTTTTTTTATTAAAATAAATTATAATCCAACGATTTTTTTACGAACTTCATTATTTCTTAAAATAATTATTTTAAATCGCTAACTTATTAAATTCAAATAACTTCGCAGTTTTATTTTTCTGCAATAGTCTTTCGTGACTAAGAAAAAGAAGTTTTTCTTAGTCACAAAAAAAACAGCCTATACCGCGATCTCCCCCGACTGCAAAACTATAGGCTAAGTAAGCAGGCGTGGGCGTAGGCGAATTTCTGGTACTCCCTAATAAACGTACTAGCCGCTATAGGCAGTGCCGGGTTTCCCCACTCACTCGCTTGAGTCTCGTGCGAGCAGAGAGAGTAGACGGAGTACAGAAGCGCAAAGCGACGCTAAAAAACAAAGCTTACAGTCTAATGAGAACAGTTTCATTTCATCGCAGTTTAAAAAGTGTGTGTATTTTCAATGTACTTTTAATGAAAGCATAAAGATTTTTAAGAGATTAAATCCGCAACAAAAAATACGACAGTCTTCCTAACAATGTTTTAACCTCTCAATCTAGCCGCAAACAGAATTTAGTGGGAGAAATCCCGAAGTACAATTTGCGCAGTCTCCGGCGCAACGCTTACTAAAGTTGTCAGTCGTTTTGAAACTAGGGATCTGCCGGCAGTCCGAATCTGTAGCTGAAACGATGTCGTTTAGCTACCCGTTACAATATAATCTAGAAGGTTTCTCTTTTTTCAAACGTCTAAAGAAAGATGAAAATCGAGTGGAAGCCCTAACTCGAATAATGAACGATCCGAATCAAGATCCCGTCGTACGGCAACTGATAAGTGACATATTTGTGGAGTTTAAAAGAGTAAAGAAGGAAGAACGGGTAAGTAATATTAATTTGAATTATAAGCTGGTAAGAAGTTTCTTTTTATTTTGGATCAAACTATAATTAGGAAATATATTTTTTTTTCAGAAATATCATATTGGATTGATAATTGGAGTGATTGTTTCAGTAATAATTATTATATGGACTATCGTTCTGTCTTCTAAGACACACTCTATTAGAAATCACTAAATAATCACTAAACCAATTATCACTAAAATCGATGTCTAAATTAAATAAAAACAATTGGAAAATCATTTTAAAATATAAAATATCATTACACTGAACTATTCATGAGCAAACATATTTAATCATTTGATAATGACAAAAAATAATTTATCGTTTTCAACTACAAAACAAGCTAAGAAACGGCAAAAAATTATCCGAGAGGTAGAATGAGTAAGTAATATTCATTTTAATCATAAACTGATAAGAATTTTCTGTATTATTTTGGATGAAACTATAAATAGGATATATATTTTTTTCAGCGATATCGTATTGTCATGATATTTACAGTGACTGTTTCACTAATTATTGCTTTAATCGTTGGTGTCCTTGTATGCGCTAAGAAAAAATAAATATATGAGTTATTGCATAAAAATCAAATCATATATAAAATCTATTGATTTGTACAAATTACTTTTTATTGTTTTTAATAAAGGGAATTCGTAAAATTGAATTTTGTTGTAGAAATTCTTTTACTCTCCTTTTTACGCATCCTTACAAAAACTTTGCATTAAAAAATAATATTTTACAGTTCTAAGTTCTTTTTGTTTTAAATATTTTATAAGAGTCAAAATAATTGCTAAGTATTTTTTAAATTACTTTATTTTAATGGCTCAAGTTTGAAGTTTAAAATTTTATTGCTTTTCACGCTGACAATCAGAGTTGTGTTTAAAACAATGAGATTAATTTTATTAAACATTATATTACGAGAAACCTGTAAAAAAATAATTAAATTAGTGAAAAATGCATGAATTATAGTTTTTGATTTACGAAAAAAATATATTCTCTTCTAAAGCATAATTTGCACTTTTTATGCTTTTCCAAAAGTGTAAAACGCATCATTTGTACTCCGTAAAGCATAAAAGCAGAACTTTATAAATTGTTACTTTATACTTTTATTAAAGAATTATTTTTCCTAAGGTCGGATCGCCAAGAGTGGCTGAATTGTAGGAATTTTTTTAGTTAAAGGAGAATTCACTGAACGCTTGAGTAGCACTTTGATATTAACAAACTTTATTTAACGAACGGAAATCACCAACATTAATACATAATTTCTAAAGCGCAGTTATCGAACAATCAATATCGAGCCGTACGGACGGCGAGGCGATCATTTCATTTTCGCGCGCCGCGCGCCTAGTCGTCTCTTCGCGCGAGATTTGGGGATTTTATAGGCGTGTCCCCTCCCACCATTACTATATTTTCGACTTTACCGAATACTTTTTATAAAAGTACAAATTGCACGATTTGTACTGCTTTGCGTCAATTTTTATACTTTTGGGTTTAGAGTGTAAGTATTATAATATTTATCCCATTTTTCTATATATAGTATCTATGCTTTTCCCATCAAATACTTCACTCATAAAAACTTGTTGCATAACAATCAAGCACGTATAATGTTTGAAAACAGAGCAATCCAAAAGGTGAATCTTGACAGCGTATCAACAAAATCTCATTCGGACTTTCCCAATCCCAATCCTTTTGCTACATCGAAATTAGCACAAAAACAAAATAAGTAAAAAACCCAATTTTTACGTCTATATATTTTAGTGAAAATTGAATATACAAAAAATGGCGACTATCCATTTAAAATGATGTTAAAAATGCAAATTTAAATTGAATTGAATGAAAATTTCAGTTTTCATAAAAATGCCTACTGTACAATATACTAAAATGTTGCAAAAACATTTGGGATAAGTTTTCAAAATTAAATTTTAATATTTTATTTATAAGAATTGTACATGTAAACATTGTACATAATTTAACGTTGGTGAAATTTATCTTCCCATTTGGTACTTTATTTTAGTAAATAACATTTATTTATTTATTCTTTAGAGCTACAATTGTTTTTCAATTAAATATTAATAAAACTACTTTTTGTTAAGTAATTCTATACAATGATTATTATTATTAATTATTATTATTATTTATTATTCTATATTAATTATTCTAAACATTTTTTTTGGATGTGAATACTTATGTTTGCTATAGTTTTTATAGTCTTCACTACTGTTGGAGTCGTCATACTATTTTTATATCTTCAGAATTTGGGAGGGGGAGAAATCCCGAAGTAAAATTTGCACAGTCTCCGACTCAACGCTTACTAAAGTTGTCAGTCGTTTTGAAACTACGGGTCTACCGGCAAGTCCAAATCTATAGCGAAAACGATGTCTGATTTCGGTACTTACCTGATGATACGGGATTTCGCAGGTGCCCCTTTTTTATCTCGTCTAAGTAAGGATAAAGTTCGGATGGAAGCCCTAAATCGAATACTGAACGATCCGTGTGAAAATCCCGTTGTACGACAACTGATAAGTGACATATTTACGGAATGTAAAAGAATAGAGAAGGCAGATCGGGTATGTAATATTGATTTGAATTATAAGCTGGAAAGAAGTTTGTGTATTGTTTTGGATCAAACTATAATTAGAAAATATTTTTTTTCTCAGAGATACCGTCTTGGATATACAATTGCACTGATTATTGCACTGATAATTCTGTTAATCGTTGTTTATATTAAGTATTTCGCACAAAGGTAAAACGAGTAAGTAATATTGATTTGAATTATAAAATGGTAAGATGTTTCTTTACAATTTTGAATCAAATTATAATTAGGACATATATTTTTTTTCAGCGACATCGTATTGTCATGATATTTACAGTGACTGTTTCACTAATTATTGCTTTAATCGTTGGTGGCCTTATATGCGTTAAGAAAAAATGAATATATGAGTTACTGCATAAAAATCAAATCATATATAAAATCTGTTGATTTGTACAAATTACTTTTTATTTTTTTTAATAAAAGGAATTCGTAAAATTGAATTTTGTTATAGAAATTCTTTTTATCTCCTTTTTGCAAATCCTTACAAAAACTTTGCATTAAAAAATAATATTTTACAGTTTTAAGTTCTTTATATTTTAAATACTTTATATGAGCCTTTAATGGCTCACGTTTGAAGTTTAAAATTTTATTGCTTTTCACGCTGACAATCAGTGTTGTGTTTAAAACAATGAGATTAATCTCATTAACCATCATATTACGAGAAAATATTATATTTTTTTAATAAACTTTAAGTAAATAAATGTGGTTTTCGATTTATTTAGAAAATAAGAGAATCAATTTTGAATCAATCTTATTTATTATACGCCTTATAAACCACAGTATGGTTCTATGATACAGACTTGGTCATAATCGCGTGGGATGTTTTCCGGTTCTGCGACGTGAAGATCTTCGACACGCTGAAAAGAGGTAAGGACTTTCGAATTTTGTGTGTAGGATCGCTCATTTTAGAATGAAGTGAAGTTGGTTGAAAGTTGTCTATTCTTTTATTGAATTAAAATATTCAAATTTCATAATACTAAACAAGAGGTACCGATCATTGATTTCTTCTTTAATAAGAGAGTATAACAAACTTCTTTTATCCTTTTTATGTTCAAACGATATAGAAGAACTAAAGTTCTATTGCACGTTTTCAATTAAACCTGCCTAGCTGCACATAAAACTCTTCTATTTTCGAAATTGTCAGGAATCGTCGACGATTAAAATCGCTTGACTTGGCAGAAAAACGATCGCAACAATTAACGTAAAGTCTAATACGTCTAAATGTCTGCCTTCCTTCTTGGCCTGAAGAGTAATTTATTCTCGGTGGCCACGTACAAAAGGCACTTACGAGAGTGTATTGATCTTTTTTTTTTCACGAAAAAGCTTGACTCAAAGAAAGTCCGGTCATCGTAAAGTAGATCAAGAAGATTAACTGCCGAGTGCAAAGTCTTTTTCCGAGGCGGTTGTAATCGGCCACTTTTCTTTAAATTCGTAAAAGTTTCATAATCTCACTGTTGATAATATTTCAAAAATTAATTAGCAGAAGTGTAGTAATTGGGATTTGCATAAATCCATCTACAGAATACACTCGACACAAACAAATCAAAGATTAAAATAAATTTATATAAATATATGAACAATTTTTTTGCATGATCTGGTTCAAAGTACTTTCTATCTATGTTCGAAGTCTAAGACCCTTCATCTTCTTTGACCCTTCACCCTCTGCTCTCCTCTTGTACTTTGGTTTAGTACGATGATTCGATAACGCTTTATTTCTTTTTGGCGCTGAAAAAATTTATGAAGGTGAAAGAACGACGCTTTTCACCCTTCTGCCCTTTTCTGAGCTGTACCACTTATTTTTTCTTCTTTATAAAGGGATCTTCCCGCGGTCATTATAGCTCTTTACCACAAGGCTTGAATTACGATTCTACAAATACTTTTCATAAATAAACTAAAGCTGATGTTGAGGTTTTTTATGAAGTCTGTAACCGACAGTTGTTTCGAAATAATCAAAATATTAGTTTCTGTTGCGAAAGTTTTTTTGTTTTAAACAAATAGTTTTGCTTCGGTAGTGCGATCATACACTCACGGAGAAGAATATTTTAAGAAAGCTTGTACTATATTGTAAAGCAATCGTAAACTGTCAACACCGAAAAATTGCCGTACTTTATAGTAAATTTGTGACCGAACACCCAGGAAAATATCCTGGAATTACGAAAAAAAAAACCGGTAAAAACATCCAACAATATTGAAAAAAAAACTGTCGACCGACTCGGCGCCATTCTCCTCTCGCCGTTTTTCCACGCGCCAAGCGTACCGAATCCACGCACCGCGGCGGATCGATACCCTTTTCTTATCATCCTAAGAGGGTCCAGCGGCTCCTTCCCCGTGACGTCAGCCCTACGGGGTATATCCGCACGCAGCCGCGAATCGGTGTCTCCGGTGCGGGCGGACGCGCACCTCCTCTCTCGCACTTCCTCCGCGACTGCCGAGCCGGCGAGATGGACTACTTTCACTTGCCGCGCATCCACAGCATCCCCGACAGCCTGTCGCGGAACAAGAAGCTCGTGCTCGAGCTGCAACAGGTGCAGCGCAATCGGAGGCAGGACCCCGTCGCGAGGGAGCTCGCCAAGGCCGTCCTGGACGAGTGCGAGGAGGCCAAGCGCAAGAGACAAGTGAGTCCTTGGGGGGATGTTCGAGGATTTGATTCGGCGGCGTGTTAGCTTGTAGTGGAACGGAGATACTTTTTATCGCTTTTAATGTTATTTCGGATAATTTCAGTTATTTGGGCTTTTATTTGAATTAAAAAAAAATAAGTTTAACGTATTAAATTTTTGGAAATAATTCTTAAAGTTCATTTTCGCGATAATAATAATTGTTCCACTAAAAGTTTTAAAAGAACCAATTATGATTTCATGATTTTTATATTTTTTTCAGAGAATATCGAAAACAGTCATCGTTTTATTGATACTTGCTATGATCTTCTCAATCATATGTGCGATTGTTGCACGTACGATGAAAAGTTACGAATCATAGGTATATGCGTCATCAAATCAGTTTTATTTATTTATTTATTCCAGAATAATAGTATACATTACATTACAACTCGTGTAATTCGGCAGAGAGAAATAACATTCTCTGCGCGCTGGTTCGGTTTACAAATTTTTTAAAATCAAAATAAACTTAAGACTAAATATAAACATCAAGACTAAACTTAATACTAAATATAAACATGAAATAATATATATTTTTTAAATTATATATTTTTTATTCACGTAGAAATGTAAGTGTATAATAAACAGAAAAGTCATGAGAATGTTGTAGTTTATATTGATAATTGTAACAAGTAATTGTCAATTTCTTGAAAAGGCCGGAATATTGAACATTGTAACATTAATACTCATGTAAAAGCAACCGTTTGGTCTGTTGTAAAATAAATGTGTAATATGTTTATATTTTATTAACACGCATTGTAAAATAAATGTGTAATATGTTTATATTTTATTAACACGCAATTTTTGTACACCATATGCAACTCGTTTTAATAAATGAATTTGTTATAAAATTCGCTGTTATTTATTTATTGTCCATACCTTCATTCAAAATTTCAGTTGTATGTTTTTAATAATCTTACAAGGCAAGAATGGCTAATAAAAATCACAAAATAAAATCTTATACGGAGAATAAAAAACGAAAATTAAGCATATTTTTGTCATTTCAAAATAATACAGGTATGTATATCTATATTGAAACTTACAACAAGCCTTAGATTATTAATCGTTAATTCACAAATAATTATTATTTATAAAACCAACAATAATTATAATGACAATTATTGAAAATATCAAAAGATATCGAGAAGACATCAATGTTATGAGAAAGATTTAAGCTGAAAAAAGGAAGAATACATTTTCTGGTGCTTTTTGTACATGAGGGTTGGCATTTTATTACAGTCGTAAATTGTGCAAGTAGAATACAATTTATGATTCTTACAATATAACCCATACAGTTTTGGTATTTCTTTCTTCTACGAATATTATCTAATGGCATCGTAGATTTTCAATCGGAATTATATATAATAAATGGTTAACTTAGTCAACCTTTGATCTTTATCTCTTTTTTGACGAACATTAATGCAATCATTGTTTAATTAATTTTTCATTTGATTATTTAATAAAGTTAAACAAAAAGAAAAAAGAAAATCTGAAACATAAATCAAAATGGAAGGCGTCCAAATCTAAAATTCGAAATGGACATACAAGGGTACTTCATTTTTTTCTTATCATTTTATCAAAACTATCAACTTTAAAATTTGAATTTATCTTTACTTGTATATATATATATATTTTTTTTTTATAGCAGTAAAATAAGTAAAAAATAACCCGCACATTTTTCACACTAAAAAACAATGGCACTTCTTTAAGCACATACCCACAAATGCGGGTAAATACCACATTCCTGTGATTAAAGGGAGGTAAAATATCACATCTGGCAAAAAATTATCTCTTTTTACGTCCCCCAGTATGAGAAATGTTGAACAATTTTTTGGTTTGCAGTTACGTTCAGGTGGTAGCGTCTTTATTCAAAGTTATTGAAATGAGAAAATTTTCATGAATAAGTATCGCGTCTCTTAATCTTTTAACATGCAAGTCTTGACGCATCTTACATATCTCTTCTTCATCAAGTTATATGCTTATAATAAGAAAAAAACCGGCAGACGATTTAAGTTTCTTTGCATCTGCTTATGTTTTAACACTGTTGTATGAAAAAAAAATACATAAAAAATAAAGTGTGTATGTAAAATTAATTAAGAAAAGTATTTTTTGTAATAAAAGCCCTGAGGAAGGAAATAGATAAAAATTTTCGAAACGTCGGCAGTAAATTTTTTCTTTTACAAACTTGCTTCGTCTTACATCCGTTCTTCAAAAATACTTTTTACCTAATTTAACTAGTAATTTCGTTCGAATAAATAAAATAAATGAAAATCATAAACTTTTCTTCTTAGTTTTACGATTTTTTTATGTACAATCCAAACCCGATTAGCACAATCGTTAATGCTACTATCGACAAGACGACGCATATTTGCATTTCCTGAAAACAAAAAATTATATTTCCTGTAATATAAAAACTATATTTACTAAAATAAAAATAGCTATTTAATTAAAAGCACTTGTTTGATCGACATAATTCTATGAGATTTTATTCAGCACAATATTTGCAGTGCGCGAAAAATAATATAATTCTAAAACCATTGTAGCATTTAAAACTCTGCTGTGCACAATTGCACGTCAATGAAACAAGTTAATTTGCAATTGAAAACAGCTGCAGAATTCTAGCGGAAAGCTGATATCAATGCTTACATTTCTGTTTGCCGCGGCTGTTTTATAATCGCTCAGCACGACTCGGGTCGGTTTATACCTCGAGGAATTGTAATATCTATAATTATCATCATACGGTCTCGCGTGAAACACTGATCCAAAATGTTCGGTATTGATTGGTTGATGAATCGTCTCCAAGCCGTCGACATTGAAGTCATTTATGAAGCGCTGGGTGTCCAATTCCATCCTCTGGAATGGGAATTAGAAAGTCACTATTTCGAGCCGAAATTTTGACGTCCCAAAATTAAACATCGACCTTGCACCTTCCACGCCTGCTTTTATTCCATCGGCCTTACCTCTAAAGTTTCGAATAGCGAATCTCTATGACCCTGAGTGTTGTCGTGTGACGTCGAGGAGTGATGGCCCGAGTTGGCATCGTTGTGCGCAGAAGTATCGTGGCATCCAGTGTCGTCATTGTCAGCGGTATCGTGGCATCCAGTATCGTCATTATCATTGGTATCACAGCATCCAGTGTCGTAGTTATCATTGGTATCACACCCACCGCCATCACCGCCGCAGTCCGACATTTCGCGGTCGGCGGCTAAAGAAACACTGAGTCAGTTGCAGAGAATTTACGCAGCCTAGAGTCCCCATCGCCGACGCGTGAGGATCGCTGGCGCCAAGAGTAAGTGGGGCAGTCGGTCTGCACTGCTCGTCGATAAAGTCGTGCGCAATTTGAAAATCGCACATGGCGACGGTGGAGGAGAACAAAAATTTATCGTCGGAAAATGAGGGTTGATGGGAAGATGGTGGGTTGGCTTTTTTTAAGCTCCGTTACGAATAATAGAAGAATGGAATTGTTAAATGTTTGCAGCATGAAAGAAGCTGCAAGCTATTTTAGCGATTGTGATGCTTGGATGCATAGAAGGAAGCGCATTTTCAGGGACTGTTATGTAAAACTGTTATGTGAACCAAGACAACTTTTGCAATATACTTTTCTTATTCATGCACGTTTTCCTGATAACAACTGATAGCAATGTATTTTTTCTTATTACATGTACTCCTGCTAACATTGCAAAGTCCATTGCATAAAGGAATACATTAAAAAAAATAATAAAATACGCGCTTTATTTGTCTCATAATAAAAAAAGTTCTTTACAGCAGTTTTATTGTAGGTTTCAAAAAATAAAAGTATTTTTAGCCGCAACGTTTTAAGATTAGGAGATTGAAAACAACTGGAAATGTAAATTAGAATAATTCTTTATTTTTACAGTTATTTGTCACAAAGATACAGATCATGTAAAAAGGGACGTAAACACTATGTACAACAATTAAATAAAAGACTTAGGCTTTAATAAGATCATTTTATAACGTCATCAGTCGCAACATCTTATCGCTATTATAGAAAATAAAAAAACTGCATCATCGAGTTTAAGTTCCGCGTCGTTTGGTTGTAAGTTTCCAAGATTAATAGATAAATAGTAAAAGACTAGATCCGCAAAATAGCACGCGCCAAATCAATTTCAGGCTTGTTTGTACACTGCGATTGTTTGCTTTTCTTTAAGGAGTCTGCCCTACATTTCGGCCAAATTCTAAAGTGGCGTGCATTCGATTCGCTCGTAAAACTGTCCTCCTTTCTGTAGTTTCCTCTATATCTATATGAACTACGCTATTTTAAAAGCGCCCGGTTTCATATCGTTCCGAAAAACACTCCAAGTACGTTTTAAATTACTATTCGAGTAAAATTACTAAAGATTCTACTGATTCGCTTAGGGAGCGAAACTTCCGGGCGTTTGCAGAGAGCTTCCGTAAAAGGCGTTGATGAAACTTTGAACTGTCGTATTAGTTAGAAAACTTGAACACTTTGACGAAGAATACTGAATGATATCAATCAATGGCAATGTATCACTTGAAGCGAAGGAAAAGTGACGTCGAACAGGACGCTTCGCGTTCTGAAAAGGAGAAAGCAAGTTAGTTAATAGTAATACAATTTTAGGTTGACTTATTATTTAAGTGTAGTTGAAATGGCGTCTGTTATTTGTAAAAAACGTTTACCTTAAGACCTTCTCGTCCTCTTTATGTTCAACTTGTGCTCAAGTGTCGGAGTGCTTTGTAATAAACAAAGAGACATCCTATTATCAATAAAAATGGTAATAGAAGAATCGCCCGGGCAGCTTTTTCCTAAAATTAAAATAAAAAAGATAAAAATAACCAAAAATAATTAATCGAATAGATCGCGAGGATACAATCGAGCCTCACCCGTCTTTTTTTCTTGGCTTTGTTGATTTCCTCGAGCACAGCCGTAGCCACGCGGTGCACCGCGGGATCGTATCTATTTCTGCCTGCTTGCACAATTCGAGTCAATTCCCTTTCGATAGCCTGTTTTTTCGAGATCTGAATCATTACGCCGTCGAACGAGTAGTCGTTCTCGAATTCTAGCGTTCTTGGATAAGAATTCGGAGAAGAGGATCCGTCCGATGGCTCCACCTGGAATGCAATATTAATTTGTTATCCTTATATTAATATGGGGATCGTAGATTGCTTGTTAAATGCTGTTTTGCCAAATTTTTCAATTATTTTCATATTTATTTTACTTTTCGTCGCTTAATTTAAGTCAGAATTAAGTAAAGCTCGCCGAATTCTTAAAGTGGACGGTCGTTGAAAACAGAGGCTGTGTGTTTTATACTTAACGGCTCGGTCAATTGAAACTAATTCAAATTTTATTAGTTATTACTACAAAATTTTTTTTCCCCATAATAGATGTCAACACTCGTGACAGTGACTCACAAGAGGCTGCCTTCAAGCGCCTTCGCAATTTCTAAACATTTCAAGTAACGAAATTACACCGCAAAAAAAATTGAGAAGCCCTCCGCTAAAGATTGAAAAACCGGCCAAAAGCACAACGAACAACCGCTCGACTTACTTCTACTTCAGTCTGTTCTATCGAGCTGTTTTCCTCCCGCTCCTCCTCGAGATAAGGGCCGAACATCACCTCGGGCGTGAAGCCGATCCAAGGCTGCTGTCCCTTCTGCCTGTCCGCCCCGACGACCTCCTCGTAGGAGGGCAGCGGGTCCTCCCTGCGCTCCTCGCTGTCATCGTTCGTTCTGCCGTCGACAGCATTGCCCGACATTCCTCGGCGAGGGCTTGGAGATCACTGAGAGACGACAGCGAGCTCGCCGAGTTATACGAGCCGAAGCCGCGCGGGTTTTCCCAAAGCGCGTGGAGAATTCCCCCGCGCGCGCGAGAGTGGTGGGGCTGGTAGTAAAGCGTAGCGTACCACCCGTCAATAAAGACGCGAGGACTTTTCCTTGGGAGGATTATAAGGCGCGAAGGAGGGAAGAGTATACGGATTGAAGGAGGTGGCTTCGTCGCCGGGGCTCAGGTGAACTTTTGAGGAGGTAGTGATTTGCTCGGAGAATGTGCTTTGATTGAAATCAGAGGGCTGGGGAAAATGTTTTGGAGGATCGTACTTTATTGGGGATGGAAAGCGAAATTGCGTTGCTTTCCATTAATTGATGAATAAATGGTATTATTTTTATTGAAAGCTAATTATTGATTATGATAAAAAGAGAACATTTTTTTCAATTCAAATTCTTTTTTACAGTCATCTCAAGGATGTGATGCAGTAAAATTAAAAGCTATTTGGATTAATTTTCGAAGATGAAGTTGGATTAAATCCGTGCAAAATGCTAAGATGAAATCAAACCTCTTTTGCAAACTAATCATGCACGTTTAAAAAATTCTGTTTTAGAATATAATCGGCCTAACTCGAAAATCGTAACAGTTATCAAAGGATGTTAATTCCAATCCTCATTGAATGTAACCATACAGATCGAGTAAATAGGATTACGATCCCTTTGATGATCCAATACCCAATACAGTCTCCCGCCATTGGACACCGTCTGCACGGGAGTATTATTACCTAATACCAATTCATTATTATACAGAAGCTCAATTCGACTCAATAAACTTGAAAAAAAAACTTCAAAACAGCCTTTTAAATCCCATCCGTCCTCCGTCCGTCAAAAATCGTCACGCAACACTCGAATTTCAGGTCAACGAACCGCTCCTCCTCCACACAGTAAATACACCCGGCACCAAAGACGTCCAATACACATACAGGGTGAACCAGCGAGCCGAGTCGTCCGGCGCGGCGAACGCCAGCTCCCCGTTCCCATGGCAACCTCGCCCTAACTCGCGCCCCGTTTCGTCACCGCGGCCGCGCGAAGGGATCCTCTTACCTTACCTCCCGCGCGTCGCTGTACGCACACGCCTCTGCCGCGCCCTTGAGCATCCTTGAAAGTTAAGCGAAGGTTATTGATCTGAAATTCGCCGCGCGGATAATTTTAATCGCTCGTGACGGGGAGGAGGTCGGGAACGGGACACCTCCGGAAATTTATGTAGAGGATTTCGAGCTCGTTGCGCTGCGCGAGTGCACTCGTCGCGATGACGACTGCGGGGTCAAAGATTGCAGATTTGCGCACGCAGCTTTAATGAACGAATGGTTCGTTCGGTGTATTAGCGATGATAAAAGTTGCGTAAACGCGGGATGGTGAAAAATGTAAAGTGCTGAAGAAATTGATTAATTAATTAATGAGTGACTTGTTTTTTTTTTTTTTTTTTAGTAAAAATTTGTCAATTTTTAGAGTGAATTACTTAACTTTTTAACTAATTCAAAAAGTTATATACGCTCATCCCTATTTTAACCCTTAAACTGACAGAGCGGCTCCTTTTGAGATTATCATTTCCCCGCGGTAAAATTACAAGAAAGTTTTCCATTTAAAAAGTTTTTATCTATATAAATATATATTAAAAATAGAATACTTACTTTAATTACACGCGAGTTCACTGGCACTGGTAATGGATTTTAATTTGCCGTTAAGGGTTTACCTTCAAATTTATCGCGCGACTAAAAAAACATTGCAAGCCGCAAGTAGAAATAGTTCCTCGCCATAAAAATATCAAGGCGACGTAATGCACGATTGCCTACTATCTGAAACAGTGCTTTCGTTTTAACCCCACAAATCAACGGTGGGGTCAGCGTTAAATAAATCATTCAGGAATACCGAATAAGTCATAAAAGCATTAACAACTTTTGAACGAAAAAATAAAGGGTAGTGGAATTCAGAATTTTAATTATTCTCTTTGTTATAAATAAATGCTTTTTAAGCATTGCGATTTACGGATTATCTAATAATATATAGTATATAATTTAAATTGAACTTAAATTAAAGTCAAAATATGTTTTACGTATACTAATTGTTTGATCTACATAATACAAGCACACTTTAAAACGTTTAATTTTCTCTAAAAGGTATATATAATACGTTGATGTTTCATAAGAAATAATACTTCATTTATTATTCACCCCAAAAGCACAATGTGCGCTCAATATACTAAGTGCATCTACGTGGGCGAAATACATAAATGCGGTAAGCTACTAGAGGTAGCGAGTGATCATGCTCAAAGTTTATTACAAAAAATGCACAGCGCGGAAACTTGGCAAAAAATGAAGTTCCCGCAACAGCGGAAAACTTTTTTATCCGCCTCTTGTCTTTCCGCGGTGTTTTCGAAATAGAACGTGTTTCTACGACATTTTCTGATAGCGTACTTGCCTGTTATTATCCAAGTAAAAATAGCGTTCATTGCAGATTACATTGGTTTTCATGGTAGTTCTGTCTTATTTAGGGTAAATTCAGTTTAATTCGGTTTAATTCAGTTTAATTGCGAGATAATTGGGTTGAAGGTTTTAGTGAATTGTGACCACCGTTATACTTCCAGTCGTATACTTCAATATGGAATTTGTTATATTACAAAACGCTAGAAAGTATATCATAAAAACCAAAGGGTCATTGAAATTAAATCAATCGCACTGGTACGTCGTAAAAAGATGTTTTATGGCGATACTTTGTACAGATATAATGCCGCTTTTATTGTATCCACCGCTTATAGCTCCACAATTCTTCTTTTTTTATATATTATACTTTACTTTTACATCTTCCGTTCGCCCGATGCTTCTTCCTTTCCCATTGAACAGTCACAATAATTATCCTCCAGAAACATTCAAGACGATACCAAGAATAGTTCCTTACTCAAGAAAACTGACGCAAAACGAAAGCGCATCGAAAAAATTGTCATTCGATCGGTCCCTAATCTTTTACAAGCTCTTTTAATCGCATATGCGCATAATAAAGCCCAGAAAATTAGTACCTGCTTGAATACGAGATGGTAACGGTTATCTCTGTATCTTCTTTTCGCAAAACTTTATATACGCATCCATAAATAATGCACGCAATCGTATAGACTCGCGGATGCTTCGTTAGTCCGTGAGATACTCCAGAGGGCAGAAGAGCGCCGAGGGCAACACCCAAGTACCCTTGAAACCTTCGACGTAATTAGTTTTAAGGATAAACTCGTAAGCGATGGCTGAGGCGCTAGTAAAAGCCGAGAGTGACGCCGCGGTGCAAAAAGCACTGAACGAAGCAAAATCTTTGCTGACCTGGAATAAGTACCTCATGTCGGCTTTGGGTCTGTGGCCGGGCGGACCGAACGATTTAATATTCGTAAGTCTATTCATTTACTTCTGTTACAATTTGATGCTCGATTACGTGGCCGTCGGCGTCGCCATGAAGAGCCTCAATCTGATGAAAATCATCGGCGCGGTCATGGAAAATGTGACGCTGGTCCAGATTTTCTTGCGATTGTACACGATGAGGAGGTACAACAAGGATTACGGTGAGATTCTCGATGAATTTTCCAAGGACTTCTCGACGCAGAGTTACAGGCACGACGAGGAGAAGAACGCGTTTTTGGCTTACAATTCGCGCTCGAAATTTTTCATCAAGATAGTGGTCGTTTCCCTCGGGATCACCGCCATTCTGTACTTCACGAAGCCTTTGATAAGACAGTTGAGTTAGTAAAAAATATATATGTAACGAAGCAGCGTACTACATCTTTAACAAACATTGCTTCCTTTATTTGATGCAGATTTGTCGAAAAACGTCAATTCGACTAAAGCTTTTACCTACGATTTACCGTATCGGATCCATTTGCTGTACAAAATAACGAGTATAAAGGCGTACGTTCTTACGTACGTTTCCCGAGTTCCGATTTTGTATATAATTGGTTTCACCCAAACTTCAATGGATTGTCTGACGTTAACTGTGGTGGCACATTTGTGCGGTCAATTAGGAGCTCTTTCCATTAGAATTCGAAATTTGGATTTGCCAAAGGGAATGGAAGACCTAAACCAAGCTATTCAAAGACATCAAAAATTGATAATGTAAACTTTCTTTTAAGTGCAATAAATACGAGAAAAATGAACGATTCTATCTTATTAATTTTTAATTTTTTAGAATTGGGTTGCGGCTTAAAAAAATGTATCGTCTGTGTCTACTCGGACATTTTGTGGGTGCCACCATAGCAATTGGTATACTTGTTTATCAAGTACTGCTGGTAAGTAACATCATTACAACTAAACTACTAAACTCAACAAAATTACAACTAAACTACTAAAAGTTCCCGAAGCAATATTTCTGTTACACGTGCAACAAATGGGGTACTGGCTTAAACAATATTTACAGCAAACTATTTGTCAAAAAGCAATCTCGCGAAATTGTGATTTATTCTAGAAGCAACTTCTATTTATATCGCGAATGCTGAAAACCCTATTAATCTTCCTGAATGTAATATTTGTACTGATCACAAATATTCACCATGTTCTTAGTTATTAGGCTGAAAAGGGAAGTATCAACCCACTGGATCATGGATCCTGCAGAAGGTAATTTCTTAGTCAAAAAAAGAAGACACGTGAGACGTTTATTCAAATGGGCCATAGTAACAAAGTTATGAAATTTTTTTTAAAACTCTGGAGAAAATCGGTGTTTATAAAGGTTAAAAAAATAGCTACGAAACTAAAAATTTTATTCTATCGAACCAAAATTTAAAAAAAAATGCAGCAAGAGCTTTAATTTGAAAGCAGTTACATTAACAAAGATTCATTCATTCCGAAGTTTAGTTCCAGTTGATTTTTGTGAAAAATTTAAAGACATTATTTAAAGTAGCATAACTTTGAAATGAATGAATATTTTTTAATCTGACTACTCTCAAATTAAAGCTCTTGCTGCATAATTTCTGTTAAATGTTTGCTCGATAGACTAAAAATTTTATTTACGGAGAAATTTTAATTTTCATAAACGCCGATTTACCCTCGAATTTTAAAAAAAAAAAAGTTCATAACCCGTTTGAATAAACGCCGAGACACGTGTCTTCTTTTTTTGGCTAAGAAATGCTCTCCTGCAATTTTATCAAGAAGAAGATGGGTTGATATTCCGCTTGTGAGTTTTACGCATAACCAAATTTTAAGAAACTTAAGTTTTTAATACAACTTTAAAGCAGCATTGAGACGTTTTACAATGCAGAATAAATCAAGGAATGCTTATAAACGATTTTCTTTGGTCGGTCCATTAACGTAAGAAGCTGCTATTCATCGAATGCTAAAGGATAGTGTGTTTTTGCCGAAAATGCCCACGTATAGGTGACTGGAGAAAATATTTCCCAAAGAATGTTGAGGATCCCACTTTAGTGCTAGCTTCGCTCGAACCTCTTTTGTACTCTCTTGTACATCTGGCAACGAGCTGCGCTGCCCTTTTGGGGAAACTGCAGTTGAGAGGCGGCAGGTAGTGAAATAAGGGGGGCCCGCTAAGGGACTTGCGGCAGGAGATCTGCAAGGCCCAAACCCCATTTTTCTTGTAATAATAGCATCTGGCTAGAATGTGTCTCGAGAATTATTTGAAATTGCGGTTTGACGACTGTCCTTTTTTTGTTTTAATTTTTTGAAACTTCAGTTATTGTTGCTGCCAGCGATTTTTTTATACATTGGCTGGACAGATATTTTACAGTTATTTTCAATTATTATTATTTCGTTAATCGAAAATTATCATTCGAATTCTGTTCGTAACAGTAAAAATGTACATTTTATTTTAGAGTCTAGCAATTGGACATAAGACAAATTTGGTGACATTCTTTATCTTCGGATTTCTGAACATTTTTCGATTGTACACACACTGCTGGGCAGGAGAGTACTTAATCCACGAAGTAAATATGCCTACATCTTACACACTTCGCCAAAAATGGATTTACGAGACTAAAATAATCTAACGATCGACTTTTACAGAGTATCAGCGTTGCAAATGCCTTTTATCAATGCAAATGGTATACATTATCGGTGAAAGACCAAAAGACCTTTATATTTTGCATAAAACGGTCGCAGACACCGCTTTCTCTGATGGCTGGAAACTTTAGTCATTATTCTTCGGTAATGTTTACAAACGTAAGCTTTATTGAAAAGAATTCTGTTACAATTATGTTTTGAATAATTTGAATGCCTACTGGATAACAATACAATCGAATTGCAGGTAATGAAAACTGCAATGGCATATCTTTCTTTTTTAAGAAATTTTATTTGAAAAATTCTACTTAAAATGAAAACAGCTGCAGATAGGATGAATATATATATATGTTGAATTGATAAGAAAAGAATTTTTTTATGTGAGTATTTTTGATATATTTAATCTTGTATTTTTAAATGACAAATTCAAAGCATATTTTAAATATGAATTAAATAATATATTTGTAAAAAAAATTAATGTTCTGTTAAAACCCTAATCAATTATTTTAAATTATAAAATCATGTTTCACTCACAAAGTATTTAATTATTCAATTAAATTGAAATAAGGGTAAATATATTAATTATGAAAACTGCTTTCACAGTAACTCCTTGCAACGGATTACATTTTATTTTTTTGATACTCTCAATGATAACTTCAAATAATTTTATCGAATGTAATGATTCATTTCAATTGATTATCTAACAATATAAATAGTCATTTTGATTTTTTGCTATATTGAAGCTTTATACGCAAGTAGCCGTTCATTTGGATTATCCAAGTCTACTCATCAAAGATATGCATCAAAGATATACTACGAATAAAAATCCTAAGTAACCTAACAAAATCATTAAAGTCTGACTAAAATTTCTACAAATAAAGATCTTATTTTAATTTAACAATAAAGATTTATTCTTCCACAACAGAACTTTTCTCAACTTCTCGTTTAATGTAGACTAAATTGACCTGAAATATATTGTTGCAAAAGCCATTAGCATTCTTTTAGTCAAGAGATCATGAAGCATAAAGTACATCACAATCTCCAGTAGTCCGCATCTCCTTCTTTCCATCTCTCTAACTCTTTGAAAACAGAAAGACCACTTCGATAAATCAACCAATAAACATACTGCACTATCTCCAGAGTAGCTCTGTGTGTGAGTAAATCCGCTGCTGCGAAATGCGCAATGAATACAAAATCTGAAACTTAGTCTTATTCTCCCAAGGAGATAAGTAGGTCGTAGCAATGCCTCGAACAGACCAGAGAGCTTTAGAAAACTCTGCAGATCGGATCTACCAAAGCGATGAACTTGAATTTTTGGATAAAACCGATCATCCGGAGCCGTTGCTGTTCAGAGTGTCTGAAATAGTTTACCAGCAGTGTCGGAAAGAAAGACAAAGGGAAGCCGTGAGTTGACTTTAACTTTGCGCAGTGTGATAAAGAGGGAAAAGTATTTTTAAGAGCAAATGTTTTCAATCGATTTGTAAGCCGTTTAGACCAAGAATTTCCCAGTTTTATCTAAAGAAAGTAATAGTTAACAACTGATTTAATATTATATCCAGTAAATGTAGAAACATCAAAATGATAACTTACGAAAATTTGTTTTTTTGGCAAAACTTAACCCGTAAAGTATTGTTATGTACAGATTAAAGACATCATTGTTCGAAATTAGCAGCTATTAAACTAAATATGTAAATTTAAATCTTTTTATTACGTTCCGGATAAAAAACAATTTCAATGCCAATTCACAAGGGTTTTGCGTGAAATAAAATGGTACATTCTCGTGTATCTGATATGCATTCTCACATTAATTTTAACTGATTTATTTTCAGGCTAAAAAAGGTGCAAATGCGTTTGCTTTGGTATCATCTTGTTTAATACTGTCTTTGATGATTGCCTGGATAGTATCAGTTGCCCTTGATGAAAATTTAAATTACGAGAGAATCTTAAGTAAATAATATTTCTTTATAAACTTAATTATATCTAATAGAATCAATCATTCTTTAAATTTAAAAATTTCTATAAAAAACTAGTATTATATCTATATATTTCAGATATGACAAAGGAGATAACAAAAAATGAATCTTTGGAAATATAAGCATCGCCTCTAACAAAAAAAGAAAAGTCAAAAAAGAGCAGCAGAAAAAGTATTGGAAAAAATGCAGCGTGAAATTATATTCGCCGTATAGAATTTTACTGTTCGCGCAGAGGAAGCGCAAAAAATTGTACTTCAGACCAACGCTCAATTCCCACAATACTAAAATTATGTGGGCGCGCCTTTCAACCCTTTAATTGTATCGATCGTACAATATTTATGCAGCAGATGTTGCAAAATCCAGATGGAAACGTGAATTGCGGCTCGGTTATTGAAAAAATATAATTTCATTTACGGAACAAAAATTTTGCGCGATGTAACATAATGTTTTTCGCGGCGTAATCGATTTTTATAATATAAACTTTTATTGGTATTCTGCACCAGGTGTAGTTAAAATTAATATAAAATATTTGAATGAAAAAAAAAGTTTAATCGTTACAGATGTTTGTTAAACCAATTGGGAACGAAAGTTGTGGCAATCAAAACGAAAATTGTAAATGAAAATTGGAAACTTAATTAAAACATACATGTTTCGTACAAATATACGCATTAATAAAATTTCATCCATCATCTCCTCGGTCAATAGCTGTTTCTTGCGTAAATATATTGAAAATGTAAAGTTCAAAATATTCTAAATTTAACAGAAATTTTCTCAAACATAATCTCCAAATCAAACATTAAGCTAATTTTGCTAAAATTTCCGTAACGCAAACAAATTTTCCCATCGGCGTCAATCATTGTCACTCAGCCACAATCACTACCCTTAAACTTATCGGTCACGTTTATTCCTGTCCCGTCGATGCAGAAACACACCCTAAGCCAAATCCAATTTACATCGTCACCCAAGCCTAGCATTTCAAACAGAAATTGCTTTCGAAGCATATACACTTCCACACGACCATCACCCACCCCATCGTCCGATTCTTTCTTTACGTCCGTCCGGGATTCCCCACACTCACACAAGCCCATGACACAGCATGACGGCGAGGCTGCCGGCAAACTGCGACCCGCAGACGCATCACCCGCTCGAGGCCGACAGTCGGCTTAGTTTGCTCGTCCGCGATGTCATGGTGATGTCGCGACTAAATAACTCTCCGTGAACGCTGTTGGACTGTGAATCAACCGCGATTATGGCACCTCCGAATGTAGAGCCGTCCGCTCAAGATCGGACTGCCGGACATCGGAAGTACGAACCCTTTTTCTTCAGGAACGTGAGTGTCGTGGCTTTTTATTGGGTTACTGCGGGAAGGTTCACCGATGATTTTGGGGTAAGGTAGTGGTTTATTCAATGAACGAGTGTTCCGCTGAAAATAAGTGACGTGACAATGTTTCGTTGAATAAATCAAAATAATTATAACCTTTCACTGATTCGAGCGATAATTGTTCATTGAGGATCAATGTACTTTCACTACTTCGGTTTTACAGGGTTGTCAGATTAATTTTCAGCTTTTCAGGAGGATAACTGTAATTATAATATTATTTGAACGAGTATTTTGAAATAAAATTATATTGTTCTATAACAATCTCAAATACTACGCTTTTTTGCTAATTTGAAATGATATTTTGGCATGCGTCAGAGGTGAAAAACAATTGTAGCAGATAAGTTATATTTAATTTTCAGAGTTAAAGTTAAGTAAGTGGGCGTGAGTATACATATAACATATATAGAAGCGCAAACGATCCCTCGTGTCAAAGGAGTAGTAGAAAAGTCAGTTCAAAGTTCGGAGGTATCAACAAAACTCGGAGATGTCCGTGATTATGGCAATGTATAGGATGCTTGCCTTTGTTTTACGTAAATATTAAGGTTTCGCACAAAATTTTTTCCGCATTCAATCGACTCTCACTGTACTTACTCTGTAAGGAATAATAACACTGCTATTATTTACAGGAATTTGTCAAAAATTAGTTTTTATACAATATTAATATAAGCTAAAATAATTCAGCTATTTTAATACATCTTTTACTTAATAATTATTACTGCATCAACATCATTTTTTGTGTTAAGGACAATCTCAGAATGTACGTAGTGATTGGAAGTGCAGCCGTTTTGGCTTTCTGCTTCTGTGCACTTGTACTGTCAATGCTGTAACTGGATTTAACAGTAAGCAGTAAGTAACTAATTGAACATGATTTTATGTCGTATATCGCGATTAAATTATATTTAATTTTCAGATTTTAAACAAAACAGACACAAAAATTCTCTTTAATTCATCTATATCAAATAGCTTTAAATAATGTAAAGCCCACTTTAAAGGATTAAAGTTTTAAGGCTATCAACAAGTAATACAGTTTTATCGGCACTTAAATTTTTATGTATCGTGATAACGCTAAAAGTTTTAATTCATTATTTAAATTAAACTATAGCCTTTCACAATATAACTTTTTTTTATATTGATACAAGCAATAAAGCTATAATTTTTAATATCCTTTTAATGTTATAAGAGCCAATAGAAAATAATAATAATAAAAAAGTTTGACAACTTCCGAGATGAAATTTAAATTTATAGTTTCCAAATGAAACTATAATACAATAAAAATTAGTGTCAAAGTGTATTTTAATGAGTACATAATATTACGAGAATTTTCGAAGGTATTACGTCACTCGAACGCGCTGAAAATTCCAAGCGATTAGCAAAATTCCCGATCGGAAAGCAAAACAAACACTCGGGCGAAAATCAATTTTTCGACGTTCACGCACCGATGCCCTACCCTTAACCTTCGCCTTAGAAAAGGACCTCCTACTAGTACAGTTTTCGTTTTTCCCCACCCGATCCTGTCTGCAGGCTTCGCACATCTTTCGACGCCGGCGCACAATCAGCCAGGACGAGCCGTCCGTGCAAAGCCGGGAAGCCAGAAGTGCCTGTGTCTACACATATAGTTAACTCGCGCGCCGGTGACGCCATCTTCGCTTATCTTCCCCTCCATAAACACTCTCGGCGCTCGTTCGAATCCCTATTTTTCTTCCCTGCGCCTTACGACTTCGACGACCGATGTCCCCGTCGTTTTTCCCACTGCAGCGATCCGAAACACGTCGCGGCGCAGCACGACTCGTGCCTCCACAATGCAGCGCCTCTACAAACAGCACTTGAATTTCCCAGAAGCCCCGGCAGCCGGAAAAGCTACTGCGTCGCGCGGCCGCCGGGCGGAGCGGGCCGCATCATCAGTAGCTCGGCTGTCCTCGTCGGGGAAAGGTCGGTGTGACTTTGGTCGTTCGAAAAATGGCGCAGGGCGGCTTAGTCGTCGACGGATACTCGTATCAGCCGCCGCCGAGTTACGAGGAAGCTTGCGGATCGTCGGCCGCGGCGGGAACGGAGTGGCCGCCGAAACCCGCCGATGAAGGCGACTCGACGGTCGTCGCCGGATTTCGGCAGACGCCGAGCCAGAACTGCGTCGACCCCAGGAACTGCCGCGAGTGGAGACCGAAGAGCAGATATGTGAGTCTGGCTGTATTGATGGGTGTTGGGGGGCGACCGCCAACGGCGTCCCTTTGATCGATCCTTATTCAATTTCAGAGCTTTTTCGTTCGATTCACGTGCTTTCAGCTGGATTTCGTTGCTTTATCACTCTTTTTCGGAGTTGGTGTGAGTCATGAGAAATTTGATAACGGCCGTGTGTACAAAGTATTTTTCATTGTCGGCCTAAGGTTTTTAGATGAGACGATGACTTTGGCGATGACAAAATTCTTTCCTTATAAAGATGTTTATCTTTCTCTCTTGATTACATATACATTGTATTGTTCAATACGGAAGCTTTTTTTTAAACGTTTGCTTTGATAAAATACTGTTTTTCAAATCGAATAAAATCGTATTATATATTTATACGTTCCCGTAAAATATTACACGTACAGAAATATTTTTTTTTCATTTCGTTAAAATGTAAAACGTAAACGTTAACTGCTATACGTTTATTGTCTTTGCCGTTAATGGAAAATAATTATTATTTTTGCATCGCATGAATCATGCTTCGATGCAGTAATTTTTAAAGCAAACAAAAAGAACTACATATTTAATGAACTAAGAAAAATAAAATCGATAGTATTTCGAAGAATAGTTTGCATTTAAAGGCAAAAAATTTGCAATAAACATTTTCGAACTGCATTACTAGTGTAAAATATTAGTTTTTCTTTGACAATAGCAAAAAACCAGCAATAAAAATAAGAAAATCTAAATAACAATTGCATTTTATCTTCCAGTTTAAATAATTACTGACCTAAAATGTTAAATTGTATTCAACTACAATTCTCACAATAATACTTGCAGTAGATTTTTTTAATATAAACATGCAAAGAAAATAATATCGAAAAAATAAGTTATTATTTTCGATTTTATTGAGTGTAATTTTTACATATGCAGTAATTTTTCTAACAAGCCTGAAATTCAATTAAAAATCGAATAAACAGATCTGGCTTTGATCACAAATTAAAAATGATTTCAATTCAAAAGCGACAATTAAATAGATCGCTAATTTGCTTCGATATTTAAAATTTGATTTCAAAGTCTGCGATTAAATTCGTTCGTTCTCTCGAAAAACTTTGCAAATAACCCAAAGAATTTTTATCTGTTTCATACTTTCAATACACTTTTGCGCCTTTATAATTCCGTTTAACTAATTAAATAAATTTATTTTCATGAAAAGAAAATTTCAATGGCATTAGGAGTAGTTGTCGCCATATCCATCGTCATGTTTGCGGCAATTGGATTCTATGCCATAATGTATGCTTATAAAACACAAGGTAATTATATTACGATTATAAATTCTCTTTTTGTCGTGTTTATTTATCTTTACATTATGATTATATTATTATTAACGATGTTAAATATATTTTTAGCTGAACATGCTAGAAGACAATTCGAAGATTCGGTATCTTTCGGGAATAATTTACACGTAATTAATTTAAGACCGCAGGAGAACAGTATGTACCTAGACAATTCAAGAACGGAAGACAATTATCCCCATGACGGTTGAGTATTATATCTTCATTTTAGCTGTCAATGCCCCACTGCTTATTACGTTTTTAAACTATTGTGCGAGCAGACAAATCGATAAAATACTTGCGAGCTTTAAAAGCAATTAAGATTTTTAATTAGAAAAAAGACTAGCAATATGGTCATAATATGGTGGAGAAAGATTGCAAATAGTTATTAAAAAGTATTTCTGCTTACACAAAAATGCATGCAGTTATTCGGTTAAAATAAATATCAACTAATAAATTATTCAATCATGCTGTAAAAAATGTGTACACAAATTTTTAAGAAAATAAAATCTTTTAAAGTATTTTAGATTTATCTAAAATTTTATTTTATCTTAATGTAACAATTTTATTTTAAAGGTTTCGCTTCGTTTAACTTACAATTTCCTTCAATCAACCAAAAAGAACTGGAAGGAATACAAGAGAAATTAAAACAAATGAATGAACAGTCTTTAAAATCAGAGGAGGCAAAAAGCGTCGAAGAAACGGATGAAAATCCAACATTTAGGAAGTTCCACGAGCTGCAAATTACCAAAGAATTACAAAAGCGACTTAAAGAATTAAACATTGATTTCGCGCCGTTAACTTCAAGAACACGAATGAAGAGCCCCGAAAAACCATCTGTCTCAAAATCAAGTGAAGAAATTGAAAGGATTATTGAGAACCTTAAACAAAAGTCTGATATACCTATATCTGACAAAAATTAAAATACATTGATTCATTATTGTTGATTTAATTGGTTAAATAAAATCGATTAATAATATACCTGCTGGACAAGGCTACAATTAACGTAAAACAGAACAATCATAAAAAGGTATTTTTATTCAATGAAATTTGTTTTCTTTCATAAACCATTTGTAGATGAGCCCTGCTCTACTATTTAGTTACAATTGGTTTTTCTAAATAGTAAAATATATCAGTAACTAAAATTTTTGCAAAAACAACTAAATATTTTTTACCTCCATTCGCAAGGACAAATAACATTTGCTAGAATATTGTTTTGGAAAATTTCATTGCCACCGAAATAACTTTATATTTTTTATTTCAGAGTTTATTTCAAATGCCAGTGTTCCAGCGTTTGTACATGTGATGTGTTAATATTGTAATAATGAATTTTTATATATCAATATTGAGATATTTATTTCGTCTTTACTGTCGTAACTTTTGCAACATTGTTAAGATCATCATATAAAACAGCGTTGTGAAGAAACGAATTTACTGATACTTCATATAATAAATATAAAATAGGTATACGTTCATACATTACCAAAAAATATGTTTTCCAAAAATCTTATAATTACATTTGTAAATATTGTATAATATATTACTAATATTATTGCAAAATATATTTTTTGTATAATATTTATGATTATGCGTGGTATCCTTCCAATTTTTTATTATATAAAACCGAAAAACGTTAATAGTTTTCAATGGTAACTGTAGAACTTAATTTTATTGTGTTAAAATGAAGTTTTTATAATTTTTTAAATAAATTATTTATTTACATTGAAAACTTTAGAAAATACAAGCTTTTTTATTTCATTGTGCCCTACAAATAATTAAATGTGACATTTCCTTTACATAATATTAATTTTATTTCTTCAGCGTTTATATCTATATGTTAAACAAATTTTGAATTTCGAAAGTCTCCAAATTATTTAATTTACGGATCAAGATCCATTCTTATAAAAAATGTAATTTTTATTTCATTTTCTTACTTTTTTTCGATAAATCTTAATCATCCTATTTTAAATCTTAATTTAAGAAACAATACAATTTTCTGCAATAAATTAAACGATTTTACTTAAAAAAAATTTTTTTATTCTGAATAAAACTTTTCTAGACCAGTATATACTTTCAATAATTGTTTCATTCCTTATTTGATGACACATAATTCTTATCATATTTGAACTGTGGGTATAAAAACTGTGACACTAACAAAGTATTGCTACACAAACGAAACATAAAACCAACGTAAAGAACAAACTATCGCTCCCAGTTTCATAGCTGCATCTCAATGAAAGCTTGCATAGAAGAGAACAATGCCTCAATACTTACACAAAGTTTAATTAATTTTATTAGTATTTATCAATCACCTTTGACAAATATCTAGAATGCGTAAAAAAATCAGTAAGAAAAATCCATAGCTTTAGGTTTGCTAGACCGCTGAAGCTACTTTAAATAATCGAATGAGTTCAAAAACTGCAAAAATTGATAAAATTGAAGAAATTTTAGTAATTTTTGAACTATTGAAGTATTTAATAACAAAAAATATAATTCATACAACTCTTCACACCATAATGACATCAATTACCAACAATTTAAGCGACAAATTTTTGAAAATAACATAACTTTAAATAAAATGGGTGTAGAGACTTCTATTTCAGCTCATTTTGTCAGGAATTGAATATACTTTTATAACATTATCTATTAATTGTACTATTATTATAATTTTTTTGTTTTAGTTAATTTAGGCTAAAAAAATTTACAGGTGTAAGCCCCTCTTAAGCATGTAAAAAATTTGCATAAATACCATGAATTAAATACAATGCACATGCATTATTAAAAAGACTGATCATGTTTATGACATATTTAGTGCGCTAATACAAACACTATTTAATAAAAAAGCATTGAGTACAAAATTTCTTTTCTAAAAACTTTACTTAAAGATATTAACTTTATATTCACATACTTAGAAAAACATTAGTTGGTACGTAGTTGAATTAACTAAAATGTTTACAAAGTGTATTGAAGCTTATTAAAGTGTAGATGAGAAAGTATGTCATTTCTGTAAGGGAATGTGAGGCAAGTTACAATTTTCCACGTTCTTTCAACCTAATTCAACTTAAAATTCTCGAAGGCATTTTTTTTTAAGTATTCTTTCTCTTGAATCGAAAAGCTACATATTTCAATTCAGATTTTGCAAGAAATTTTGTATTTCACAAATATGTGGTTTACGTAAAATAACGAAATTCTTACGACGTTCTGAACATAACTTTTTATTATGTTTGTAACAGCATGCAACAATGGAGTATATCTATATCTATTAAACTTATCACTATTTCGAAAAAATAAAAAAGAAACTCATTATTTTCTTCTATTCTACTTAAAAACGTAAAAAAAAGAACATTTTATTTTATAAAAAACTCTAATTTTAAAATAAAAGTTGTTACGGGACGATGCGTTTAAGGGGTCTGATTACTATAGGCGTCATCCCGTAGACGATAAGAGGAGGACTTGAGAAATGCATAGGCATCGATAGCTCAGTGGGAAGAGCATCCGTCATGAAAACGGGGAAGGTCATGGGTTCGATTCCCAGTCAATATAAGCCCGGTACCTTTTTCCTCGTCCTCCTCTGCATTTATTCCGTAAAAAATTGTAGGCTGTTGAAAAGTAAAAAAAATAAATAATCTACTTTTACATCGTTTCTAATATACACAGGGAATCCGCAATGTAAATTATATTTAAAAAAATGTTTTTAAAATTTTTTTGGGCAAGAAAAAAATTTGGGAAAATTGCAATGTCCGCAACGTAATTTGGTTTACGAGAACTTCGTTTACAGTTTTCCAACTTTATAACGTAATTTTAAATGTCTAACAGAAAAAAACAAATATTCAGCAAAAACATTTATTTTGATTAACTAAATCCTGAATAAAGTTTACTATAATAAAATTTGTATATTAAACTCGAATGATTCTATTATACTCTCATAAATTTTGTAATCAAAAGCCAAAACTTTCAAACATTAAAGCATCAATAAAATCTATTATTAACGCACGTATAGCAGGAGTTAAATTCGGAATTTGTACTATTCAAAATGCTGGAATAATACATTAAATTTATTCCTGAGTTAAGAAGTACATATTTTTTACAATATAATTAATCTCTATGTAAAATCACTCTGCTAGAAGAAACAATAAAAATATCATGCCTCAATAAATTAAATGAACGACTTCTGATTAAATGCATTCTATTTTTAATTTCTCGAGTGCACTACCAAATTCTTTAATTGATTACTACCTCGACAACGCATTGCTTATACACGCATCAGTCGGTCATAAATTAAACCCTCGAAAAGCGGAAATTGTTAAAATTATCATTTGTTTTTTGCGCATTATCCATCATCGATATCTTACCATCTTTGTCTAGAGCGAGTCTACTATCACCGGCACGTGGTGCCTACATGCGTTATTTCGCTTTAATCTATTTGCGACGGCGAATGCGCAACCGAGGCGCCATCTTGAAGTCTTTAAAAGAACACAGCGGACTGCCAAACAATAACTCAAATATCTGCTTTAGTTCTAAAATTTCTTTCGCGAGTTTTACAAGTATTAATGAGAGAGTTGCAGTCGGCAGTAAGATAATATTTTAGGAGGAAACTGATTCCATTTGTCAAAGAAAACGAATTGAATATTTCTTAAATGTAAGTAAATGTTTCATTTCTTTGTTTGAAGCTCTGCTTTTTCAAATAAACAATTTCAAAAATAGTAAATGTTACTTTAATCTTAAAAATATGTATTATAAATATTTTAGGAACTTTCGCAAAATTAAATATCACCTTTATACGTTTAACATTTTAATTAAACAAATTCTTTATCGCTTTAAAATAATCTTCTAAAGAGGAAAAAACATCTTTTTTGTCAACTGTGACTAATTTAGCGCAAATTGAAAAGACAATCAAAGAATCACGTCATGAAAGCTCCTTGTTCACTTCTTTATTCCTTAATTTACCAAGACTTTATTCAGTTTTACACTATTCCTCAGGAAAGGCAATCACTAATTTAAAGTAAAATTTCTGTACTCAAATTGCAGTATTAACGTGAAGAAGCAATCTTACAGATTTTGTAGGGAAGCGCCAACAATCAAATTGGGAGAAACAGGTTTAGAAACGCTTTAACTTTAAATTTGCAAAATTATTCTTTTTATTTTTAATATTGAAACAGGAAAACTCGAATTAAAATTATGCTCACACGTTTTTAATTCTTTTGCGATTTGTAAATATTGAATCGGCTCGGACATTCTTAAACAAAAGAGATGTTAATTTTAAAACGTTTTCCTTTTACTAAAACACGCAACACGTTTATCGTAAAGCGTTATATATAAAAGATTTACGTGGGTATTTCCACATTCCTGTCAGCATCTATGTGAAGTTGAGAGAATTCTATGATTATTATAAGCTTAAGAGCTTTTAAATAATAACGTTCACTTTTGTTAAGATTTTATTGATTCTTTTACAAAGAAATTTACGATATTATTTTATTTCAAATAGGATAATTTTCGTGACAAATTGCCATGTTGAATTGCAAGGTAAATAAAAAAATAAAAAAAATAAATGAAGTTTAAATTCAAAATTTTTTTCAACATCTAAGTACTTTCCTTAGTTAATCTTAAGGTTTCAGAATGGAAAATAAATATTTTATCAGAATATTAATGTACAAAACGAATTTTTTTTTTTTTTAAGTTCTAAAAGCCAACACGAATTTTCCAACAATATTTTCAAAACGTAATATTTGATAAAGTTTTATCAAAATACAAACTATAATGATGCATTATTTATCGTTTTATAAAGCTATTAAATCATGCAATACTATTATGTCAAACTTTATGACGGCAGATCATAATCAGCCATTGTGTGAAACGCTAAAAGTAAAAACTTTGTTCAAGCTAATTATTCGTCATATGTAAGTGGCATAATTTTCATAAGTAAATTTTTTTATAATACATAATTAATTACGAAAAGAATGTATATAAATACTACTTAGCGCAGAATGCAGAATGCAGATACTTGAATATAATTAATATTTTAATAATAAAACATGTCTACGAGCTTTATTAATTTTGTTGTATTTAAAATAAAAATTTGTTTTGAAACTTTATTTATAGAATTAAAACTACTACGGATCTGAATAAAGCAAATTCCCGCGAGCTAAAAATATAACAAAAGCATATATTACAAAGCTGTGTGTGTCACGAATGACTTTATTTAAACAAATTATAAAAAATTAAGTCTTTTAGAAGAGTATTTCTTAATTTCGCCTTTTAAAATTTCTTGATTCAAACTGTAAAAATTATTCTTTAAAATACAAAAATTAGTTTTTATTCGTCTATTTATACGTAGTACAAAGTTATTGTATTATTGCACTCATTAGGAGAGAAAGTATCAATGGGAATGAGATGCAACTGATATAAAAAATATGCCATTCTTAAAAAGATAAAACCTCTCGACGACGAGTGCTGTCAAAATGATTTTGTGGGTACCTGATTTACCGACTGAACGGCTGATCAAAAGTTTCAAATTTCTTTTATACTTCAAGAACGCTGTTTTGTGATATGTCAAAAGAATTTTCTACGCGTAAAATACTACGTTGACCTTTCGAATTTCTATTCAGTATTGGATACACACATTAAACTGCATTATCGCGGAAGACTCGAAAGTAGTTTATGTAATCATTTTTTTGTGTCCGAAACTTTCTACGGATTTCATAGATAGTACTACTACAGTAGTAAATAATTCTAAACGTAGTTTTGAGCGCGCTGATAAGTGTTCGTAATAAAACTAAAAAGTATGTCGAGTTTTTTAGCAAGTAGGAAGATTAGAATGTACCACGACTTCGTCTGCCACATGTACGGAAAGTATTACACGTAAGTTGTACTGTAATAAAACTCATTTCTCGGACTACATAGGTGCGAAACATTTTTGGCAGCATTGAATACTTAAACTGTACAATCGAAAAGACGTGCGTTGATACACTGATTTAAAAATAAATCGAGGTTTTTTATACATCTTTTTAAATTTAAGAGTTTAAAGGCCCCTGGAGGTTCTGGATAACTAATTTCGTTTTTTAAAATGGACTTACAATGCGCGTCAAATGTAGTTCATGCGTGGTTTTTCCTTAAAGTTATTATCTTTATCATTATTCTGACGAGCGTAATTTATTTCCTACTGAAAAGAGTATGAATAATCTAATTAAGTTGTCGGAGGTATATTTAACGTACAAAAATCTTTTTTTATTCCTTTCTTTTCTATTTAAAACATTAATTTCACGCTCAATATTGAAAGAATGTACTGGCACTTACAAACTTAACAATGTTTATATTTATTTCCAGGAGTAATAAGTGCTTTTTTTAAAGAAATTTCGATAAACTTTTTCGTAATTTCTTTAATTAACTATTAATCCAAAATTTTACGTCTTCTAAAACCTTGATTAATTTGTCAATGCTTTATCTTTCAAGCAACGTGTATAACTTGTAAACAGTTTGAAACGCGTTTTTACACTGCCACAAAAAGCGAAAAATTTTCATTTATCGCAGTATCGCGCTTGAACAGTGGTTAAAAACAACATACGCTTAAATGTAATGCAACGTTTCAGTTTCGAAATCATGATGTAATTTTTCTAAGGTGATACATAATTTCTAATTAACGTCTCGCCTTTGTTCGGGTGTCGTATCCAGCGATAAACCCGAACTTTTCGGCGCAGCTGCGACTGCTGCCTATATTTTGACGAGTAAAATGTGTATATACGACACACCTGCAGAGGAAAGCCGAGAGAAAAAAAAAATTTTCAATTTATTCAAGTTTCCACTTTCGAGCTCGAGAACGTTGGAGGAGGTAGTTTTGCTTAACTTATTTATTCACTGTTCAGATAAGAATTGACAAAACAAATGAGTATATTTATATAAAAGTCCAAGCGAAGGATTGGCAGGTGTATTAGACAAAGTTGTTTTTCAAATACGCTTTCTTTGTTCAAACTTTGTTCGACTTCCCGTTGCTAAAATCGATAGATTAGATTTCATTTTAAAAAATTTTCAATCGTTACATCGACGAATTTTCTACAAATTTCTAAATCGCTTCTGCAAATTTTAATTTTTACAAAAATTAGTGCGAAAGATAAAATTGGCGTTTCATTCTTGCGATAAATCGATATAAAACGGCCGTTTAACTAGTTTTTCGTGAGCATAAATCTTAGGTAATGTCGTTCATTGCGAGGTTACGTTATTCAGCAAAACCGACAAAACTTAAAATGTTCGTTCGTGGGTATCAGCTGTCGAAGGTTTTGTTCGTTTTTTATCCCCGTCGGTCCTTACTTGTATGCTAATAATTAAATTGCATAAAATATTTTGTAAATGCTATAATTTTCTTCGCTCTAATAATAGAAGCGTTGGAGGGACGGTGAGTATTTTTTCTTTTGCCTTTAAAAGTTATTATAAATTAATTGGTTTTCGCCTACGATCGACGTGTAAGGCGTACATAATAAGAATAGTTTGCCTAATGAAGCGATAATAAGCATAGAAGAATAATATACAATTTTTTTATTATCAGTTTCTGATAATCTATCGGCTGGATGAAATAAAAATCGTAAGCTTGTGATCTGCTATCGTTAATGTCTTTATTGCATTTATTTAAATGTCCAATGAAATTAGATTTTAAAAAATTTTAATTTTAAAGTATACAATTTTTTATTTTAAGTTTTACAGCAACTTTTTTTGTTGTAATTGTATAATGATGCCGATGATTCAATCATGATGTACTTCAATATTTTTTTTAAAAATGTAATAATCGATTATGTGTTTATTTTTCATGTTCATAACATCACCAAGTCCGAATTACATAATTACGAATTTTGTGATTTACAGTGCCGTTTGTCCGTATTTAATTCATATAATTTTACATAAATAATGTAAGATTTTAAAATAATTAAAACTTAGTTGAAAAAATGTATTTTCTTCTAAAGATGTGTTCTATTAAAAATTTGAAATTAAATTTACAAAATTGTATTTTGTTATTAAACTCATTTAATCGAAGGTAAATCACCAATTTGTCATCATTATATTTTTCTCAGATTTTAATTGGCAAGACATTTATGGATTTTCCAAATTATGAATCAATCAAATTTGTTGCAATTTCAAGAATTCAGAACGTATTTTTATCAGTTATGATGAAAAGTTTTATGTGAATAAATAAATAGAACCCTTTTCTCTTCGCTTATACAAATATCCCACGCGATATTACCGATCTCGAGTCGGGAATGGGGACATCGAAGTCGCTCGAGTTCATCGAATTATATCAGTCTTTTGTCAAAAAAACAAAAAAAAAATGAAATAACGAATGCAGAATGTCGGCGCGCAATGCGCGCTTGATTAACCTAGTAATGTAAAAATGTAACCGTGCTTTTTTGCGTAAAAACGTAAGATACGAAATGTCACAAAATTTTTCGTGGAGCTAAAAACAATTTAATACATAAGCCAAATCAATTTTTAAAATCTCAAAATGCCAACGAAATACCTAAAATAATAGTCCCCCCCCCCCCCACCTCAATAATTCTTCCTATATTAAATACATTACTTATGTACAAAATACGTACTACTTGTTGCTAAATCCAATCGGGAAATCCGCTATTTTCTTAACAAAACATTCGAGTATAAAACACAGATTGAGCATTTTTCCAAACTTACTTTGAGCAATCGTTCCTAGTCGCCCTGCAAATCCCGATCGTTACGCCTGAAACATCCTAAAAAAGCGAAAACAAAAGGCAGCATTCCAGGAACACGAGCACAACCGAGCGGCAGGTATCCACGTCCAGCTGCATGGCGCGCGTGCGTACAAAATTCGTACTTATCCGTTTCGCTGCCGCGAGGTAGAAGCGGGGGGAGACACGCGAGTAGAACAGCCACCGCACAAGAGGGGCCGAACTGACGCAAGGTTACGTCAGCCGCCGCTCAAAACTTTCTGCCGGAGTCTGCGGGATGCGCGCTTATTACGGTCTTCCCGTTCGCAGAGTGAGGAGCGCAGCAGTAGCAGCAGCAGCTGCTCACGAGAAGCAGCAGCCCGGCCGCGACGACTTCGTAACGACAGTATTATTCGTTTCTTAAGATTCCGAGCGGACGTATAACTTACTTCAGTTATGAAAAGGTATTTATTTAGAGATCTTCCGCGTTTTTTTCCGATTATTTTCGAGCAAACGTTTGCAGTGCGATCACTGCAGGTAGCGAACCCGTTATTTTTGCGCCACTGACCTTGCTATATTAGGTCGATGCCAGCTTTATTATATTTCACGAAGCGTTCGATAGTAGATAAGAAAAGCTTCTTGTAGATATTTTGGCATCTGATGACTGTCACTGTAACGGAATATTTTCTTACCTGCACGTCGCGAAAGTACTCCCTTTTTTTTATATCGATTGCTTGTTTGCGAAAATTGTTTATTGATTAGAAATAATAGGATATCCAGAGGCTCGTGTGACCTGCTCCTATTTCCATACAAGTTTCCCTATGTCTTTGGAGGGTAATTCAATGCTTCCCACAGTACTTGTCTTTCTATCGCTGCTCAACAACTTTCTTTTCTTAAGAGCAAAGTGTAGGCTCTGGTATTTGTCAGTTATCGTTACTCAAAGTAGTTTAATTAAAAGTAAAAATCACATTAGCATTGTTAAGCTTAAAGAGTTTAATTTTACTAGAAGAAGATGTTTTTATTAAAGTTTTTCCTTATTCTTTTTACAGCAAGCAGGAAAGAAACATGTGGGTGTTTGGCTATGGATCTTTAATCTGGAAGGCAGACTTTCCATTTGAACAAAAAGTGGTTGGTCACATTAAAGGCTACGTAAGAAGATTTTACCAAAAAAGTACTGATCACAGAGGTGTACCCAGTCGTGTAAGTATCTTAAAATCAAATTTAAAACTAAGCATATTTAAAAGCTTAATGTATTGCATCATACCTGTCATGCTTAGATTATTTTATGCAGTCAAGCTTATATTATACTGTGAAAACAATTATTTAGATATGAAAAATAGAAAAAAAGTGAAATAAATAAATTATTTATTTATTAAAATTTATCTTAAAGTTGTCAGCTGTTACTTATCAGTTATTATAGCAATTTAATTATTCTTAACGTCTTTATAATATACATTAAATCCGACGTATGTTCTTGATGGCTTATTAATATTAATTTATTAAGAATGAAAAGATTTATTACTTTTATTCCATCTATCCAATTTATTAATATTATAGCAAAATCTTTCATATAAATACATTGATTAAAAATTTTTTTTTAAACTTTAAATATTAATAAACTAACTTTTTAAATTATAAATTAGAGAAAATATGGGATATCAACAATAGCAAATTTCCCAATTTTTCAATCTAATTTTACAATTTTTTCATATATTGCTTATGTATAATGCCCTTGGTTTTTAATTGTATAAAGATACGAGTAAAAACAAAAGAATATTATGAAAAATTGTAAAGTAAAATTAAAAAACTTAAAAAAGTGTAATAAATTTATTTAAACTTTATCTTTCACTTACCTTGAATGCATGACATTCTTTTAAAGCAATAAAATTGTATTATAAATTTTTTTTTATTTTAGCCCGGCCGAGTTGTTACTCTCCTGCCTTCTAAAAACCCTGAAGACGAAGTCTGGGGCTGTGCTTACAAGATAGCTAGTGAAAACATTGAAAGTGTAACGCAACATCTTGATTATCGGGAACGAGGAGGTTATGAGAGAAAAGACGTACTCTTTTATCCACTTGCTCATTCACAACCTGAAGATAAACCATTTCACCTATTTATTTACATTGGTCATGAAGATAATCCAAACTTCGCGGGACATGAAGATATTGATACGATCGCTGGACACATTGCTGAATGCGCTGGCGCCAGTGGTCACAATACTGAGTATTTATATAATTTAGCAGCGGCGATGCGTACAATAGCACCGAAGGTATATGACAAGCATTTGTATGAATTGGAGGACGCGGTCAAACGAATAGAGATGTTAAAGAAAAAAAAAACGTTGGAGTTTGATCGACATAATCATAATATATCTGTAAATTAGCTTTTTTTTCACCAATTAAATTTATTTAATATTATCGACTAAGCTTAATGTAATTGAAAATTTTGTGCATAAAACGGTACAAACGAAATCCAACTTAAAAGAGCATGACACTGATATTCAGCGAAAGTTTTTTAAAATTTTTATGCTCTATTAAAGAAAGTGTTAGTTCATTGCTAAAAAAATATTTATAACGATCTGCTAACGACGCTAGCTATTATTCCATATTTTTATTGTTAAGAAATGTACAAAGATTTTGGTCAGATGACATTAAACTATAACAGTGAATAAGTATAGTTTGAAAACAAGGTGAAATTATTCCAGAAAGACCATTAAAAAGTTTATAAAATAGTTATAATGCACTGAAGTTTTTTAAGATTTTATGTATATACTCAGGAGTTTAATGTTGCTAGCATAATGTAAAGCATAATCCAATTCAAAATTCTGCAAAATTTTTCAACAGCACAACATATCTATTTCCTTACAAAATTAAAAATAATTGTTCTTACAACGACTCAGTTTTTTAATTACTATATAAGAAACTGAAATTGAAAGCATTAAAAAATGTATAATTGTCATAACGTCTTCTAAATTTATATGCTGCAAATTACTTCCTATGAAATAATTTTTATTGTACATAAGTATGTTTTAAAGTTCGTGATCTGGAAATTGTGATACTCTAATTTTTTTTGAATAAAACAGCAACTATTAACAAAACTTTATTTCGTTCTTTTTTTTTTAATTCAATTTTCAAATTGCATTTAAGCTTGAAAAAATTATTTATTTATAATAATTAGTATTTGATATTAAAATATTGATTTTATTGTATTATTTTATTATTTATTATTTCAGATAAAAATATTATTTTTAATATTTTTGCCTTCATTCAATAACAATTAAATTCTAAAACTCGTAATATTGAAATCAATTTTTAATTTATAAAGCAATCGCTAAGAAATTTGCAGGAAATCGATGAGCTTATGATTGGTAGGAGTGATGCAGATAGAATAAAGGCTTTATAGAATTGAGGAAGGATCCTTTTGATATAGGAGAGTGAAACTAAGGGGACCATATAAGTTTAAAGTCAAAAGTGATTCCGAGAAGTTTGGCTTGAGAGGAGGAGGGATTTCGTGTACATTGAAGAGAAATCGAGGCGGTAGAGATGTCGGTGTGTTTCCTAGAAAATATGATCAGCTGAGTTTTTTCGAGGGTGGTTTATACTGAGACCACAGAGCTGCCTCCGTCAGAGAACGCCTTCTTTTAACTTGATTCTGAAAGCATTTTTCTTAGACAACAACCCAGTTATTCTTGTCCTACAGCATCTTTATGATCTTTCCCAAGGTTGCAATATTGATAACATACTTGAACTTTTCATTTTTCGTTCTTTTGGCAGACTGCAAAGACACCGAAACTCAATATTCTTTGCCGATTCTTCCCTGTTTTACTTATTCTCTTGAATCCCTAATTTTTTTTAATATTCTTCTCAGTAAAGGGTTACCCTCTTATCGACAGCTCTGCACCTTAAAATTCCTTAGAACAGATTTTTAAAGAACATCTCGACGAGGCCAGGTGTTTTTTCACTGATGGTTCCAAAATTCAAGCGGGCTCCTACGTAGTAGCTGAATGCAGTCTTGACCCTAATGGACTTCACTTACAGTTTCGTCTTCCATCTTTAGCCTCGATCTTTACAGCTGAGGCCCTGGCTATCCAAATCTGCTTGGAGCACATCCTGGCAAACGAAATCAGTAAAGTGAGATTCAAGAAGCACCCTTTTTACTGTGTTTTAATCCTCCACTCTCATCTCCTCCAACCATTCTTCTATTTTTAAAATTAAAAAATTACTTCTCGACCTTTCCGTTAAAAAATTCATCATGACGCTGACATGGGATCCAAGCCACAAAGGCATTCCTGGCAACGAAAGGGCTGATTTGATAACTTAGAAGAAATATAAACCCGCCGCAGGACCGTTTCATTCTCGACTACCGATAACATAGGACGCTTAATTCAGTGACATTTTTATCGATGCGATGAAGTTAAATATTTTTAAAAAGCACACACGGTACAAAAAAAAATGTTTTTAAAAATGTTTCTTATCAAAAGATAATTAGAATAAACAATATATTTCCTGTTTTACTAATAAACACGATAAATAATTTATATTTTTGTTATTTCAGTCGTGCGTGAAAAATTTTAATGCAGATATACGCGATTCTTATAAATCTTGATTTATTTCATATTAAAAAATATCCTTGAAGGTGACCTTCAGTAATACAGGAGCGATAAAAAATGTAGTACAAAAAAACTTTCATGCTTGTATCTGAGTTATGATTTAAATCAAGATTGTTATAATTTCTCATTTCAATGTATTAAGAAATTACTTAAAATTCAGACCTTTTAAATAATTTACAAACAATAATTTTTACTATAAAACTCGTATGAGTATCAATTAGTAAATATATAGTAACAGTCTAATTTTTTTTCTTTTAAATCAAACAAAATCTTTATATTGCAAATAAAACATTATTTCAAAAGCAATGATAATGAAAAAATTACTATGCACTTTCATTACAGTAGCGAGGAATTGGCGTTTTGATATTTAGCTACCTATAAGGTTCGACGCCCTAAAACAAATATATCAATTCTCATAACATTTTTTATTAAAAGCCTGAAATGAAAAAATACTTTTCAAGGCAAATTTTAAAAATCAGTTAATTCACTTCAAACCCTCAAGCTGGTAAAAAAATAAGTCCAATTCTACTAAAAAAAAAAAGTCCACCGTCATTAATGCATTCCTGAAACTTCTGCGTCTTAAAACTCGGCCTTCTTCGCCCGTAAACATGCCTCCATCAGTGCTACTTTTCGCAAGGCAACATACACCCAAACAAGAGAACGCCATCAGCTAACGAGCGAGCGAGCGAGAGAGAGAAAGAGAGAGAGAGAGAGAGGCTTGCAGTAGATGCAGCCTGTGCGAGCGAGACAGCGGAGAATCGCGCAAGCTTCAGCTGGAGGAGCAGCGCGCAGGTCACGCAGTAATCAGCTGGGGTGCGACGCAGCGCACACACGCGCACGCGTGATTCGCCTGGCACTTGCGCAAGTATAAGTAGGGTTCGGCTCTCCGTTACGGGACGCGCCGCGTGACCGTCGCTTTGTGTAGCTCCGCTCGATCTCTGGAGCGCGAATATTTGACGATTTGGAAGTGAGAGAATACGTCGATGTGCGTTTATTCCTTCTTTCTGTTAGTACTTTGATTTTATAATATACTTTTTATTACATCTTCAAATTTCTACGTTTTGAAAGTCTTTAAAAAGTAATTTATCTCGTTATGGCAGTTTATCAAGATGAAAGCTGATGTGCCAAATATGCGAACACGTTACTCGGATCTTATTTACAAAAGCAATTTTACATATTTAATTTTCCGATAAATAAAAATAGTTTAACAGCCAGAGAATGTGTTTTCAATTGCAAAATTTAGTATAAGTCATTTATACAAAATTTAGTATAAGACATTTTAAAGAATTCGTCGATTAAAGAAAGAATCCGTTTTTAAGTAAATTATAGACCATTCACCTTTGCAATTAATCTTATCCAATTGCCCTGAATTTTCTTCGTTAACTTTGAATGATAACTTAATATATGACGATTCAATCTATAACTCTTAAATAATAATCTTTTTATCAATTTAATTTTTTGTTCATCTCTTTATCGGGATTGTTGTTAGCGATAAACTCCAAATGAACATCTCAGGATTAACGCAATTGAATTCTTAAATGCAGATAATTTCCGTAAAATATTTGAGTATATCTAGTTTTCAGGCGACTATGAAGGGCATATTGACAAGATAGGTCATGAATTTGTAAAAGAAGATCCTGACCAACAAATAGAAGGTAAAAATTCAGCGTGCTATAAATACTTTAGATATTTAATTGCATTTTATCATTTTTAAGGCGAGAC
Source organism: Ormyrus labotus (assembly GCA_035582975.1). Classification (NCBI taxonomy): domain Eukaryota; kingdom Metazoa; phylum Arthropoda; class Insecta; order Hymenoptera; family Ormyridae; genus Ormyrus; species Ormyrus labotus. The sequence goes on along the minus strand of JAWWEO010000001.1, from coordinate 29,704,503 downwards.
AATTGTAAACAATGCAATAAAAAATCAAATTATTGATCCTTACTTTCAGTCTTATCTTAAAAATTAATTAATCTACTGAAAAATCAAAATGCAACTTGAACTATTGCACCAGCCTAAATATCAATATTTCGCATCTACCTTACATTCCACGTTGTACCATCAGTCAATTATTATTACGGTTTAACAACAATCCCCCATTAAAACAATCGAGCCTTATTTCCCAACGCTCCAAGCTCGGCTCAGCCATTTAAAGCTTGCCAGCTGTCTCTCCGCTCTCCAGTCAGAAGACGCCCTCTGACAGACTAGATTACCGTCACCGCGCCGTCGCCATCCAAAACACCACGGTACAATACTCGCAACTGTCAAACAAACGCTCGCGAATGAAAAGAGAGAAAGAGCGCGATAGACAGGGTATAGAGGGAGACTAGAGTCCAGCGCCCAGTCACGGCCCCGCGCTGCGAGCGAGAGTCTCAGGGCGCCATCGACGGGACGTCGCTCTCTCGCCGTCGTCGCGCTTTTTCTTTTTTTTTTCCTTCCCTATTCACCGGGAAGCAACAACAAAGAGGCACTGGTTGAACGTCTAGCGTGAGACCCCTCGGCGGAACGCATCCGGGTGAGTAATGCCGCTTGAAATTCTAGCCATCTAAGTCTCGTCTGTCTTTCTGTATATATCGAGCCGAGCTAAGCTCTCCGGTGCAACGAGAGGGACAGAGACGAACGCAGGCGACGACGTACCATTCCGCGCGAGTCGAGCCTTTATTTATTGACGCTCGGCTCCGCACGTACAAAGTGCGTAGTAGCCGTCGTCGCCCTCCCACCTACGACTCCCTTTGTGCCGCGAGAGCGAGAGCCAACTTCGTTCTTTCTTCGTCGCGCGGACATCGACCGCCAAGTAGATTCGCATCGCGAATAGTTTTTGGCTAGAGTGGTTTCTAGGCGCAGCTTCGAGCTTCGCGAAGGAGGCCCTGTATTTAACGGTTGTTTTCAATGGCCTCCGCTAATTGCTCAGCGTCTCCTCGCGGGTAAACAGTGCTGCAGAAAAGTTCTGTTTTTCGCTTGTAAACAAATAGGCTCGATCTTTCGCGAGGCGTAGATTTCTCGCAAATGGAAAGTTGAGGTTAGCGATGAGAATTAAGCATTTAAATGCCCCAGTCGCATTGTTTACGATCGGCGCATCCATTGTTGTCGTCGTCTCTTCTCTCCTTTCTCTCTCTCTTCTGCAGTTTTTGTCAAGAGATGGACACGCGCCGCGCTCTCCATTGTTTTTGTTGTTGCGCGTATTGATTTTTTATGCGCGAGCGTCTCGAGTGCAGTCCGCGAGAGGCTGACTGGCTGGCTGGTTTAACAGGTTCGCTGATGCTGATACTTTATGCGTGTGTTGCTATCGCGCAGCCACCGGTGTTTACCACTCGACTATATACCGGAGCTGACGAAATCCCATTGTCCCGAGAAGAATCCTGTGAAAATCGCACGCAGCCGCTTTTTGACTCCTGTTAGACGCGCCTAGTAACAAGTCAATGGCAAGGCCTCCAGCAGTAATTAACAGTCTAATTGCTGCTCGTGAATATTACGTTGCTAAGCAGTACGCTAATAAAATTGTTAATGAAATTGGGAGTAATTTTGGAAAATACCGACAAGCCAATGAACGGACGAATACTAGGTTGCTGAAAATTTTCATTCAGTTCGTAAACAATGATGTTTGAATAAGCAATGATGTTGACGTGTTTATTGTATTCTCACGCTAGATAAAGTTCAATGAGCATCACGCAACGCAAAAGAGATTTAAACTAATGAGTTGCAGCTTTTTGTGCATCGATCGCTTTGAAGGTCGGACTGCGCATTATGCGATTATCATTAATCGAATTTCGTTGCGAGCATCATTAACTGCGTTTGTTGACGTCTGTCGTCAGAAAGGTTAGGTTTGATCTTTTGGTTTGCAAATTGATAGGTTAATTTGACAGATATGTAGAGTTGTTTACATTGATCGACGCATGATGATACTTTTTATCTCTCGATTTAAAAGGCATCGACAATCGTGGACAAAGAAATCTTTTCTGTAATATGCTTTTAATTAATATGGCATTAGTATATTTTTGTAATCGATCGTTTTGAAACAACAGCCAGAAATATAAATGTTAAAATTTCGAAATTTTTTTTATCGTTTTTAAAGTAGGATACTTTTCTCGCTGTTTAGATGGTATGGTGAAGTATATAAATCGATTATTTATAAAGTGAAGAAACAATCATCAAGTAAATTTAAACAGAGTGTTTTATAAATTAAAACTAAAATAATTGAATAGGTATTTAATTGTTTATATTTCATTCTCATTTTTAAATTAAACAAATCTTTAAATCTCAGTAGGTATCTACCTTATCGATTAAGTACCCTTTACCTTTAACAGATTTTATAAAATATAATTTTAATGATATTTAGCAAATTTTTGGTTTTTAAGTTACTTAAAATTATAAATTTAAATTTTTATCTGTACTCAATAAGCAGGGTATAAATACTAATTATATATATATTAATTTATTTAATTTGTGAAATATTATTTTTTTTATAAAATCCTGAGTGACTAATAATTATAATGAAACTGTAATAAGACTTTCTTAATAATAAGGTTACGTAATCACTTCATACAAATGGACGTTGTTATGTATTTGAATTCAGAGTATTATAATATCATGATGTTGAATAACGTTCAACGTAATACATTGTTAATTAGAAAAATAAACAAAATTGTTAATTATTGTAAAATTTTTTTTTATAATTCAGCTTTGCACAAAATCATTAACAACGTATTTGTTGATAAAACTTTGAATTATCAGCAGGATAATATAAATTTGAGTAGCGGTAAAAAAAAAAGTAGGCTAGACATGAGAAAAATGTTTTCAAGAAGACGAGTCGCGCCCGATTTGGACGTCTTACGTGTATAGAAAACTTTCACTGCGTTGTGTGTCGATTTCGCGTGTAACTATACTGAATTTCACAAAGTTAGTGCCTCTGCGTGGAAAATAAATTTTCTCTTTTAGTTAAAATAAGTAGCGTATGAACTCCTTAAAACGTTCATTAAAAATGTTTAAAAAAATTGCCCAAGTTTTATAATAAATTAAAAAAATCAATTTTTATATTAGTAATTTGTTCATATTTCAGTGAATTAAATCTTCTTGCAAATCGAATTTAATTATTGTATTTTAAAAATTATTTCAAAAAAACTTGAAAAAAAAAAAATTATCAAATAGAATATTTTATAGCCTTGTAGAGAATGCAATAATTTTTATTTATTTGTACTGAAAAAAAAATTTCTTCGAAATTTTTTTAACTTCAACTTTATTATCTGACTCAGTCAAGGTCATAAGGAAACACGTGCCATCAAATACTGTAAGTTTGCTTTAGGTTAACGATCTCTAGCTCGCCACTGTATTATAACCATTTAATCATTGACATACAGTGACAATAACGCGACATTTTCAAGAAAGTTATATCGTGTTCTATTGACGAAGGAGGTTGAAAATTAAAAAAAATCTAGACACAAATTGTATATATGTAAGTCGCGTTACAGATTCTACCCAAAACCTTCAGACTCGTCTATTTTAAATCGTAATCTTAATTTCGAAAACTCGAAAGCTCGAGTTAGCGGACGGACATTTCTGGCGGTATGCTGCGCACACGCGCCCGATGGAGTAAAGCGTGCTGCTGCAGCCTCAGGTGTGTCGCGTTCGAGGGCTCCTATAATTTTTATCCCGGGTTTTCGCGAATAATTTACGATTGTAGTAATGCAGTAGCCGGTAGCGATCGGTTTATAATTTACAGCCTTCGTCCAAACTTAAACACTTTTTACAGCCAATGAACAACGATTGATTTAAGTTTCAAAAAAGAATCAAATTTTAAACCAACTAAATTTTACTGCCAAAAGTTCAAAGCGCCAAGTTCAGCTGTAGAAAGTCACTCGCTTGCCTGATGCAAACTTTCGTCAGTAAACACGCTTCCGGATTCCGGGAATGATCTCGGGCAAAATGTGCTCGAATACGAAGCGATTAGCCGAGAAAAATAATTTTTAAATAGACACAAGCGCTAATATCACGTGCGATTGCCACGACCGGCCGCAACATGTTCGAACAGGCAAAATTCAAAGATAGCTCGATACGTATTTCTTACGTCATTCGCTCGCTCGGCGAAACGTTTAGTGAGGCGGAGAATCGTCGCGAAAGAGGAATTTCCATAGCCGAAATCAGTTCGGCGTTGCGGTCTCGCTTTTTCGAGTAATTTCCCAGCCGAAGATGAATGGAGTTTTTATCTGTTTGGTGTATCATTCATTTTGGGAGGTTTCTTTTCTATTTGTCTTGAGAGTACACACGCTTGTACTTACTATACTCGGTTGTTTCTTTTTAACCTCTAAATTTTTCCGATTAAACGGCTAATGTTTCAGATTTTATGGTGGAATTATTAGTGAAAAGGGAAAATTTTTTCGGATTGCCTAATCAAACTTTTTCAGCCGATTTTTTCGGGTCAGCAGATTTCGCGAACCTTTTTGTCAATCATCAAGTATTAGCTTCTCTTTGATCATTTAAGCTTATTAAAAATTGTCAAGCTGTGATAAAGTTTCCATTTCTTTATTATATAAAATGCTTGGTCATAGAACGTAGTCCAATTACTGCGCACTAAGGCGTTTTTGTAACGTATACTTATGCTACATAAATTTTTTTTTGTAAAACAGTTACATAATAATGCTTCTGATGATGCACGAGAAGTGGTATTACAAAAAAGTTCCGGGCACTGCTGGCGTAAAATTATTTAGAATCTCGATCTGTAATGAATATCGCATTCTTCAATTAAATCATCATTTTCGACAAGCAAATAGAAGAAGTGTGTTTTTAGATCATATGTAAATTAATTTCATTAACCTTTTAGCTGCGGGGATGGTCGATATATCGACCAGCAGTCAGGTCGGGGACTCTACTTGAGGTATCCAGTGATTATATGGGTAAATTTTGCATTTTATAGGAGGTCGATTTGTACTGAAATTTCCCCGCAGCTAAAAGGTTAATGAATCATTGAACGTTTTTTTTATTTTACTTTCGAGTCTCGGTGACTCGTAATTCGTGAATCATGCGCCTTGCACGCACCTTCCGAATCCGTATAGTCTGAGAGGTTGTCCAATTATTATCTCACCAAGTATTGCCTCAATTTTGACCTAAAATATATACTTTCGCGCTTAATTTAACGTAGTCCAGCGACTAGCACGAATTTTATATTTCTCAAAATTCCTACAGTACTTCATTCTGTATGCTTATTCGAAAGAAAATCCGAAAAGCAACGTCGAAATTCGCCATCTGCTTTCGGAATCTTCAAGCGGCAAACGTTTATATATATATTTTCGCCGATCGGCGATCTCATTTTCCGCGGATGCCACACTTATCAACGATTTACAGCAGCATCAACGGCCGCCGCGCACTGAAATAACTTCCAGCGTAGGTCCGCCAAGGTCTTATTACGGCCCTGACTCTTTTTCATCATTACACTCTTTCTTGCATCTCTCCCTTCTCGTAGTTTCTTTGTTTCCTCGGATACGCGCGGAGTATTTCCCCCCTGCTCGCTTGCTGTAATTGTTGTAGTACATTCTGCTAAATTACATTTACTAGTTTCTTTTACATGGAGGGAGGATTTCATTGGGGGGGTTAATTAAACATAAAACGATGCAACAATTTTAATGCGAAGTTATTTCAGATTTAGAATAACTAATTAAACCTAAAAAACGCGAACTGCAGATTAAAGGCCAGTTCTTCGTCGAAAATGTATAATTTGCGTGATCGCGAAGCTCCATTAGTTCGTTACGTAAGCTTTTTTTGAGATTAAGTCACGCAATAATTGTTTAAAACTAATTGTCCGATAATTAGAGGCGCTGAAAATTCAGGCTTATCGCACTTAGATAAATTAAGCTCTTTGTTCTAACGCTGACGCGCACTTTTGATTAACAGTACAGCTTGTCCGTTGACCCATATTTAGTGCATTGAAGCTGCAGCGGCTCATTTGAAATTTTCAAGCCGATTGTTCGGACTTGTAGCTTCCATCTACTTACGTAAAATTTTTTGTTTGACTTTATATCCGTTATCTTCGTTGTACATTATCTGCATAGTTTATAACGGCATTTATCTTCGTTATTTACTGCCTTGTTCAAAATACCGAAAGCTACATGAACAACATTATCACTGTGTAGAATCTAAAACTTTAACAAAACTCATTTTAAACTCCCATTAAATTGATCGTACCCGATTTGATAAATTTTCAAAGAAAATGAAAAAAAAATTATTTCATTCATCGTTGACGATACAAAAATTCTAGTATTACTAGAAAATTAAAATTTTAAGTTTTAAGGCTGTAGACGAGCAGAATATTATTTTACTTGAAGCATTTGTAGGTTACACGATCTGCGGCTCGAATGACTGCATCCCCAAAAGGTGTAAATTACTCGAATAGAAAATCAATATTGTAATGCAGAATTTCGAGGGGAACTAAGCCGTAAAATAATTCAAAAATTTTCTTTCAAATAAATACCACCTTCAAAAAACTTAAAACAGAAAACTAATGCAGAAAATTTAAAATTAAAATTTTGAAATGCCCTTCTAACGTACAACTAAACCAATTTCACCCAGCGCCACTCTCCGCCTCCAACAAATGCACCCTACGTAATCTTATCCGTAAACGCCTATGAATTTGAATCGTAGCTCACCACGGGCGTCGATTACAAAGAGCGTTTCCCTCCCCGCCAGTCGAGCGCGCGAGGGCACGCAGTTCTGGCGTAAAAATTCTAATCCCCGCCAAAGTCCAACGTCCGAACTCGTCTGTTGGACGTTGAAAGTTAGCGAGCGAGTGATTCGCCGCGTACGAAAATAGCCCCGCGACGCATCGCGAAGGCAGATAAAAAAACCAACGCGTCCGAGGGGCCCGGGGCCGACTTCGGCCGTCCCTGAACTTCGTGATCGCGCGACTATACGAAAGGGGGCTCGGTCGTCCTCGGCTCTCTTCGAATCCCCCCCCACTCCTCGCCGCGCTCTGGCGGATGTACGGACACACTCGCACGTACCAGCTGCTTGGCTTGAGTAGCGCTGTAGCGCGCGCATTGGTAGTGGTGGTGGTGCGGTTTTATAGCCCGCTCGAAAACCGGCGGAACGGTCAGACGTAGTTGAAGCCTTATCGAGTATACAGTGGTGTCGCGCTCTTTAGTGCCGCTTTTTCAACGTAAACGCAGCGATTATCATTGGAACAAAGGAGTCAGTTTCACGGCTGTCGAAAGAGAAACCCGTCGCGCGTGAAAGAGGAACGTTCGAATTTTTCAATTCGAATTTTCGAACGGGGATCGTTCGGAATTCGCGAGTGATATAAAAAGCAACCGTTGCGCGCTCGTCGTACGCGAGAGTTAAGTCGGCGTACGATACGGCGCTTGGGATGATTTTGAAAGAGGCGGTTGCGAAGAGTTCGATTATGAGGCGCTCGGGACGGTTCCTATTTGAAGGAACGTCTGCTCTAATAATTCACAAAGTTGTGCGAGCAAACGAACACTAAATCATCTCTAAAATACACAAGTTTCGGAATCTTCAATACAGTGCTGTGCATCTCGCGAGAGTTTATCTCAAAGTCTACTTTATTTATTCGTATTTATTTATTGTAAATAGAATCGTATTTATTCGTAAAACTACCAACGCCAAGTATTCAACATTCCAAAGGGGAAGCCGAATCTCCGGAGGACGTAACGAGCAAGACTGACACAATAGGATTTTTAACTCAGAGGCAACGATATTTCGAGGAAAGAGAAAAAAAGGGGCGAACGTGAATTTTCGTTGTTTTCGCTTCGCTTTTTTTCGTGGCACGTCCGTAGCCACCGGGTCCTCGACTGTTTTTGACAGTCTGCTACTGGTTGCATCAGCCGTCGAGCCTCCGCGTCTACGTGCGCCAGCGAACGCACGTACGCTTTTACTCGGCTGAGTCTACTGGGCTCTTTGTTCCACCGAAAAGCAAGGCGTACTTGCAACCTTACCGACTGCTTACGGGAGTAGTACGAAGTGCACAGGGATTCTTAAGCTGCGAATCCTTCTTCAACTTTTCTGTGATAAATGTGAGTATTTTGTGATCCACTTTTTTCGAGTATTCTTTCATGAAGTCGAAGGTTTGAAGAGACGCCAATCCCCTGTTCTTTGTTTACGTCGGGGCGTTCCGAAGGCAATTTTTAGGGCGTAAACGCGTACAAAAAGGTTCTTGTACGAGCATTTGAATTTGGTTTAAATTATAAAATTTTTTTTTAAATTTATTTTTATTTTTTAAGCAAAGGTGCGATTTAATTGTCTATTTATTTTTCTGTAATTAATAAATATTGCTTTACTTACGTTATTTATGAGAATTTTCAATTTTACATGAAGCTGGAATATTCTAGTAATAATTTTTTACAAGAACAACAATTTTTATTTTTTTTTTCATTCATGAATTGGTACTTTTAGGAATGATGAAACAACAAATTTACAGCAACGCTTCGTTATCGATTTCTAGTGACTTGAATGATGAAATATACGTTCGACTTAATAACGTACAGTAACTTAGTATATCTATGACGTATTATTAAATTATTTTAAAAATTATCGCTTTTTCATATATTAAATAAAATAATTTTACTTAATTAATAAGATATGTATGCATTAAAAAAATCATCTAAAGAATCAATAATGTAGATCCCGCGCCATTTTTATATTTCAAAAGTCCAATTTAACCTCCAAATCCGGAATTACTCATTAATTTTTCGCCTCCATTTACGTCAGGAGAGTCAAAATTTCATAATTCATACCTACATAGTAAACATGTTTACGCATCACTGTACCCACGAGTCCCATCGCTGATACATAAGACGGTCATCGATCAAGAGAAATCGCGGGAAACTTCTGGAGAACGTGCGAATTTTTTCTTCGTTCTAAAAATAACCGTAAAAACTGTTAGTTCGACGTCGTAGCTTTCGGGATGTTCCGTGATAAGCCACCGTAACGTTGAAGAACGCGATTGAATTTCGACCCTGGCCTCCTTCATCTTATATCAACTGTTATTATTGCACCGCAAGTCGCTTCTTCGTTGCTACGTGTCCTTTGTGCACTTTTGCTCTGTTTCGTCTTGATTTCTCTTTCGCCGATGATCGACCTTCCGGCTACTTAAGTGGACTTGCAAGGTACTCGAGAGAGAAAAAGCATTTGCATCGTTTCGAGAAGTTTATTTTAAAAGTATTTATTGTTACGTTCTTGTGAAAAGACGTAGAACGTGGATCGAAAACGTTGAGTAACCCGTTGAATTTTGCGCAAGGAAAGGAAAAGATTATGTGAGTAGGTGGCCGAAACAAGTCTATTCCTGCTCGGTCTGTCCGCTTTATATTAAGAAAAAAGGCAGTAAAAGTATGACTCACCTAATCGACATGCTTATAAAGGCTGTATATTGGATATTCATGTAAAACGTAGTTTTCGCGTACTTACAAATAAAATACTTTAATAGCCTCTAACAGAATTCCGCTCTTATCGATATTCTAATAATAAATAGTTGAATGTTTTAAAGCCTTCGTTTGTAAAGTAACTTTCGTTACATTATTAAACTTGCTGAAGTTTTAAACGCTACATGGCCTAATTCAAATATGAACCTTTAATTAACAGGAGCGACAATTACTTAACTTTGCGCTCAAAAAGTACACTCATAAAAAAAAAAAAAAAAAAAAATTCGACTTGCTTAATTTTTCTCGAGACTTCGACGCTGAAAAATTGCGAAATCGCTCCCCTCCTCAACGCATTGCGGTCACTTCTCACGTACGATCCAGAGTCGCCCCAGCAAATATATATATCTATTAATTTCCTCGCTAACCATTACAACGGCCAACGAAAAATCTCTCCGGAAGAAAAGGTTTACCGCCCAATATACGCAACGGTAAATCCGCTCTCGAACTTTCCGACAAGACCTCTATCATACTCTATTACTAGCGGCGCTACAGGTTCAGACTTGCTCGGAAGGCTCTCGCACTTTCGGGCCAACTCTCGGCGGTGCCCGGAGATAAAAGAGCGAGCGAGACAGGCTATAACTATTTTTGAATTTCACGAGATCGACAAGCCGCTGTTCTTGATTCTTTTTCTTCTTTCGAGGGAGGCTTTAGGCGGGCAGACTCAATGTCAGGTCGGACGGAGAGGTCGAAAAATTTCGAGAAACTACCGAGAAAGACGGTCGGATTTTGTAAGTCGAGAGGTTAAAATAGGCTTATTTACTTTTAGATACTATCAGTTTTATAAATTTTGCTTGAAGATACGGCTGAAAAGCCAGACTCTTTACGTTGACTTAATCGGCGCGCAATCTGGAGCTCTTGAATATAATACCTTAAGATAGCAGTTTTCATTCTGCGAACAATCTTTGCGAGAGCGGATTTGCGCCTTTATTTTTTTATCTTCCGTATCGGCCTTGTTTGTGTTAGTGTTTAAGATTAAAATCGTTTATCAGTTTTAAGTTATTGTTTCTTTTGAAACGTTTTTACGTTTAAGAATAATTTCGAACAAAAGATGCAGCTCTTAAAATTTGGCGCTTGATTTTAAAAAGAGCAATGACCTCAATCGTTTGCAAGTCTGTTTCATCTGTTGATGAAGTGCTTTAAATGTTGTTCGTAGAATCTATTTAAATAAGATTTAAATAACATTCGACGGCCAAAAGATGTCGCTTTAATGTTTACGAGCCTACCTTGTGACATCATTTAATTTTATATATTCTGCTAAACAACGAAAGGGAACGACGCTTTTTTAAATCGCTGATTCTGTTTGCTTTCTCCAATAACTTTTTCTTTTATTAACCAGCAATGCTTATTTAAACAAAATCGGCAAATTAAAAGATTAATTTTAATCGAACGCGAACGTTGAGAATTTAATAGACTCCCCAATAAAAATTGATCGACAAACGCGGCGAATAAACAAGCTTACTGTTATCGTGCGATTTTGTGGTGTTGCGTGATTTTTTGACCAATGAGAGATCGCCCTGTGCGGTTTCGCACATGTTTTTAAACGCGCGCGGGATTATCTTATCCAATGCTTATTGTGGCGAAACGTGGACTGTACGGTCGAGTGTTTAGTTTTCTCCGCAGTAAAAAAACAAAACTTTTCACGACGTCACTCTAGTTATACCTAAGCAGATAAAAGGCTTCAGTCGCTCGACTGCCGATGCGCAAAAGCGATTTATTTATTGCTTATAAATGTTGATATTGGAAATTCAGTGCGGCGCAGTTGGATTTTGACAGTTTAATTAATCGATACTGAAGCGATACATTAGACTGACTAATCAATAGGCCGAAGATCTCTTGAATGCCGTATGTACGTTTCTAAAATAATTCTACGAGTCACTACGACTTTATTCACCCGTTAATGCAGCGACGCTATGAACGCATTAAAATGTGTCGATGAAAAAAACAGTTTCGTGAAAGCTTATATGATTTAAACTGACCATTCGCATAAGGATGGCAACGTGCCTGGAAAGTAAATGCCTGGTTCCGTAGTATCCTTTTCGCGTCTGATACCAATTTCACCGTTTAGGGTGAATCACTTTATTTCAACGGTATAAAAAATATTCTAAAGTCGTGTCGGGCAACTTAAACGCTTCGAAAAGGGAAGTGGTGCGTTTATTCTCCAAAAAAAAGTGTCTGCCAAAGATATAGCCATTAGCAAACTCTTTATCGTCTGGGTTCTCCAAATAAAGTTCCGCTTCCATTGTATACTTGTTATTAAATCGATAAAAAAAAATTGCCAGCTTTCTCAATTTAGCCAGTCAGAGCTGACCTTCGTACCTTTTCCGTATCTCCAGGCGCCAGAATCAGACTGCCCGAACGAACAAAAAGTCGCGGCGAAGTCTAGAATTTTTTTCGATCGACTTGCGCGTCCTTGATGACGACGACTTGACACCCGAATATCTCTCCCCCTCTTTCGCTATTAATTTCTCTTGTGTTAGGCTCTCCGTTCTTCCGACTGTTCTGGCCTTCGCAGACGTCGAGAACGAGTGGCCCTGAAGTAGAAAAAGCGCGAAAGAAAAAAAACCATCGACAGCTTGGCAACAAACTTCGACGCTCGAAGAACCGGTCCCCCTTCCAAATTCGAAATCTAGCTGGAAATGCAATGTTTTGTAATTGGAAAAAGGGGAGAGTGCGCGGTATTTTGTTTACATCACGGCTGCACGGTGTTTTGCAAGTATAGTAAGATGTTTCGAATATCGTAGAATATTCTTTACGTCTCCGCGCGGAGAGGGATTTTAAATCATTGCATATATACACGCCTTGCATCAAATATGAATAAATTACAAAAAAAAAAAACTCTTCGAACCTTCTGCGCTTCGATATTCACGGTCGGGAATACCTTGAAACTGAATTTCACAACCCAAGAGAGCCGCACTGAAAATAAATCCGAAACACTCGCAGCCTCGATCTTTCTAAACAAAATATCGAAGAGAAAAAAAAAAACCAAACGAACGCAGATCAATCACCGACTAATACTGACGCAAGCATATATATTTATAAAAGCACCGAGCGTAAAAGCAAAGCGCCACCGAACGAAACGACGACGTAATATTTATTTTGAATGCGCGTTTATATAAGTCTCGCAGAAAGGAGGCGAGCAGCCGATTAACTTAATTGCAACTCGCGAGCTTGCGGTCGTTGTCCGGCGTGAAAAAAAGGTGTGCGCGCGCGAGCCTCTCTTGCATAGTCGGCGCAGTTCCACTCATGCGTGACGCCGACTATTTCTGCGTTGCGTTGGCACAGAGAGAACCTCGGCACAATGTCAAATCGAAGGAGGCCGGATAAAATCCATTCCGTAATATCTCTCTCTCTCGGGCTTTGGCCTATATTCAGATTTGAAAAAAGTCTTTCGAGGAAACGCGAGCCTCTGACGCAGAGTCGCGGTATTCGCCCTCTGCGCTCATTGCGCTTTGCTGCTTTTTTTTTTTTTGGAAATTTTTATGCGGATTGGCAGTACGCTTAATCGGGTGTTTTTCAACGTTCTACTGATGGTTTTAGTTCTTGCCAAGTCAAAAATGTTTGGAGGTATTCTTAAATAAGTAGATGAGTAGGTCAAAAGGGTTGGAGATTTTCTTTTTTAATTCTATACGTAAGAGATTCTTAACTTCAGACTTACTGTAAAAACGCAAACATAGTGTTCTTCAACTTGAGAGATGAGCGAGTATACTTTAAGTATACCGGAAACGATGCTTTCACTCCTGTTAAACATCAACTACTTATGCGCCAAGGGATTGTTTACGCCGGGCGATGCACATAGCTATTTTCGCGGTCACTTGCCAGGGAGATACGCGTCTGTTGATCAACAAACGCATGAAAGCGACGACTGATGCACTCAAGCAGGGTTGCTCCGTATGTTCATCCGCGTGCGAGTTTCCCTCGCTCGAAAGCTCTCCGTTCCTCTGCAAACTACCACCTCTGAATTGTTCTGCTTGTTTACCATAAATCACGGGAAAATTTCAATTACATGTTTAGGTATAATCTTGACAAGCAAAAATATAATTGAACAGTTTTCATTTGAATAATAGCAACTTTTAAAATTAATAGTTAAATGAATAAATAAATTAAGCATATTTAATAAATTAATATTTGCTTATAATGTTTGTTACAGATATCAGGCTAGCCAGCTGGATCATTCTTGTGGTGTGACGATCATCGTTGGACTACAAAATACTGTGTGGCAAACACTGGCTGCACTGTATACCATCGATTATCAGAACCACTAGTAGTCGCACATTGCAGGAATGGATACATCGGGCTCGCCTGTACCGGATGCAATCCAACCGCTCTTGGAGCAATTTCAAGAAGCTCTCCTACTTGAGACCAAATATCAACCCAATCTTGAATTACCCACCACCACCCAGGTATGATTAACTATTTGTACTTAAAATTTCATTTAAATTTTAGTTAAATATTTGTAATGATCTATATTATAATTTTGAGGTTGGAATCTTTAAAAATCATATTTATTCATTGATAAAGATTACTAAAATAAAAAAAAAGATTATAATTTGCAATGGATAGTGTACCTGCACATAAGTTTTCTTTTTTTAATTATTTATATATTAAGACAATATTTAGCACATGCTTACCCTTACATTGTTCTCTATCTTATTTTGCAGAATGATGAAATCACAATTGGCTTGCGAGATGGTTCGGCTCATGTACTTAGATGTCTCAAGGTCTGGTACGATCTTCCATCAGATGTATTGTTCATTGCTATCAACTTGATGGACCGTTTTTTAACTAAAATGAAAGCAAGGCCAAAGCATATGGCGTGCATAAGCGTTTCTTCATTTCACATAGCTGCCGTCCAAATGGCCCAACAATCTCTCGATGCTGACCATTTGGTCTCCATTTCACAATGCAAATGCACTGGTGGTGACTTAAAACGCATGTCAGAAGTGATTCGCAATAAGCTGGAGTGGGCCCCAGGCACACAGCCTATCACTTCACTCACCTTTCTTCGCCTCTTTAACCTTATGTTTCAAGCTGCTGCTACACAATTGGGTATTGGAGAAGTATATTCCAGTATGGTCAGGGTAAGTAATTAAAATTATAAATAAATTTTATTTTCTCCTTTTTTCAAATTCATTGTATTTTTAATTATTCTCTTGATATTCTTGATATTCAGGAATCGGAGTTGCTTTTACGCCTCGAGATGGTTGCTTGCGATGGTAATTGTGCTGGCTTGAGACAATCAGAAGTTGCTCTTGTTCTGCTTTGTACCTATCTCGATGCTGCCGTGAAGCGTTTAAATTCGAGCACTGAAAACAATATGTCTAGCCTGCCGGGCTCTTCATCTTTGAAAAATCCGCCAAATCCAGGACAACAGTTGCTTAGGTTGGTCGAATTCGCGGCAGAGTTACAAAAAATGTGCAAGGTAAATATTTCTAATAGCACTCTTAATGATTTAGCAAAGTAAAAAAAAGGCTTTATTAAAATATACTAATTCTGTTCACTGTTTTGTTTTTTTTAGATCTCCGATGCAAGTTTCTTTGCAACGCATGAATCTGTAGGTGCAATACTGAGCAAGTACAATGCCCAAGAACAAACACCTCATAGACAGAGGCTTATTTGGAAATTATCGTCCAGAACAGCTCGTTTACTACGACCGACTGATAAATTTACGTCTGTATTGCCTGTCATCGCCGAACATACTCCAACACCTTCGCCTAAGAGAATCAGGTACATATCTTACTCATTAATTTTATTTCTTTAAATTTGAATTGTAGTTCAAAATTGATTAATAAGTTCGATAGATTGGTGGATTAATAAGTTAGTAGATTGGTGGATAGTCGAATAAGAGTTCCAGCGATACAATTCGGGTTCATGACAAAGCTTCGCCGCATTTTTTTTCTGACGTGATTAAATTAACACATTATTTTTATCAAGCCCTTGAAGAAGACATTTCGGCTAGTGTCGAAAAACATCTGGTCAATAAAAAAAATTTTTTTTTTAACAAATATTCGGGAGGATCAACCTCCAACAATTTAAATTTTAATGCAAAAATAAAAATATCTTTTTTTATTACAGAAAAAGTCGTAAATTTGCGCGTCGTCATGGGCACAAAAGGCGTTAAATACAAATCCATCTTCGATGAAGAAAGGTATGTATTTATATTCGCTAAATTTAAAATTTTAATTTGATATCTGAAAGATTTCGTTTCTAAAGAATGTTTTATTTTTCAGGGCACAGTAGTCTGAGAAAAACTTCAAATCAGTGGAATTCATGACTTATTAAAAGCATATAATTTTTGCTGTTTTTAAAAATAAGCGATTGTCTTAAGGATGGTTTTGTTTTCTGTAAAAAATATTACTGTAAGCTCAGTAATACGAAGCGAGCTGTGAAAACGGGAAACATTAATTGGTATGCCATAAATATGGAAAAAAAATATCATTTAGTACGAAACCATGGAAGTGAATGTGATAAGAAATCTGCAGTGGTTTTTAGTGATGTAGTAGGCGTCCACTGTTAAGTATTTAGGTATATTCTATCTATAAATATATATATACATATATATATTTACCAAATGCACAGAAAGCAAAAAAAATATAAATAAGGTAAAAAACCAAGAAAAAATAATATAATTATGCGTATAATAGTTAAAAATCAAATTATGAATTTTGAAAAACACGCAAAAAAAGATTATACTATTTGTAAGCAAGTTTATAACATGCGACCTTTAATATTTCAGAAGAACTTGTTGTGAACAAGTATGAAATATCTTCTTAAAAAGATTTATAATTTTTGTTCTCTAACAAACATATAATAAATCTCTTTAAGAAGAAAAAATATTGATGTATAAATTTTAAGTTAGAAAAGTCATTATCTCTAACAGAATACGTCTGTACAGATAAAAGAAACTATGAATACACGGGAAAAAACAATAATTTTTCAATCACGCGCATTTGATTTTTTTCTTCTTTTTTTTTTGAAAAATAATAAATATTTTTTTCTCTTGTATTCATACGTTTAAGTGCAAGAGATATGTAGTTATACGATATTAATTACGGCGTTTCTTTAATCGTGTGAATCGGGAAAACATGTAAATGAACTAAACCAATCGGAAAACTGCGGTTGAAATGAATTTATTTTCTTTTATTTTCAAAAGAAATTTTATCGAAATCGAAATATTATTTTTGTATATTTATCATTAAATAATTTATTTAACGCCAACGATCGTGTCACACAAAATAATGTAGTAAAAGGACGTCTTTCTAACGTAATAAGAAAAACAAGTTGTGAATGAGTTTTCGAATGAGCCAGTTTGTGCTAGTCGCATTGTCACTGTAAAACAGCATTTCTCGTTTTCTTGAACTGACTACTCTGTACTTTCTTCTTCGATATTTTCTTCGGATTGTAAAGCGAAATGCATCTGAAGATAAAAATGAAATAATCATTCAGCAAAAATACAAAAAAAGAAATTTCAAATGTTTACACAAACACGTGATCAATTGTGTTTTTGCAAACATTTTGCGAAAAGTGTGAAATTGCAATTAATTAACTGGCATCAAAGAAACGATCAAAAATTCTCACTTGTACATAACAGCTGATTTAGGACCAATATTTAGTATTTATTGTTACATTTATTGTACACTTGTACTTTAAAACATGTTTTAAACGAATCAGTATTTACTATATTTTCCATGATTGTTTTTTTCGTTATTTTTTTTTTATTTTTTTGACGCACAATACTGAATGTTTAAAAGAGTTGGTAAATATTTCTTATTATTTTATTTTGAACAATGTTTGGCATTTATTTTCCTAATGGCACTGAGCACAATCGAGACTTTTTTTGTAAATTGTCATTGTAGATTACTAAAAATAAAATTGTAATTAAAGCGTTATTTAAATACTATGTCTCGATTGCTTGTAAATCCATTG
The DNA here is from genome assembly GCA_035582975.1 of Ormyrus labotus. Taxonomy (NCBI): domain Eukaryota; kingdom Metazoa; phylum Arthropoda; class Insecta; order Hymenoptera; family Ormyridae; genus Ormyrus; species Ormyrus labotus. Next base: position 29,687,062 of record JAWWEO010000001.1, on the reverse strand, counting down.
AATCTCTGAGAAGTGCAGCTGTTATGTCAAGAATTTTGTGCATTTTGCACTTTTCTTGCTATTCCGTAAATATTTATTATTGTAAATTGATTGTCACCACGAAACCTATACTCTGTTTGATGTTAATGTACACTTTAACACTTTAAAACGAAAAAAAAAATTAATGAAATGAAGGTAGTAAGAAAAGAAAAACTTGAGAAAAGCGTATTTGATAATATCCCTAAACCATTTCACTGTTTATAATTATAAAATAAAATAGTGCGAAATCGTGCGTCAAAAAAGAAGACTGCATTACTATTAATCGAACTATAGTGAAAGTCAAAAAACAAGAGTATGATGAGTAAGTTAATTTCCAAGCGAAAGCAACATTAGGGCTCGATCGGTCGCTTGTATTTTACACAGAAATCGGTAAACAAAACGCGACCGTAAATAAACTGCGAAGAGTACAAAAACGTGATTCTTGAAATTCGCGAGAGGAGTAAAAAGTTAAAAAGTAAAACTTAATAAGATTACTGAAATACTTTGTACGTATTTGCCCTTTAGAAGGGCCGGAGATCTCAGTTGCTGATATTCTGAGCGCTAGTAACAACTTTTTTTTTAATTTTTTTTTATATCATCGACAATCCTGATCGCTTTTATTAATTTAAAGTTTTTCATTAACGTTTTGTAAATTATCATTTAATATCAATCAAAACTTTTATATTGAGTGGGAAAGTTAATTTTTGGACTCCTCTCTTTTTTTAAATCTGAAAAAACTTGCGCTCAGCTAACAAGAAACACTGAGCGTTCGCGTATTAGCAGAAAACAAGCGTCGTTTTAGAAGCTTTCTTCTGTGTACAAATTTACGTAACTTCAATTAACAATAACACTCGAAAAAAGCGTCTTATCTTTTTTTTACATCTATAATAACAATATCTGTATACACATTATTGCGATACCTTTCTTTCTCATATAGTTTTATTGAGATGCAAATTAAAGTTATTGCTTAACCATAGATATTAATATGTATCGCCCTAATGAAAATTAGTATTAAAAAAATAATAATTCTTGCCTTTGCTGCGAATAACACACAATGTCTCAAAAAAAAAAAAAAAAAAATACAGAATTTACGTTTTCAAAACAACAATCATTTCTCTTTAATAAAGAATTTTATATTACAAATGTAAATCTTGTCTTTATTTCAATTTCCCAATCAATTTAGTTACTTTTATTCTACAAATCAGTATCAGGTATTGTAATTCATTCTACAAATTTATTTTACTAATTATTTTAAATTAAAATTCATTTTTATATTATTTAATATATGACTAATGTTTTTACTAGTAATAAAAAAAAAGTTTGATCACAAATCATAAACTATGAAAAATAAATTTTATATGAACATGTTAATTTAAATAAAAAAAAGAATTCTAAAAAATTATAAATTGCAATTTTTTCTAAACAATCAAGAGCGAAGATATACCTAATACATAGTGCAGTTCAAACTCATAAAAGTTGTGAAGATATACCTAATGCATAGTGCAATTCATACTCATAAAAGTTGTGTAAGTAATACCTATTTAGATTTGTATTTTTTTATTTATCATGCTTTGCTATTTATTACTATTACTGATGTATATTCATTTTGTAGTATATATAAACAAACAAAATTAAATTTGTATTTTCTGGTTTATGTTGAAAAATATTCTTGATATTTTACAATTAATAAATTCACAATAAAAATTTTGAAAAGATATCTTCTTTGATATTCAAAAATAAAGAAATAAACCTTGTGTACCTAGCAGACCTAGCTGGCTTGGGCTTGCTTTAGTTTGTTACTTTGTTTAGTAATGGTACCGTCATTAACGGTAACTGGACTAGTACTAAAATTACTAAAATTGGTAATTTTACTGTTTTAATAAATAATGTAATTTTATAATTATTAGATAAAATTATAATAATTAATAACTTTTATTTGTACATTAACTTTTGCATTTTAACAATCATTTTAAATTCTGCTCGAAATAGTAAAATGTGCGCGCGCATAGTACTGATCTATTGTTATTGGTGGAGGGCGAGAACATCAGCAAAAATGGTCAACAGATGACAAACATAACCTTTCTTCAAAATCTATACAAAATGCGGTGAAAATGAATTTTTTTAAATAAATCAACAATTATTTTTTAATTTATTAATTTAAGGAATGTAAATATTTACGATGCGACCACAAAAATTTGTTATTCCTTGTAAAAGCGAAAGGTAGGTTGAGGTTACAAGTACAAACGTGTGTATTGCATTAATTGTTTTGTAATTCTTTTGTTTTATAAACTTTATGGTCCATTATGAGAAATATCTACTTATTAAATTTTCAATTTCTATTCCTTTAGCTTTGCAAATTTGGATAGAAAAGTCGTGATAGTTTCAGTTTTTGGCAAAAGCCATTATAGAGCCAAAGGATGTAAAGCAGATATGTTTAGTTCTGTTTTACAAGTGAATTTATTAGACGAGCCATCTATTGATAAAGAATCTCTGGTAAATTACTTTTAAATTTAATTATTTTGCAATATTACTGTTTATTTAAATATTTTTATTTTAGTGTGAAATAGAAGGTTATCATGATTCAAACACAAGAACAGTGTATTTGCATTTAAAAGGACTCTTAGATGCATACACATTAATTAATGAGTATGATCAATTTCTTGAAAAGCAAGAACGTAAAGATTTTCTTAGTGCTTGGGCGCATATGAGAAACAAATATTCAAGAGCATTGCTTGTACTATTTCATTTGTCACACGTTGTTATTCTCAGTCATCCAACACATACTTTTGATCACAGTTATGTTCATTTATTTAGAGCTCTAGAAATTACCAGGTAAAACAATATAATTAAAAATATAAGATTGTATATTTTTTATAAAAAAAAATACTAAAAAAAATGAATTGATTTTATTATTTTTTAGGCAAAAAATATTACCTCACTTGTCAGATTTTTTAAGTACTAGATCATCTGGAATACCAAAGGACTGGATCACTAATGGTAGACCTTGTTCTCCACGAGTACTATTTTATTTTGAAACTTGCCCACCTGGTTTTTCTGAACCAGAAAATGAGCAAAATCTTAAAAAACTTGAACATTCACTAGAAGATCGAATCTATCAAGTTTTAAGAAAAAATAGAATAGTTACTAATATAAGGTACCTTGAAATTAATTTAACAAATACTTTAATAAAACATGTCAAAAATGATGATGTCTTTTAAATTGATTGCAGTTCAAATTCTTTATTTGCTATACCAGCTAATCAAGAATTTGTTTTTGTAAATACTGATAATACTGAAACACGAGATATTCTATCTTACATGACACAACAATTAATTAAAAGTTGTACAGTTGCTCCTGGAGGAGCAAGTTTGAAAACTACTGTAAATTTAGATTCAACTGTAAATAGTGAAGATTCTGATGAAGGTAATCATTTTTAAATTAACTGATCTGCATGTAAAATAAATCATTCGAGTTTTGATTATTTCTTTTTTATTTGCAGAACCACATACATTTAGTAGGTTTTTACAACAGCATATCAATATAGCTTTCGCAAAGGGTTTTGACGACAACGTAGGTCGTCACCCAGCTCCTGCACATTTCGAGGTACTTTTTTATTCGTTAACTTTTTTTATTCTTTAACATTTCATTTCATTCATTCAATCTCTACAATTTTAGATACCGACACTATCGTTATTTTTTGATGTGGCAGAAAAAGTGTATGAATTTTTTGTGCAAGAGTTAGAAGTAGATATGGCAGGTCTTCACGAATTATTAAATACTGACGTTAAATTCAGTAAAAGTCGATGCACTAAGGTTTTACCAAGAGCCTTGCAAGCTTATCAGGAAAATCTTCCACAGCACTATACAAAGTATCTATACGAAATAAAAATTTTAAAAATCGATGATATCATAAGAAAATTTTTGAAATAACAATTTTTGTAGGGCTTATCATGAATCAAAATTGGCTGATGCGATGGCTGTATTTGAAATGCACGCTCGAGGTCCCCTCTTTGAAGAGTTTAGCGAAAAATTACAAGAAGAGTGCGACAAGCATTGGCGCAATGGTCGGCAAATGTGCCAAATTCTATCGCTTACTGGAAACCCTTGTACAAATCCGATCCATAAAGGAGGTGGAGACGGTGCTGGTGGAGGAGAACCTCTTGATACGCGAAAAGATTTCAAGTAGATTTTTTTAATAATATTTTTTAGAAAAATAATAGTACATATTAAAAGCTAATACGTGGACAAATGCGTTTTAGTGAATTGCCTACTATGGAGCACTGCAGTGGAGTTCGTTACATTTGCGCATGTAATTGCGGTAGATGCCAAGGATCTCGAGAAGATCCTTTCAATCTGAAGCAAGCAAATTACGATTATTTTCAAAAGTTGGCGATGCAGTGTGGCTGTAATCAACTGGAAAGCTTTCAATTTCCAGTTTTTCAACCTAGTACCCATAATTATAGGTAATTTAACACAAAAGTAACTGAAATTTTAAATGAAAAACTATAGTGCATTATTAACATTTATTTATTTTTTTTTAGAGCGGCACAACTATTCTCGACTAGTCGAAAAGATTCTTTAATTCGGACAGATATTTCTACTCCACAGGGTCATACTCAAGTTTGTAGTTTAGGTGCTAATGGTTAGTAGCAAATATTTAAAATCTTCATTTACATTTTACTGTACTGCCGTAGTTATTAATAAACAACATTACAGATGAAATTACGGCATATGGTAGCGGGGGACAATCTCCTCCTGCTCAAAGCGATCTCATAGAAGAGGATGCCCAGAGACTCAGCGACAAGGGTAGCTTTACTCCTGGAGACGAGAACAAAATCGTCATAGCTGTCACCGACGATTCGGACAATGCCAAGGAGAAACCTCTTATAAGACAGCCTTCGACAACGGAGTATCTTCCAGGAATGTTACACACAGAATCTCCTGCTGGCTTGCTTCCTCAGTTTTCTAGCTGGTCATTAGTTTGTCTGGGATCAAGCAGCATTTACTCGCATAATTTAGGATTGCAGCATCAGTTAGGTGTTCTTCCTAACTCTGCTTTTCTGCTTCCTTGGGATGTAACCGTTAGGTAGGAAAGTACTTTTATAAGTAAAACATCGAAGAAAATTTTTGTTAATTGATTTGGATTTTACAGACTGGAACATCAAAAAGATAGAGGCTCACTTTGGCCGAACGTAAATGATAATAATCAGCATAATTTTTGTGCTCGAGGAAAAAATTTCCAAAATTTAAATGCGATGCGCGGTAGGAAGTCGAAAAGAGGGAAAGAATTACTTGTAAAAATATTTGTTGGAGTTGAATATGAATGTCCTAGAGGGCACAGATTTATGGCTTCCACGCCTGATAAAGTTTTAAAGGCAACTGGAATTGGCACCGTTAAGGATAATGGAAATAAAGTTACTTCAAGCACAACTGACATGCCTCTCTGGTTCCCTTGTCCTTGCAGGTTAATAGTTTACCTTTAATTGAATTAAATTATTTTGTACTTATTTAAAAAATTATACCCTTTTTATTGCAGACAACCAAAACCATTGATTGCTCAACTGATGAGGATACACGTAGTAACGCCAAAAGCACCGGTCCATGTGACATTAAACCCTCGAGTTCAACCTGGACCTTCTCCATGTCCAATTTTTGTTACAGGGTGTGAAGAACCTATAAAACTTTCGCAAAGCGCCTACTGGATTCTTAGGCTACCGTATCCTTTTATCGATTCGTTCATCTCAGTTTGTTCATTATTACTTTGCGTTTGTAATCAATCCAAGAATATTATCAGAACATTTCTTATGATATGATTAGTTATGTTTATATGGGAGATAAAGGGCCTTATTTACCACCAAAGGAACCAGTTCCAATATCACATGGCAAGCTACTTGCAGGAATGTATGGCATTAGCGAAGTAGTTGGTGACAAAAAATAAATGAATGAAAAATGTGGAAGAGAACAAATGACTGATCCAACCGGAATTATAAATTTGCTATATTTTTTGTTATCTTTTTTGATTCACGAAGTGTAAATAATAAATAAAATAATTTAATTTAAAATTCGATATTGTTTAATGTTACATCCAATTGTAGACTCAAAACCCGAAATATAATTAATTGTATCCATTTATTTCTAATGATTATTATTTAAATGCTTTAATATTCTGTTTTATGTTTTAATAATTCTCTTATTCTTTTAATTATATATAATTGTTATGTGATTATACCTTACCAGAAACGCATCTTTTGATACTTCCCGCCAAAATGAAGACACCAATCACAGTATCCGCACAATATTTTCAGTTCTTGGATTTTAAAATACTCTCTCCGATTGGCTGAAAAACTCCCTCGCATTCCGTAGCCTCCCGCTTACTTTCTTGAAATCTGCGTTTTAATAAACCTACAATAAAAAACAAAATTATTTTGTCATTTGCAAATACACCTCCACTTCATGCTTAACTGACATTTACAAAGGCATTTAAAGACGTTACGATTGATATCTTCAAGATTCGCAAAGTCACGTGACTTGTGAAGACGCCGGCGCAAAACAAGAATGAACTCGCAAAGTCGGTAAATACACTTATCATTGCCGTTTGAATCTATTTTGAATTTTTATCCGAATACCTTAAGCGTATATGAGTTTTTTAGCACAAAAAATAATGTTTAAACAACTTTGAAGTTTTCATGGTTAGGTGAGCATAAGTTGCCATTTATTTTTAAATGTAAAGCGTATGAAATACCGCAAATTGAATGGATGAAAATACGTTACGAAATAATTGTAAATTATATAGATTGGTACGTTTTATTTTTACTCGAATCATCACGGAAAAGTCATTACCAATGCCAAATAAAATTTAGAGTACGCTGTGGTCGTTTGTTAACTATTTCTACTTAACATGTATTATTTGTTAAATTTTTATTGATATATTAAATTAATAAATTGTAATTTAAATAATTAAAAATTTAAGTGAAAATTAGTATACAAAAAAATTATTGATTTTCTAATAAAATTTTTGCAGGCTTAAAATACAAGAAATATAAGAAAAATGAAGGTCAACACTCATTTTGTGTTTTATCTAATTGCTATTTTAATGAGTACAAGTTTACTTCAAGTCAATGGACAATCAATACTTAATTGGTTTTGGGGATCGAAAGAAAATCCTGATATTGCAGTTGCTGATGGAGTGCCGTTGCTTTCTATTCCTTACGAAATGATGACAGAGGATGAAAAATTTCTTAAGGAAGCAGCTAAATTTGTTACAGATATACAAATTTCTTCCCCATTAGAAATATGTCAACACAAAGTTGTGTTAAAAATTAAAACATCATGCAGTAATTTATCTGAAGAAGATCTTGCAAAATTAAGTGTTAATTTACTTAATTGCCAATCAGCAACCGAAGGCAGAAAAGTTTTTCCATGCACAGAGAATATGGTAATTTATTATAACATTACATCCTTTTTAAATATTTAATTTAAAAGTTTTGTGATATTAGTTTTAAAATATTCAAACATAACTTTTTTTATTCAAGGACTAAATAATTCCTTGTATTTAAAAAAATTAAAATTAATTTTGAAAATTTTGACAAATAAAATATAACAGAAAAATGTACAATAAGGACAAAAAAAAAATAAAATGATAAAACAGAATTACTTTTTCAAATATAAATTGGAACCATTTTAAAAAAATTTACCTTGAAAGTTTTAATTAATTTAACATTGGTAAGTCACTCAAACTTATTTTTAAAATGGTTTTTCTTTAATCAATTCAGCTTCTCATGTGAATATACATCTACCTCTACTACTGGTTTAAATCAGGGTAGCCAAACTGCAAAAGGATCATTTTGTGCAAGTTGAGACTTGCAACAATTCTCCCCTCCCGTTTCCCCCTTTACAGTTCAAAAAGTAGCTTTGTAGATTTCAGTTGTTTCTTACAGTTCCTTCTTTTAACAAATCCACTTCCTTTTCTGCTTTAAATTATATAAAAATTTAAGTTGAAATTTTATTTGTTTTAGTTAAACTATCAATAAAAAATAATCAAAATGAATAAGATATTAAAAAATGTGTTTTTTTTAGTCTCTAAAACAATGCACTACCAACATGGATGCTGATACATGGAATGCCTATCATTTAATGAGTAATAGGGCAAGAGCTGTATGTTATGCTGCCAGAAGTCACCAATTTCGTGCTCTGACTGAATTGACAGTGAATAAATTAATGCAATCTGCTCATTCGCAAATTGAAAAATTAGCGACACTAATGGTGCGTAAACAAATTTTTAAATTAAATTAAGTTTTTTAAATTTTAAATTGGATTTATAGGAAAGTCAAGACCGCTTAGAAGAACAAACACTTAATGCTCACAGAATGATAGAAACAAATATTCAAGATCTCACTGACGAGAAAGCCCTTATAAGAGCTGGTCACGATCAACTTGCTACCATGGCTGAAGATATTAAGAAAAAACTTGGTAATATTAATATATATATATTATTTATAATTTTGATTTAAACTTTAAAAAAATAACGCAAAAAGTAATTTTAAAAATTATATTTACAGAAAAAGCAAGCCAAGATCTTCAAGATCAAGCTAATGAAAGAGGTGAGAATCATAAAGAAATATTGGCAGATTTGGAAAGTATTAACAATCAAACCCAACTGTTGTGGGAGAAAATTGAAAAAAGTACCAGCCGAATTATCGAGCAGAATTATAGAGCCGCTGCGCGATATGATGAAACAATGCTAAAGCTTGAAAAAATAAATCAAACTGTTATTTTCATATCGGATCTAACAAATGCTATGCGCACCGAAATTGATAAGAAATTAGGATGGATCACTGAATATATCGGCAAAACAGGTAACATTTAGTCGATTTTTTTTATATTAATAAAATTTGTTTTTGAATTTACTGATTTAATTAATTTTTAGGAGAAAATTTGGATAAAGTTTACCGCGTTGTATTACACATTGTATACTTACTTGCAGCAATGATTGTTGCAGCATTTTTACAAGCACCATTTTTAACAAGAAGTGCGATTTTAGGAATAATACCCTTGAATCTTGCTTCATATTTAAAGCATGGCATAAGTGCTTGTCTTGATTTTGTTTCTTTAACTGTTTTGATCATGTTGATCACTGCAAGTAAGAGCTTATTTATATCTAGTAATCAGACATGAAATATTATCAAATGAATTAAATTTAAATTTAATAAAAATTTAATTGTACTTTCAGTGCACTATATTATGAATGGCATTCAATACATGCTGAGACCAAAGGAGGAAAGTTCTAAAGAAAAATCATCAGCAAAAGAAAAACCAGTTATTAATGTGAATGGAAATACAGTATTAAATGGATGTTCACCAATACGTACTTATGAAAATGAAAATGAAATCGACAAACTTGAACAGAAATTTAGTATTTTACGATATGTATCAAATTTATGGAAGTCGGCAAATAATCAAATTTTCAAAACTATTGGTATGTATCAAATCAAAAAGTAATTTTGTCTTTGTTGCATTATAAATTAACTGCATCACTTACATTTTGCAGAAAATTTTAAAGTCCTTATTTTTTCAATGAGTCAATTTATACGGCAAAAATTTAGAAGCACGGAAGAACTTTCATGTTCTTATTTGCCTTCTAAAAGATACCAAGACCACATTATAGCTGAAAAGATGTATCCAAGCTTATCGTCAGATGATAGTAGCGACTTTTCCGATTCAAATAATCCTGAAAGATTTAATTTAATTCACGATAACAATAGCATGTCAGGTGCAGTGTTGAGACGAAGAGCTATGGAAAGGGCAGTTACACCGATAAGTGCTGTTTTTACAAAAAAGCATGACCCTGTGCGCCTCCTTCCTAATAATGTTCCAAATTCTCGAAGGTATTATAAAAACAAATGTTTGAGCTTTAATATTTTATAAAATTAATTTATTACTAATATTAATTTTTTTTTTATTATTATAGTGTAACGCCAGTCACGAGAGCTCTTTGTGCTGCTAAAACCAGAAGTGGAAACCCATGCAGGCTTGCACCTTCAAGAGGACAAAATTATTGTCATAAGCACTCTACAGGATCATCCAATATGGGTGATTAATTTTAGAACAATAATTGCTTAAAAACGTAGGTTTTTAAAATATTTAATTTTATAATTATAATTCTTTTTTTAATTTCATAACTTATGAAACGACATGTGTATGAGTAAGATTAAGGGGATGCCAAAGACAACATTTACCGACCGAGCACTGGTGGGAAGAATATTGTTTATAAAAAAATAAATCGTGAATAATTAGCTAAAAAAAAGTATGCATTCCCTAGCTTTTATCATTATTAAAGTCTGGCTGAAATTTCAAAGTGATACATTAAGAAATATGGGAATGAGAGTGTTACAAAGAATCTGAAATGATAGCCGAAATATTGTGAATCGGGAGAATCTTTGTAACAATCTCATTTCAACATTATTTAATGTATCTCTTTGAAATTTCGTACAGACCTTAATAATGATAAAAGTTAGGGAATCCATACTTTTTTCTAGCTAATTATTCACTATTTATTTTTTTTATAAACAATATTCTTCGCACCAACGCTCGATCGGTAAATGTTACCTTTGGCATTTTATTTATTTTCTTCATCTTGTGATATAATAATGTTAATTGTTAAGTAATAACTAACGAATTATGTACTACAGTATTTATATATTAGTATAGAATTTACGTTGTTTAAAAGGAAGCTGGTGATTTAAAAAGTAATTTATATAATTAGGATGAATTTTATAGTTTAGAGTAAATGATAATTGATTAGCTTGTTGAGAAATGGAGCCTTTAAAAGGCAGAAACTTACAATCTTAAAATAAAAAAAAAAAATCGTATATCATCCATTAGGAATTTGTTGGAGACGCTTTGTAATTTGAATAATTCATTTAATTATAAGAAATCATCAGAATTCTTCGAAGTCAGTTACTATATATAAGACTAAAATGACTAAAAAAATCATATTTTTGTAATCCGTAATTGTTAATTTTATACCGCTTATTTATTCTCGTGTACAAAAATACAAAAATATAGTAAAAAATGCATATCTAAAAAAGTCTAGTACATTAATCCTAAATAATAAAAGTTAGTACAAATAAAAATTAATCACAATAAACCATGTCGTATTGAGTACAAATTGCGTTGTTCGTGGTTTCCACAAATTTATCGTATAGATCGTATCCTGTGCCAACGATGAGGTGGTACAAATTGCAGTAATTCCTGCCATTATCGAAAATATTGTACCAAAGTTTCGAAGTCGATTCTGCCTGAAATGACTGTGGATAGTCTTAACAGTACTTACTTCTTGGTATAATCAGATGTTTGGAATTCACTTACTAAAGCAATACAGGATTTACTAGTAGGGTTGTAGAAAAGTATGTCTATGTCGTCGGTAATTTTTAATCTTGGCGATATACGAACTGCTTGAATTGTATCATTTTCATGGTGTAGTACGTTTAGCTGCAAGTACATAACGTTTTTATTAAAGGCGAATTTTTACAAAAAATAATTATTTGATCTTTCTTTTTTTAAAAACGCATTCTAAAATTTCATAAATAAAAACGGAAATCGTATTTATCGAATTAAAACTAGCGTTCGAATCAACACCGACCGTGCATGCAAAGTTTCGTTTTCAAAAGAATATCACCGCTTAAATTCTATACCTTGTAGAAACACTTGGTGCCGCAAGTTTCCAACCTCGACCACTTGATAATCTGGCTCCTCAGCCTCTGCATCACGAAGCCACACGGCTCGGCGAACTCCCTGAAACGGAATCCCACGAACAAAGCGAAGCTCATTTGCTTATTTTCTCTCCGTTTCTATTAAAAATCCATAAAGCAGACTTCGTATACGACCGCCCGCCCCCCCTTTTTTTTATCACGAAAAGCGATATTTTCTTTAAAAAAAAAAAAGTGAGCCGCGCTCTGTTTTGAAAAGCCGTCATCCAGCTTTTTCTCTCCTAAAGAGCCGCCGCCGCGCGTATATTTTTCCTAGCGCTGCGCCTTACTGTCTCCCCGCGGTGGAAACCAAACAAACCGGCGACGAGGATGTGCGTTTACAGAAGCCGGCTTTTATGGTCTTGCTTGCCGCTTCGGCGAGAGCGGAGTCGCGCACTGATGGATTGCATTTTTAAATCGACTTTTTTTTTTTGCTTGTAAGTTTGTCGAGGACGAGAATGCTTATATGCATTTATTTGTTGATAAGCTAAATTTTTTGGAGTTCTGGCTTATAAAATGAAAATTCTCTAAACTGTCGTTAAACTTGGGATTGCTTTGAGTAAATTTAATAAGTTTACCATTTTATTAAACAAGAAGCTCGTAATGGGTAAGGAAAGGTTCGCCGCACAATCAAGCTGAAAAACACGGCTGCCAGAACAAGGAGAGTGAATATTGAAGTTAACCTTTTCTTCGTTCTAACGCTCGATTTACTATTTGAGTGTAAACGCGTTCCTAAAATTGGTAAATATATATAGTTTTATTTTTCTTATCACAAAAACTGACGGCAGACTTACCTGGTCGTAAAAGGTGATCTGAACTTTGCGTATCGTCAAATCGGTCGCTGTAATCATTCATTAAATTTTCTTTGTTTACCGATCGAAGCTCTAAACCTTCTAATTCAATAACCACAAGTACCGAATTACGTACGCGGCTATTCATTTTCTTCTATTCTTGTCATGATTATTGATTAAACTTGCTTGTAAAGTTGAATAAAAGTAAACAATACTCTTGATATCAAATGTGAAGTTAGCTTATAGTTTACTTTCCACACTATATATATATATATATAACAGAAGAATTTTTGCCTAAAAGTGGGTTTATATACTGTCGAAGCTTCGAACCGATATAAAGAACCATTTAAACTCCATTTACCTAAAAAACAATCTGAACCCTCCACCGTTCTTTCTTTAAAAAAATAAAATGCATTCTCAATATCAATCCTTCTCCCTCCATCCCTTCGCGCGCCGCGTTCAATTGCACCCCTACCTTGCCGTCTCCCAAATCCATCTATAAATACCCTCAAACCTCTCCAAAAATACCCCATCCACCCTCGCCCCTCCCCAACCCTTTTAATAAGCCCGCGCGTTCTACCTCGGCGTACACCTCCTTCGCCTCTTTTTCATCGCGCTCGACTAATTGAAAAAGATCGAGGCGGCAGCGGCGGGGGAGAGAAAAAAAAAGCGGACGACGGCGTATCTCCTGCTCGGCCGCCGCGCCTGTCAGCCGACTGTCACTCGCGCGCCGACGGAGGGAAGGAAGGCCCCGGGAGGAGCGAGAGACCGTCTCGCGCGGAGAGAGAGAGAGGGCTTATTTTTGAAATTGGGCGCTTCTTTGTTGCCCCGCGGCTTTTATTAGGTGCCGGTCGCGCGGGGATTGGGAGGGGGGACGCGTTGGGGAAAGTGTTTGATGTTTAATGTAGTAATGGGTGCCGAGCTGTGTAGCTTGGAGTTTGGGTGATTATTTTTTTTGACGGAGTATAACGGATTGTCGCGCGCGATCGCGCACTTGAAAGTGAGCGATGACTGTGCCGAAGAATAGTTTCTACTTGTAGTAAGAGTTTTCTTGTAATATTTATAAGTACGAAGATTAAATTATTTTTTATTTCCCATTCAAAACGAACGAGAAGGAATCCAAAGCCAAAAGTCGGATTCGAAGCTCAGATTCTCTGAAAAAAAAAAAAAATAACGAAATAAAGAGTCCCTTTTTTTTTGAGATAATCGCTTGTTGTACACGACAGAGGAGAGACGAGAGCAGAGAAGAATTTAGTTCCGCGAATGTGGGTCAGCATAACGCGCAATGAATGGCCATAGTGTCTTCTTCCTTTCGAGTCTCCGCGCCTCGCACTCAGCGCTAAACCGAAACGACTTCGCGGCTCTCTGCCTTTTTCGAGCGGATTCTCGACTCGCGCGATTCCTCAAACAGTTCGAGATTCAAAAGTCGCTCGCGGCCTGAAGTGTTTTGAGAAAATTAGGGACAATTATGTATTTGGATTTGGTCCGACGAAAACTTGGCTGTTGAAAGATTGAGTGCGGCAATTTTTCGTGAGCATCGAAGCTAATGACTCTCTTGAGATTTCCTTTTTCTAATGATGCGTAAGCAAGAATAATATCAAATTCGTATAATGACATTATGCAAAGAACTCCTTCGGCTTTTTTGAACTTTTGTTGAAATAAGAATCTAATATAGTTTAAACTAAATTTGAAAACTATACAGCATCCGCGAATATCCTACATTACTTAATCAACCGCGTAGCTTCAATAAACCTGCAAGCTCCTTCCAAAAAACCCATAAACCACCTTCTCCGCCACCCTAAAAATAATTCTCATCCCCCCGAGAAGACACCACTTTCCTCCCCCGCGACTGCAGTGCGTATCCACCTTATCCCGAGCCCGCAAAAAAAAAACAGCCACGCAAACAAGTCCGTCGAGTCGCGTTTTTTCCTCGGAGCGGAGAGAGAGAGAGAGAGAGAGAGGAGCGACAAAAGGGCTCGTCGCCGTCGGCTTCGGCGCAAAAGGAGGAGCTGCGCCGTTGACGTCAGTTCCCCGAGCGGCGGCGCGCGGCAGCTGCCGGTCGACGTGAAATCCGGTTCACACGCCGCCGCCGCCGACGACGGCTTCTCATTTTGTACGAGGAGCGGAGGAGCGGAGGAGCGTGAAGACGATCGTTTTTGTGCTTTGTTTAATAAATGCTGCGGGGGGGAGGCTTGATGAGCGGAGGTTGGTGGGGAATTCTTTTCGTTGCTGATCGGAGGCCTTATTGTTATTAAATTTATTTGGCGTTCCTTTTTGATACAGTTTAAGTTATTATTTATTTACGATATATGGAGAAAAATATGTTCTCTGATAAAGAAAAGTATCAAAAAGTACCATCGTATATTTAGAGAAAAATAACATTCGTCCGAAAACAAAAACTTTCTTTTCCGAGAACAGTATATAATATTGTTGCGATTTTTTGCCGCGAATAATGCAGTTCGCCGGGAGTGTGACAGGAAACGGGCATCGGTCCTAATCTGGAACGTATATCTCGGAAAGCAAAGTCCATTAGCACGTAGCCGTAAAATATACGGTTCCATTTTTTTCGGCCAGGGAACGAGCACTTCCGGTCGCTTTGAACAAAGTCCAAGAATTGGAAGTTAATGATTCCTCCGTTTGAATATTCCCGTACGTCGTTGCCAGCTGATTTACGGACCAATTTTTTTTTTTTTTCAATTTAATTTCATTATTTCGGACGAAGTTGATTTATATAAATTAGCTAAAGTATTTTACTCGATTCCCTGCGTCCTTTGCATTCGCCCGTTAAAACTTTCTAAAAATCCGTAAAATTCAAGGCTCCTCCGCTCCTAAAAATAAGACGACAGTCGGTCGTTGCATAATTCATAAAATCAGTCTAAATCCCAAAAAGAAGAAACACCTCCTCCAGTAGAGTATCAACTCCTCCTCGCTCCTCGAAAGAGAGAGAGAGAGAGAAAAAAAGAGCCGACATAAAAATCCACTCCCGATCAAAGGACCCGATGTACCCCGTTCTCCAACTGTCCTTCGAAAACTAGACGATCGGAGAGAGAGAGAGAGAGAAAGAGAGACTAGGCAGACTCGTGTAAAAAAAAGAGGCGTACATGTATTATAAATCGCGGGAGAGGCGCGCGCGCGTTAATGGAAATGACGGACTCCGCCTCCGGCAGCTGCGGGACGTGTGATCGATGAAGAGACGGCTCGGGTCCTCGAGAAGAGAGAGAGACGGTCCACCCACTTTCGGACGCGCCCTTTGTCTTGTCTCGCGAGGCGACGGAGAGGTATAGGAGCTGAGAGAGGTCAGAGGGGAATGTGGAGGAACAGCCATTGGGCTTGATTTTCGATCGTTTACGTAGGTGTCTTATATTGAAGTTATATTGCCAATTACTCGGCTGTAAAATTTTAAAGAAATTCTTCTACAATCACGATGCTTTTAGCATTATCACTTATCGATAATTACCCGATAAATTTCAAAACTCCGCGGCGGCCCGAAAAACCGTTACGACAACCGGGCAATAACTCAGGGCGACAACGGCACCAGCCACGCGTAACCGAACCTGCGAGAAAATATTTATGGAGCGCATCTCTTCTCCCCCCCTACGAAAATCAAGTAGCATCCTCGGAAGTCCTAAATTCCACTCTCGCTAAGCCCCGCGTAAGACGCGCGCACCTAATACTTACGTGAGAGCGTGGGAAACGGCGCGGCGACGGAGCGCGCAGCCATCCGTCTTGTCTTGCTCCCTGAGCGCGCGACAACTTTGACGGGCACTTGAAGCGCGGCTGTCGAAGGTCGAGTGCGCGCCGGTCGAGCGGGGGCAAAAAAAAGCAGCGTCGGGCCCGATTGATTCGTCGGCTGATGGTATTCCTTTTTTTTTTTGGCGCTGGGATACTCAGTTTTCGAAGGCTCGGAAATTGGCCTCGGCTCGTTATGCAGAAAGGATGAGGGATATTGATGAGTTTGGGCTGCGCCGAGAGTGACGGGATTCGATTTTCGGGCTCGGCGAGTTATCAGAAACCCAATGGGTAATTTGAAAATTCATTAGTGGTTTTGGGAAATATCTCGGGGAATTTTCGGTGGAAAAGCTATTTTCGACAATTCTGGTTATTCGTTTTTGTTGATCACTAATTTGTTTCAAAGAATAAACGAAAATTTGAATAAAATAAAATGAAAATTATTGACGGTGCCGCTATTGCTCATATAGTTTTTAAATCCATATTATAGTTTCTCATTTTTCCTCCTTCCTCAAGTAATACAAAATGCTGCTCATTTCGTACAAAAATCACCCCATCGATTCGTCCTCAGCGCCATTCTCGAAAACAAAACAGAGCCGCGTCGGCTTTCCCTCTCCCCCTTATATCTCCGCAATCCGAATCGCGCTCCTCCCCTTCTCCGATGACCGAAAGCCTCTCCTCTCCTCGGCGCGGACCAAAAAGGCGGCGGGAGGAAGCGGGGCGGAGGACCTCAAAGCTCTCCCGACTCGGGGAGACACGCTTGATTATCCGGGTCTTGGCGCCGACGGTCGGCGGCGTCTAAATGATTCGGGCGCGCCAAAAAGTGTCTCGCTGTTAAGCTCCGTTGTTTTTGGAGAGAGGCGAGCGGGCCTAATTTCTTCTGGTACTCGCGGCTGATTTAGCCATCGAGAGGGCAAATCAAGCTCTTCCGGCGGAACTCTCCTCCTCCTCCTCCTCCGCCCGCCAAGGCGGGGGACGACGCGACGTGCGCGCGGCAGTTAATCATACAGCGGTTTCGTTTCGCGCGTCGTTAATCTCCCCTCCCCCCGCGTGGGTATACACGTACGGAGGGTCCATTATCCGGCACGCACGATAAATATTAAATAATTAGCGCTGGCGCTGCACGACTGGCGCTTTTCATTCGTCGATTTTCAGCGGCGTAATTGCTTGAGAGATTGACGCGGAAACGCGAACGGCCGAACACTGCCTGGGCTGATGGTGATTCGGTGTCTTAATGTCGTGCGATTATTTATTTGATCAATTTTTGAGGGGGGGAAAAATCCGATTGGAATTTCAAAAATTTTAGTTTTCTATCACAGCTTGCAACTCGACAGCAGTGTGTACGAACCTTAAAATCCAACGCCGTCCCCCTCAAAGCAGCACCGAAACGACGTTCGTACCTGACCATTGTCTCCTAAGGTAACCCCCGAGAATGAAAGGCGGTAAAGCGTAGGTGTGGCGTACCTGTAAGGCCTACCTGCGTCTCCGAGCCAATCGCAGGCCCCGATCTCACCTGCCCGTCGGAAGAATGGAAAATGGAGAGAGGATAAAATGGAGTATATGGAATTTCGCAGCGGATTGCGGTCTTAATCTTAATTAGAGTTCAGGTGGGAAAGAGAATAAAAGAATTTGTTACGGTATAATGGATTTACGACGCTGGAGAAAGTTTGCACGGCCGATTTTTCGAAATTCTTTTCATGCCCATCTATTTGCCTTTCGTCGTTAAAAATTTATCTCCTATTTAAAACAATTATGCTACTATTATTATTTTAACTTGTACCCACACAATTAACTCGAAACAAAAAATTTCCCAACTCTAAAACAATCCAAAGAAAATCCCATTCCAAACCCTGCCCCGTATACTTTCCCAATTCAATTTCACTTGTCGATTTTCCATCGTAAATCGCGCCCTCGTCCCCGATCGCCTTTCAAAAAAAAAAAAAAAAAAACACTCACCTCCTCCGTGCGTTCATAAATCTCCCTCCGTACGTCAGCGGCGCAGCGCGTCGGATCACCGGATATCAGTGTTCACCTTCTGCAGCCGGCTACCGAGAAGAAGCTCGTCCTCGCGGGTTTCACACAGAGCTCTAGGCGCGTCTCCGATTCATCGGAGCGGAGTATACGTTACACGCACGAAAAGGCGAACGAGTCGCGTGTCGTCGTCGTCGCGCCTTCCGAGAAGAAGCAGCAGCGGCAGCGGTGCACCCCCGCCGAGGAGGAGAGTCGTCGGGCCTGACCTTGGGGGCCTATAAATATACGTACGTGGACGTTTTTTTTTTTCGCCCGACGCGCCAAAGGGACGAGCGATTTATTGGGATACGAGAGAGAGAGGGGGGTGGGGGGAAACGCGCGCGGGCTGGAATTTTGATGGAGGACGGAGTTCGACTTTCGCGATGGGCGAACGGCGGCGGCGGCGGCGGACGATTTTCGAGAGGTTCGAGGCTTGTAATTGACGATTGCGAAAGGAGGGAGAGTGATTTAAGGCTCTTTTATCTGATTTTTAGATCTTCGGCGAAGGAGAAAGGCTACGATCTCTCATTGGAAAGGCATTTGAAAGCGGAGAAGTGGATTCTAAAATCTATTTAAAAGTAAGGAAATTAAATAGTTCTTTGTAAAGACTGTTTTTTTTTTTTTTACATCATTGATACGTATTTTTGTATAATAGAGGTAATAGTAATATTTAAATATACAATTAAAATACCGATTATAAATTATTCATAAATGTGGATTTTTTAAAAGTTAAAAATCCACGTCATCAAATTTGTACAAAAACTCAAGCACAATATTAATTGTAATTGTTGTCTTTCCAAAATATCGAGCATAAACATTTATTAAAGTAAGCAAAATCGTTAAAATTTCGAATTTCTCAATGGAATTGGCGTAATCAAGAGTGACATTGGCCTTACGTAATTGCTGCAACCTGTAACTTGCGTGAAAGCAAAAGCTGCTAGTGCAGTAACACATGTTTGGACATGAGAGGATTTATGTCTTCCAGACGATGTTTACTTTGTTGAAACGAAACTTTGCTCGGTGAATCTAACCCTTTTCTTAACTATTCTGCAATTCTACGCTACTTTGCATTACGTTACCTTTCTGCTTGTTATTTACAATCAGATGGAATCGAATTTAATTTTTGAAATAATTTTTGTATCATCTCAATGTTTAAAAACTAAATTATGATTTCGAATATGCACCCTTCATATATACAGTTCTATTTATACCATATTTCTAAAATGTTTATTTTTCAACGGTCAAAAATCCATTCTCCGCGTCCTCCGACAACGAATTTTCCCACAAAACTTCGCTCTCGAAGGCGGCTCATCCTGAAAACATAAAAAGCTCGAAAAACGCGTCCTAAAAATACACGTCTTCTCTCATGATTCACCGCATCCCGAAACCTGTCGCTTATTAAACGCTTATACGCGGCTGCGGTAATTAATGAATCACATGTCTGGGACCGGAGAGGCTCCGGGGGACATCCTTTTTTTTTTCCCCCGGAGCATAAAAAGGGCCTCACGGACCGACGCTCTGCGGGAGGATAATATAACTTGGCTGGCGCGCGCTTTTTAATCCTTCCGACGAGCATCTCGGCGTCGAGTTTCTCTTCGACGCGGAGGACACTCGGCGGGAGTTTTTCAAAACAACGTCGAATTAAAAACCAAAATGTAGCTTTGAAAAATTGCATTGTTCAAAAAGTGATAGTTCACCGGGATTTGGGAGAAAGTGGAAGAAGAGTCCCAGTGGTGCAAGACATCCAAAGGGCCGCTTTTAACAAAGTGCTTCCGAGAAAATGCAGCACATGTTACTTTTCGAATGCTTCTTCTATTGTTCCTCCCGGCCTCGCGTCTGGTTTTCTTCCCGTGGAAGCGCCGTCGGGGCCTTTTTCGCGCTGGAACATTTTATACGCTTCTCAAAACAGTCGGGGATGCGCTTCCCGGTAAGGCTATACGTACCCTTGTAAAATTTTTGTTTATCTTCGGATTTTACTTCGGGCGGGTTTATTTTTTTGTTTAAAAGCTCAAATATCGTATATCTTCGATATCGGATTTTTAAATTAATAAAGTCGGTGGGAAAAGGTTGAGCGGAAGATGGGGATTGGATGTTTTTTTGTTTCGTAGAAAAATAAATCTTTGCGTTATTTAACGTTTTTTTTTTAAGCTTTGTGTCCATATTTTTCGGAATATTTGAATTCGGAGGTAATTTTAAAAGAGAAGTCGTAATTTCCGTTGGCTATAGCTTCGTCTGTCCGCGCATTAAAGTCGCGAACGTTAAGGCAAAAAAATAGAGCGGCAGTCAGTGGGATATACGCCGAGTTTTGCGTAGAAAAAATTTTTAGCAACTTTATTTACGTTTCCCCCTTTGCCGCTTCTAAATTTCTTCTCTTCATTTTACGACGAAGCGAAGGTCAATCTGAACTTTGCACCAACGCGCTTGATACAGATAATTTCGGATTTATTGAAATCATCAGAAATATTTCGGGAGAAGAATAATTTTAAGGCAAACAAAAAGTGCCGATTTTGTTGCAGATGCATTAAATTAAAAATCAAAAGTAAATACATGATTTGGACGCAATACTTCAGGTGTTATTAAAAATCAATCCAACGAAGAGGCTCCCTTTTTTCCGAACCACCTCGAGTACTTCGCCTCAAAATCGATCTAAAACCCCTCATCCCGCTAAATAACCTCCCCTCCCCCTCGCAAAACCCCGCGTCTCTCGGGGGTACTGCCGGCGCGGAGGCCATCGCGGGGCCCAAAAAGAGAAATCGCGCTCTCTCGGCGGGCTTCTCCTCTCCGAAAGGGCGTACATAACAGCAGCTCCGAATGGACGCGTCTCTCTCCCGCGACATGTGCTCGCCAGACGACGACGACGACACGACACTCGTTCCCGCACTTGCGCCGAGCGGCGCGGGACTCCTCCAAGGTGCATGGGAGAGAGAGAGCAGTTACGTTTTATTGGCCGACGCGCGCAATAGCTGCCTACGACTCTTTTTGCCCGCGCGGGCTGGATGACGTTTCGACGTTCTCGGAAGGTGGTCCCCCCGCCCGCGCGCGCGAGGAGGGAGGATTAGCGCGCTGACGGATGGCGAGGGACGCGCGCGGGGTGTTTATTGGCGCGGCGATTTTTAATTGCCCCGCGGTTGCGGGGGACTTTCGCGATCGTGGGAAATTTTTTAATGTCAGCGGGTTGAGATGCTTTTCAGTGGGTACGAAATTACACGCGTATTAGCGGGTGATTTCGTTAGGGGATTAGGATTTTAATTGTATTTAAAATGGTATTTATTACGTAATCAGGGTATATAAGGTATACGTAAGATTTAATGTTATTGCAAAAAAATTTTGATAACTTAAGTTAAAAATTAAGTGAAAAAAAAATTAAGCGAAATAAAATTCTTCATAATGTGAAATTCATAGGCTATAAATTAAGAAAATCTTATTTTATTTTATTTTGAAAAATATATTCAGTAAATTAAACGTAAAAATGTTTGTTTTGGTTTATTATTAAGTTGATGATATTATAGTTTACTAAACACATTTAAGATAACTTTCTTTAATACTCATTTCACATTATTAAATTTATCGCATACTTTTTCGACGAAATAAGTTGGCCTCAAAATCTAGCTGCGTGCGAATGTATATTAAACTTCTTGATCAACTCTAATCTCTCTGTACAAACTTGACAAATTTCTCTTTCGAGATTTCAAAGCTCACCCTTCACCTTTCCCCGAGCATAAAAAAATCGCACGAGACTACGTGCTATCTCCGTGCTACGTACCTGGGATCGAGACTCCGGGAAAAACCAGGGTCCCATCCGCCTCTCCCACCCTGTTGACCGACCGAGCACCTCCGAGGTGCCAATAAGCCAATAATCACGCCGCAATCCATTATTTTCGGCACGTCGAGATTATGGCGGGTATTTCCCGGTACGTGCCGTTCGGGCACCAGCAGCTTGATTGTCCGGCCCTGATGCGTTTATGGGCGCCTTTTAGGGCCTCACGAAGCTTGCGATGAAAATTTATTGGAGTCTTGTGCAAGTGCTCTGTTTTGGCTGGTGGTTTATTGCGGGGATTTATTGGCAACCGTACCGTCCGCTTTTCAGCGTTGACAAATTGGGGGAAGGTTTTTGGCGAGGGCGCCGAGGAAATTTTGGGATTGGATTATAAAGGGAGCTGTTAAAGTGTTCTGTGTGGGGCTGCGCATTTTATTTCTGCACGGACACCGGACATTGGAAAATTTTTATTGTTTTGACTTATTTTTTGATCTTTAAAATATTGCAGTTTGTATTGGGATTTTACAATTATAAATAAATAAAGCAGTTATAGATGTTATAAGTGTTTTAAATTTAGAATCGAACGATAAACATCTAAGTCAGCAAATTCAGACTATACAATTAAACATCCTTAAATGGGAAGTTTACGTAGCCTTCGGTGCGCTTCCGTTGTCGCTTCGATTATATATACAATGTTTCTAAGTACGTCCGCGTCATTCTCTGATTTCGCAACTTTCATCTCCTGGGTGGTCTAAGTGTTTCTCGTTAAAAAAACTGCCGCCAAACGCTTCGCTCTTATCGTTTTGATTGACTTACAGCTCGGGCGAACGCGTTTTTTTTTTCATCGCAGCCAGCTTTTGCGAATTATTTTCAATTTAAATACGAATTTTGTTTTTTAATCCAATTTAATTATTAAGCATTTTAGTTTCAATTGCTACAAGTAGCATCCAAAATCAATTTTCCTGCCAAACTAAAAGCCACGTATTAACTCTCCCTTAATCACCCAAAATCCCCAAGCCAAATCTGACTTTGCGGCTATCCCGACCGTCGCCCTCTAATCCAGATTCAGGTGTCTCCGAAAACCTGCACCCTCCAAAAACAATACATCCCAAACCTCCAAAACAACTAAATATATTCCGCGACGATCCCCGCCGTATCAATATAATCTCGGCGCGTGCCCGCGAGGATGGCGAGCACGTGCCCCGAGGAAGGTGTCGGAAGCTCTCGGGGGGGCGCTGACCGGCCGCAAGTGCAAGAGAGAGAGAGAGAGGAGTCAAGTGCGAGGCGCGGCACATACCGCCGACATGTGATGTACAGGCTCGGGGTGCGCGCGCGCGCGCTCGTCGTAAAGCTGCGGCTTGACTTTTTCAGCCGCAGGCAAGGTGCTTTTTAATATGGAGCTGGTGTTTATTGGGTGCGGGGAATTGGTCGGGATTTTGATTTAATTTTATTTGAGCGTATCGATTTTGATTTTTTTTTTTTTTTTTTTTTTTTTTTAGTAAAATTTGTGAGAAATGATTGATATAGTTTATTTTTTAATTTTATAAATGACTAGT
The DNA here is from genome assembly GCA_035582975.1 of Ormyrus labotus. Classification (NCBI taxonomy): domain Eukaryota; kingdom Metazoa; phylum Arthropoda; class Insecta; order Hymenoptera; family Ormyridae; genus Ormyrus; species Ormyrus labotus. Next base: position 29,663,454 of record JAWWEO010000001.1, on the reverse strand, counting down.
GCTGTATAACAATTTATTTAACAATTGATACAATCTAATTGTGATATTCATAAAAGAGTTTACCGGTAAAGTACATTATCTCAAAAATCGAAAAGCCCGAATACACGTACAAGTCGTAAATTTTCCCTTCCGAAAACGCCTACAAACAATCTTTAATCGACGTAAAAACAAAAGTCGAACATCAAACAAAATACAGTACACACCGGTCCCCAAAGTACACCCCAATTTCAATCCCCCCCATCACTTCTTAATCCTCGAAATCGACCTTGCGCCCGTCCGTCCGTATACCTCCGTGCGCCATCCGTTCGGGAAAACCCGGCGTAAAACTTTGCGGAAATCTCTTACCTGCGGGGCCCGTCGGTGGAACGTGGAGCCTCTCAATCCGGCCACCAGTAAATGGCAATTAGTGCCTCGACTGGTGCCCCGCGCGTCGAGCGCGCCGATAGTCCGCCGGGTGGCCACTTTCAGGCAGCCGCAGGGGGTCCCCGCGGTAGCCGGGTTTTACTCCGGGAAAGTCCCAAGGGCCCGGCTGGGTACCTCGGTCCGACTGCACTTATGCCCATTGTTGCCGCGACGCCTGTTTGCACGGGTCCGTGCTGGTATGTATTGTTGGCGGGGGCGTTGTTTTGAGGTACTCTCGGGGTGTGGAATTGACGGCGTTGTCTCGGCACTTGAGCGCGCTTTTGGGAGATGAGTTTTTTTGAAATTAATTATCGGAGATTGGGCTGTGGATTGTTTGGAAGGAGGGGATTAGAAAAGGTACGGGTTATTTGAGGTTTAGGAGATTTAGCAGGATTGGATTGAGGACGCTTGGGATCGTTGGTAAAAACGTGCTTTGGATGCTTTTAATAAAATTTATGAATTCGTTAAAATCCTTGAGTTCGAGCTTAGCTTATAAATAACATTTTTTAATAACAATACAGTTTTGAATTTCAAATCTGGAATTTTAATTAACTGCACAATATTTCTATTTGATAAAAAAAAAATGAAATTTTTTTGTGCAAAAATAAAATATTATTTTTTTATTCATCAAAGTACTTATTTATTATAAAAAAATATTAAGTGTCGCATTTGTTTTTTATGAAAAAATAGTAAAGCGATATAAAATTCATAGTCAAAAATTCAGCTAAAAAAGACAAATTTTTAACAATGAACTATAATTAATAATTCGTTGAGCTAGGGAAAAATGAATAAAAATAATAATAAAAATTTTGAAGTTACAAGATTTTTTGTTCGTTTAATTATTCTCTTCTTTATCACTGCACTCTCTATCTCATTCCATAAAACTGTTTACTTTTACATTTTCATCACTATCACGACAATAACTTTCACTGCTTGACACTTTCTCATTATACTTATTGCTACTTGCTGCATTCTTATATTCTTCTGATTGTAATAAATGTTGCTCGAACATACCATATAATACAATTTTTTTGTCTCTCAATTCTTTGAAGACAGTTTTTGCCGTTTTCTTATCCACCCAAAGAAAACACTAACAATATAATAAAGCTTCCCCGGTTAATTAAATCCCCGAAAGCAGGAGAGAGAACCGTCGCTCGGGCAAAAAAGGCCGTAAAACGAAATCCGAAGGCCCCACCGATTTCCCGGGTGCAGGCAGGGAAGAGGAAGCCTCCTGCCAGTTTTCCTTCCCCACGTGTCCGCTGCAATTCACACCGGGCGAACGGTCGATTCGCGCGACACATGTTCGGCATGCGGCGCGAAAACTGCCTCTCTCTCTCTCTCTCTCTCTCTCCCTTTCGGCCCTCTCGTCGTAAATGCAAATTCAAGTACGAAAACACATGGACGGAAGGAAATTGCCGGTCCGAATGTGCAGGCGGCGGCCCGCGCCGTGTGTCCAACACATGGACCGAACGTGTTTCTAATTTCTCCGCTGCCTAGAAACTATTGACTGCAATCTTCCCCCGCTCCCGACGCTCTCTCTCTCTCTTTTACTGGTGTGGACCAGGAAGAAGTTACGTGTGCTGGTGGACAGATGCGGAACTTGGATACCTGATTTTTTCGCTCTATAGGTGAGCCGCCGGCTTCGCCTTTTTTATAGGGAAACTGCGGCCGACGGGAGACTTTCGGAGATTGCAGCTGAGGCGTTTTTGAAAGTTAATGGGTATTGGCAGCTTTCGCGCAGATGGACCTGGCGATTGCGTGGGAAATTTATAGAGATTTGTATTTTCATCGACGGCGATCGAAGGAACGGGTTGCGTATAATGTATATAATGGTCAGTTTTAATATCATTATTCCTATATTTTAAACATTTTTTTTAACTCTTCCGTTCATTACAATAAAAAGTTCAAAAAAAAGTTAAAAAGTAATTATGCCGATCGTTCATTTTACTGGCCTTGTCACTTTGACATTAAAAGCCTTGATAAGGGCTCTATTCAGAGTCGGCAGCAATAAAACATTTATTGACAGTAATTACCATTAGCTACACTCATTTAAAGCAACTATGCCGACTATAATCTTCCTCTTACGTCCCTTACATAAAATAGAAAACGGTACAATGGAGGGGCGCCGCAGGAAAAAAGGGGCGTTCTATTGAAGGCACTGGAAATTGAATGGATCCTGTGTTCTGAATGGCAACAGGTGCCTCCTACGGTTATGGCGCCGGTTGCGCGCGCCCGCCATTCAATATACCATTTCCAGTCGTTTCGGGTAGTTTTGTAGGTTGCGGTTTCGGCGCCTCGAGAAGGGGTTTCAATTTATTACTCGTGCTTTCGGTTAATCGAAAAGTATTTTTCTTTCGTCGGAAATTAGGAGCTTTTGATTCTTTATTTGCTGAACGTGAAATTAAGTTCGAAATATACTTCAAAATGAAATTATAAAATTAATTATTATTTTGCTTTATTTTCAAGTTATTAAATAATTAAATATATTTCCTGTTACAAATCAGAACCAGTTTGAAGTCGAATTATTATAATTACATAATAATAACAGAGTTCGAAGTTGCCGTAATAATATTTTTTGCATGACCGTTTTAGCAACGAAAAGATAATTTTGCCGAACTCCATCAATCGAGTCGATCGAAAAATCTTAAAAAAAACATTCTCTCCCACAGTCAGTAAACATTTATCCCGCTAATCTCATTATCCGCCGCTCCGAAACAGGAAGCCCGAGTCAACGTTCTCGAGCGACGCGGCGCATCACGATCGACGCACCTCTCGCCGTTTGCAACAAACAAGCGCGGTCAAGCATCTGCTTGGCGCGCCTCTTGACTCCCTGCCTGCGACAATATTTTCGCAATCGGCGAAAATCCGGTGGCAGCGACACTCTCCCTCCAGCTATGTACCCCCTTCCGCGCGCGCGATCTCCGCCCCGTGACTCTCCGAGCCCAATGTTTTCCCGGGCCGGGACAAATCCCTTAGACCAATAACGAGGTCCCGCGCGAGAGCTTCCGAGGAAGGACGAGTGAGCTGGTGGGGGTATTGTTATTGTAATGTGCACAGGGACGGCAAGTCTTGACTTTATAAATCTTCGGTGTAAGCCGGTTAAATCTGTTGGATTTACGATGGTTTATTGTTTTTCTTTGGAGACGATTGACTTGTGAAGTTTTAAGTTAATTGTTTGCAATAATTTTATTTTTCTAATAAGTACAAATTCTATCGATCTAGCTAGCTATTTAAAATTTATTTAATTGAAACGGTTTTTACAACATTTTAATATATTTCACCCTCCAATGTAAGTAATATAGGTTTGAGTAAGTAATATGAACTGAGATATAACTTTCAAAATTAATTTCTAAGATAGTGGATTAATCAATTTTTATGAAAGACCGATGGCTAGAAAAAAATAGGGGCTTTAATTAAAGGGTTAAATAAGTAATTGAACTGATCTCAAAACATTAGATAACTACCTATAAAATTTAAAGCTAATTTTAATCCCGTACTCGAAGTATTCTCCCCAAAAAACGAATAGCCCTGCAGCCGTTCATTAATCAAAAATTCAAATTTATAAATACAAAAAGACGAGAAAGAAAAAAAAACACGAGCGAATACACGGCCGTCATTAATTTCGGAAATTCGAGAAGTTCTGGAGCGCGGCGCGCTGAGAGCTTTCTCGCCGCTTCCCTCTTAGCGCTGCAGTTTCATTAGGATTTTGACAGATACCCCCTCGCGGCCGGGCGCCGACGCACGCACGCACACGCACACACACCCACGGCGACGCGCTCCGACGACGATGCCTTTTGGAAATTTGGCCGACGTCCAGGCAATCCATTGGGCGGGATCGACAATAAGGCGGCCGATAAATAACTCGGACGCGCCGAATGATTCGTTAGATCGATAATAGATGCCTGAGATTTTTCGCGGGGGATTCCCGTTTTCGTGTGAATCTAAAGGGGATTGCAAGGTTTTAATTGGGATTGTTCTGCTTTTGGTTGTGATTATTAATGTGTTTTAGTCAAGTAGAATTGTGCTGTTTTAATTACTTAAAAATATGTTGATTTATTTATTTGATTTATCACATTTGATATTTTAAAAAATATGAAAATACAATCAGCGAAAAAATATTTATGTACAAAAACGTCTATTCAAAGAAACATTTATACAAATATTTGATATATATTATCAATACATTAATTGATATAAAAATAAAGTGCACTAAATTAACTTAAATCACAGTAGCCTGTTTGTTCAGCAAAGATTTTATATACTTAAAAGATTAAGAATAGAATCAAGAAAGATTAAGAACAGATTAAAGCTTTCAAGTTCACCTATTATTCTTTCGAAATAGATACAATCTTCACCCGCTCGACTTGCAATTAAGCGTCTTTAGGTACACGCACCGGCAGCAATCGTAAATACCAGTCAGGTATATAACACAATTGCTTTTAAAAGTCCGCAGTTCAGGACCTGCGAACTGCGCAGGTGCGGCATGTGTTGAAAATCTGCTACTAACGTGGTGAAGGGACCGAATATCTGCGGTGTCGATGTCCCGACTTGTATTTTACGACGAATTTCGAGCGGCGCGATTATGCGTTCCATGTGCGCCGTGTAATCGAGAGGCGCCGCGTGTTTTTTAACAAGTTTACACTATGCTTTAAGCTGCAGTTCTTGCCGCTGGGAGAGTGTTGAGAGACGACTCAATTTTGAAGGAAGAAGCGCTGAAATTTTCGAAACCTCTCGTGAAAAGGTGTGAACTTTAATTTTTCAGTACGTATATACTTTGTAAAAAAAAAGTACATCATTCTACTAGATGAAGATTTTCGCGCGACGTACAATATTCTCGATCTTAGCGAGGGGAGCTGCTAAATTCCGCGGCGTATCGCGCTGAAATATTGGGCTATCGAATAAATTTTTCGACTTGGCGCTTAAAGAGTTTACGCGCTCACCCGCGCGGTTATTTCGAAATAGAACGCGCGGCGTGTTATTGTAAGCTCGCTGAAGGGCTAATTGAAAAGCGGGTTTATATGCCGCCGGAAGAAAATATATATACCTGAGGAATCCTCGAAATTCCGAGCTTGGATAAAATTTAGAAAACTGGACCGAAACATTTTATTGGCAAAGCAAATTTAAAAGCTACGTACATTTCAGTACATGAACCTTTTGTTTAGTAGGATTTTCCCAAATGAGACATGTTCAAACAAGAAAATATATATAAGATGAGTAAAACCGGAAGGATAACGCTCAAATTTTGATTTTTATCGTACTGACCTGTTTATAGAAATTCATTTCATGACCAGAGCACAAATTCAAAGATTTTAAAGTAAATAAGTTTCGGTTAAGTAGGATAAACTGTAGCCGAGACATGTTCAAGCAATAAAGTTCATATTTTGGGAAAAGTCCATCCGTAGAAAAACTAGTAGCCGGGACACGATCAAACAGTAAAGTTTATTTTGTTCTGGATAATAAATGAGAAAATCGGAGGCTATAAGAAGGGTTCGGTAAGTTTTAGTTCGTAATGTAAGCTTTTGCGAAAGCTTCTGCACTTTCACATTGCAATTTTAAAAATTTGCCGCGATAAAAGTTTGGAAAAGCTGAAGAATATTACTAGTCGAAAAATTTGCACGAATTCATAAAACGCGCCTAAATCGGGCACTTTATTCTTTTATAAAACCTCTAAAAAAAAGAGAGAGAAAAACGGGGCAACCATTTCAAAGACGAGGCTGAGAAAGCTCATATTTATAACCTCCCAAATTGAAATCCACCGAGACTAGACGTCTTTCGAGATGTCGATTACGCGTACTTTTTCTCATCGTCATCTCGCGTTTGCGTTCTTTGTGCTGCGCTGCGCCCCTCGCAAGAGAGAGAGTGAGAGAGCTGGAATCCCGGTTATTTTCGGCCTCTCCGCCACCGTAACTCATCGCCGATTTTTCATCTTACGTGCGCTCCTTTCGCACTGGAATATTCCGAGTTTTTTTCGAACCGGAGGAAGATCTAGGCTGGAATGAAATGCGCGTCGACGATGGCTTTAGGAGAATGGCTTTGGCTTCTCGTGATGGATTGACTGGGAAAGACAAAGGGACTTTGTAGTTTTTTCGGTGTTTTCGGCGGTGATGCTTTTCGGCGCGGATGTGTGGGGCTTGGTTGTAATGTAAAGTAATTAGGCTAAAATTAATTTCGACTTTGCTTTTCTTTATTGTTTTACAGACGTTTGGATAATTAAAAAATAATATTACAACGTTTTAGAAATTAAAATCTTTAGCGTTATAGCAATAAAATTAAAAATGCAAATTAAAAAAATTTTTTTAACTGTATTTAATCCCTATTTTCCTATGTTGATGCAAAACTGTATTAGTAAAGTTATCTTTTCACTAATTTACGATTCATTCTATATAAATTGAATTAATAAACGTCTAATTATTCACCAATAAATGAGTTTATTCAACTTTAAAATATGCATATTCGTTTTAGGCTAACAGACAATAATTTTCCAAGTTTTAAATTAAAACGATCAAACCTAACAAACACCCACCACTTTTTCACTTGTTTTCACTCCAAAAAATAGAGAGAACGGACAACTGCACTGTTTGTAAATTTAGTTGTCTCGACTTGACGTGTGATGCTCGAGCTTTATTTGGGCTTTTTACCTCGTCCTGACTGGCGACTTGACTGCTGGCCCGTCTCGTATTCGCGTGATACATCTTCTGGCTTCTTTTGCTTTGTCTATCTTCAGCGCATTTCCAAACGAGTCTCCGCGGGCCTTCAAGACAACGAGAGGTCGATTCGTTCTCGTCCTCTTGCATTTCTTTCCCTTTCATTAGTGACGCTCTCGTTCTCGCTTTACTTTCAATTTGGGAATAATTCGCGGGTTTTCATGATTTTAATTGGAACTTTTGCGGGAACGAGTAACGAGCTGAAAAAATTCGGGATTGTAGTATTGAAAATAAAATATCAAGCTAAGCATTGTTTTTTTTTTTTTAATAGATAAATAAGGGAGTGCTGACTTTTTATTTTGAGCTTAATTTTTTAAAATTTGTTCAGTAATACTCTTCACTTTAGATAATATGTACGCAAGTGTATCTGTGTAGGAGTTGACATTATTTATCTGTCGGAAATCCAAGAAATTGTAATTTGTAATGAGAACTTCGAGATATTATTCCAATTACTAGTTTTTCATAAAAATTAATATTCAAAGGCAAAGCAAAATATTCGATAAAATAAAATAGTTATTTCTTGTACTTCTTTACATATTCATCAACTACTTGAAATTACAGACTAAGCAATATTAAGTTTTGTTTAATCTGTAAAATCAAAATTTTTGCTTACAAAGTGTTTACAAATATAAAATTAAAATATGATTATATTAATGTAACTTACCACAAGTACACAGCTATTATTGTACGCGCAAAACTATACGTACACTTAAATGTATTTAAAATCCAACGGCGCAAGTTCAATTGTTCAAACCACCCTTGAAAATTGTAATTCCTCGAAGCACAAAACATCAGTGTCGTGATTTTCACCTAACTTGAATGACTATTCAGGTACCAGCAGAAATCCCCTACTTTAGACCGATCGTCACGAGGGGCAGGGCCAAGTTGCAGGAGTGGTGGGAGAGAGAAGAGCGGAGGATCGGATGCTTCTTAGTGCGCCGGCCGAGCGGCACGAACATCATTCCGTCTTGTGCCGTCGTGAGGAAATGTTCTCTGCGAAGTCGAGTGAACGAGTGTCGCTGTGAATCCCGGGTCCAACAAAACACGAAACGACGAGTCAAGATGATGCAGACACAGGCAACGCAGGACATTCCCGACAATTTTATTTATTTCCCGAGCATGTCTCCGAACACCTACGACAACCGGTACACCTCCAACGGACAGCTAGTCGATCTGAGCCCCACGATGGGTGACGTTCACAACAGTCCGAGGCTACCGAGCTTTCAAGCCTCGATGGGACATCACATAATGAGTCAAACCTCCGGCCAACAAGCGCATCCTCAGCTGTATCAGCCTTACTTGTACGACAACGCGGAGGAGTGCAAGATCCTCCCCAAGTACTATCACCACAAGGACAACAGCAGCAATCAGTCGTCGTCGGTGATGTACGTGACGGACGTCTACCTCAACAACTCGCCGCCGCTTCAGCAAGTTTACTCGCCGCCCAATAACGAAGTGCCTCTAATGCCAACGGGCCCGAGCTACATTCCTCTGACGGAGCCGGTGAGGTACAAGCAGGAGCCGCCGGAGGAGATAAAGCCCCTCATCGTCGCCAGAGCCAACAACGACAGCAACAACAACAACGACAAGAAGGACGTTTTCGCTCACAACAACAACGACAAAGCCGCGGAAACGACGAGTCTGAAACCAATAAAAACCGAGCAGCAGCAAAGTGCAGCAGCCGGCCGCAAGAGAGGAGTCAAGCGAAAGCGGATGATCAGCGTCGACCAGGACAACGACTCGGACGACAATTCCCTGTCCTCCGCGTCCTCGACGACGTCGAGCTGCCTCCGCACGAAGATCCGCAAGAAGGGCGGCGCCACCGAGGAGGAGCTCCAGAGCCAGCGGGTCATGGCGAACGTCCGCGAGAGACAAAGGACTCAGAGCCTGAACGAGGCGTTCGCCCAGCTAAGAAAGAGCATACCCACCCTGCCCAGCGACAAGCTCAGCAAAATACAGACCCTCAGGCTCGCGGCCCAGTACATAGACTTCCTCTACCAGGTGCTCAACTACAACGAGGAGAACGACAGCGGCGCGGACGAACACGGTGAGTTGGCCCGAAAATTTAGATTCTCGATGAGTGCGCGCGTGGCTGGCTTGTGGAACAAGCGTCGGAGGACAGTGGTTGACGATGTGCAGTGCCAATAAAACTCGAGACTTTATCGAAAACGTAACGCCACTTCGGTTCTTGTAAAGCGATGTAGGCTGGCGTGTTCCGAGATGTATAGCTTGTTAGATTAGCCCGTCGCTTAAAAAAAAAAGAGAACATGGAAAAAGTTCGATCAAGATTTATCGTCGCCGGTAAATATTTTTTTTTGTTTTTGTTACTTTTCGGTATAGCTCTATTTTCGCTTTCAACAAATAATTATTTCGTTTGCTGTCGATTGTTGCGAATTGATATGAAACCTTATGCTTGGTTACTTAAAAAAAGGGCTAAAAATTTTAAAAAAATGCACGAACCAAATTCCGAGACTCCGTACGCTTAAACTTTTTGAAGAGCTTAACTTAAGCAATTTTTTTGATTTAGTTACTTTTTAAAATTCAATAAACTGAAAAAAAATTGATTAATTAGTTAAATTTTTCCAGCTTATCAAAAAAATTGAATTCGCGCGTTACAGCCAAGCAAAGTAAAAAAATTTATTTAATTAGAATCTTCGCAGCTAATTTTAAGTATATCCTTAAAGTCTACCTTCCAAACAACACTAATCAACCCCCGTTTCTCCTTCCAGGCGAAAAGAGTCCCCGGAGCCTCGTGCGAACGGCGGCGCGAGAGATCGCGGCCTCCTCCCAGTCCTCGCCGTGCAGCCTCATCGCCTACGAGAAGCTGTCCTACGCCTTCAGCATGTGGAGGATGGAGGGCGACTTTAATCTCAACTAACCTCACGCCTGGGGCTTTCTGACCAAAGCGCAGCGCGTCGAGGCAGAGAGTTGACTCTTTGTAAATATTATGTATTGTAGATTTTTTTTAAATCCCAATTCTTGCTCGAGGTTCGAGCGACCGAGCAGCGGGCTATATTTCGACAAAGTCTCGGAGCGCAGAGGCTTAATTTGTTAATAGATATACGTTTCGATGTGCCAGTCTTTTGCACGTGCATCGGACACGGTTATTTTTAATGCTAGTTATTTCGGTGGTTCAATAACTACTTATCGGAGTGAAAAACCTTTTTACTGTCACTTTGGGGATTAGGCGTATTCTTAGATAGTTTTTTAAGAGCGTACAAAGAGAGAGTTGGTATATATTTTGAATGATAAATCTCCGTTTTCATTTCACATATTATAATTGCGCAGCATATCGCTCGGGGGAATAATTTACGGTGCTTCGATTACAAACTTTGTACGAAGTCATACAGTTTTAAACCAAAGTTATACAAGCTTGAATTCAAGAAACTTTTGAGTAAGTTCTTGGCTACTTCGAACGAGTTGATAAGATAGTTTTTTAAGGTAGGCTTAGGAAGTTTATTAAATTGTTACGCGTAGGAAATTAGCGATATAAATACAATTGGAACATAAGAAAAGTGCTTCTTAAGACTTTACTTTTGTGAAATTTCAGGTAAATCTTACTTAAAAAGTAAATCGTTACTTAGGCCGGCAGTTGCATTATTTCTTATTTATATTTATATTAGCTTCAAATTGTTTTCGTTAAATGTTTTAAGAATTCGCTTAGCTAAGTTTTTCTGAAACACGCCATATTTTACTTATTAGTTTTATTTCACTATTATACTTACGAATTTAATTTTAAAACTCTCTTTTTGTACTTTTTTAATTACTAAAATGACTGTAATGACAGGCGAACATTGTCATTAGGGTTTGGCGCAACGCTTAGAAAAAAGTCCGGATAAGCATATTTTTGTAAAATGTCTTGGGAGACAAAGCAAAGTGTTTACCTTGAAGTGAAAAATCAGAGACTTATATGTTAGACGGAACGAAGGACCGCTCTCTTTTTGTATATTGTGTTGATTATTAATTGTACATAGACCATTAATTGATTATAAAAGTTTTCATGCACGTTGACAAAATACAAATGTTTTTACAAATTTTTTAAGGGGTCTTACGTCTGTTCCCTTTTCTTTAGAAAGAAGCCTGAAAAAAATAAGTTTAAATTATATACATGAAAAGAAATGTTACAATCTTAATATACATAACGTATTTATTTGTGATAAAATGCAATGTTCAACATTTTGGCTTTGACGTAAATTACAGAAACAGATTTGGATCTAGTTTAGCTTAAATTGTTGGAAATGGAGTTTTAAAATTATTTGACTAATTGTTTAACAAATCAGTCTGTAAGTTAAGCCAAAGCCAAAATTTTACGTACTGCTTTATCACAAATAATGCATATATTAATATATACATTTCGTTTTATGCATACATATACAATTTAACTTATTTATTTCAGTCTTTTTTTTAAAGAAAAGAGAATAGGCGCAAGACTCCCTTAAATCACGTGCAACTTATTCATTCCTTAATTATATTCTTTTTGAAGAAATATTTTTATATTTTATAACGGCCGTGGGATCATTTCGAATTGCGTTATTTAAAATCCCATTTAATTTAAAGATGATGAATAATAAAGAATTTTTATACAAAATTACATACATGCTTTCTTATTTTCAAAATCCTCTTTTACCTTAAAAAAAAAAGTACCAAAAATTTCCATCAAAATTATTAACCATTTCACTACTTCCATTCGCTCTCTAAACCACTTTAAAAAAAGTCAGAAAACCACCCAAAAAATCCTCCCAGACCAAAAGAAGCTTTCAAAAACCCTCGCGATCCCCCCGAATAAGCCAACAAAGAATATCTCCAGAAGCATACCGCATCCGCGAGCCTCTCTCAGGTTCGACGTTCGGAGCGGGCTAATGGAGCGGCTGCGGCGGCGACGCGCGCCAGCGCAAATATTGTTGTAGCGCACGCGAGAGAGAGACAGCGGCCGCTCATTGGCTGGAAACGGTGTCATCCGCCCGGCCAATCGGCTCGGGGGCCGGGACTGATAGGTAGCGAGGATAGCGGGGGTCGCGGGGCGGTACGGAGGAGGAGCGGTTTCAAGGTGAAATGGATGCTGGTCGCTTTTGGACAATGATCTTTTTTTTTTAACGGAGATTTGTACCTGTTGCGAAGGAGTTAATGGTAAATTCATCGGTTAGAGGCTGATTTTTGATTTTCACGAGTATCAGAATTTCAATATACAAATAGTTTTATTCGGTCCCTTTACACTTGACGTTGAAAAGTGCTTAGTTTTTATCAAATAAATGAAAAAGATTCACTCGGTCTTAATTGCGCAATAATAAAATTCGCAACCGAAGCCCAGATCCAAAATTAAATTTGCACCGAGAAGCAAAAGCCGCGAAACTCCGCAAAGCTCCCATAAAACATATAGCCAAAGACACGCGTCAATGCAGTCCAAATCCACCGACGGTGAAACCTCCTCCGGGACTGTCACCACCGGCAGTAAAACGCAGCCTGCAGCTCGTCCCCGCTCCCTCTCCCACCTCCGCTCTCTCGGGCTAATCGCCCAATGCATATATCCCCGCGTCCGCGTCGATCCGATTGTCGGCGCTTTAACTTTAACGACGTCCGCGCCGCCGTCCCGCTTCGTAGATCACTTTTACGCGCCTATATCGGCCGCTTTTGATTCTCTCCGCCCTGCGGCGGCGGCGGCCCTTCGCGCGCTCCTTTGTGCGAGCTTTCGCGCTCTCTCTCTCTCGTACACCCGGGATTATTCTCGAAGAGAGCCACGGCTGAAAATAAGCTTCGCGGAGAGGGCATTCGAATTTGTTTGTGGAAGTCGTCAAGCGCGCGGAGTTTCGGAGTTATTGGCGAACGTCGGCCGGGTTTGGTGAAATAGCCCCAAGCGCGGGGTTTGCCGGAATATAGTTGAACGGCGGCGAATTGGGCGTTTGTCGATGAATAGCGGCGGGTCTTTCATTGAATACTGAAAATATTTTTATTTTCTGCAGCTGACATACAATTAAGTTTTTTAATTTATAAATCTCGAAAAGCATTTACTTTAAAAAAGACATATTTTGATGTAGTTTAAATCTACCAAAAAAATTGGCTTTTTTTCGAAAATACTTAATTTTCGAATAAAAAGCATAAAATCCCAAATTTCGACAATAACTCCAATTACCTTCCACATTAAAAAAAAAAAAATCTCCAAAATCCACCGCCTCCTCGTTAAACCTCCCGAGACCCCATAAAAAAGTCGCGCCAACAGGAAGTCCAGCGGGGCCCGGAAGCCGGGGGCCCTTCGGCCCCCCCGTCGGCACGCGCCTCGTGCGCGTACGTGCCCGATTCTCCGAAGCAGCGCGGCGTTTCCTGGCGGACCGAACTAACGAGCGGGAGGCGTACGCCGGTAGCGGGAGAGAGGTCCATCGGCTCCTCTTACACCCACCGATCGGAGGCTCTCTCTCTCGGGACGATGTGTGTTTTCGCCCGACGGAAATAGAGGGCCCCCGAGTTTGTTTTACGGGAAGTTTTGTTTTGTTTCTTTTATATATATTACCGGGTTGGCGATGGAGTTTTTGCGCTTCTATCGCAGGAGGGGAAATGGGGGTTGTCGAATATTTTTTGAAAGAAGCACCTTTTTATATAGAATTTATAATTATTGTGATTATCGCAAATTTTTGTATTAGCTATTTTTAAAACATTAATTAATATAACACTATAATTTTGGAAAGAGTGTGAATGTTACATTTATCATTGATCCAAAAAAGTTTTTAAAATTTGTCACAAAGCAGTCGAAACTCTTAAAAAAAGGTCCATTTACACACGACTCCAATAAATCCTTTCACAAAGAGAGAAAACCGGCCTAATTATAACCCTAATGAACCCGCGGAGAAAAATGCTTTCCCCCCCTTCCAAAGACGCTCGGCCGACTTAATTATTTTTCCGAGGCGCTTACGTCCAATTTTCCCGACACCTAAATCACGATGTACAATGTACCTCGTCTCCCTTCCCCTCCTCCTCCGCGGCATTAATTAAAAGTCGCGTCGCTTTGAAACTCCGGAGGGTGTTTAGTCGCGTTTGTCCGCCACGGTCGCGAAGGCGTGTTTCTTTCTCTCGGTCCGCGCCGACATCTGTTTCCGTCTCGAGAGAGAGAGAGAGTTTTTCACGAACCGCGTCGGTTGTGTCACCGCGGCTCGCAAAGCGAAGCGCCCGATTTATATTGTTCGAGGCTTCGAACGAGTTGGGAGAAAATAAAAGAGCCGAGCCTTCTCGTCCCGTCGGACGACGGAGTTAATTGAATATTTTTAAATTATTATAGTATACTTGCGATATATAATAACCCTTTTACAATAATCAAGAGAAATAATACACTTAAAAGGAGCCTTGGTTACCCAAAGTACACTTCTCCGCGCACGCAGGTGAGCTCGCCGTCTCAACCTTCCCCTACCCAATTAGAGAGAAAAAAAAAAAAGAAACACCGCCCACGCGGCGCGCCGCCCATCTCCAAGCGCCAGGAAAGGGCCCGCGCGCGTCCGCCTCCGCGGCCAGGACCCCGTCTCGTCTTTTATACATATATATTTTTGGGTTTTACGCGCGGCAATTAAAACGCCGGCGCATCTCCTGCCTTTACGAGAGGCCGGTGCGTGTGCTTTATGCGCCGTGTCGCGTATATGGGTTATATCGATATTGAAGGGGCTCTCTCCTCTCGGGAGGAAGCGGGATTTATCGGTGCTCCCGACAGTCACGCGGTGTCGACTTTGTTTATGCCTTTTTCGGCGCCGCGCGCTTTTATGTTTCGGAGGAGGTCTCTCTTGCGCGGGGGGTTATGCTTGGGTAAGGGCTTGTTTGGAAATAGGTGCCTGGCGCTGCTTACGGGACGACGATACGACCGAGGAGCGAGTTGGTGGGATTCGGGCAGTCTCGAGATACGGGCGGACAGCGAGCAGAGATCGGGGGGAGGGGAGAGAGATTTTTATGTTTTGTAGCTTGGTAGGAAAAAGGCCTTCTATTAAGCACAAAGTATTATTTCTTATTTGTAAAACAAGTGTGAAAATGTATAATTTTACTTTTAAAAAATCATAAAAATTAGATAAATTACCGAAGGAAATCTTAATTAAAATACATTTCTGCCAACGCATTTTTGCACAATTTACCTAAAAATATGGAGCTATCACTTTTTAAATTAAAAATCAGCTTAGTTTTCACGCTACATCCTTTAATGCGCAAAAAATTTATTTTTCCAAAATCAATTCACTGTCATTCTCGGACTCTGCGGCAGCTGTTTGTTTTCCTTCAAAAAAGTATACAGAAACGCGAAAATTAATCTGCCTTATATTTCTCCGGAAAAGAAAGTGTATACACGCGCGGAGGCAGGAAGACTGAGATGTGAAAGTCGAGCCGTTGAAAAAAGTAAACGAATGGCCGAAGCGACTTACTGCCGGACTTCCGTGTTATTTCGCGCTCGGATATATTACTGTTTGCCTCTCTTCTTCGGCATATTTTGTAGGGAGCCTATGGTTTTTTGTTTTTTAAAAAATTGAAGACTTTTGTTTATGATAGAAGGTTTTGATTTTGTAAATTGAGATAAGATAAGATTGTATAAATAAAATAACAGATTTTCTTGCACTTAAGTATTTTTAAGCTATTTTGTTCACTTTGGTGGCGAATTAAACACGGAAATTTAAAAATCAACGATAATTAAATAATATATACATTAAAGATCTACATTAAAAAATAATATATGAAAAATTTCAAATACTTCACATCTCACCGAGCAACCTTCGAATCCGCATTTTTGCCAACTCGCCAACTATATTTCTCAGACTACATTTAGCGTGCAAAGCAATCATTCTCTTCCCTTAACGAACAAAGATCTAAGCAAACTAAAAGAACCACCGGCACAGGATGCCGCTCCCGCTTGTCCTTCCCCGCGAGCGATCTCGGACAAGGCGTCATTCAGGTCCGAATCCAAGGCGGTTTATGCCGCTCGACGGACTCGCGAGAGACGTTTTACAAACGCCGCTCTAAGCTCCGGACAATTCGACAACTGGGTCGCTCCGTTACGCCGTTCTGATCGAACTGAATGTGGAAGATAAATTTGATCCGAAGCGGATCGCGGAAAAGGATGCTTGAAAAGTGAATTGATCAATTAGCGATGTCGTTCGGCTTTTGCCTGTAAATTTAAATTAGAAAATTGAATATTTATCTGTGCGTTTAAATTTATTTTCAATTGCAAGCAAGATGAATGAAAAACAATTTCAAGAGTTCAAGACGATAAGTGTACTATATTTTCGTTTCCTTACATTATTATATTGAAAAAACAATATGCGAAAAGTTCCTTCAAGCTTTAAATGGATTTAAAAATGACAAAACGTATTTTTTCAAATAATAACTAAAGGAATAATAGAGGAATGATAAATAATAATAATAAAGAATAAAAACACAAGCGCGCTTTTTTTCTTAACATCGATGGTAGTATTGAATGCTTTTACAAAATAATTTTTATAAATTACAAATTAAAAAAAGGAATTTTTGTTTCCACTTGAAATTACAAAAAAGTAATTAAAAAAGACTTAATCATTAGGGAGGTTTATAATTATTTTTATAACGTTTCAAATCATTGATTTCCTAAAAGCAATTAATTTAGTATTGAAAATTTCTAAATTAAAATACAAAAAATGCGAATTTCAATTTGCACAGCTAAAAAATACAGGTTTCTAATGAGAATAGAATACATAATATGAATTAGACAAAATATATTATGCGGTAAAAATCAATTTGGATATTAGGAACAATTTACGCAGTAGGACTGATTGAAAAAAAAGAATTCAAAGAAGTAATCTTTTTCTAAGCAAACAAATATATATTTGCAAGTTTACAGCAGTAACTTATAATGCAATTTCTATTTACAGTTTTTTTTTCAATTGCAGAACTAAAAATATAACATTTATCATTGGTATCTGCATTATTCAATGATTTAACATGCCTCCTTTAACTTGATGTGTAAAGAACGCAAAATTCTTTATGCTTCCACTCCTATTTCTGTACGTCTCACAGCGTGAAATAGAAGAAAATGTTTTCATTAAATTAATGCAATTGTATTGTGGTTATCACGAATTTTCAAATAATTAAAATTAATTAAAAAAATTAGTTAAACGTATACGTAAAAAGTTTAATAAACAATTGCGTCATTACTTTTAAATGTAGATGACGTCCTACAGAACACATTGTTGAATATGAAAATTACAAACTTTAAGAGGAAGATATATTCAAAGTATAGTTTAGTTGTGTTTTTGTACATAATTTTCTAAAAGTTTAAATAGAAAAAGAAATATTGATAAAAAGCATATTTGTTCAAAGGAAAGATAATCTATCAGCTAAGATTATTTACAAATTCCAGTGCCGATTTTGAATGTAGTTGTTTACTAAAATTCTCAACTAAATTCCTTCTCATTGGCACGATTGGTAGAACGAGATATTAATTGTCCATACTTCGACAAAAATATTGGAACAATGTGCGCTACAAAGAAGCCTTGAAACCTTAATTTTACTTTAGTTTTCGAATGTAGGAGACTGCGTGAATAGAAGCACCAAAGTATATTTTTTCTTTATACAATAAACGTCGAGAACCAAAGGCATACGAACGCAACAAAGCATTGGAAAAAGGGGAAGAATCGTTCATATTTTTTTCGTTTCTTAAATAGTCTGATGATTACAGAGTAGGAACTGAGAAGCTCGCAATATCTCGACTTAATCAATTCTTACCCTGTGCTATTCTCGAATATCAAAATCTAAGTGTAACGATTTCGTCAGCGTTTGTATTTATCCTCGTTACTCCGCTATATTTGAGAAAAAGTGTTAAAAACCGCGATTCGCGGATTTTTCCCTTTCTTTATTTAATCGTTTTTGTTTTGTTTCAATAAATAGCGTCGGTGCCTCCACGCATTTGCTGTCTATTGCTGGATGTATTCTTGCGTGGCTATATTCCTAAGAACGTACTTGACAGCGAAAGCGAAGACGGCCAGGCCGATAAACATGGCAAAGTTCGTCAGGGCACTCTGGAGTGGACTTTGATCGACTTGCTCGTTGCCGCGAATCAGGGTCTGATTTTCCGCCGTTGTTGATCTATGCCTTGCCTTCTTCTTTTCCAGTTCTTTCCTGCGTTCAAGTTCTTTTTTTATCACCTGTAAATTAGTATATTAAATTAATATCTAATATTTATTTTAATATAATCAGTTTGTTAATGAACAGTACTTTTATATTGTTTAAAAGTACCATTACTTTTATTTTTACATTTTAGTTAAATTTTTTTAGTTTCAATGATGCAATTTTTAAAATATTTTAAAAATACTCCATTTTATGATATATTTTTATTCAATATATTTTTTTATAGATCAGCTGTATTGAAGTGCTTGAAAATAAAGTTTTAAAATAAAACATGATATAAAAGTAAAAAATCCAGCAGTTGAATGAAGGAATAACAAATTGAAGAGAAGCATTCATTAAAAGTATAAACTTACTGCAACAGTGTCAGGAAACAGTTCACAGAATACTTTGTCTTTTAAATTATATTCTAGACTCTGCGCTGCATAAATCTTTTTCTCAAAGTCTAGTGTGCTAATTGCTCCCAATGCTGAACTCGATTCAGTCTAAAAAACAATGAAATATATTACTAAATGAAATTTTAATTAAAAAATATGTAATTTTAATTTTTAAACATATAAATCTATATATTATGAAAGAAAAAAAAGAAAGCTTTCTTGAAAATGTTACAATCATTGATCTTATAAATCTTAATATAAGATTAAAGTGAGTAAATTGCTATAAATAGTTTGAAAATCGTTTATCTTCTCATGGAAGGTCATGTACCGAGACCTTTATCTAATATTTACATCTTTCAAAATTTATTTATAGATTAATTTTTATAGAAAAATTTCTAAATTAACATTAATTTTATGATTTCAATCAATATCTGTATACAAACAATAAGGTTAATTAAACATTTTATTGCAGCAATAAATAACAAACAGATTAAAATATAGAGGTTAGCTTTCTGAGTTTTTATTCCACAAAATTTGATATTGACTTTCATTATAATAGTTATTATTAAAAACAATAGTACTACTTTCTGGTTAACAATCAAGCTTTCTAATCTAAAAAGAAACTAATTAAGTTTTTAAGAAGTTACTGATTAGATTAGATGATAAAACTTTTGACACATCAATACAGAAAATTAAAACTCACCATAAAGCTAAGTAATCCAATCAGGATAGTTGACACACTCCATGCTGGATTCCATGTATCAGGATGAAAATCTGATATCGAAAGGCATAATTTTGTATTGACTCTGAATCTACCGTTCGGTGTTGTCATATAAATACTAGGCGGTTGAAACGGAAACTCTCCTGGAAATATCAGTTTCCCGTGATAAAATCCACCTTCATAGGGAGTATTTTCTGGTCCTTTGATAACGTAGTGCCTGAAAAATCATTCAAATATGAATCTAAAACACTTCTAAACTTTAAATGAATTAACTGAAAAATTGTAATTGTATTACACTACAACTAAACATAAGTATTGTAGTTAAAGAAAAGTAATCTTAGAGCATTAAAAAAAAATAATAAAACTTGTATGTGTATTTGCATTGTCACTCACCATTCTAAGATATTGTTAGGAACTGGTTCAGCCTGTACATAGGGCACAGGATCCTTCTTAAGTCTTAAGTAGTCTTGTTTTAACCTGGCAGTAGCAGTACCCACCATCCGGCTCATCGTAGCCTAGCACACCTCTCCGTAGGTCAAATCTTTCTAGGCAGGAGAGCACAGCACCTCAGCAGCCCACTAAGCAGTCTTCTAGGCCCAATCTGCTCAGCAGATGGTTTTCTCTCAAACGAAGCCTTTCTCCTGCCCTCCTTAAATTAGGATCGTCGATTCCTCTACGTCACTTTTCCAGTTTACTTCAAAATGATACGAATTTCGGATGTTTGACAAGCGTTGTTCGTAGTCTTTTTGGGCTGCGCTGCGCGCGTTGCTGTATACGTGAGGGAGCTGCAGCTGCGACGTGTGCGTCACGTCAAGCGATGGCCACTGGTCGCGTCTATAATACGTCGAGAAACACGTGCGTCGACGCGCTGAATATACTGTTTATTGGATTTTTCTAGGCGAGTTACTAGATTTTGCTGGCGAATGAGGCTTGGGTCGGCACTGGAATTGCACCGAATGACGATAGTGCAAGTGTCCAATGTTGGGACTCAAAGACGCGCTGCCAACTAAGCGGAAGAAGTTTATAGGGACCGAAGAGAATCAGCTGAGCTGGTTGCGAGGCAAGACTGCACTTGTTTACCTTTCAATTTAGCACAATTTAAAGTTTTTGTTTTCTAAAACTTGATTACAGTATTTAAAATAAAATTTTTGCAGAAATTAAAATTTTAGAAAATTACTTTAACATTTTTTATTTATAAACAAGTAATTAAAAATTAAGGTTTTTCACTTTCTTGAAAAACGTAAGACAGTAAAATAAAAATCAATTTTACAAAATGGAGTTAATCCAACGAAAACACTATTTATAAATATTAGTTAGATATAGATTATAATTCGTTTGTTTTTCAACTGACTACTTACTGCCGTTCTTACCTATATTAGTTTGTTTGTTAGAAGTAATTAAAAAATAAATAGTTTATGAACTAATTTTGTATAGAAATAAAAATTTGAATGAATTTAAAAAAATGGAATACAATTTTTCTTCGTTAATTAATTAAATTTGTTGGAAAAGACCCTTAAAATCAGATCAAAACAAATTATAGTAACTGAAAACGCTCGACTTTTGAAAAAATAAAGATTTAGCGCTATAAAAGTCCATTTACCAGCTATACTCCGTCAAAACAGAGTTTGCCAAATCCTACTTATTCCCTCTTCCCAAAATAGCTAGACTTTCTCAAAATGGCTTCTGTGTAGCCGAACTTTCCCTCACTCCCCCACAATTTCAACGATTCGCCGCTCGTGTTCGGACTTCGGACGTTTGAGCTAAAGTCAGCTCCCACTTTGGCGCGGCGTGCGGCAGACGATTGACGCTCGCTCCAGGAATCCGATCTCCAGTCAGTCCCGCGCGTGAGAAGTCGTTTAGAATCAGTTGTCGATCAGCTTTCTTTAACGCACATACGGGTAAGCTTCAGTGTCCACGTGTGGCGACTTAACCTCAAAGCGTTGGTCCAGGAGATGACATCGTCTAGAAGTTTCGTCCCCATGTGCTCAGTCTAACCTCAAAACTACTTACGTAATTTGACTCGGGATTAGATTTCAGGTCTGCGCCATGCCGTCCGACGCCAAGAAGAAGCAGCAGCAGAAGAAGAAGGAGGCCGCCAAGGCCAGGCAAGCGGGCAAGAAGCCCAACCAGACCGGCCAAAAGAACGAAGACGGCAAGGAGGATAGCCCTACTTCCAGTGGGGAAGCCAGCCAGGAAAACGGTACCAATGGAACTAATGGCACTGGGCTTAGTGCTGAGGGTGAGTTCAAGGATGATGGATTAGGATACTTGGAGAGAAAATTTTTTTTTTTTTGACATTGAGGGGATGACATTTGATTTGTTGCTACTGTGTGTTGTTGTTAATAACATATGTTTCATTGAGAGGACTGTCACTTCTGAAAGTTGAAATTTGATTGGTAGAAGCAGGATTCATTTTTAGTGGTGTGTCATCCCTTGCAATGAGCTCAGTATTGAGAAAAAGGCAGTACTATAGCTTTTAGTTGATTTATTTTATATATTTGATCTAACTGCTTATATCTATTGATAAATTTTCTAATGACAGTTTGTTTGAAGTGACACTTGTTTTATGCACTTTTCTAGAGTAATAAATCAATATTTGAAAACTATACTTTATAATATTTAATTCTTCAAGAAAGTTCTGCAGAGAAAGTTTTATCCATAAAATGTAGCATTTTAGTGAAAGAGAGCACAATAATCTTTTTATTGCTATTGTTGTTTTTATAGCAATCATTCTAGATTTTACTTTCTATGGCTGATCTCATTTCATGAACAGAAACTGTTTTATCAAAAGAGTTGATAAATGTTACTATTTTGCAGCTGCTTTGTGTATCTTTAATGCATAAATATATTATATTATTTTTTTATTCTTTAAAAAGATAACATTGAAAAAAACAATTTTTATTTATTTTATCAAAGTACACAAGAAATTGTTTCTTTATATAAAAATGAAGTTATTTATCATAAAATAATTTAATACCTAATAAAAAGCAATAAACAATTAAAGTAATTACAAAATTTATTTAATATAACTTAAAAAACTTTAATATGATAAAAAGTTAAAATATATCTCATGCATGAAATCAATACTTTCACTTAAAATTCATTCTCCATTAGAAACAATACCTTCACTGCTTTAATAGCTCAACACAACTTTCTCTTTTTTTCCATAAAATAGATCAATAAGATCAATACAATGCTTCTAAGACTTTATTTTAAACATAATTTTCTTTTACAGAGGCACTTTGCGCAAAACTGGAGGCTGACGCGCGCCTCAACGCCGAGGCTCGTGCATGTACGGGTTCCTTAGCATCTCACCCGCGCAGTCGTGACATCAAAATCTCCAACTTCTCGGTGACGTTCCACGGATGCGAGCTGATGCAGGACACCATGTTGGAGTTGAATTGTGGGCGTCGTTACGGTCTGCTGGGCTTGAATGGCTCTGGAAAATCAACTCTACTGTCTGTATTGGGTAATCGTGAGGTTCCCATCCCAGAAGCAATTGATATTTTCCACCTAAGCAGAGAGATGCCTGCTAGTAATAAGACTGCCCTGCATTGTGTTATGGAAGTTGACGAGGAAAGAGTCAGATTAGAAAAACTGGCTGAGGAACTTGTAGACTGCCCTGAGGAGGATGCTCAGGTGAGTTTTATTAAGCTTAAGACCATGAATAATAAAAATTATTTAAGTTCTCTTTTTACAAAATTAAAAAAGAAGTCAAAGAAATTATAAAGAAGTGTGATTAAAAGTTTCATTGACATTGAAATTTTTCCATATCTAAAGATAAATTTTATATCAATTTGTATTAAGATTATGAACAGCTGTTATATACAGTTATATACAGTACTATGCAATCTGTAATCATTTTGCTACAGATTAGATAGAAATCTTTTGTGCAAATTTTTGAATTTATAATAATATTGGTTAAAATAATTTATTGAGTTAAATTTTAAATTTAAAAAAAATTTTCAAAAAAATGCCTTTGTTCATTTAAAATAAGAACTTTATAAGCTTTAAAAGTACACATTAATATTATTGATTACACTAATCTATATACTTCTATATACTATATTATTTTTTTAGGAACAACTTATGGACATTTACGAGAGGTTAGAAGACATGTCTGCAGATACAGCAGAAGCAAGAGCTGCTCATATTTTACATGGTCTTGGATTCACTGCCAAAATGCAGAACACACCTACTAAAGATTTCTCTGGAGGTTGGAGAATGCGTATTGCCCTTGCTAGGTATGTTTCAAGTTCATGAATATCTAAATACCTACTTTTTTTATTTAACTTATTTTTATATTTTTTTTTGTTTTGTTCTTTTTAGAGCCTTGTACGTGAAACCGCATTTACTTTTACTTGATGAACCTACGAATCACCTTGATCTTGATGCCTGTGTGTGGTTAGAAGAAGAATTGAAAACGTACAAAAGAATCTTAGTTATCATATCTCATTCACAAGATTTCCTCAATGGAATCTGTTCAAATATCATTCATCTGCATAAGAAGCAATTGAAGTATTACACTGGAAACTATGAAGCTTTCATCAAAACAAGGTAAATGTTTTTTAATGTTTTATTGAAAATTCTGTTTTATTAATATCTTATGTCTTCAACAGAATGGAACTTCTCGAAAATCAAGCAAAACAATACAATTGGGAACAAGACCAGATCGCCCACATGAAGAACTACATTGCTCGGTTTGGTCACGGTTCTGCAAAATTGGCTCGTCAAGCTCAATCTAAGGAAAAGACTTTGGCGAAAATGGTCGCTCAAGGTCTCACTGAGAAAGTCACAAACGACAAAACTCTCAACTTCTATTTTCCGTCTTGCGGAACAATTCCTCCCCCAGTTATTATGGTTCAGAACGTTAGTTTCCGGTACACCGATGACGGACCTTGGATTTATAAAAATTTAGAGTTCGGTATTGATTTAGATACTAGGTTAGCACTTGTGGGACCCAATGGAGCTGGAAAGAGTACGCTTTTAAAGCTTCTTTATGGTGATGTAAGTATTTACATAGTTTAATAATTTTTTTTATATTATATATCGATTTGAGTATACTAAAACGCAATATTTTTATTTTCTTTTGCAGTTAGTTCCCAGTAGTGGTATGATTAGAAAGAATAGTCATCTTCGAATTGGAAGGTATCATCAGCACTTACATGAGCTGCTAGATTTAGATGTATCTCCATTGGAATACATGATGAAAGCTTTCCCAGAGGTGAAAGAGCGTGAAGAAATGCGTAAAATTATCGGTCGTTATGGATTAACTGGGAGACAACAGGTATTAATCATTACTTAAAATATTTCATTTAAATTTTGAAATTTTAGTATAATTAATTATAATTATATTTATAGATCTGCCCTATTCGTCAGTTGTCTGATGGACAAAGATGTCGTGTTGTATTCGCATGGCTGGCTTGGCAAGTTCCTCATTTACTGTTATTTGACGAACCTACGAATCACTTGGACATGGAAACCATTGACGCTTTGGCTGACGCCATTAATGACTTTGATGGTGGAATGGTGCTAGTTTCTCACGATTTCAGATTGATTAATCAGGTTATTTAAATGTTTTTTGAAAATTATGTAGATTTATTATTAAAGAAAATGGTGTATTTATTGATTGTCGTACCTTTCAGGTGGCTGAAGAAATTTGGGTATGTGAAAATGGAACTGTCACCAAGTGGCAAGGCAACATTCTTGATTACAAAGAACATCTCAAAAGTAAAGTTCTGAAGGATAATCAAAAGCGTCAAAAAGACATGAACCGAGGAAAATAGCTGAATTAACGATTTTCTAATTCTTGCGACAAACAATATAACCTTTCCTCACACCTAAAGGATTGCCTCAAGATTTTAAGAGAAAAACTGAATAAGAAAAAATTTTAATACACTTTCGCTGCTGTGTAGCGACAAGCTGATTCCAACAATAGCTAATTTATTATGCTAATATAATTAAGTGCGATCGTTCAAATGAGTGATTGCCGAATGTCGGTAACTTTCACAATTAATTTAGACAAACGTGATCAAATTGGTTCAGTCCAATAGATGAATGTGAAATAATAAAGTAAAAAGAATTGATTGCAATAATTAAAATAATTACATTTTTATTTAAAATTTTATATAATTAAATTTTGTCATAAAATATAACGCATCAACTTTATAATAAAAAACGCTGTGTTAAAGTGTTCACTGATATAATACAATTATGATCTGTGTCATTAAAATACAATTGATTTTTGTAGCATGGAAGACACTTTGAGATTCTTTAGAATACAAATCGACCAATTCTACGCTGTAGAATGTAGTCTAACACATTTAAAAACTATTTACAAATCTATAATATCTTTTTATCGAATTAATACTTTTGTCATTTTCATCTCTTAATACTAGCACGCATAACATTTTTTAGCTTACTTTATCTAGTAACTTTGAATCCTTTATGAAATACTGTAAAATTATTTTGAGATTATTGTTGCTTCACACCGGAGTGGAAGCCGGAATGGAGCATGCAGCTTCTTGAGCCAGAGCTGCATTTCTTAGAATAAGCAAGTGAGAATCCATATCGTTAAGAGCCTGATCTATAAAAGCAAGTTTTCTCGCCTGGCTTTTGGGAACGCCGTGTTTGGTGACCAAAGCTAGATGAGTGACGGCTAAGACGAGAGCTGCTACTCTGGCCTCGAGAAGTCTTGCGTCCAATGGTGGATACAAACTGCGCACCACGTCATCAACTCTTGGTGGTATACGTCTTGCAACCTAAAATTATTCGTAAAAAATTTCGTTTGAATACAAAAGTTATGTTGAGTTTTGTTTAAGGATTTGTACAATTATTTTTTTTTTACTTACATCTACTATTTCTAAGGGTACTGTGTTGCTGTTAACAGTTCCAGCAATAGTTGTAAGGCTTGTTGCTAAAGAATGACAAGATCTTAAAACAGCAATGCATGGTGGAGCAAGTCCAGTAGCATCATCAACCCATCTGAAACAGATTATTATAGTTCAAAGTTAAATTTGTTTAAGATGTTTTGTAATTATTGAAGGGTATGAAACCTTTCAGCTCCAGCTAGCCATTCGTCACTTTCCCAGGCATCCAACCCAAGACCCAAACCATTGTCTCCCTCTAACAGATCTGAGCTCATGTCTGGAGAATCCTTTTGATTCTAAAAAAGTAATAATGAAGTAAGATGATTAAATTTGAATGTTTTTGGTAGAATATGTAAAATATTTTTACTTCACAATTATGAAATTATGAAAGTATAATGGAAAAATAGTGAATCCTGAATTGTAAATAAGTAATAAAATGTATCAAACATGGTTTTCTATGTAGAAACATTGTGATCAATTTCATGTAATTATAGTTATATTTTCAAAAAATAAATTCACTTTACACACTATTTTAAGTTTGACTTAAATTACATTTATTTTCTTGGAATGATATTTCTTAGTTTCTAAATTATTTTTCAAAGATTTTGACCTACAAATTAAATAGAAAAGATTGTCCTTGTAAGTTATTAGGTTTTTTAAATTTCCTCCGAACAGTAAATATTTTAAACATTAAAAAAGTACACTTAAGAATCAAAACACTGTTACAATTCTAACAATACCCTTTGTTTCATCTTTGTATTCTTTATACAATAAATTACAATACAATACAATACAATACAATACCCAATGCTCTTTAACAAAATACTACTGATTAAGAAAATAAGTTTAATTTAAGATTTGGTGTAATTCTTTTTTCATTTCCATATGTATTCTGAAAAATCTTAAGAGAATGTAACAAATTTTTCAAATAACATTAAATGAACTGCATGCAAAAGATCAAAACACGTTAACTCAACATTAAGTGCTAAACAATAAGGAAGCTAGCATACACTCCTCAATTTGCACATGCGAGCATAATAAAAATCACATGACATTCCATACAACTCAAGCCCTCACAATCAGCCCTCTCAATCTCTTAACATCTTGCATCTCCTTTAAATCTCTTACATCCTCTACAAATCATTCTCCTACAATGAAAACAATCATAACGGTATCCAGCTCCATTACGTAAAAGCAACAAAAGAAAAACGCACGTAGTAGCAGCGCTGCCTCTTGCAGATGACGAGTAAGACGAGGAGCGCGCCGAGGAAAACTGCGGCTAGAGCGCCGAGGGCGACGGCGACGATGGTCTCCATGCCGGGAGCCGCGGCGCCCGCGGCCGCATTCGCCACCGACACGCCCGGGGAGCTCATCCTCGATGATAGCGATCACCTGTTGCTCCGCTGACTCGGGCTTGAAGTCGAACGATGCGTCTATTACGCCCCCACGATATGGAATCGGTACCTGACCCCACGGCTTGTGCGCAAAGGGGGGAGGAGGAGCGGGGAGTGCAGACTTGCCATTGGTTATTGAAATAAAGCGCTAAAAATCAAAACATGCTACTTTCATTTTTAAATGGTTTTGAAAATGAGGGTATAAAAAAACATTTTTATAGAAATTATGCCCTTGCATATTAATATTGCAGTTTATTCCTATGTAGTCTTTAATTATTTCCTAATAAACCAATATTTTAAACTTTCCAACTTCAAAATGTATTAACAGATAATAATTTTAGGAACATAAATAAATTGTTAAATACTTTATTAATTTTCTTAAATAATAAGAAAATATCAATTTACAAAGCTATTTTTAAAAGAACAATGGCATTCTTTAACAGGTGCAAGAGACATTTTCAATCAATTAATCAATAATTAAAAGACTATAAAAGCAACAACAATTTATTTACTTTATTTTTATTTAATAACCTAGGCTCAGTTCATAACAGTGGGAGTTTACGTTTGTGGCGCTAGCGTACGGGGTTCGAGGATTTATCTTAGCGCAGCGAGCGCACAGTAGTGCTTCTCTCTCTGCCCGTATAGACGCTGCAGACCCTTTTTGAAGACGCACATTGCACTCAGGTGTCCCCGGAACCAAAATTCGTGTGCGCGGTACTATCGTTTTTTGATAGGAAAAGGAGTGAGGCAACAGTGTCGGTGAGTAGGAAAAAAAGGAGAGTTCGGCAGGAGGTATACGATGGAACTGAACATATCTTAGCTAAGAAAACTACACGAATATCTAACTAACGAACCAAAGTTAGAACTCACGTAGTAAAATTTAAATTTAAAATTTAAAAATTTTTTTAAATTTATACAATTTTAAAAGCTTTTTAATAATCAATGCAAATTTTATTTAACAGATTTCATAATTTCAGATTTTTATTTTTCTAAGCACGTATGTTTTAGCACAGTGAAGTTTTTTTCGATCGGTATAGATACTAGGGCCTTTGAGTTCGGAGTCTGAATCAATTTAGGGAGTCCTAAAATCTTTATGCGGCCTCGCGAGGCCCGAAGGAAGGCGCGTAACGGTGTTTTATTGAGGTCCTTAAAATCTTGGTTATTTTTAAGTTTTATAATCTTATTCATTTTCAGATTAACTAGTTCTTCAACTTACATTTAATTTGAAATTTCATGATAAGTTTTTTGTTATCGTTTTAAAAGTTTCCGTATTAAGGATTTTTAAATTAATACTAGCAAAAAACTCGCTTGCTGAAGCTCGCTCGTGTAATCAGTTGATATCATTAATCAGTTAATATCATTAGTCCACTTCCGATTCACTTCCGGTTCAACTCAGGTCCACTTCCGGTTCAGTTCTTATTCACTTCCGGTTTACTTCCGGTTCACTTTCTATTCACTTCCGATTCACTATATAATATAATAATATATAGATAATAATAAATAGGGAATATAGTAATATAGAAATAATACTTTCGCATTGCATCTTCCTATTCATTCCATAGAGGTATTACAGATAGAGTAGGCAAGCAGGTTCGAAAAAAGTCCCTTCAGTAAAAAGAGAAAGAAAATCGGATAGACGTGCTATCTTTCTCTTACACGACGCATGCGCAGAGAAGAAGAAAACCAGTTAACAGCATTCTGCTCACTGAACGTATGCAAAATGTACACATGAGGTGTTCATTTGTTGAAAAAATTCGCTACATTTTTTTATAATAAATATTTTTATAATAATAATTCTTACGATAAGAGCTTAAAATATATTTAAATATAAACATCAGAGAGGTATAAACTGACCAATCCGGGGTAAGTACGCACAGCGCATGCTGCGTCATAAGAGAGAAATAGCAAACTTACGTCGTTTTCTCTCTCTTTTTACCGAGTGGACGCTTACACTTATATGCGTTGCTATGTCTTGCATACTCTATCGGTAATAACTCTATGATTCATCCACGTTCATCTTTGTACCACGAAGAATAAGAAAATGCAATGCAAAAGGAATTGGGAAATCGGACAGCACGGTATAGCGCAGTACCACAGCCTTATGTATATTCACCCTTACTCGGGGCCTTATAGTTTGCCACTTAAGGTGGTTGGTACGATTTTTATCTTCAATACGATGTCTATAAAAATGTAACCCTGGCTTTTTAGCGATATTATTTATGTACTATTGAAATTTCAGCCAATTTCCCCGAAAAGAACTGGAAATATAAGGCGCGTTTGATTAACGCGATTTATATCTTATGGCTTATGGCTTATTATCGTTCTAGTACCAATTCCCTTATTTAACCATTATCTGAGGGCACTTCATGTGGGATATATCATCTTATAACCATCTTATAATTGTCTTATAATGGTTAGACAAGGGAATTGGAACTGGACGTCAACGGGAACGACAATAAGTCAACGACAATAGCCTTTGAGTGTTTTTACAGACAATGTCAGTCTACTGATACTTCAATTTATATAGTTACAGAATTTATTTATATAGAAGTTGGGGTGTCTGCTTCGACGATGAATGACAATACTGATGATGAACGTTCCATAGACAGCCTTATTGACGGTATTGTTGAGACAGTCTGGAAAAGCATTGGGCAAGCACTTATTAACGAAATAAAAGTACCTACTGAAACAATTGAACAGATGTTCGATAGATGTCCGAGAATATCGTACCTCTTTTTACCTAACCTATCCAAGGAACAACACTGGATTTTGTGTGCAGACAAACTGACGGAGGTTGGTAAGAGTGTCTTTGAATTCGCCAAGATGACCACCGGCTTCACTAGTCTTGATCTAGACGATCAGCTCGTTCTTTTGAAAAATGGTATACTACAATCAAAATTCATTTATTATTTCAACAGTAATAATTTATTGTTAATACTATATTACACACTTATGGACGAAAGTCGATCTTTCCTCTTGGCTTCGCCTCGGGGGGCAATCCGCCGGTGTGGATGATCTACTTTTGTCCCGGGAGGTGTATACTATTTTTCTGCCAACCTGCTTGAAAATTCGCGACTAATTCATAACTACTAATCGGGAACTATGAGCTATGTGCAAGGCATGTTCTCCACTTAGGTTAGTTTCGTCTGCTGGGCTTGATATTGATATGTTGATAACGAGCGAAGGGTTTTTCAGCATCCGCTAACATTTACGACCCGAGGGAATAAGCCATTCTCACACTAGTGTGGGAATGAGCCGTACAGGAATGGCCCATTCCCGCACTAGTGGGAATGAGTCATTTCCGCACGGTTTTTTTAAGGCTTTTTTACTTTTTTATTTTTTTACTTTTTAAAAATAATTTTTAACAATAATTATTATAAATTAAACTCAATGGAATATAAAAATCTAATTTTATTATTTATACGTACAAAAATAAATGAATGAATAAAAACAAAAAAAATTATCTTGTATATTGTATTCTAAGCACTCGAAAGTAGCATTTTCATGCATTTGTTAAAAAAAATATCGTGTGTTACACGTGTGGGAAGCTATTCCACTCGCCTTCGGCTAGTGCGCTCGCCTCCGTATCGTGCTGCAAATTTCCTACTCGTGGAATAGTCTCCTTCCCGCACTTGTTGCACAATATACTATTCTGAATTAGCAAATCGAATACTAACACATCCGAATCTGCAGGTACCTTTGAACTGATAGTGATACGCATGAGTAGATACATCGAGCCTTCGACGAAATGCCTTCTTCTTGACGATGCCATTTTGCCGGAAAGGGCATTCTACACAACGGATATGGAAGAAATCGACTTGGTGTCCTCCACCTTCAATATTGCCAAAGATATCGCTGATCTCAAGCTCACGGTTGACGAACTCGCAATGTTCAGTGCTATTGTACTTTATAACAATGGTTGGTACATTACTTATTCACACCTCTACCAGTTTTTTGATACTCGCAGTAGCATCGAGTCGTTCGACAAAAAGTATCTGCTTTGCGTCACATGCGCGATCGTGTAAAGTTAATTGTAGAGTCCGCGCTGTTATTTCGTAAGTAGTCTGACTAAACCCGCTTGTAACTTAATTCTTTCATAAAATTTGGTTAAATCTCTAATCTTTTCGCCGAGAATGTACCCGTAATTATTAGTGACTTTGAATCAAATTTGTTGCCTATTTTAGAACGACCAGGACTGATAGAGCCGAATTTAATTGAGCATGCGAAGTGGTGCATCATGCGTTGTCTTAAAAAAAAGTTGGAACACAGTAACAGGCAGCCGCTGGAGAACGGTGTGACAGTGTACGACGCATTGATCGCCAAGATTCCAGAGCTGAGGAGGATCGGCATCATGTACCTTCAAGTAGCCAAGAATTTCGAGCTCACGCATCCTCACATCAGCCTCCCAATATTTTTTCGAGAGCTCTTCATTTGGTATGAGTGCAGGGTCACCGCCGCGTGAGGAGCAGCACCAGCAGCATCACCCATTATTATCATCATAATGAGATAACTAAATTAAACTGCTTGAAACAACTAAACTACTTTTGAACAAATATATTAAAATGAGGAACGGGGCCATGTTCCGTCAATTGTATTTTCTACTGCAGCATACAGTATTATCCTTGAAAAAATAGTTTTGTTATGACGCTCGATATCAATTGTCATCGCACACTTTAAAATTTAAAAATTACAATAATACCTTTACTTCATTACCAAGTTTGGTTATTCGTTTTTACAATCACCTTTAATCTTATGAATTGAGATAAAAAAACAACTTCGTCAGCGAAAGAGTGTTTGCTTAATACATGTACTAATGTATCTTCTACCGATTCAAATTCTCATTAACCATAAGAAATAAAGTATTTTTTATCTGGAATTATAGGTATTTTTATGCTCTTTAAAATGGTCTTTGTTCCATTCAAATATCTCAATCCTATCATTAAAAAAAAGTAAAATTGTCGATAAAACAAATAAGGTAACAAAAAAAGATTTTTTTACAAAAGTACTGTATACAAAATATGTTTTGTAATCAGAAATTGTTTATCCACTCTAAAAATTCTCTTCTTAATTAATAAACTGATGACCGGAAATAGAAGCATTTAAAAACGCATTGTGAAATGCAGAGTCCTGCATTTCTGCGATTTTATCGAGTATTGTAGATGGGGTTTTAATTCGCGCGTGATGAGCCTTGAGAGAACGACGGGAGATGGAGTTCTGCTGGCTGGAAAGCATTGAATTGGGATTCAGATTTCTGGGTTTTTTAAATATTTTTTGTTGTTAACTCTTGATATTATAATATGAATGAGATTTACAATTTTTTTTTATTGAAAACTTACGATATTGTCTTGATTTAATTTAATAAATTAAAAAAATTAAAATTAATTTCATTTAATAAATTTAAAAACAAATTAAAAAAAAATTGATTCCACTTTATTAAAGATTTTGCAAAATCTTAAAACTTTATGATTGAAAATTTGTCCTTGAAAACTCTATTTTAAAAAAGTAGATAAGACTACACATTTTTAAAATTTTCAACAATTATAATCATATTTATCTGCCTTCATTTTTTAAAGAATACCTTATTGTGTATAACATCATTTCTAGATTTTTAAAACATTCACATCATTCCACAAAGGGCACGTTGTCACTGTGCCATACCCAGCCGCCTCTTGTAAAAACAAAATAACCCAGTCTAAAAGGCGTTTATCTTCCAACAAACCATTATAAGCCAGCAGAACATAAACTCTAGACCTCCGTTTACGAAATAATACGTCATAGCGGAGCAGAAGCAGAAATCTCAGCGTGAGAAATGTGACAGGTGAGCAATAATTGCACGATCTCGTTTCGCGCCCATTTATATGTATAAAGTGCGCATTACCGGGCTATTATATAGAGCCTCTTAGTCCCACGCGGCTGGCTTTGACTTACCCGAGACGAGTGAGAAAGTACTTTTTCCGTGCGGTGACTGGGGGTTTACGTGAACGATGATTGTCTTTGGGAAAGTGTATGTTGAAGTCTTAATTCTGTGTTTATAAATAGAACTGTGTGTAATATGTGCAATTAGATTGGTGTTAATTAAAAGGATTGTCATTAGGTGTGATTGCATAACAACTTTTCTTATGTCATTTTTATTAAATAATTAGGAAAAATAATGTTAACCAAAGGATACTGAGGATAAGAAGCAGAAGAGGAAAAATGAGTGCCCACCTTGAAGTAATGCTCAATGCAAACTCAGCAATTATTTGATAAGTACCATTTTTCACTAAATTTACTTAATTTTATATGAATATTTCTAAAATTTATCACTCTAAAAAGCTACCGAATCTCACTGCAGTTTAAAACGTCATTTTAAAAAATGCCGAATAAAAACATTCACAAAAAATACCAAACCTTTACGATTACCAATGCAAATCACAATCGAATTTACAATTAATCCACTATCGCACGTTCACATCACCATTACTTTTCTCAACATTCGTCTCGTAAACATTTTTCCGCGCACTCTCTCACAAAGGAAAGCGATTAAGGTGGCCGATTATTCAAAAAAAAAAAAAAAAAAGTCATCGCAATCATGAACTCGGAATTCCGCATCAAAAGTGAGCGAGTCATAAAGGCAAGTTTACGAGCGCGTAATCGCGGAAAAGCCGAATCAGCTAATCAGCCGAGCTCCGATCGCTTATAGTTTTGATCTGGCGGCTGACCGGAAGTCGTGTCGCACTATGTCGCGCTGCTTTTCGACGCTAAAAATTACGGTACTTCCGCTTTCCTCGGGGTGTAAATTAAAAGCATACTCGATTGAACTGAATCAGCGAGAAATTACAACGATTTTTTTTTTGTAATTAACTGACTGTAAATAAATGATCGTAATATGCTCGGGATATAAAATAAACAATTACGTCGATGTTTCTTAATATAAAAAAACTTTTATCGATCCCCGATACGAATTAAAATTAAATTAGGCCTTTGATTCGCAGAGTTTTATGATGCTGTGTTGCTGGTTGAAATTGTCAACGTGTGATTTAGAAAGAGTAGATCGATTCTTTGACAATCTGTACAACACAGGGAAACTTAAGAGCAAGCCGTTTATTTTTGACCCGGATGTTTTTTCGAAAAACGCCAAGGGGGATGATGTGTACTTTAGGCAAATGGTCAATGAGTATGAGGTATACGTTCGAGGTAATACTGATGAGTTTCAAAATCAACTAAAGAATAAGCAGGATGAGAAAGGTTTGTTAACAAATTGTCTAGTACTCTTGTATTCCAGCAATGTAGAGTACGGAAAGTACTCTGAATTTACTTCTAAATTTATTTTTAGCAACCTACAACTTGTATCCTGTCTGGGTGGGCTCTTCTTACCCTGTTTTAATGTACCCGAATCCTTACGGCAATCAGAAGGTACGAAACCCTCAGAAGGCACCTGCCATTGATTTCTTCCACATGTCTATTTTCGCTTTCAGCCTCCGCCCATCTCTACGGGGCAATTTAACAGTGACGGACCGCAACACAAGGATCTCACGCCGTTGTTGGATAAGAGCTTACTTCCGGCTCCTAAAGGTGGACCTCCTAAAGGTGGACCTCCTAGAGGTGGACCTACTTCTAAAAATACAAAATCGGGGCAAAATAAATCACCAGGTTTTCAGGGCGATTCTAGAAGCAGGAATCAGAAGAATGACGCTATGGACTCGAAGGAAGACGAGGAACTGTATGTGTAAGAAATATCGTAATCTAGTGTATAGCTATTAAGTATTTTAATACTTGACTTCATTAGGAATTTTTTTGAATAAATATTATAAAAGATAATTTGGTCGCATTTTTATCTTTTCTAAAAGTTATTATGATTTTGTAAATTGTTGATGTATTGTAATAATTTAGTTTCAAAACTGTAATTATTTAAACATTAATCTATTCAGAAATTACTTTATTTTTTCAAATACTTAAATGCGATGAAATTAATTAATAAAATTATTGAATTTAAATTAAATTTAATTAAATAAATGAATGTATAAAGCGCAAAGTATTCCGCTTTTTTGTTATCTTTTAAATAACTTAATCAATTTGTTCCTCCTTATACCTCAATTTGTTAAATTATAAAATAATTTAATATTACATATCAAGATGCATAATTAACTTCGTGTTAAAATGAGACGTTTCATCACCGACATAATATTATCGCGCATAAGAAATTGCAAAATTTCTAGGTGTTTTCACAGATGTTATCGGTGAAAATTTATTGCTGCATTTTTCGAAAATAATAAACATTTTTCTAAAGATTTCCAAAATTTTATCAGTTGCTGATAAATTTGCCTTTTGTTTTCTCGAATTCTCCAACAAATTATAGAATCAACGTAATTGATTATTTGATTGAAAACAGAGAAAAACGACACTGCCGAGTGTACAAAAACACAAATTAAAAATACATTCGCCTCATTTAATATTTATGGAACCATTGAATGGTTGAATGTCATTTCTTCGATTGCAGTAATTGAAACTATACACTTTTGTGCAGCAGTTTTTTAATAAATATATTTCCAACAAATTGTAATTCAGTTAATATTATTTAATTTTCTAATATTTTACATCTTTAATGTTATTAGTAAAGTTGTTTTGTATGTTATTAATATAAAGTCGATATAATTAATATAAAGCTGTCTTGGGAAAATTTTAGAATGAAATGAGTGAGATTATGTGACATAAGACAAGTGAATGAATACTCGGAAGAAAAACCGGTTTTTCTTAAACTCCAAGGAAATTCCGATTTGTCCAAAAATCGTGTGAATTATCAGATTATCATTCAAATG
Organism: Ormyrus labotus; assembly: GCA_035582975.1. Classification (NCBI taxonomy): domain Eukaryota; kingdom Metazoa; phylum Arthropoda; class Insecta; order Hymenoptera; family Ormyridae; genus Ormyrus; species Ormyrus labotus. The sequence goes on along the minus strand of JAWWEO010000001.1, from coordinate 29,627,080 downwards.
TCGCTTGATCTGTAATTTATTCATGACAATTAAGATTATAATTCTGTATAAGGAAGGAAATTTGTTTTTTCTTTTCTTATAAAACTAGAAAATTCTGTAGATCGCCTAAAAAATAAATATGTAATTGATGATAATTTTTGTGTTATTATTACCATAAATAATAAATTTAACTTTTCAATTGTTGCTTTAGAAATGTCTAATCTGTTAAATTTGAATATCAAATATTTCGATCAGTTTGAATCAAGTCTCGAGTTTTTTTCAAATTCAAATTCAAATTTTTATATTTACGAGACCTGTCGTAATTTATTTTTTTACGAATGAAAAGCACCTGAATGGTTTTGGATTTCGAGTCAATGCACTTTGAAAGTGTTAAATCATCGTTATAGGACGAATAGAAGACTATAATTACGTCTGGATCTTACACCTATTATGATTTAATCTCTCTAATACCGCAAAGATATAATCGATCCTCTCACAATAGAAATGTAAGCTATAAATAAGCAGTATGATCGAGTATTCGCGATTTATAATGACGCCATCGAATTCTACGCTCCTTCGAACACTTTGTTTCAATTAACAAATTTTAGTTTATACCATTGCAGAAAATCTACGAGCACGAAAAAAAAAAGAAATCCCCGACAAATTGTCTAAGAAATAATAAAAAATTTACCAGATGCAAATCAACTCCTTACTTTGACGTAAAAGCACTTAAAAACACTTGGCCAGCAAACATCGCCGCCTCGACGAAATTGCCCGTATAACATCGATCCCCGCTAAATATTCAAAAGCACTTCTGCATTCCATCGCGAATGTTGTTTTTCCGAGCTGCCGATCGAAGACTCGAGACGTCGTGCGTCCTACGCCTGTCACTTATCGTAATTACAGCATAAAAACGCGAGTCTCCTACCGTTCGTTTTGTCGGCGCGCGCGCGGGCAAACATACACGCCGCCGTCTGGGCCGGACGCAAGGTCGAGCGTCTCTAAATCTAATGACGAGTGCGATGCGTAATTATTGCCCGGACCTTCGCGGGAGATGTCAGACGGAGAGAGAGAGAGAGCGAAGGACGGACGTCGCGGGGGCACTCGGGTTCAGCGAGAGGCGCGATCTTTGCTGCGGTTTTGGGAGGATGAACGGACTGTTAGAGGTGATGGGTTTCGGCGAGGAGGAGGGGAGTTGAGTGTGGTCGTGCGAGATTTGAGAAAGTATTCAATTAGAAGCTTTATTTATTTTTATACTCATTTATATACTCATTTGTTTAACTTAGGAAAAAAGATTTTTTCATCGGCAGCTCAATTTTCGGGTAGAAGTGTAAACTGGTGAAATTAGATAAATTATTAAGTAAACGAGAAAAATATTTTTTTCAAAATTCGGGTTACATTTTGTAAAGTATATAGACTTGCTAATTATTTTCTTAAGTATATACAGAAATCTCTAGTTACACTGACTAAATTAAGACACTACGACCTCCGCTCGATGTAATAAATGAACTCGCACTGTCACTCGTTAAACTCTTCACAATATGAATCACGTACTTAACTCTCCGGCAAATTAACTCAAAAAGCCAAAAATAGCGCACACACACAATATTAGACAACTGAACCATCCATAATCCCGCAAAACTAACGTCCGAGCAATTAAAAACCTCCACTTCTAAGGCCGAGAGTTTCACAAATTTTGCCCAATAATTGCAAGCCGCCGTGAAAGAAGCGCCGAAAAAAAGTCACGGCTCTCGAGCGACCGGCCAATTTCACAATCCCCTCTCCCGAGCGGCTAGAAATTCTATCGACTTCGGGACGAAAAAAAAATTGCTATCGCATCCTTGACTTTATGCTAAAAGGATATATCGGACGACGGCGAAAAAACGCGAGAACTGCAGGCGGTGGTGGACGAAGAGTGGCGGTCCGTCGTTTTCGAAAACAATGCGGACTCGGTGGTTTTTTGGACGGTTAATTAGAATTTCTTTTGTTGGTTTGTGACCGAAAATTCCGGGGAATTTCATGATTTGAATAAAGGAGTATTATGTTAAATAGCGGGGAATTCTGTATGCGCTTAAATTATTAGCCTTTTTTTTTTAATCTGGGACTTTGGGAAGTGAATCCGAAGGGACGAAGCGGTCTGATTTTAACTGATTAGGTATTATATTACGTTTATTACTTCTTCATTATTTGTTTTACACGACTTTGGACAAACGAAGGCCTCTATTAATCATTTTTCAAAATGTTAATTAAGCGAAAATAATATAACTTGTAATAAGTCAAATTATTCATAAGATAAATATGCACCGTTTTTGAAAATAATAAACGCTGCACCTTTCATCTTCGAACTAGAATTAAAATCCAAAGTAAACCAAGTAAAAATAAACCACTACATATTTGAACATACACTCCTCTCCATAAAATCATTGCCCGTAATTCACCTTAAATCCTTCCAAATCCTTTCGCCCAAACAAAACAAAACCCAATTCAACGTCAAAAGCCTCATAAATGTTGCATGCAGCGGCCGAAAGCAGTCGCGCGCGGGGCGAAAGTCGCGAAATTCTTGCATTACACGGCGCGGTTGCCCAACGTCGGGCCCGAAAGCCCGAAAATCCCGGGTAACACGACACTCGCTCTCTCTCTCGCGGAGCCGCGTCCCGCATCAATCAAAAACCTCGTGGCGTTTTTCATTTTCTTTCTCGCCGGGTGAATTTTTAGCTCTCGGCCAGCAGATATTCCGTTTCGCAAAGAGCCACATAGGCCGCGGCGGCATTTGCGTTTCCTTCTTTCAGGCGGAAAACGCTTCTAGGCTTTTGTCCTGTTTAATCTGGCGGGTGTGCACTTTTGAGATTTATACGGCTGTGTAGGAAGTTTGCGGTTGAGGAACGGGAGTAATGTGCTGAGTCGTTATGGGATAGTTGGGATTTAAGGTTACTTTAAGTGCCAGGATTTTTTTTAACCGAGAGAGCTGCAGTGTAAATAGAGATTTCGTAATTTTACTTAAGTTTGCAATGTAAACCCTTCTTTTACTTCAGTACACTTTATAATTTTAGTCTTTTGAAACTTTTTCAATATAATGTTCCGATGACTTGATTTTTTTTCATATTTTTCAATGCAAATAAATGAACATATTAATGGGTTAGTAGATATTAGCGTGTATTATTATAAAGACTTAAAACTTTTTGATTAAGTTTTTAATTAGATTCAGAAATCCTTTTAACCCAATATTTCGTTATCCCGAAATTGTTATCCACACTGCACCGCGTTACGTCTCGAAATGTAGAAAGAGCTCTTCTCAATCTTTCCGTTCTCGAGCGCACAGTTTCTTCATTCCATCGCCTGTATCAAATTTAATTCAGTCCTTGCGCTCTGCCGCTGCGCGTTTCTATTTGCATAATAAGATTGACTTTTAATAAGGTGACCGGCCGTTTTTATTAGTTTTTCTCACCGTTTTTCGTCTGCAGTATCTGTACTGGTTGCACTTGGACTTCTCGGGAGTCTAATGAGGATGCAAATTTTTAAATTCGAGACAAAAGAGCAGCGTGAGAAGAGTAAATAAGTTGAATAGGACTTGATTGGTTTTTATAGTATTTCGACGGATAAAAATACACGTTTCGTTACGCTGTTTACAGAGTTTTTGCTCGCAATCTTGAATTATATTTAGCGATTTAAAATACTTGAAAATGATGTCACGACATTGGTGGTGTTTGCTTTGATTAAGCTATGAAAGGAATTTCTACCATTCAAATAAATATAGGTTGTACGATCTTGGAATAATTTTATGATTCGCGAGACATCTAATTCATAGACGACTGCAATAAAATAAAATGATTACCTGTACATTATATTCGAATTTTCTTAGAGTATCTGTGTTTTGGACAGTTTACTACAAAAACCACACTTATTTTTTGGGCGAATGCCTTTTTAAAAAGCTCCCATGAATAATTAATTTTTTCTTGCGTTCTTTTGAAGTCGGTTGAATGAAATTTCCAGCAAATTCAAGCCGATCGTACAATTTTTTTATAATTTTTTTAGAAATCACAAAATTTATATATTTGCATAATTTACAAAAATATTTCCCCATTTCGAATTTCATTGAGCGGTATATATTCGTCCACACCGTCCAGATTATTCATCACGGAACCCATAAAAAATTAGACACATCCGTTATATATTTTCGCCCAGAGCAGCCCCATTAATTATATATCTTTCAAAACCGTTCACCGTTTTTCTAGATTTCGACTCTTTCCTGCGCATCGTAATAATTCGTTCGAAAGTTCTAACGTCTTCGAAACATTCTATCTCTCTGCACGCGAAGCAAACGGGAAAAAAAAACGTATATGCCTCGATCCTTCGTTGCAAAATATAATAACGATAGAGTCGATCGCCTAATTAATTCGTCGGTCGCGTCCTCGGCGCTTATTGGCTCGCACCTGCGATTACGGCAACTTTTCCGAATTTTAGTCGATCAGTTGTGTAAATTTTTTGCTGTTTAGCCAGTTCTCTTTTTTTTTTCTCTGCCGATTTTGTAGTTTTAAAAGTTTTTTTTGAAGTTATGTAAGGTGGGAGGCTGTAATTTACAGGAGTTTTAATTTATTCAGATTTGCGTGTGCATAGGACTGTGATTATAGAAAGTCTGTCGCAAAGATTTTTTGTTACGTCGGTGTAACAATGCCGATTTTTTCGATGATAATAAGATACGCTGCTTGTTTTTTTTTTGCGGACGAATTTGAAATTCAGAGAAATTTTGGTGTATGATAATTTTGGAGGCTGAGATTTAAAATTTTTATAAGACGATTTTTTTCTCCAAAAGAGTCTTCCTGCGCGAAGCGGGATTTTAGTTCGACTGTCTAATTTAATTAGCATTAGTTTCATCATTTATAATGACTTATATTTTCACTTTTATGATATGCATACGTAGGAAATTGGCGACTACTGTTGGTATAGTATCGGTAAGTAATGCATTTCAAAAATTAGTCCTTATTTATATATGCTATGATATACTTTTGAAGAAATTTAATTTGGGAGTTAAATTCACATCAAACTAACATAAATAATAATAAATTAATTGACTTTGACTATAATTAGCGTATAATAATAAAGAATGCTTGAATAAGCAGAGGTAACGATTTGATAAATTTAACAGACTTTCTCGTAAATTCATCCAATAAATAATCAATTTGAATGACACACTTTGCTAAATAAAACTGCCTGTAATTTAATGTTTACCTTGCTAGGCTTGCTTTTACGCCTACAATCAATTAATTAAATGAAAGTGTTGATAATAATCGAAAGCTTTTAATGATCTTTACAATTAACTCCCCATTTTTAATGCCTATATATTGATATCAGTCTAGTCAATACTGAAACATACGGCCAATGTGCCACTTAAAATTAATTTGAAAATACAATTTCCAAAACTGACAAATAAGTGAAAAGGACGTTTATCCTCATAAGGTACCACAACAGACTGATAAATTGGCGATCGGCGGCCGCGCGGCTCCATAATTGCCGATAATTCAAGGAAAGCAGCGGCGATTGTTCCTTTGCCTGTTCGTTGAACTCCCTGATGAAAACGAGAAGTGCCGTAAAAGCCGATGAAAGACTATCGGTAGTTTTTTTTGGGGTTTTTATTGTTTTATCTATATTAGAAGATAAGGGGACTAGTCGTTTTAGGATGCTGCGATCGTCAGTTTTTTTTTCTTTTCATTAGTAGATAGAGCATTTTTAAGAAATATTATGAATTTTGATTGAGGAAAAAATTACTTTAATACATTCTTTTTTTTAAAGTATCAATCAAAAGTAAGAATCTTACTATTAAGTCATCATTCAGAGTATTCATACATCTTGTAGCTAATACAGTTCTTGATTCAGTCGGTGCCCTTGGCTTGGATAGATTACATTTTTATTTTACAATGGGACAATGGTTAAAGCATATAATCGATTGTACTTTTTATTTCAGACAGAGAGAAAGTAAAATTTTTGCTCTAAAGAATTTGACAGTTTTTGCCTCGAAGTGACATATGATTTGCGATTGTGACGTAATTCTGCTTTTATATATGTGTATCATGAGGTAATCCTTGATTAACAAAAAGAAAAAAGACTTGCATGTTCGATATTTGAGTTTTTCGAAAATTATTCACCAACTTAATCAGGCTGTGATGTATCGACTTGAAAATTATGTTAATTTTAGAAATGAAAATTGTCATCTCTTTTTTCATCTAATCACGTTTCTAATAAAGTCGAAAGTAAAGCTCGTTTATCATTGGGTTCAATTTACGTAATTTAATACAGTTTGCAAGGCACTTTCCTTACTAAAAATGTATCTGCTGATTGTACTTCCTTTAATTGCCGTCGTATATTTGATATTATGAAATTTCCATATCTGCTGGGTTCTGTTGATAAATAAAACGAGTCGAAACGAAATCGAGTCGCACAAATTACAATATTAATGAATATTTTTTATTCTTGTAAAAAAAATTCTGAGTATTCAAAAATATGGTAAACTTTATGTGAATTTAAATTACCAACGGATTAGTATAAACACTTTCACGAAGCTCAGCTTCAAGTAACGCCTTTATAATCCTCGCATTAGAATTTCCTACATACAGATCCATTCCCTGTCATCGAGTGAAAAGAAACTTATGATTCACTGATCAACGAGTTTATATTTTTACCGTCTCAAGACTCTTTTAAGTACGCGCTTCGTAATTATAATATTCAATGTCAATTTTTTGCCTCTGAATATTCATAAAGATCGACAATCGTCAAAAGCAGTCTACGAAAAAAAAATTTACAACCACTGCATTCGGAGTACTTTATTAGCCCCGTCGTTCGGTCGGATCGTTAAGCAATTGCGCAATAATCGGCCTAAAAAGTGGAGATGAGGTCGAAGCGCTTAAGGGGAATGTGAAAAAAGAGGAGCAGAAAATTGAAGGTCGCGCGAGAAAGAAAGGAAGAGGATATTCGCAACATTTCGCATCTCGAATTTGAGAAAGAGATTCGATTTTCGTTGATGTTATCGGAAAGTGAAATTTAAAAGGAACGGCCAGTTTGATTTAAGAAGTCGTTCGAGATGACTGATGAGCTTCAAATTTCGGTGATGAGCGGAGGTCTAATATGACATGGATTCAAAGTTAACGGAGGTTTCGGGCGAAATTGCAGCTTTAGCAGCTAATATTGAGATTCCGTTTTTTTAGAATGATATGAAATACATATTTATTAGGGTTTCAAGGTTTGTAAATAATTTGAATTCAAGAAGTTTATAAATTGGAAGTAGTGCTCGAATGTCAATTTATACTTGAAAAAAATTTGAGAGCGCGTAATGTGTGCTTTTTTTTATGGTTCATTTGTCATCAAATCATCGCTATTTAACAATGAATTGCAGATTAAAACCAATAAAAGCAAAAGTTCTCACAATTTTAATATGCTGACGTTTGTTGATTTAATATAAATATTTAATTAATACACTTCTAAAGAACTAAATAATTAACTGTGATTGAAAATTCATCTTATATTAGAGGTAATTTTTAACTTTCTTCCAAACACTTCCTTAATTAAAAAAATTTTCTCAATATTTGGCATTTAATTTAATCAACATTCAAGTAATTTGAAAATGATTTCAAGTTTCACGTGCGATTAATACTCGCGGAAACAGATCAGTAGTCTTCTTATGTCAGTCTAACATCAGCGGTAGTCCATTATAAGCTTTGACGCCGCCCTCAAAATACCGGCGAAATTCATTCTCCGACTACCACACCAACACTGCTAGAAATTCGAGACTGGAGAAAAAAATAAATTATTTGCATAAATCATCGGCGTCGCGCAATCGCATACAGGCATCTTCTGGAAAAGATTCTTTTTCAGAATTGCACAGAATTTCGCTTCCAGGCAGGTGTTTGTTATAATTAATGAAAGAAGGTTGGCCAACCTCGTTTTTTCTACATTAAAGTTTCCGTTCGAGTTTTAGGTGGTTCATCTTCGCTGAGGAATGTTGATATTACGAGACGTTATGGGAAGATTTTTCGGTCTGCTTTTTTCGAGAATGGAAAAAATATTTTTTTCGTACGTCTAAATCAGCTTTTTTTCGGATACTTTATTATTTATACGCGAGGAAGAATCGATACATATATTTCTAGCTTTTAGTATCCTCGATAAATATTTATATTTTATTTGCTAAATTACCCTTGATATAATAGTCGGTATATCTTTTTCGTGTATTAAAACAGTTTGCCGAAAAAGTGAGTAATTAGGTTTATAATCACGTCAATGAAATGAAAGGCTAGAAAAATACAATAAATAAGAATGAAGAAATTTGTCGCCAAGAAGTGCGAAAGCAAACAGACTTTTAAATTGCAGATCTTTCATAATGAGAAAGAATTGGGAGGCTAAAAAATAAATTGTAGAATTTCATACTGAAGTTAAACTCATGACGTTCAAGATGACGAGATTTTACATTTTGTGAGTTAATATGGACTATTTGTATGATAAATAGTCGCTGGACTCTCACTGAGGTTTCGAAAATGTTAAACTGTATAATTACTGCATTCAAGCGATTATAATTTCGAAACTATTATTCTTTTTAAAATTGTTAATGGAATTCTTTGGTATCATACAAATGGACTAATTCTAAATATTTTAAAAATTATAAATCCAATTAAGTTTCCAATTAAATTTTATTTTTGTTAGTTTTGTCTATTGTGATCAATGAAATTGTTATATAAATTAAAATTTCCTTTTGATAGTGTTGCATTCATAACTTTTTTCATTTACTTGTATAAATTCTATGTAAATTTCGTGCCATTTCTCGTTCAAATAAGTTTTATCTTAAAAAGATTAATTAATTTTATATTTTGCAGCTCTTAGAGATAATATGTAAATTAAATTAATATCTTAATTTTATTTCTTCATGCACAGTCCAAAGGCTAGAAATTTAACTGGTTTATTTTATAATAGTTTTTTAATATGTTGTAATGTGAATAAGTAATTGGTAATTATCTTTGTTTATTTGTATGGTGCGAATACCTCTTTTTGCGGAAGCTTTATCCTTTACCGATTAGTTTTTTTAAACACATATTTTATTACCTATTAATCCCTTTTTTACATTTCTAAATTTATAAGTTTGGGTAACAGCTATAAGGATAATCAATAAAAAATTGACATGAAAAGCAATAAGACGCGAAAAGGAAATATATGTATGCTTGAAATGAATGGATGTTCATTAATAGATTCAATGAATCGTTATTGTTCATCATATTTGTTTATAAATGTTTAATCAATGAAACAATCTTATTTTTATATTATGAAATGAAATAAATGTTTGCTTTTTGTGAAAAAAAATTTCATTTTGAATGTCTTAATATTATAAAAAGATATGTCAATATACACTTTGCTAACATTTTAAGTTTTAGTTATTCTCAAATATATTAATCTTACTGACTGAAAATTTATTCAAAATACGTCAGTTCATTATCAAAATTACTTAACAACTATTTAATTCTACGTTTAGAGTCCCAATGACTCTTACATGAATATATGAAAACCGACCAGAGAGAAGCTGCTGCTTAATTTTTATCAATGGAATGTTTGGGTTTATTCAAAATCTAAAGATCTCTAGCCTTCAATGTCTAATTTATCACAACATAAAACATCTCAAGCAAATATTTCAAGGTTCAGTACCAATGATACACGAAATTAATTCAAATCCCTTACATACTCCCTTTATTAAACTATCCTACTTCAAAATAATAAAAATAAATGTTAACTCTAAAATTTAAAAATTATTTTTTTCCGACATTCTTTCAAGCAATAAAGTAATCAATTTCCTAAAAATAAGCTTAACAACCAAAACCCTCGAAAAACCTCCGTGCAGCTCCATCAGCTTGCCTACAAACCGAAACCATCTCGAGCCAGCTCCAAATTTCAACTAACACCATAGCTGCCCACCTCCGTCGGCTCTCGATCCTCTTGCGCACTCGGTCCATCGCCGTCCCTCTCCCCAGCCGTCGGTCGGCGGAAAGAAGAAGCGCCCGCGAGGATAGAAGAAGAAGAAAAAAAAAAACGTTCGGGAAGCGGGGCGTGAATCTAGTTCTCGTCAATGCCATCGGCGCGTTGCGTTGCGAAACGGCCGGTGGCACATCTGCCGCCGGATGGGGGGAGGACGAGCCGCTTTTTTCGGTATAAAAGATCGAAATGGCCACCGGACCAGCATCACAAGCTCAATCAAAGCTGAGAAATCATGAAGACCTTCCTGCTCACGGTGGTGAGTTCTCTGCTAAGTCTTTGCTTGCTTCGCTTCATTTGCGCTGCATTTTTTTTTTGTTTTCGAGTGTAATTTGTTGGTAGAGCTATTAGTTTATGGATTTGGTTTATTTTTTTTGTTTTTTAATCTGATTAACTTTTTAACTTTTTTAATCTGATTAACTTTTTTTACATTTTTAATTCGAACTTTGTATTAATTTTAGCTTGCTTTTTTTAATATTTATAGTTTTTGTAATTTTCATTATACTATTTATTATTTTGTGGTGGTTCTTTTATGTGACTGTACTTAGAAGGCTGTTAACAATTAAGAATAGTTATTGCAAATAACAAAATTGAAACTAAAATGGATTATATTTTATTGCTTATCAAACTAATGTAGCTTTTATTGCTTGAAATAATTAAAGAATTTTCGTTACAAATAATGATAATTTATTGGATAATAAAAGTAATAAATGAGACTGTATACACGCTAAATTTTGCTTTCGTAACTTCGATAGACATCATAAATCAAAGATTTTCGAGCGCTTCGAGCACTTTTTATTCTGTATAAAACAAAGAACTAACTTTAAAATGCTTGCAAAATTACTAATTTTTTATTATTTATTTGGAATTGGTATATATTATTTTTTATTTTATTAATTTCTAACTTATTCACTTTATTACTGTACTGTATTCAACTGAATCGTACAGTAAATTGATCAAGTGATTTGTTAAAAATTCATTAGCCAAAACGATTTTTAAGTGAAATTAATAAGACAATTCGTAAAGTCAAAAATATTCATAAGGATCATCGTGAATGAGTTAAAAGAGCATTTTTCAAATGCGCATTGAGATGTTACTTAATAAATTAAACAGAATCCTGTTACTATAATTGAAAGAGACTGTGTTTCTCCATTCAAATTACTAAAGCCAATTAGAAAAAATTCATTTCCATAGAGTCCGTTGAAAAAACAAATGAATCGAATTAATCTCGCGGAATTCGGTGCCCAATTATCCTTAATTACTTGAATTACGCAGTCGATTGACGTACGTGAATACATTGTTAAAAAAATTCAAAAAACTAAATTCAACCAGCAGAATCCAAAAATAATTAAACAAATTAGTGCAACGTTCAAAACTGTAACCGTAAGAAGTCAGTACTCGAATTTCGAAATGTAGAATTTTTAATGACCAAATTTGATTCTTTATTTTATTTCGCTCGGCTAAGAACCGTGAAACCTTAAGATACAAAACTTCAACACAAAAACCCAAAGAGAATCTCCCGTTTGAATCCTAATCGGCCGTATCTCGTAAATCTGCTATCAGAGAGCAAACCGGCCGACCATAAAACTGCGTGCCGACGGTCTCCCATCATCAGCACGTGTCTTCGAAAAATGGAAAGTAAAACGCGCCGATCGCGACCTTGGCGCGCGCGCGTAATTTACGAAATTATAATAACCGAATTCAGTGTCCAGTCCGAGGCCTTCGCTCATTGATTTAATGCCGGTATGCTAATGGTGCTTTTCCGGCGTCGATATTTTTTTTTTTTCTTTTTTAATTTCGGACTTTCTCCGCGGCCGCCTGCACCTCGATAATTCATAAATATTCGAGAACGGGAAAGCGATTTGATTTATATGCGGATTCGAGCGCATTGACATGCGCTCTCGGGCTAAATATGGGAAAAGCGAAAACTACTGTTTTCCGCGCGTCCAAATTGGGCGAAACGAACGGGTTTTCGGAAAATTTGGTTAACGAGTTTCTTGCTCGCATTGCTGCGGAACGATCATTACGCAAATTGAATAGTTCTGTTCGGTTCTTCGGGCTTAGGGCTTTGGGTTATCAAGACTGTAGCGCTTGAACGTTTCGTGATTGGGTCTTTGGTATTAAAGTTTTAATCGATGGAAAATGAATACTACAGAAATAAATTGTATAAATTAATTTATCTACATGCACTTTTAACTATGTCTTCCACGAATCATTAACGAAAATCAGCTTTATATTATCCGTACAAAAAAATCCTTAACACCTTCCCGAAATCTCTGCTGCCAACAGGTAGTCCTCGCTGTAGCGGCCAACGCGGCCCCAGCCAGCAAGACCAAGCGCGACATCCTCCCCGGCGATCCGCGTTACGGCACCGACTATCACCTGCACCACCACCACGCTCAGTCGTCCGGCGGCGCGGACCTCAATCAGTACCTGCCCCCCGTCAGCCAGAACACCGTCAGCCAGACCAGCCAGAACTTTGAGCTTCCCTCCACCTCCTATGGCGTTCCCTTCAGCAGCCAGCAGGTCCAGCAACAGGTGAGTCTCGGGGAAGGGGATTATTGAGAAAATTCGGAGCTTCCCTCACTGTTGATGAGCTTCTGCAGCGCGTTTCTGATTTAGGAGCGAAAGAACGAACTTTTATTTTTTTTTTTTTTTGTTTTTAAACGAATAGACGTGTAGTTATTAAATTGATACCGCATTACATAATTAAAAATCTCCGTTTCGAAATATTCTGATATTATACAATCTATATATTAACGCGAGATGAAAGAATAGTAATTAAAAGCTAGATAAAAAGGTAAAATATTTACTCGCGACTTGCTCTCGGCATCAGCTATTACCTAATAATGAATTAACTTCGTCAAAATTAAAAACAAAAAATGCCGCATATTTCTGGTCATGACCAAGTAATCCGCCCGGTGCATTACTCAACCGTATTTACAAGCGGGTCGCTCGCATTTTATCTCGGTTGACAACTTAGACTTACAAAAGTCGCACGACGGCCAGATTCCATCGTGTTAATGTCGACCAAAAACTTGCAATTTCCGCGTCTGCGCGAGTTTTTTTTTTGGGGAAAATGAGTGCCCCATATTAGAGTAATTAAAAGGCCTGACTTATCTGCTAATTTGTATTCATAACGAGTTTGCGATATACTTCTGCTTCCTCGAGAAAGTAAACACGTTTCAATCTGGAAAAAAGCAAATATGCTCTCCTGATCTGCTTTCGTTTTTATGGCTTTTAGATTACATTAAAAGCGGGTGTAAATTGTGAGAAAACGAGAGCTGGACCAGCTGTCGGATTTACGTCTCTTTACAGAAGCGGCTTAAGTTTCTATTCTCTTTAATGAAATCGTTCTCCATGAATGTAATGACGTCAAGTCTAATGATTGATTCTTAAAATTAGGTTTCGCGGCCATCGCTGATAAAAGTATCACGCCTTATTTATTAAAGACATAAACGATTTTTGAGTTTCCAGTATTAAAACAGTTTTACTTTGATTTATTTTAGTTTCATTCAGAAACCGACCAATCTTTTATACTCGAAATCTTAAATAATTTAATTTTTGTGTAAAAATAGAAAATTCAAGCGGTACCAAGTTAACGTAACTAGTCTAAAATTTACCTACGACAAGTGCCGTTCGCTCACCGGCGCCTGCTCATAAAGTCATAAGTGCTCGGCGGAGCATAATAAATTAGAGCGAGCCGGGCCGTGGCGCGAAAAGAAATAAAAGATCTAACCGGTTCGCCGGGCGGCGGTCTCGGACGATCGCGCACCGGTTAGAGGCTCGCCTCTCTCGCGATCGATAGGCGGAAGGCCTGCGTATTGCATAACGGCTGCTATTAATAAGTCAGGAATTAGGGGCAAATATTTCCCGATCGATTTCGTGTTTACTTTGCCTCGGTATATATGGTTTATTTAGAGCAGAAGATGGAAATAGACGGGTAGATCGGTTTATTGTATATTTGAATGATTGACGAATGACGATTTCAGACTGTCCAGGTTCAGACCTCCGGTGCCAACAACCAGTACCTCGCCCCGGCCGTCAACAGCGTTTCTTCGGTCGCCGTTGCTCCCTCCACCTCCTACGTCGAGTCTGCCCCCCAGGTCTCCCACGTTGAACACCATACCGTTGAACAAGGTAAGTTTCAATAAGATTTTTTTCATTAACAGCCCTTTCTTATTTCTCTTATTGTTCTTTCTCTTTTACGTTCAGAGGCCAATTTTTATTTGAAAAATTATTTTGAGGATAAACCTTTAGTGAAAGGAAAAAAATTAGAAAGTATATTTTTAAAGACATTCAACCAAAATTGATTATTTAACATTTCAGCTGCACCCGTCGTAGTTCCCCACACCACCTACGGTGTTCCCCAACAGCAACAGCAGGTCCAACACGTCCATCACCAGGTGGCCCAGCCTGTCCAACAAGTTCAGCACGTCCACCACCAGGTGGCCCAGCCTGTCCAACACGTCCAGCACGTTCAACACCACGTTGTTCAACCTGCCCCAGTTCAACACGTCCAGCATGTTCAACATGTTCAACACCAGGTTGCCCAACCTGCCCCAGTTCAACACGTCCAGCACGTACAACATGTTCAACACCAAGTCGCCCAGCCCGCCCCAGTTTACGGAGCCCCAGTCCACCAGGTCCATCACGAAGTCCAACAAGTTTACCAACCCGCCCCAGTCCAACAGGTTCATCACGAGATCCAACAAGTTTACCAACCCGCCCCAGTCCAACAGGTTCACCACCAGGTTCAGCAAGTCCATCAACCAGCCCCAGTCTACGGAGCCCCCGTCCACCAAGTCCACCATGAGGTCCAACAAGTCCATCAGCCTGCCCCAGTCCAGGTGCAGCAAGTTCATCACCAGCCTGCCCCTGTCCAGGTCCAACAAGTACACCAGCCCGCTCCAGTCTATGGTGCTCCAGTTCACCACACTGCCAGTGTTGACACCAGCTACCACCAAACCTCCCAGGTCCAGAGCGCTCCCGAGAAGCTCGTTTTTGAAGCTCCAGTCCAGTCCATCGAGGTCTCCCAGAGCCACACCGTTGAGACCGTCCCCTCTGCTCCCGTTCACCATGTTGACCACGAAACCGTCGCCGTCGAATCCCACGGTAGTCAGTCTAGCCACACCGCTACCCAGTTGACTGGAGCCAACGGAGGATACGTCTACTAAGTCTACTAAGAGTGTAATGAGTGTCTGTGCGAATGATTTCTTCTGCTAATTGTAAGCTTGTCTGATGTTCTTTCAACCATTATCCCTCTTTATCGATTGCCATTGCAATTGGAAGGGAGGGATGAGATTATGTTACCAGAGGGAGATGCGAGAGGGTCGATTGATCCTCTATCCCGCGAAGAAAAACGACAAGATGTTTTTTTTACGTAAATAAATTTCTTTTATTAAAAAATCAACTTGTTCTCATTTTATTGTTGGACCCTTGAGCTGAGTACAATGTGAAAAAGAGTTTACCACAGCTGGCATTTCTTGGTGGGGTTCATGTTTGAGCCGACTGGACAATTCCAAGCTTTGCTGAAATGTTCCGAGTTACGAAGCACCATTGTTAGTCTCACGTGACCAGGACAATGAGGATCTTGAAGCATCCACTTTAAAGCATGATTAGTGTAAGATTCACACCACATCTGAATAAGCAAATTGAATTATTAGTTTATATATCCCATTAAATGATAGAACATAAAAGTTTAAGATTCACTTACGTGAGCATAACTCAAAAATAATAATTGATCGTGTGAAAGATGACTAAAACCGGGAAGAAGAGGTTCTTTTCCATGCTTAGACTTCCATATCTGATAAGCATGATATGCTTCTCTCAAGCCTCCATTGTCAGCTATATTTTCGCCTAAAGTTAAATCACCATCAATATGATCGTTTATCTAAAACAAAAAATAAGTATAAAAATTTTAAAGTTACATATAACAATAAAAAAAGAATTTTTTATTCATAATGTAATATACATAAAATTATATTTCGATTAAATTCTTTGTTAATTTTATAGCTTTATAATAATTGTTATAATTGATTCTATTTACCTCAGAAACATAGTATTTGTTGTATTGATCGACAAAACATGTAGTTTTATCTGTATATCGCGAAATAGTATCATTACTCCACCACTGCTTGAGATTCCCACTGCTGTCAAATCGTCTGCCGCTATTATCGAAGCCATGAGTCAATTCGTGTCCCACAATGGAACCAATGGCACCGTAATTTAAGGCTCTAATAAGAAACACAAAGTAGAAACTTTTAAATCCGCACACTTTTTAAAGATAAAATAGGTATATAACAGATAAAACTGTCTTACTCACTCAAGGCCTAATCCATAAAACGGAAATTGTAGGATTCCAGCTGGAATTGCTGCGTCCGTACGTGAAAGGATTTGAAATCAAAAAATTTTTTAGTGCCTTTGCTGGAGGCTTAAAGTTACGTGAGCATTTTTACAATTACACGTCTCATTTTCTTAGCTACGCTGTATACTTTTACGTTGCCGCAATAGCAGAAACTCAAATATCAGCTGCGATTTGTTTTCAAAGAAAAATAGAGTTTAAACGTTACCTATTTGATTTTCTTGAAACGTGTGGAGAGCATTGACTTCCGTGGGTTCCAGAGGCCAACTGCAATAATTTCAAATTTCGGGTTTATTTCTGTTTAACAATTTTGAGTTTTTATTGTGTACAGCACAGGGATTTACGTACTATGAATCATCGTCTGTTTCGTTGTTAGCCAATTCGTAGAGGCCATTTAAATTTCTTAAACGAATTATTTGCAACATATTGTCGAAATAAGTATAATCCGACATATTAATCTGTGAAAATAATTTGCATATTTTTTAAAAAGTGTAAGATAGTACAAAGTACATTGCAATTAAATAACAAATTACCCCGTCGTAATAAGCATCGAGTTCTCCCTCTTGGAATAACCAATCAGGAAAGCCAATCAGCGATTTCATTCTTCGATTCTTATCCAAAGTTGCCAACTTCGTTTGCAGATCCATCCATTCAATATTTATCACAAACTTGGTGAAAGACAATTTAATGTTATTTAACATTTCGCTAACTTTTTCACTCGATCCGTCTACCGCGAATGAGGGATTTACAAAAAGCCACGCCACTGCCATACCTAAAAAAAAAGAACAAATTATAATAGTGGTAATAGTATTACGTAGTATTAATAAAGTTAATTATTGTTAGTTTAAAATTCAGCAAAATAAATAAAATGACTTTAAAGTGACTTTTAAATGTTAGTATACCCATAAGATCGTTCACATTTTCTGCGCAGTAAACAGACCATGAACGATCCGACCCGCCACCTGTTATTTCATCTACGTACGAGTTCCAGATTTTTCTTAATTCCGCCGAAGAATAAGGCACACAGTAGTCTACCACTGTCCACCAAATAGCGGTTTCTAAATAAAAGAAAAACATTTTGTCAATCGATCGTTTAAATGAGATTTTAATCAATCAATTAATTATGTACCTAATAAATCATCATCGGTCGAAGACAGAATCACGGCGACCTCTTTTAAATAATCTAAATCAGCGATCAACACCTTTTCACGTTGAGGATCAAAATTCACAGCTCCTCTTAGTAACTCTTGAATGAAAGGCTTCCAAATAAGCTTAGGTTCTAAGGAATCATTTACCGATTTAACGTACTCGTCGGTTATCTGTTGCAGATCGTCGAGGTACATGTAATCACTATCTTGTATGTCCTCGTCTTCGTCCATCGTTTCATTCTCATATTCATTTGACAACTGAAAACCATTGCAGCACAAGTTTAGCACTTAATTTAATGCAAAAGAATACAAAAGGAACGAATTTTCTTACAGCATAAAACACTCCGTCCAATTCAAACACTCTTTTTACAGTGTCCTGAATTTCCTCCTCGGGAACAATGGAAAACGGACCTCTGGACTTGCAGGACCTCTGATCGGTGGTCCCATTGCTGATTATCTGCTTCAGCACCTCGGACATGTACACTTTTTCCGCCGAAGAAAAAGCGCTGCTCTCCTCGTCGATTTCGTCGGAATCCTCCACGACCGTTCTGGCCTTACTTTTTATCAGCCTCAGTCGCTTTTCGAAAAGTTTATCACTGGGAAACGGGTTCTCGCGGTCGGGTACGTCCAAGACTAGAATGCTCTTGCTGCTGTCTTTGGGGTCGGCGAATATGTAGGTTCCGAAGAAGACGTCCGTAAAAAGGACTCGTTTCACTTTTGCCATTTGCATAACGAAGTCCGTCGTGTTCTTCGTAATTGCAGCGGGCACTTGAGGTATGCTCAATTCTTCAAGGAGGTCGTACAGCGGGGTCAGTCCTAGTTCGTTACGAGCCTCTGTTTTTTTTTTTAAATAAAATAATATCGATCAATGCTATTTATATTTTATACTAACGTTTTTAGTCTAAATATATTTTTTACGTTCTCAAGTTCGTTCACTATTCTTGAGTATATTTTTCTTTTTTTTTTGCGGAACTTTACCCTACAATCGAGTAAAACTATAATTGAGTAAAACAGTTCTTGAAAACAATAAGCGAAAACAAATAAGCTTTCAGCAGATGAAAGCATTGTTTCAAAAAGACTACTTTTAAAGTCAGTCGCCTTCAAGCTTAAAATTATACTTTTTAAATAAATTAGATTCTATATAAACACGAATTTGCATTTATCAAACGATATTTAAATGGATAAACGGAATATTTCCCAAAATAAAAAAAAAGCGTCACTAAAAAAGCAACTCACCTATATCCATACAACTCTCGAACAAAGTCTTAGCTTCGTCAACCGCCCAAGGAACGTCCTCCCCGGTGTAATTCTTCATCAGCAAGTCCCTGATCCTCCTCGAAACCCTTATACTCCGCTCCCTGAACCAGCTGTGCTCCTGACTCAAATCGAACGACGGATGCGCCTGCGGCCACCTTCCACAAGCGTACCTGCAATGAAAGCGCGCGCACAATTATTACCGCTCGCCTTTATTACAATCGCGCCAAAACACAGAAATCGTGAAATTATTACGTGTAAAAGTCGTCGCAGGGGTCGACGGAGGTGTTCATCGATTCCTTGAAGCTCGCCGCTGGGAACAGAAAAAAAAGAGCCCGGAAAGAGTAAAAGCTTGCCGAGTAGTCAATTCGCCGGGCGGCGAAAATTAAAAGGCGTCCGCCCGCCGACAATCAATGCGGGGCGGACTATAGACTCTCGTTATACCTATGCGCATGCAGTCTTCGTCGTCGCATAAATCTAAGCGCTGAATAAACTTGGCATCTAAACAAAGTCGTATAATCGTTAAGCGGCGGTAGTATGTACACGGTAAAGTGCTGTTTTTTTTTTTTCGTGCGGAGGGTATTTATCGTGGTGGCTTCGTGGTGGTGTACTCACATATTACGGAGAGAACGATTACCGCCGCGGCTAGGGCGATTACGATGAGCGTCAGGATGACCGTTAGGGGATTTTTTTTCCTGTACTTTTTGAAGCTGGAATTTCAGGCGTTTATTAGAGGGGTATTTATATTGGGTAATATCTGGACGTGTATTTTTAATTGTTAAGAATTTCGAAGGTATAAAATTTTTATCTGATTTTTGTAATTTTATTATAAGAAAAGTTAAAAGTTGACGAGTCTGATTGCAGAAAGTGTTATTAAATATGTTTTTTTTTTAATCATTAAGTATTTTATTTTTAGATGCAGAAAGTAACTATTATCTTTTTAAATATACAGATTTTTATCTAAAACGGCACACACGCGAACTCTATTGCTGTTATAAAATATATAGAGTAACAGATAAAAGATGGCGTTTAAAAAAAAGAACGTTAGTTTCGCGCAATAACGTCTTTAAAATTAGAAACTATTTATTACAAAGGCACAATTTCTAAGAATGCACAAGTTTTTTTTACTCACTAGGACCTTTTAGATTTGACTCCGACTAGATTTTTCTCACTTGCTATTGAGTACACTGATTGTGAGTCGACCGCTGAAATATTTACAATAACGTTAAATTGCTCAAAAAAAAAAAATTCAATTATACAATTGTAAATGTACCACACAAAAATGTAGAAAATTTTATGATCATTGAATTATTGGATTCCCCAGTTTATTAAGCAGTACAGTTCAATAGGCTATGGGAACTACCACCAAGAATAGTACTTCCTCTATATATAGCCCATAACTAAAGCAAAATACGGAAAGCCGCGAATATACCCCGTCTATATAAAGCAAATTTCTCTCTATATAAAGCATCACAAACTACCCCCACTAAAAAATTAAAATTCCGAAAAACTGAAAAAAAAAACACAAACGAAAAACCCAACGATCGTTCAACCCTCTCCCCCGAGTATTATCCGCGGAAGCGGAAGCGTCCGCACAACTCACCGCCCCGCTGCCGATGGTTGTTCATGCTGAATGGCCCACTGACCGGATCGAACTGACCGCTCTGAACCTGAGCCTCCTCCGCCGCCGGTCAGCGCGACGATCGCGCGCATCGATCAGAGATTAAATCTGTCGCTCGTCGGCGCACCGTATTGCACGCGCGCCTCATTAGGAGAGCCGCCGCCGCCGCCGCCGCTGCCTTTTTTCCCCATCGATTTCCCGGTGCGCGACCGGCGCTTCTTCGTCGAGCGGCGTGTCTCCGCGGCCGCAGAGCGCGACTGACTGTCGCGCGCCCCGCCGATCCGCGGCTACGAGAGCCAGCTTTCGCGTGTGTGCTTGCGAGGAAGCGCGATTGCGATGGGGAATGGTTTATGAGGACGGACGGACGCTCGGCGGCCGGGGGATTTTAAGGGGTTTCCTGATGTCTCTTTTATTATAGTTTTTTGGGTGACGTTGAGAAATGTCGAGGGTTTAGGGGATGATTATTATACTTTGGTTGGATTTTCAAGCGTTCCATTTAAATTAAACTTTTGTATTATTCATGGGTTTAGTATTGTTTTTTATTTTTTATGAATATTTCGTTAGTGTTTTAAATTTTCTTAATATATCGAACATCAAAAGTTGCCAAGTATAATGAAAATCTTTATCATTATTCAATTAAGTTTAAAATTTTAAATCTGCCCTCTCGTTTGCATATCCGTCAATTTTAATTATCCGCGCGCGCGAAAAGAGCCCGTATCCCCAAAAACCAACGCCGCATTTTTAATCGCCGATCCTAAACACACTTTAAATTCTCGTTCGCGCGAAACTCCCACGAAAAGCGGACGGCCCCTTTCCCGGCAAAAAGGCGCGCGCGGCGACCCGCGCGTAACGCGAAAAGTGGCCGCTTTTAAAATACACGCCGCCTTTTTTTTCTATACGCGAACGCTCCCGGGAGCGTTTTAGCCTCCGCGTCCAGCGTCTAACGAATTCTCTCTCTCTGTCTCTCGAAAACGGCTCTCTCGGCCCGGCGGGTAATTACGCAGCGCGCGGTGCGTGCGCCGACTGCGCAAAAAGGTGGCCCGCGCCGGGGGAAAGAAAAAAAGAGGCGAGCGGTAATTGCGCTCCGCGGGCCGCGGGAATACATTAGTACCGCCTGGCTCCGGGGGAATTCCGCGCGATATCGCGATCGGCTCTCCGCGCGTTTCATCGGTCGGCGCTGTCGCGAGGTTGAGGATTTTGAGGGGGCTTTTTTTTCGATTGGGGAGTTCTGACGAGCTTTACGAAATTCGGAGCTGATCTGGTTGAGATTCTTGTTGAATTTGATACATCAAGATCGAGTAAAGATATTTAAGATTTTTTACATAAATGTTGTTTCATTCCTACAAATTTACTTGTAATTATAATAAATTAATTATATTGTAACCCACAGCCCTCAAAACTCGATCGCATTCCCCCGCATGACTAAGTAAAAGCTCAAAGCTCCATGAACCCCCGCAGCAGTTAACTCCCCAAAACAGTCGAAGCCTCGAGACGGTAAAAGTCCGGCAAGAAAAGTCGTGTGTGTTGAGCGGTGCGTTACCCGGGCAACATATCAAATTGATTCGTAACAATCGCGCGCACCTGTGTCTGTCTGTCGGTGCGTGAGCGTAAAGTACGACAAGGACGTGTGCGGAAGCGGCGGAGCTTCCCTCACGAAAAAAAAAAACAAACACGGCAATCGATGCCGACGACGAGCGGAGCTCCCTTGCTGGGCTCTTTGTCGAGGTGTCCCGGGCTCGTTACCGACGATATTAATTGCCGGGAAGTGTGCTAATGGGGCGGCGTAATTTCGCGCTTTCTTATTATTTAATAGCGGCTGGCGGAAGTAGACGGTATTCGTTTGATTGACGAGGTGGGCAATGTTGGGACGGTATTGGAAGGAGACTGAAATGGAAGGGTTATTTGGGTGAATTTGAAGATTGGAAGTAATGAACGGGGTTGTTATTAGTGGGAAGAGTATAGATTAGAGGTTGAATTTACTATTTTAAATAATTTCTTTTTACGTAAAATGTTATCATTTTATAAAATTAAGAGAATTAATACGATTAAAGTTTGTTTTGGAATATTAGTATTTTTCAACTCTTCGTTTGGAAAAAAGAATTTGCTTTCAGAATTGATTTTTGCAATCAATGATACAGCGATTACTAAAAACAGTAGTAGTGGACATACATTGTGCTAATACTAATGAATAGGTAATGAACTTTATTTATGGTTCGCTACTGGTCTTGTTGTTAATATGTTGTTATTATTATCTTTCTGAATAATCTAAAGTCTGCAAATACTTTTACTTTATTGCGATGACATAACAAAAACTGTAATATTTTAAGCTATATGAAAGAGAAAAGTGTAATGATTTCTTTTGTCTAATTATTGATTGAAAAGCATTAGACGCATTAGGTTCAATCTAATTGCGAAGCTCGTGAATTATTTATTTCGTCGACTATATTGGATTGATCAGACTGTTTCCAAGCAAATAAGAAACAAGAATTGATTATTCATTATGTAATGGCAACTTGTTGTTTGAATCTCGAACTTGTTTTTCCTTTAATAGATGTCTTATTAAGTTACTCGATCGAATGGTTAGCTTTGATATTCCGAAATTCTACTTCAAAGTTGTCTCTTCGAATTAGCGTTTCGAAATGGTTGAAAACCTTGTTTTTGCAGCTTTGTTTCAAAATGCAGTGCACTGTCATAATTTTCAAGTTGTTTTTGATTTTACTTCATTATTCTAATTGATGATTAGGATAGATTCAGGTAAGGTAAGGTGAAAAAGTACTCGTAATAAAAGACTTATATGCCTGGTGTGTCACAAGACGTAAAACAAACTTTTATTAGAAAATAAATAAAAGTGTACGAACGATTTTCGAAGTTCTTTTAGATCAAAGTGGGGGGGAGGTGTTGATTTGCGGGGCACAAAGACAATAATGGGGGCGTTTTTTTTCGTTTGTTCGCGTAAATTACAGAACGACAAAATTATAATATACAACAGCCCGAACTCACAATCAAAATCGGTGTATCGCACGAAATTCGAAAACGAGAATGATCCCTCGTCCGGGCCTTGGGTAGGGTATCCTGGTAGGTACTTTTTTGCGTGTCATTGTGAAGGAGAAGCACTTTTTTTTTTGTATATTTAAAGATTGATAGAGCAGCTGTTCCTCTGGTGGTGTCATCCAACGATCCACGTTTGTTTTTCTTCCTCTGAAAATTTGGGGGCTCTCGGCCGGTTCGCGCAGCCGATTATTTCCGGTGGATCGTTGTCACGGACATCTCGTTGCTGGTTTGAGTTTATACAATCATTTACCAGGAGGAGTGGTGTCCGTGGACGGGCTTGATCTCAACCTTGGGCTCGTGGTAGACCTCGTAGCCGATGAGATGGGGGTGGTGGGGCTTGGCGTGGTCGTAGTGGATTTGGTGGGCCTGGCTGTGGACCTTAAGGTGGAGCGGCTTCGGGTGAAGCGGCGGGATGGGGTGCGGCTGGGGCACCTGGATTACATGATGATGTTCGGGCTCATGATGCTGCAAAAGTAAAAATAGACGATTCGACGATTAGGGTGGGTTCGGTGCGTGAGGATCCCTGGTGGATGTTCGATGCCTGCGAAGATTTCCACCGGGATTGTAATGTAAGCCATTCTTTGACAGACGCACTTGGTATTCAGTTGAAGTAGTCGTACTGAAGGCAATTTTTGTAATGGCTTACATCACGGGGAAAAAGAGAATATATCGGATTTATTAATTCTGTTAAATAGATGATTTGAATTTTCAGTAAAACAATTTTTGGTTAGATGTTATAAAGCTGTTTTTGTCAATTTACTTTGGTATTATGTTTTCAACAGTATTTTAAAATTTTAAAAGCAGAATTGAAATCATCTATACAATTTTACTTAAAATATAAAACACATTATACACGCTTATTAAGCAATGCGTAATGTATAAAATATAAAATAAAACGATGAATCATTATGAAATATTTTGACATGACTCTCAAAACCTGTCGGACCACCAAGAAAACTAAGGTGACACAAGCTGAGGGTGTCTCTAAGAAAAGACCCCTACGAAGAGAACAAAGAGGACGCTCGTTCCTGGCGAAACCCAGCCACTTCCGGAGCGACGAAAGACGTTTTTTTTTTAAATGATACAGTAATACGTTACTTGACTCTGTTGCCAAGGGTTCCAGGCGCTCGGCTGCCAGCCGCTGCTCTGTTGCCAGGGGTTCTGTTGCCAGCCGCTGCTCCTCCAAGGGTCGTTCCAGCCCTGATCGTCGTTTTCGAACAATAATCCTTTGTAACTCTTTTTTTGTTTCGCTCTTTGCTTACTACGAACTCTACTTTGCCGGCGTTCCGATATTACGGAGGATGGCGGTTTCAATACAAAGGAGACCGTGCCGATGCGGCACGCGTCTTTATCCGCATCGAGATATAATCGCCGATGAAAACAAAATCAAGTGATGCCTCTTTGTATCGAACCGGACTCTCCCGTGAAAGAAAGACGCCGACGATGTTAGACAGCAAGACTGGGAGGAGAATCGCGGCGCAATCAGGCGCTCGGAGTCCAGTAGCCTCGCGGAAAATTGCGCTTAGATAGTTAATGCTCCTTAGAGAAAGACTTGTCTCTATTATGTATGTATTTCCTGGCCGCCAGCGAGAATCGCTGATTCTCGTTTCGGATAACGGACAATGCGTTTCCAGTGGCTTGGAAGCGCCGCTTCGAAGACAAAAGATGTTAGCTCCCTTCGATCGCAGTCTCGTGTGCGAAGAAGATTTTTGTTTTGTTTTTGGTTTTAGAGAGAGAGAGAGAGAGAGAGTACTTTAAAGTCAGTTTTCTAATCCACGTAAGTGCGTTCGGCGAGGAAAGAAACTGTTATACGAGTTATCCAACGCTCGATTATGGGAAAAGAAAGCGGAGGATGTATCCTTCCGTCGAAAATTCAGCGTTCGACGAGAGGAAATCCTGCGACTTTATAGCACTCTTGAATTAATTTTTGAAAGAAGAAGAAAACGCCGATGTACTGTTAGAAAACGCTTCCGCTCGGTTTTTCGGCGATCCGGCTGCACCGTACATTGTGCGATAACTCGGATTGCGCAACCGAGCCTGAGAAACGCATGTACGCGCATGCTGTAAAAATTGATCGCTCGTAAAAAAAAAGGAAAAAAGAACTAGCGAAAGAGTATAAAGTGTGAAATAAACGCTCTGGGGCAGTGATAACCCAGGCTTTTCGCGAGACGATGTCGTTTACTTGTGCAATGATAATTACCTCGTATCCTGGGAAGGCGCTGACGGCAGCCACAATAGCGAACAGAACGATCTGAAAGTAAAGGATTTCGTACGCGTTATTTAGTTAATTAGCGATCGGCGCTTAGAGCGCTATGCAAATTAGTGCGTGTTTACGGCCGCTTTTTGAGTGCAAAGCAATTGGAACGACGGGCTGTGCAGTTTTTTTTTTTAGTGTAAAGAAATAAAAATATTGCAAGTGATTTTGTACTTTATATATATATTGAAAAAGTAATGTTAATAATTGAATTTTATAAGAAATCAACATCGATTGCGGGAGGACGAAGCACTTCAAAAATACAATTATATATTATAATATTGTAGTGTTATATTTATCATATTTCCCGACACTGTGTTATAATTTTATCAAAAATATTCATAAAAATAATTATAATTTACGTTACGTTTTTAATTTCTGTTATATTGAATAGAAATAATAAATTGAACTCTAACAAATTAAAAATACGCGATTGCAAAAACTTATAAAGTTCTAAAATTAATA
Organism: Ormyrus labotus; assembly: GCA_035582975.1. Taxonomy (NCBI): domain Eukaryota; kingdom Metazoa; phylum Arthropoda; class Insecta; order Hymenoptera; family Ormyridae; genus Ormyrus; species Ormyrus labotus. The sequence continues at coordinate 29,600,945 of JAWWEO010000001.1, read as the reverse complement.
AATTTATTAATAAAATGTTATAAATAAATGAAAAACTTAAAAAAAAAAATCGAACGAAACCGTCCTCCTTCTCAGCTCCACTCGAAACTCCCGTCACGATAAAAAAGTTCTTCAGAAGCACAGACAATGCGCGAGTCCACCGCGACATCCACTTTAAAGCGTGCGCTCAAAAACTCGCGTATTATTATATATCGAGCTCGTGCTCAAAGCGAAAAAAAAAAGCGAATTCAGAATCGAATTCAGAATTGATGCAGAAACTTACGATCAGCTTCATGTTGTCGGAGTTAAAAAGAGAGTTGGGAGGTGAGGTTGTGTGTTTTCTTGGTGCGATACGCCGCGAGAAACTACATGCCTTACGGGGCAGCGAGCTTAGCTTTTATAGAGGGCCCGGGCCCCACGGCGCGCGCACCGAGACCTAGAAAATCCACGGGGCGGGGAGAGCGCGCCGGGCCTCTCAAGGGGGAGACCCCTTTCACTATCTCTGTATCCCCGGCCAAACGGCTTATCCGAAGCCGAGGCGGCCAAGCCAAGCGTAATACGCGCGCATTGTACGTTATCCCTCGCGCGACGTACGAGGCGAGCCCCCGCAGCCCAGTCAGTTGGCCGCCGTGCCGATCTGGGCCGCACACGGCAAGTCGCGCTTTACCCGATGGCTGGCGAGAGATCGAGTCGAGTTTTTGGTAATTTTATCTTCATTTTCGAGCTGCTCTTAAGGCGGAATCGCGCGGGTTTCGGGAGGACAGTTGTAGCTTGGATTTATTTGTTTCTTTGTATCGGGGAAACTGTAATTAACGAATTATTTAAAGGAAATAATTAACTTTGGAGTTACTCTTCCGTATGTAAATGTTCTGTATACGATTTTAAAAGGATTAGATAACGTCGAATCTTCATAAAACACGATAATAAAGTTTATTTTAGATAATATGAATGTACTCTTATCAAATGCTACGAACGTTTATGTAATACAATAAATAATCATGCTTAACTTTAAACTATTAAACCTATTCACAAAATGGTAGCAAGGAAATATAAAGTAAATAATAAATAATGAGAAAGTACAACTTACTTATACGTTTCATTAATATAAATCTTTAAATTTTAAGTTCAAAATATCGGTTATGTCATTCATTTTTCACCAGAACGACATGCAATTTTACTTTCGAAGTATTAAATAATGATCAAACCCTATAAATGTATATTCAATTATCAATAAACTTTAACTATTTTATTAAAGATTTGTTAGTTTATAAAAATTTTTCTAAAAGAAATTTTTAGCTCTACTTTTCTAAAAGACATTTTTAGTACTACTATTATTTTAAACATTTTATCAAAAGAAAAAAAAAAGAGAATGCAATTTTCAGTAAATACAAATTACTTAATTCAAACGCCTTTAGTTCAAAGTTACCCAGAATTCTGCTCTGAGCTAAATTGAATAAAGCTCAAATTACAAGAGGATTGACCAATTAGTTCGGCATGCGGAGGTACAAAAAAGTATTTCAAAAGTAGCTTCCACCAAAAACTCGTTTTTTTTTTCAAACTCCCAATACCGAGCTTAATTCGCAAAAGTCGAATTTCGCAAGCCTCCAGCAGACCTTAACTAAAAAAAGCCTTTCCAATTTAAAATTCTAATATTCGCACCAACGTTCATCCGACGTTGCATCGTTATTCATCCACCAGTGCTGACCAGCACGAACGTCCCAACCACGTTAAATCGAAACGCTCGAATCTCCCTCCGCGCATCGATCGTCCCGAAAAGCGACAAAAATCGCTCGGACCTTCAAAAAATCCTTCCCAACAGGGATCGATTATCAGCTCTCGAGTGCAATCTGTCGCAACCGCTCGCCGACGGGGACCCTCGGAAGGTTGTCGCGGATCTCGGCGCGTACCTTGGCCGGCTTTTTCTAAATCGAGGGTGTCGCGGCGCTGGCCATTTACAGTAAGGCCGGGATTCCGCGGCGACGAGGTGTCAGGAGACCCGCGTTGGTCAATCAACCGAGCTCCGATGCCTTTCGGGATTTTGCTCTGCGCGCCGTCGCCGCCGCCGCGGCCGCGCCCGCGATTCGGATGTGTATGCGCGCGCGGTAATGAGGCCCTTCAATGGCAAAGAAGATCGGGGACGGATCGAAGGTGAAGGTGGTCGTCTCGCGGCGGATCGAACGCAGAAGGTGAAACTCTTTTTGGTCGCGGCTGATGACATTCGCGAGCTGTTTGTCTCGCGAGTTTGTGAATAGGTTGGAGGGCAAAGTCGCGGATGGGTTTTGGAGTTGTTTGTCGAGCGCGAGGGAATTCTTTGATTGATCGGGTTCGCGGGGAAGTTCAATGGTTGTAGAGTCCGTCGGGTTCGTGGGGTTTTATCGATTTTTTAAATGCGGTTTGTTCTTTCGATTTTTCATACAGTGTTTAATGTAAAACTAGATTTTTTAAACTTTTTTTCTGATTTTTTTTGACACAAAAATTAAAATACGTATTCGAAGGAAGATTTTAAAAAACGCATTTTTAAAATTTTAAACTCACTTCGAACCGAGCTATAAATTTCAGAAAAATTAACCAGTCAATAATTTAGAACTTCGAAAAGATCGTGCATAACCATTTTCAAAAATGACTTGCAACATATAATGTCCGGAAAAGGTACTGAGCATTTTAAACAGTATACCCGCCGTATTTCAGAAAGGAGTCAACAACGTCGAAACTGCAGAGGCTAAATTTTGCCGGGGAACAAAAAAAAATGCTTTTTACACTCTTTAAAAGCAATAAATATTAGCTGCGAAATGCTGATTGGCAAATTCAGTCGTGCCTTTCTTTACAGAATCATTAAATGTGGCGAGAGGGTCAGTCGGTAACTGGAATTTAGGTTTACTCGAACGGCTTTTTGAGGTAGATATTATGTAAAATGCGTGCGCGATGTTTTACTAAGGGTCAATGTATCGAACGGCTCGGGTCAAGAGTTTGAAGGCTTTTAGAGAAATAAAACACGGTAATTCTTCAATCATATAATTTATTGTATCAATTCGCAGCGATGCTTTTTTAATTTTTCCAATTTCTACAAGTCTATAATTTATTGTTACATTTCCATTCTTTACATTTCTGAGCAAAATTGCTTTTATTTCAAACAAACTAAACATTTAAATTTATTGTTATTTATTCCCTTTATTATATCTAGAAATCCAATAACTACAAGTCAAGCTATTTCGCTCAGAACTACACGGTATTAACACATCGATTCTTATTACCTCGAATAACAAAAAAAAAGATTGTTAACCTCAAAACATTCAATAACAATCGAGAGCGAAAGCGAAAGAGATGCAGCTCGGTATCCTCGACACTTAACACTCCCGTTCCAGTTTCTCTAATCATTAAAGGCGAGCGCAAAAACCCAAAAGCCACTTTATTACGACTCATAAATCAGTAGCCTCTTTCCCGGACAATTAAAAAGCCCCCCGTCCTCGGCGAGGAAAAATAATTGATCCACATCTTCATCGGATCAAGGATACGCGCGCCTCTTCCTCCTCTTCCCGTCTGCGCTGCCTTGCGCAAGCTCCGCGCGCACGCGCGCTAATGTCTCCATTCGGAGGGGAGGCTTCCCGGAGCTCGTAAAACGGGCTTCGCTCCGCAATTATCAATCGTTGGACTGCTCGGCGCGATGATTTTCGTCGCGGGGGAAAGGAGAGAAAAAAGAATCCAGTCTTGACCTTTTTCCGAGCCGACGGGGGTTTTGCGTATTGTATTATTTCGGCCGAGGCAATTACTTAACGTGAGAAACCGTTTTATGGAGCGCGGAATTATCGGTAATGGCGAGTTACGGCGGGTAATGGGCTGCCTTTTGTTGGATTAGATTTCAGGATGAAAAGTCGTGCGACGCCGCGAGTCACGACCGCGTCTGAGTTGTGCCGGCTGTTACTACTGAAATTGATATTTCGCTGTAAATCATCGGAGGGGAATTTGTATTCGAATCGTTTTTCTTTTTTTTCTTTTTTCGAAAAAACGTTTTTTCAAAAATCGTTCTTTCAATTACATTAATGTGCAATAATTATTTTTTTAACATTAGTAATGACTTTAAAGTAAGGTTTTAGAAGATCTTGCGAAAACGAGGAAGTCTAAAATAATTAGCAGCGCGATATGTTTATTGATACACACATTACGCTAAATTTATTTTATTGTAAATTTCAGTTAACCGCCAAGTGTTCAAGCTCGGTCGATTAATTAACATCCGCGTAATCTCCCTCCAGCTTAGTTCCTTTGTTCCTCGGCAGACACCGGCAACCCACTTAATTATCCCTTATATAAAACGAAAATTACGCCAATCAATGCGTAATTCAGAAACGGCCGTTCGGGAAAAATCGCGCTTTACGATCAGTTTATTACACGTCCGATCTGCAGATTTAATTTACCCCCCGGCGTCGTAAACCTAATGTGTATAAAAGTCAACTAATTCCCCGCCGCACTTTGCATGCGAGCCGTGCCGTAAAACTGCGAACCTGCGTAAAATCATTTTTTTTTCTTTCTCCGCAGTCGCGGAGAAACAAAGGACGGTAAAGATATATTTTTTTTTTTTCAGAGAGTTGGGAAAGCACAGCATTGTAGTCGTGGAAAACTGATTTCGATGAAGCTTCCAAGATCTTTTCTTTTTTTTTTCCGCGACGGTTGCGAATGGATATAGGCGACGTTTCGTTTTGATCTACGAGGGATTTATAACGTCGATTAAAAATTTATGGCGCTGTGAAAAAAGGCTGGGAAATAAGGTAAAACAAATTGAAGGATATTTTACGGGCTTTGTAATAAATTAAGAATTGTGAAGAGTGCAGATGTAATGCTGAAGATGTAATCTTTTTTAAAGGCGTTTGTTATTTTTTGTTCGATTGAAAATAGAATTCAAAGCTGACAAGATGCTTTTATTATTCTTTATTGCAGTATATAAATTATATTATTTAAAGTTACATGAATATATATGTAAAAATAATTGTTTATTTATTACCGTAGGTTCTTTCAGTAAGTTTATTATTATTCATAGATTTTTACATTAAATATTTACAAGCCTCTTAAAAATCCTGCGTAACTATGTTAATACTCTTGTTGAATATAGAATACTAATGAAAAAAATCATAAAAGTTGAATGTACAGTAAACATTTTTACGCAAACACTTGTTTAAAAGAAATAATAAAACTCGGCAAAAACGAAAGTTTTTATCAGATTTTAAACAATTTTTAAATCTAAACCCTTTCCGCTGTTTTGCCTGTTTGATGTCTAAAATTGATCTTTTCTCTTAAAAACCTAACGAAAAACAATGAATTTCCAAAAAGACAGAAATCCAACAGTCGAAGAAAGCGAAAAAAGCCCCCGCGCTTTCTCAACCTTCTTTTTTTCCAAATCGATCGCGCAAAAATTGGCGCTTTGGCGCGCCGAAAATTTTCTTGCCATTGCGCAACGACCGGCGAATTCCTCCGATCGCTCCCGGCCGTTCGAAAAACCAAAAGTGCCCTCGCGGGATAGAAGCATTAGGCCCGGTATAACATTCGTCCAATTATATACAAACGGCGCGCACACGAGAGAGCGCAATGCGCGCGCGTGCGGCATTGCAATTACTCTCGCTTTCCTCCGCGCGCGGCTTAGATAACCGCGGGATAACCCGGTCAGCGCGAAAAAAGTGCGAGGTTGCGACGGCGCCCGCGGGTTTCACGGCCCGGGAGAGAAGATGCGAGCGCAGACAAGCTCTCTCTCTGCGCTTCCGAGCCGAGCGAGAGAGCGAGCGGAGATTGGCATCGATCAGCTGACGGAGAGCTGCCGGCTGTCGGGTAAGATTGGAGAGCGAGTTTGGTGCGCTGCTGCCGCTGCTGTTCTCGTACGCGGGGAGTCGGGCTGAAAAATGAAAATGTAATTTTTGTGGTTTTTTAAATTTTGTCTGAGTTAGGTGTAATAACGAATTTATACTTGTGCTGATTTTTTTTTCTACATTTTTTCTAACGTTGCAAATCTAATTGTAAGATAGAGTAAGTAAATGTAATTATCACTTTTATGAAGGAATGAAAAGAAATTAAATGGCAAGAATAACGTAAAATATTTTGTCAATAACATATAAAAACAAGTTGGGATTTTAACGGAGTGGTACTTTTTAATTAGAAATTACAATTCCAATTGTAAGATAGAGTAAGTAAATGTAACTATAGCTTTTATGAAGAGATGAGAAAAAAATTAAATTGAAAGAACATAAAATGCGCAGCATTTTATTTAACGCAAAATATGTTGTCAATAACATATAAAAACAAGTTGGGACTTTAACGGAGTGGTACGAATTGATACGATACAATAAATCACCCCTTTTTAATTAGAAATACTACACTTTAGTACCGTTTCTTTTTTAAATTTATATATTTCCTCATCATCTATAAAATTAAATTTAATTAAACCAGAAAGAACGCATAATATTTTTTACGTCTCTATGCAATAGACTGACACAAACGTAAACATATTTTAAATTCAAGTAAATTTCCTAATAATTAAACAATTTTCAGAACATTAAATCAACACTAAATTTCCCTAATTCCTTCATTTTCATTAAAACCAATAAACATTATAAAATCCGCCTAATAAACTTTCATTAAAATATGAGCGGCGCTCGCCTCTTTTCAATGCGTAGAATTCCATGAATAGCCGAATGCCTGCTTAATCTCGCATTACTCAATCCTGAGGCAATTCACCGCGGAAATCCAGCCCAAAATCACTGCCAATTTGTTTTTCCACCTGTGCGCAAAAAACAGTTCCCCCCCAAAAAAAAGAAAAAAAAAAAAAAAAATCCGCCGTCGCGACTCGCGGAGGAAACCGGACGAACGAGTATTTTCGTTTTCGTCCGCGGTCAATCCTGTTTGCGACGTGTCGCCCTAATCGATATATATCCACGGCGTTACGTCACTCTCGCGGCGAATTACAGAAATTCATAAAGTACTTTCTATCGGTATATCTAGGCGTAATTGAGATTTTTGCGCGCCTGTCTTTTTTATTGCATAGCTGCGGATACAGACTGAATGGAAGAATAGCGCGAGCTTGCGTTTGAAAGTCCATTGCGGATTTAGCTGCGTTCGCAATGTCATCGTGCATCGAATCGATAGAGGCTGGAATAAAAGTACGAGTAATCAAATAATGCGAAATTACTTTATATTCGTACTCTGAACGTCGAGGAGAAAAAGGCAAAAAGCCAAATTATTTCGGCCAAAATACAGTTTTTTTACGCAAGATCTTAATCAGCGCTAATTAGAAGCTCGCGGATTTTAAAGACGCCGTGCGGCGTAACATTACACGCGAGGAATTTGCCTAAGCATATGCAACCGAGCTAATCACACGTTCGGGGCCTCGGTTTTTATCGAAGCCGCGATTATGTGGATGCTTTTCCGGGTGCGGATCGGAAAGATTATACGGTATGCAGTTTTCGGAGTGCGTTCCTGCTCGGTGTTTAGCTGGTTTTATCTTTTTTTTCGGCGATTCTGTCATTCTTTCTCGTATTTGTTTTTCGTCCGAGTTGGTGAAAAAGAGATTTGGCGGGTTTGGGGTAAAAATTTGAATGGTTACGATTACGAAAGGTATGGAGTTTGAGCTCGACTTTTTCGGGCCGACGTAATTTTTCAATAATGTGTAACAATTTTGCGTTGTAAAAGGTTTTGTGAAAGAATTTCTCTTAAAAGAGATGTATTAAAGTAAATTATTTAAGAATTTAATGTCCTTATTAACGTCGGCATTTAATTTTATGATTTTTTCATAATTTTTATTAGAAATAACTTAAATAAAGTACTAAAAGGTTAATTTTAAACAGGTCTTCACTTAAATCTAATTCCAATGTAATAATTTGAATCGAAAATCTGGAGCTCATGTTCGTTTTTCTGAAATTCGCTGTAGTTTGCTTTTTATAATAATACGCCGCCTTTTTCTCAAGAAATGTAAATTTAACAAACAGTATTTAAATAAACCAATCTTCTTAAATTCTAAACGAAATTTATACAGGCCGCCCATTTAACTTAATCGCCACAATCTTCAAAATTAACAGCGTTCTCTCCGCCTTGCCAACAGCGAAACCTTGACTACATCCACAGGTCTCGATTCCTAATAATTGAACCCGAAAAATTCGCAAAATTAACCGGCCAATCCGCGCACTTAAAGTAACCGCGCGCTCGGCTTTCGTCAATTGCCTCGACATTCGGCCCGGCATATATCCGCGAGGAATGCAAATTGCTCTTCGCGTTTAAGCGCGGAAATTAGTCGCGCGAAGTTCCTCTCTGCAATTACGGGGGGCCGCGGCAAAAAAAAGCCCGCCAGAGTTCAAGTGCCACTTATAGACCGGCGGGGGGGGCTACCGGGAAAATTCGTAAAGGTGCGTAGTAATTGCGCGGACAATACGTCCGAAGGAGCCTCGAAAGTAGGCCGATCGCTCGGGGCGGCTGCACTTCGACGGAACCGATTGTTGGCTCGGGCGCAGGTGATTTTGCCAAGCGGTTCTCGGAGCTTTCCCAATGGGATGAGGTGGCGCTGTTTCTTTTTTCTCTGCTCTTAATTCTTTTGTTGCGGTGGATTTGCGGTACTGCCGATGCTGCAGGTGAGATTAGGGTTGATTGACGAGTTCTTGCTGTTGGGAGGATTTTGCTTATGTTTATTTATGAGGCTTGCCATTTCTTGGTTTCGGCTGCTATCTTTGAATCGGTGATTATTGTGCATCCGATTTTCGCAATGCTAGTAGGCACAGAGGTGAGTAAGGTATATAGCATATAATAGACTTTTTCGAATGAAGGGTTTTCGTGGCAATAAAACTGCGATTATTCATCAGAAGCATGATTATTTCTAAATCTTTCTAATGAAAAGTTCTTTATCGCAATTTTAACTCGAAACAAGTTACTTTCCACACGCGCGGGTCATAAAACGCCAAATTTTTCTCGAAAGCTAGTTGCAGTGCTTCCTGCTAAATCTGCATACGTCTCTCCCTCCTCGAAATTTCCCAATATATACATGAAAATATATCTTTCAATTCCGTCGCAAATCTCCCTCCCCCAACCTCTCCCGATCCAGCCCTCCTTCTCCGAGCCAATCCTCTCCTCCCTCCCCCCACCTCCGTGCTTTCCGAAAGCGCGAAATCGCACCCACCTCCGGGGGACACGGTAGGCCCGGCTCTCGAAAACGCTCGTGTGTAACCCGCGCGGCGCATTAAAATTCAAGATAAACAGAGAAACCAGTTCCGCGGAAAAATATTGGGCTGGAAAATTCAAGCGCGCGCCGGCACACACACCCCTGGCAGATTACTCAACGGTGCGGGCGAATATAATTACCGCGCGGGCGCGCGCGGGATATTTCAATTTCGAGACTTTCGCGCGAACGAGCGAGCGAGCGAGCGCTGCTGCTTGCCGGAGCGTGCCGCCGCTCGTTAATTATTGCCGAGCGGCCGCTACCGATGCGAAGCATGAACCGTTTTATGGGGGGGCTCGTGCGCCCGGGCTTTTACTTCGCGCCTGCACCTGCCTGCTTCCTTTGCTCGGGCTTTTTCGGAGGTTTTTACGGGTGAGCGAGGCCTTTTTCGGGGACTTTTTTGGTACGAGGAGGCAAATTTTCCGGTTGGGAGAGTGATGGCGGTTTTCGGTTAAAGTATAACAGTTAAAACTAAAATATTTGTTTATAATAAGGGATATCCTCAAGATTTTGGTACTAATGAATTTTATTGAAAATACGTAGGACTTTAATGTTTGACTATAAATATTAAAGTGATATTACTTATAAAGTTTGGTCTAATTATAATTATTTACATTGGTGATAAATTACAAGTACAATAATTGCAAAGAGAGGAAGTTACAAAATTTGCGACTTCAAGTCTGATACAATTTATAAATTACCATGATTTATTATCCGCAAGATCCTTCAAAAGCATATTTTGTACTTAATTATATCCTACATGTAAGACTTGCACTCCTCGCGGCCATAATTAAATTCAAATAGATCCCATATAAAAAGAGAGATCGTAATTAGCACAGCCCGTGCGCGTCTCCTCCCAACAATGCCTTGTTCTCCTAAACAGCATAAATTAAAACCGCATAAAGATAACGAATTTTCAGGACACCCGCAGCCGCGCAGCCAATTTAAAAAGGACGACGCGCCTCCTCATATACGGAACACAATACCACCCGAAGGCGGCTCGTTACAAAAGCGCATCGGGCTCGGAAAATTAATATCTCCCAGAGGCGCAACAATCCGCGATCCCGAAAAAGACAGGCGCGCGCGCGAGAGAAAAATGAAATAAACGCGCGGGCGGGGGGTCCATTATTTGCGCGCCTGCGAAAAAATCTATATACGCCCGGCGCGGCGTTACATTAGCGCGCGCTCCTCGTGCATTTTTACGCCCCGCTGCTCCCTTTCCCACAATAATTCATACGCGCGCGTTTCTGCAACAATGCAGCTGGGTTATATAGAAACTGGCGCGCGCGCGCGGAGAGATGAGGGAAAAAGAAAAAAAGTTTATACGCGTACACACGCCGTCTTTAACGATGACACTTTTACTCGTCGTTAAATCACCGGCTCGTAACCCCGTTTACATGAGCAGGCCCGCAAGTGTGTTTGCTCGGCGCGTTAACGATTGAGGAGGAGTTGCGACAGATGGATTATGAGCGGCGATCTTGACGGGAAGATCGGCCGGGATGCCGGGCATTGTTTTCAGGAGATGGTCATTGTTTGGGTGTAAGTGCGGGGTTGGTATCGATACGCGATTGTTTATACGAATGCGAGGGAATATTATGAATTTTCCCTGGATGATAAAAACTTGTAACGGGGGAAGGTTAAATATCTCTCGGAATATGGGAGTTTGTGTTATTACATACTTTTTTGTGCAAAGCACAATGTACAAAGTAGCATAAAAATGCTGCGATTATTGATTAAGCTCTGGAATGAATTCTATATGAGGAATATCTTCTGAATCATAAAAAATCAGTTTACGTTAAACATTAATAATTATTAGTCATTTTCGAGTGCGATAAAGTAACATAAAATATGCAGGTTTTATTTAAAATACACACTTTAAATATTAATCCATATAATTACATGCGGCATTTTACTTAAGTACAATCATTTTTACAATGCATGTAAACATAAACGTGCAATATTATACTCGAAGCATATAATTTCACAATAATGTATGGTCATACAAGACCATATAAAAACAATTTTACCCTACCCTCTTGCGCAATTTATTCAATTTTGTAGAATACAAACATATAAAGTCTTTGTCGCAGAAATATATATATATATAATAACCAACAATCACCAACCAAGATTTATACGCTCGCATTTATCAATTACTATCTAAATTATTGTATGCCCTGGCGATTGCGAATCACTTGTTTTCCCGAAGCAATTTCACGTATGGCTCGATCGTACAGGCAGATTATGTCGGATTTTCTAGAAATTACAAAGCCGAGAAATGATTGACGGCCGCATAAAGTAGCAGTGATATAATAGTTTTCGATAAATTAAATAATGCCCCGGCGATTTTCCCTTTTTTTTCGCCCGGCTAAACCGAAATGCAACCGAGTGCTTTTTTTATTGTGCAAAGCCAATATACTGAATTTTAAATTGCCAACATTTTACGCAAAACGATGTTTAATGACGCAGGTAAATCATTTGGCAAATAACAAGGTTCAAATAAGTTTACGCTCCGAGTCGTTATAATTCATATTTTACATATATTCCACATGTTTAAGAAGGTTATTTACAACTATTGGCTTTACGACGATTGAGCGCCGAGCGTTGCGTTGCACAGAAATCTGGCCGATTCTGCCTGCGTTAAAATCGAAGAAAGTTAAGTAGGTAAAGTAAACTCCGGTGCATTAAAGTCGGTTTAATTATGCCCCAACTTTGTGTACTGTTTCGTAATAATGATTTCATTAACTTTGATCAATGTTATACATTAAAACTGAAAAAGTATATTGATTTTATGATCGACAATTAAACTGTTTATTTTCTGGATTATTTAATGCGCAGGAAAGTATTGATGTGAAATAGAAACTTGTAGACTATAAATTCAGAGTTGTTTTTTTTTTTATTCTTTTTGTAAAAACTTTCAATTTTATTTTTAGAATCCATAAAAACATAAATTAAATAACGATTCACATTAACTTGTTAAGATTAAAATCTATTTTATACTATTTAAAACATTTTCGTTTAAACAACGTTAGATTTCTGCGCCGATACGTTTTCGTTGACGAAAGGTGCCATTATTTCCTGCTTAGATAATAACGTCACTTAACACGTTTTAATTTTTCCACGCAGTTCCTCGTAATGATATCGCCGGATTTTACGCTTTTAATGCATACCAGTTCCTCTGGTATTTTCTTTTCGCTCATAACGAGTAATCAAAACGGAATTAAAGCATAATTTCAGAACGAATTTCGAAAGGATTCCGAATCGCACTTTTTTCTCATTTGACGATCAAATTTACACGTGTCATTTTGATCTTGCCCCCTTTGAAACATTCAATTTCAGCGTTGCACATGAACATTTCCCAGAACTTTACCGTTCACCGCTGATTTGGATGCAAAATATTTGCAACCTCGCCATTTGTAGAAAATTATATTCGCTCCGTGCAATCGTAAAACCATATCCACCGGCTAACAGCTCCGTAATGATACACTTTCGGCAAATTTTCAAAAACTTCGGCTGTCCCTTTTATTACGAGCATCGACACCTGCATAAAAAATCGTCCGACTCCAAAAAAACTGCCCCTCAAAAACTCCTCCAACTCGAAAGGAGCTCCATCCCTCCCCCCCTCCGCCTCGAGAGTGAATTCGAAAAACTGCCATATAAAAAAACAGAAAAAGAAAAAAAAAAATTCAAGGCCCCTTGCCATCCTAACGAAACTACTTCCCGATTCGGGCGTCGTCGGCGCGCTCCACGCCTCTCGCGGGTGCTCCAGATATCCGATCCCAAGGATGGCGAGCCCGCCGCCGCGGGCGAGCCTCTCGTCGAGCGGCTTTCGAAACGCGCGAACCGGGGCTTTAAATCTTCGCGCCCCCCGTCTCTAGATTATCGTGGAGACTGGTTTGAATTCGCGCTCGCCTCGATCGCGTAGTCTCTTCGAGGCGCTTTGCGAGGTGGATTCGTTGGGCTAAGGTGCCGTTTTCAGGTTCGTTGGACGGGGTGGCGTTTTGTGGTTTGTTTGGAAGCCGCTTTTTTGGTCTGGTATTCTTTCGGTATCTTGGGTTTTATTAGTTTTGGGTGCACGAGGATGGCACGTTTGTAATATCCGCACTTGTTCGACAATATTTCGATTTTTATCTATTAGAAATTTTTACAGTTTCCTGTAACGTCTTATGAAATAGTAGAGCGTAACAGTTTTTTTTTTTTTTTTTTAAATAAGAGATTATCGTCATTTTTTGTTTGCCTTAATATTCCTGTCTAACTGACGTCTGCGATTAAGTTCTACGTTCGCAGCAATTGCTTTTCCGAAGATAAAGATTTGAAATCCGTAACTGTTTAACGGCATTGAACCACCAATTACAGCAATTGCATCAATGCACCGCATAACATGTTACATTCTAAACGTAACCTGCTACAATAAACTTTAGATCTAATTTCATTCTCAAATATTGAAAATTAAGTCAAAAATCTGAAAAAAAGATTTCAATCTTACGTAACTCGATACACCATTCAAAGTCACTCCCCTACCTGCTTACCAATCAATGGATGCAAATAAAAATACGTTCCCTTATCCCGCAAAACTCTCATTTCACTAATTCACCTCTCTCAAATCGTTTCAATTGCAGCCTCCCACACACAGCTAGAAAATCTCATCCGAACGAAACGGCGCTCGGCTTACTTTTTCAGCCGAACCGACTCGTTACGTAACAATAGTTAACTTGCACGCGGGCAAACGTATAAACGCTCTGCTTAATAAGCATAAAAATGACTCAATTTTTCTTTCTCCCGAACCAGAATCGAACGTAACAGACGTATATACGAATCGGGGAGGGGGGAAAAAAATGGGAAAAATGCAAATTCCCGGGCGGTTATCATTTCCAGGTTTGCTTTTTCCAGGTTACCTAATTCGATGGGCTCTCTCGTGTGTACGTGAATGCGGTGCCGCTCGCGAGGAAATCTCGCTCGGCCGCTTTTACTTCGGGCCCGTCTATTAATCTGAATAATTCTGATAAATTGTCGGGTTTTATCGGATTTGGGAGCAGAAATCAGTCGGTTACGACGGTAATTATTGCTCGATCGCACGCAGATATGCACTTACCGGTGCGCCGGCGAAGTTATTTGTCACTTATTTAGCTTAATTGTTTATGTAAGTTTCGAGGCGATTAGGGATAACGACGAAAAAGTCAAAATTTTGACGATGCTCGATTGATTTCGTAATATGGAAGATGTTTGATTGGGCAAGTTGTTACTTAAAATTGATTATTTTCTCGGCTTTCTTTTGAACAAAACTTCAGACCTCAGTGCAAAACAATTATTTAGTTGTTTTGCAAGAGTTATTTACCAGACTAGAAACTACTGATAATTACAAAATTATTTGAATTAACGCACAGATCAAAAGAAACCATCTGCGCGAATTACGTCATTCAAGATTAAAGATTAATAATCTCGCAAAAAAAGAATAAACGTAAAATTATGCGCTTGTTATTTAGTTCCTTTAAAAAAATCATTTACTGGACTAGAAACTAAATGCTATCGACCACAAAATCATTAGAATTAACAGTACAGGATCAAAGAGAAGCACTATCCCTGCATTAATTATTACAACACTCGCGATCAAAGATTGTTAATCCAACGAAAAAAGAAACAATGCGAAATAAACTTTAAAGGCAAACTTTTATGAGTCACGATTGTATACAGACGAGGGCTTTCCAGGCGCGAGTAAAAAGGAAACACGAATTACATATATCCCATATAATTTCACGCAATAATAACTATCCGATGTATAATCGGGGCTGCTTGCAAAAATGCGGAATTCTCATTCTCTTTAATTGTCTTGACTGGCGCAATTTTCCCTGTTTTTTTTTTCTTTTTTTTTCTGGCGCGTCTGAATTAATGTACCGCAAAAAGAAAACGCGCCGGACTTTGTTCGAACGCCGAGTGTGCATCATTAGGCCATACTTTCGATTTCCAGCTGATACGTACGCGCGCCGAAGAAAGTATAAGACCCGCCGTAATGAGTGGAACAGTTTCATTGCACCTTCGTTCGCGCGATTGCTCGATGCGCGTTTAATGCGATTAGGAAAAGGAGGATATTCGGGTGCTGAAATTCGCGTGGAAAATTTATTGGGTTGGTGGGTGTATTAAACTTTCGAGTAATCAATTTTACTGCCGTACGGCGCGGGTAATGAATGAATTTAGCATCGGCTTAAATTTATTATACAACCGATGTGCTACTTTTGATACGTGACTTTACAGCTATTATTGGAGAATTGATGTTAACGAATGCGAATGATTTATAGGCGTTTTTTTTTCGTCGCTTTGTTATATCAGAGTTCTTGAGTGATCTTGAAATAATCAGGTTGCAAATGAAATTGATTACAAAGAAAAACATTTTTATTTTACGATATAAAAGAATACTGAGTAATATATCATACTGTAATACTACATGGAGAGAAATATTTCAATAAAAATTATAGATATTTCAATAAAAATTACTTTCTGGTAATGCAAGCATGGACTGCCAAAACACCCAAAAAATTATCAAACTTTTTAGTAAATTTTAGTGAAATTTCAGGAAAATTTAATAAAAAGTATGGTAATTTTTTGGGTTTTGACAGTCTGTGCTCGCTTTTCTAAACAGTATAGTAATTTTTACTGAGACTTTTTCTCCGTGTATATTATTATTATATACTATATAAATACTTGCGAAATCATTTACATCTCAATTTACAATTTCCAATTTTCAACCGCTCACTCCACATTAAATTTTCAATTACACCAGAAATTCGTTTGGAAATGGATTAAATTTCTAACGCCACCTGAAACATACCCGCATCCCATCTAAATTACATCTCAAACAAAGATTCCCACGAGCATTTATATATCAAATCACTCGATAAAAGAAACCGCCTCTTCCTATTTCCTTCTCAACCTCATCCCGACGCACAATTATTTACTAAACCATTCGCAAATGGAATCTACAACGTTTCTCGAGAATCTTCCGCGAATTAATCTATATAATAAATCCATCGTAATCATCCCATTTTCTCCTCGAGTCAAATCTGCAAGCAGTACTTACACCCATACGTACACACACACACACACGTCTCATTCAAAGAAACAGCAGCAGCAGCAGCAGCTGAGCGGCGAAATTACAATCAATCCCGATAGCTTCCGCATCCATGCATCTCCGCTTGCCCCTTATGTAAAATACTGCCGCCGCGGCTTATACACGTATATTCCTGCGCTTTCTCCGCGCGCGCCGGGCAAATTATACGCGCGTTCTCGTTTGCATAGTTCCGCGCGCGCAGTTTCATTTTTACGGGCTCGCGAATAATAATTGAAAATTACACATCCGATCGCCGAGCGATGTATGCGCGTATATACTCTCTCGCCGTCGTGTTGCGCAACGCACCGACGACGACGTCGGGGAGCACATAAATTTTTGGGCCGTCGACTAATTTTCGGGTAATGAGGTCGCGCGAGAACGCTTTGGCGGACTTGACAGAGAGCGGATTTTATGGGCCGCTTAAAGTTTCGGTTTAGGGCTTTAATAAACGCTTATAAAAGTGGAGGACGACGGATAGAAGTGGGTCTCTCTCTCTCTCTCTCGCCATTGTGCCGGAGCGCTGGATTTGCTTAAATAGGTAATTAAATTATGAAACGCCGCGGGTTATCGATTACACAGGCTGGTTGTAAAAAAAAAAAAATGTTGGATAATAACTGAAGCGTGCAGTTGTTTATGACGGAGAGCGTGATAAAATTTGTCCCACTGCAATGTTTCGAGAATTTTTCGAAAAAAAAATGGCAAAAGTTAAAGGGAAAGGTGAATCTAGGAAATCGAGCGATGAGTATGCAGAATTATCGATAATTACAATATAAAAGATTCGCTAATTTTATCCAAACGCAGAATTTTACTCGAAAGAAATTTAATTAATCATAAAAGCATTTATCGCCCCGCGGAAAGTGAAAATTTCCTAATAAACCTAAAAAAAAGAAAAGCCTGCCGTAAAGATAATCATTTACGAGGAAGTTCCGGCGCAATTAATCACCTCGGGGACCAAACAAGCTCCGGAGGATCCCCCATTACCCAACTGCGTCCGACTTCATTATTACACACTTAAGCGTAATAATAGCCAACAGCCGAGGAGCGATGCTCGATCTCGATTATTCATTATCCAATCGACTTTCTATTATGCAGCGGCGTTACGAGGCAACTATATCGCGCCCGAGATCTGCACCTCGGTGATTTTCCAACTTTGCATACATTTCAGCGGAACCGCGCTCGGAATTTTTCCGCGAGCCTCCGCTGAAAACTAGGAGCTGCTCCTCGCTAAGTACTTAATTTCCGCCACCACACTCGTCCTCCTCCGAGCTCGCTCGCGAATAATTGCCGAAGAAAAGCGCGGCCGCGCGCAATTAGCGGAATCGAGATCAAGCGCGGCTCGAACGGGCGCAAGGAGCTCGGCGCAAAAAAAAAAAAGAAAACCGACGCGAGAGGAAGGAAGGAATCTCGTTATGCGCGCCAACGAAGCAACTGGGCCGGCGACCCTGCCCGAGCGCCGCGACGACGCGAGGACGCCTCGGGCGATACGTGGACTTGGCGCGACGCCCTATTCTGGGCGACTGCAGCCTCGTTAACGCGGCGGCCGCCGCGGGAGAGACGGAGAGTCGTCTGCTTTTCGCGATGAACTCGGGGGATTTTTAGATCGATTTTTATTGATTGCGGCGGGGGGAAACGAGGCGAGTAATTATCGTATCGGTTGGAGGTGAGGAGGAGTGATGCAATCGGCAGGATTCTTTATGACTTTGAGCTTATTTGCTATTTTTTTTTTTTTATTCTTTGAGTTTTAACGGACTTTTTTGTGTTTCTGCTCGGGAACGATGAATTGGAAGCTTAGTAGAGCTAATTTTGTTAAGTAATTCGTACGAGTAAAGAAAAAGAAATGACGGTTCTACTAATAAGAACGATGCCTCATAATTCGCAAGCTACCAATAGCCAATAAAAGCATCGAAATTGGCTCATTAAATACCCGAAAAACAACTAGAAATCCAACCCGTCAACAAACAACATCCCACTCCGTGCGGCCGGCAATCTACATGGCAAATCACAGGCCGCATTAACAAACATCCATTACAAAATCCCCGGCCGATATTACCGCACGCCCAATAAACATGCTTACGAAAAGAAAGAAGAAAAAAAAAGAAAAAAAAAAAAAGAGAACTCGCTCGAGCCGAACTTACGAGCCGATAAATCTTTCTCGAGCCTCGCCGCGGTCTCGAAAATTCATATTTTCACGGGAAATTGAGCGCGCTAATGTGCCCGCGCGCTGCGCGGCGAATCAATTAGGCGGCGGTGCAGCGTGCAGGTTTATATCGGACGCTCGACCTGGATGCAGCCGTGATATAACCGCGAGAGAGCGCCGAGAGCCGCAATCATCACTCTCGTTTCCCTATTATAGGTTTAAGCATGCTTTATTTCCAACGAGAGCCGTACCGAGTGTCGGGCTTATATGGACGGATAACGGCGCTGGGATGAGGACAGAATGAATTAGGGGTTTCAGCCACTGGGCGTCGACGGTGTGGGCAACGCAGGTTCATTGCGATCTGAAGCTTTAATTATATGGACGGAGCGGCGGGTTGGAGAAGGATTTTTTTCAGTGATTTGTTATTTCGATCAAAAATGGTAATTATTGTACTGTAATGAAGGTGTGTAATGTTCTTTGAATTATGTAGCTTCGTTTATTTTAAGATGTTTGTTTGAATGCAGTAAATTTAGTTGAATAAATTTTGAGATGATAAAAAAGGCACTATATTTTTTTAATAACTAAATAAAAATTTTTAGAAAATTTTTAGAAAATATGTCATTGTCGTTGAACTTAATTTTGTAATTAAACGAACCTGAATTTAAATAAATATAACAGTGAATGTACGCAGAAAAAAGAATGAAAGAAAATTCTCGGAAAAGGTATAATAAGTAAATACTGTAAGTGACTTTTTAACAGTACGTTTAAACAAATCTCGTTAAGTAAAAACGTAAACTTTTTCTTAAATTAGCGCCTATTTACGTGCACTTTTTTTGCATTACAGTATTTATTTTATTCGGGTCACATGTATAAAAAAAACCTAACTACCCATAATACAAGACAAATTAAGTTAAAGATGAGAACTAAAATCAACGTTACAACAGCACGTAATTACAAAACAAAGATTGCTCATTTTTTTCTTTCCGCCAAATTCTTCGAAAACAAAGCTTCGCTTTTCCCTCAAAAAATTACTTTTACAGGTAAGCATTTATCGCCAAACGCCACGTAAGAGTCTCTCCCAAAGACCCTAATTAGTCCGCCTGTAGAATTTTCACATAATAATAAGTCGGCCGGTAATTGAATGATTACTAGGATTTTTCGATAAAAAGAATAACGATCGCCTCATGCGCCGGCCATCGATATGTAATATCATTATAAATTTTTCCCGCGCGGCGCGCAGAGAGCGATGTCGACACGCAACTTTGCAAATTGCAGGACTTTAAGAAACGCTAACGGGTATAAATGCGCTCTCGTTGCGGTTTAATTATCAGCCGCTTGTGCACACATACGCGCGCGTTCTTTTTATTGTCTAATCCGCGGAAGAATTTTTACAGGGCTTTTTATCCGGGCGAAATGTGGGCAAAATTTTAAAGTACGCGCGCGCGCGCGCAGGCGCAACAAAGAGAATTCGAGAACGGTCGCGGCGGCTGAGAGAAAAAAAAATTACTTTCCGGGGAGAGAACACTGGACCGTAAAAAAGAGGCATTTTATGCACTTTTAAATAAAACATTTTTCTGGCTACGGATAAAAAAATCGAGGGTTGCGCAATGCCTTGCGTAATCAATTTTGCTTATCTATATTGAAACTATAAACTATATTATTTTTATAATATAATAAACGCGCAATAACTTATCTCTCGATAAGGGATAATTTCACGCGTTTCGCCGATAATTCACGGGAAATCGGTGTCCTCCGGTAGTCAATTCCATAATAGAACCATGCATCATTCGTTAAATAGGACGGAAATTTGAATAATATTCTCCAGCACACGCCCAACGCTGCCCCGGACGATTAGATTTTCCCAAGGAAACGCGAAGCTTTAGGAGAAAGTTTAATTGCCTCGTTATTTTTATTTAATTATCCTTGTATCTTCTGGATATTCCGCCGGGGTTACATATATCTATACGCGAACGAGCGAAATCGTAATATCGCCCCGGATCCGCGTCGAGAGGAACGAATTGTCGAAACAAAGAATGGGAAACACGCCTCTCTTTTATTATATTGCACTTTCGCTTTTTTCCGCTCGGCGCGCGCGCAAAAAAAAACGATAAATCTTCGAAATGACAAGTCCTTCAGGGCAGCCTGCGTTTACAGGTGCACTTTCCTGCGGTCGACGGTTCAAAAAGTATCGGTGACGTGGGAGCTATAAAGAAAAATGGAACTTGCGTATGCATGGAAAATTTTGTAATCCGGTAAAGGATGATTAGTTTTTGCCGAGTCACGGAGAATAAAATCGGCTCCCGTAAGAAATCGCGACTGGTTTTTAGTTTGCCAAACGCTGGTATAATGGACAAAAACTTAGTCTGCGGGACGGGATATTTTTTTTTTATAGTGCTATACATCATTTTCTCAATTCCTAAAGTTTTTATTATCGCTGTTTAAGTACTACCGAATTGCTGCTTATCGAATTACAAGCGACACGTTAATCATAAATTATTGTGCAAAAAAATGCAAAATCCCTCCATTTTCCCGAATAAATTTTCATATAAATATTTCCCATAATAATCACAATTATCGGGCCACAAATCACCAGGAGCGATCAAAATCACCGATCGCAATCGACCGATCCGCCTTTGGCGCTCGCATATATTCTTTTTTCTTTTCTTTTCAGCGCCAAGCTCTCGGCGTCTCCTCGATCTTAGCTCCCCCCGGAAGAAAGTAAAAAGCGCGCGATCGGAGAGCGGTGCGTACATTAGACTGACGGGGGGGCCTCGTAAAAACTCGAAATTGGCATTCTTCGCCGAGAGCGAGTTCCCACTGGGTCCGCTTGGGAATTCAAACGTTTTCCAGGACGACTTCGGGCGCGACTGCGATATATCGGGTTGGGTATTGGATAATTTTCAGGACTTTCGGCCAGATCGCGGCTGATTTGATTTTGAGATGTCGGATGATTTTGCGGGAGATGGGAATATGGTGATAATCGTTTTTTTGTTAGAAAATATTATTTAATATAGAAATAGGGAAGAAAAATTCATGTTATTGTATTTTTCAGAAATGAAATAATTGTAAAAACTGCGATACTGAAAAGTAAAATGTTGCGAGATCCACGAGTGCGCTTTTAAGTTATGTCAGCCGAACGCGAGCGAACAAATATTGTAAAATTGTTGAGAGCATTACGAGAAAAGCAAACCAGAGACGTTTATATCAATTTTCAGATATTTGAGCCCATCGTTTTTTTTTATCTGCGTTTCTGAAATCGAGATTTTATAATTTCCATGAAGCCGGATAATTGCTAGCGAGTTTTTCCGTTATTGCTCCGGCAATTGTTAACGTAAAAAATTGCGATGTAATTGTGCAGAAAGAAAATTGAATGGGGCTATGTATTGTATTCGGAGCAATCACCTAAAACTTTTTACCGCAAATCCGTATTTTTTAAAAACCTGCAATATATAAGAAAACCAGAAAAAAAAAATGCGATCGCTTTCACTTTCAATTGCAAAAAATTAGGTCGATTCGATAATTTAATCGCAAATTTTCCGACCGCTAATCCATGCGAGTTTCCGTTTTATTCGCTTGTCTGTAATTTTTATTGACACCTATTGCTCAAGTGATGAAAGACGCGAATTACGAACGGAACTATAAATATCATCAGGTCTGTACTCCGAGACGTTTTAATAGCCCCATAAAATTCATTAGTTTTATTGTTTTGAACTTCTTATTTAGGAACCTACACGAATTCTATCCAGGTACGTATAGAATTTAATTTGTGGAAGCTATAATGTGGTCGAAGACTAGCAAATTCATTATGGCAATCAAATTGGTTGATGTTTCAATAAAAAGAAGAAATCGAGATCAAATACGTAACAGTAAAAGTATAGGCATTGGAAATAATTTATTGTACGTAACTCTATAGTTACAAGTGTATACTTTTAGCATTGGACAAATAAAATTGTCACGCTACAACCACCTATTAATGTAATAAATAAAATACGAAATGATATACCTCAATGTGAAGATTACAGGTTTTAATGAAATCAATATGGAATATTTTTGAGGATTACAAAAAATAAAATATTTGTTGTTTCGCCTGTATTAATTTGCATATTACTTATATATAGTTATTTTGAAATTGAACTATACTTGATGTTATAGAAAAAAATTTCTTTCCAAAATTTGCATAATAATAACATAATTTATATCGAAATATATTCTGCTTCCATAGAAGCTTAGAAGCGAAGAATCGTGCTTCTCCACAACGCAGGCAAATCTTTAAAAAAAAACACCCTCAAGAATCGCATCGAAACCTGCACTCACACCCGAATCCAGTCAACAAAGAACCTCAGAAATTACAATCCGGCCAGCACTATCCACAGCGGCGGAAATATATATACACGCGGCCGATTCCACGGTCATTACACTAAAAACGACCGCCACTCGGAGCCATTACCTCCGATAAACGGTTCTCGATTACAAAAGCCAAAGGCCTATACTATACACCACACCGGGCCGCGCGAGCGAGGCGTCCGCGCGCGAATGCGAGCGATATAAATCGCAATTAGGATTTCGGTGCATAAACCCCGAAGCCGGGGCCGCGGCGGTGCTCGCCGGCCGAATGTCATTAGCGGTTCCTTTCTAAAAATAATTGCCCGCGGAGCAGAGGCATTTTTCACGTAATGATCCGTTCGCGCGCGTCGTGTCGCCGTTGCGAAATGGGAAAAATGCGCCCGACTTTTTTTTTTCTTCTTTTTCTTTCTTTCTCTCTCGCGAGAGAGGTGTGTGCATTGGACTGGACACTGAGTTCGGCGGCGGTCTCTCGGTTTCTTACAGGCGGGAGAGGGGTTTTCTTTTTTTTTTTCTAAGGGCCGGATGTGCTGATTTTATAAGCCGCTGGAGTTTCGAAAAAAATTGGGTTCGTTCAATTGGCGACAGGTTGTTAATGGGGGAAAAAAAAGCAGTGGAATGACGGCTTTTTGCGATTCGTCGTTTCCTTTGGCTTTGCAGATTGAAAATTCGTTTGTTCAAGTTAATATCTTCATGATGGTGATAATAATTATATAAGAATAAATTGAGCAAGTATGATTTAGTTTCATTTGTAAAATATTCGAATTAAGCTTTTTGAATATCCTTTCGTTAAATTTATTAAAGTGTAATAAAGAAAATTCTTTACCTTTTTCACGAATCAATATGTAGTGATTTAAACTTCGTAGATTTAAAAGAGTCCATGATGTTATTTGCCAATACTTAATTTAAGTGCGTCAATAATTAGTTTTTAATTTAATATTTTAGACAGGAAAATAATCACAAAATAATTAAGGCGTTGCTTAAGAAATATTTCATAAAATGCACATATTTAACATTTATAATGTAAAATATAATTCCCGACAATTTAGCGGTTAGTTGCTGAGCAATAAAAATTTCATAAAGCTGATGATCGAAGCATGACGTAGATTTTTAAGATTAAATATAAATTATGTAATAACTTAATTGTTTAATTTGTAATTAATAAAGATAATGTGCTAATGAAATAATTCAATTATAATATAAAAAATAAAATATTAATTCAATGAATTGATTAATTTTCAGATATGTAAGTCTATGTAATATTTATTAGCTTTTGATTAAACTATTAATAAAGGCATTTGAAGTATTACCCTCTTTCTACCTTAGTTTTAACTGATAATTTATTTCTTAAATCAAGAATGTATAATTGGACTAATTATTAATAATTATTAATTAATTATTCATCAGAATAGAAATAATTTACTTGGATTAGGAAACGTTGTTACATTCGTGAATGGTGCAAGTGGAGTTTTAATCAAACCATATAAATTTAGTATTTTTAATCTCTTTTCGTCTTATTCTTACATTTACAGTTTAGCCACTTTTTACCCAGAAATGCTTTTAAAAATAAACAAAAGTCCATGCAATCACTGATTGATAATCAACCCTGCCCAAAAATAAAGTTGCCGACTAAAATCCCATCACCCTCCCTGCAAAAAAAAACTCTGAAATCACCATCCCGTCGCCACCTATCCTCCAACCTCACTACTACCAACCGCGCGTTCGCCAATGACGCCACACGCCAATGCACCCAAGACCCAACCTCTGATGCCCAGCTCGGGCTGAAGAAGATCCCGTCGCAAAATCGCCCTCTCGCTCGCGAAGCCGTAGCGATCGTCGCCGCGCTTGTAGTAACAAATTCCCGGTATGCTGTCCGTGGAAAACAACGGCTCTCTGCACGATGAGGTTGGTGCTTTTCTTTGGAGGCCGAGCTTATTGGTTAGGTTTAAGAGCGTGTTTTTGTTTGGGTGACTGGCCTTGATGTTTAGGAAGAAAGTTTTCAGAGTTTGGAAGGCCCTCGGTGGGCACTTAGGTTTGCGGTTATTTGTTCCTTAGGCGAGAGAGGGAGGGGTGTTGTTTTAGTTGAGAGTTTTGTTTGGGAAAGCTGAGGCTTATGTAAAGGGGCTAAGGCTTGAATTTGGTGAATCCATTAAATACAAAAATGAGTTTGAAAAATGATCCAAAGATTCGAATACAGAGAAGAATTGTTTTTGTACAGGAATCATGCAGCGATGAGGAGCCTGACTATCCCAAGATATCTCTGCACTTGGATGTCCCCACTGATTGGACTTATGTGATGCGAAGGAGTATGCAGGTAAATCTATAATTTCAACATTTTGTGCCTGTTAATACGACAAAAAGACATGTTAAATTTAAATTGATCAACGTTAGTTCATTTTGAACGAATAGAAAACAAAATAAAAAGGAGAAAGCATTTCTTATATTTATTTTTGTTTATATTTGATTGTCAAAGTTCAAATTTCTAACCAATAAAATGCACAGCTTATTTATTTTTTGAATACTCTCTTCAGTATATATTATAATTGCAGGAAATTGTTCGTGGTGTATATTTAGGACCATATAGTGCCGCAAGTAAGTCTAAATTAGAGGCATTGCAAGAGGCTGGAATCACTCATATTATTTGTATTCGGCAACACATAGAATCTCAGTTTATCAAGCCAAATTTTCCTGATAAATTTAAGTATGTATTTTCAATAAGACTTTTTCCCAAAGAATTTTTATGATTAATTTGAATAATTTTTTATGATTTTTAGATATTTGGTAATAGAATGCGCAGATGCAGCTACAGAGAATATTATGCAGCACTTTAGAACATCAAAGAAGTTCATAGATGAATGCTTACAATCTGGAGGTCGTATTTTAGTTCATGGAAATTCAGGAATCTCAAGATCAGCAACTATAGTTACAGCTTACCTTATGGCTACTTATGGCTTAAATCATAAGTAAATAACTGTGAAAAATTATTATTCTTCACATTAAAAATATTTACTTTTAAGTAATTTATTCGTAACAAATTCGACTAAATTAATAATTTACTTTGTTTTACAGAAAAGCATATCAGATCTTACAACAAAGAAGGTTTTGTGTAAATCCAAATAATGGATTTATGAAGCAATTAAGAGAGTATGAACCAATTTACAGAGCAGAAAAAGCATTACAAAACGGTGGCGAATCTCCCGCAGATAGAAGATCTAAGCGATCTCGATTCGATGATTTATTAGACGAAATGGATAGTTGATAATACCACTAAAGTGCCAAAGTTACCAAGAGACTTATGTTGAATAAAAAATTTAGACTTAAATTTCATTTAAGAACTAGCGTTTTCAAATTAACCAGAGGTTGTACAGTTTTATTGATAAAGTTTCCATTATTTCTTTCTTAAGAAAATATTGGAAATTCTTTATTAATAAAGTAATAAGGTATGACTTGCTTTAACGCTAAACTATTGATAACGTGTTTTGTACAGTTTTAAATATTAGAACCGAGAATAGAATTAACCTTTTATTTTCAATATGCTAATAATTTTGATAATACTGTATTGTATTGCGATGTTTTAAATTAAACAATTAAAATCTTTTAATAGAAAAGTCAAATCGAACAAGTATTTTAGAAAAAATACTATAAAACAAAATTTTTAGGGGAGGCAACTTTAAAAACATGATTTGAAGTTTCTATTAAAAAAGTTGAATTAGCATCCAAAAGTCAATAATTTTCTGTACCATAAATATTGTAGTAAAATTATTTTTAGTGTTTAATATAGATTTTAATGTATCTTCAAGACTTAAAAATTTTCAAAGTAAAATTTTATGCTGGAAACCAATAGTATGACAAGTGCTTTAACAAAAAAAAATAAGTGTCTTTAAAAATGTGAACGTTTTCACAATGCTTTTCTTTTATAAAAAATCGAAGTATTATTTACTTAACAGTAAGGGAAAATGAAGTCAGTGAAAATTATCGAAAAAAAAAACTTTCTTGAGTTACCATTCTCAAGGTATCTGTGAAGTATTGTATTAACATAAATTAATATTATGATTCTAGTTACTGCAACAAGCTATCACTGCATTTTGTGATACCAAAATACTAATTTGCTTATAAATTAACTCATAAGAACAATACTCTTTTCATTAGGTACTTTTATAAGGACATTTATTGATTAAGAATTTACATAATATTTTTAGCGATTGTTATTTCACTTATAAAAAAATACAAACAAATATTTTGCAACTTTCGAAATGATTTTTTTAATACCTTTATTGCTTAACATATCATTAGATTTTAAGAAGGGGTCATTTTTATTGTTTTTTATCGGTATATACATTTATTAGCAATTATTCATTGTTCACTTGATCGAAACTGGAATTTCAACACAAGCAATATTAGCACCTTTCTCGTCTTTCAGCTCCCATTTCACAGTAACAGAAACCTGAAAATAATTTGAGTTAAATTTTTTTGAAGAATTTTCTAATAATTCTGTATTAAATTCTTAGTTGATTTGAATTTGAAAATTAAAGTTCAAGTTAATAATTTATAATGTAATACATCTATTTCTTTACAATTCGTTTTGAAATTATTGCTAAAAATCAGTAATTGCAAGATAAAACATGCCTAATCTGCAGGCAAAATAACAGCATATAATTACCGTTGGATACTTGGTGAGGACAGGGAAAGTGGCATGATAGCTGGTGCCAACGTCTGCGGGTAGCGGACACGTGACCCCAGAGTGATTATCGAAGCAAGCCTCGGCGTTAGGGATCGGGAAGGGCACGTCGATGTCGTCGATGATTCCGTGCACCACTGCGGTCACTCTGCTGGATGCCTTGTCTGAAAGAAAATTTAATTTTCAGATCTACCATTTAGCTTGGCTATTTACTTTTAGACGGCTATTGAGAATATGCATTTGCTGCTCACTTGGTGTAAAATGAAGACCGATAGAGACATCGGTACCCTTTTTCAATTCACAGGCGGGCGCCGACGTGTCGCAGTCGGAGATCTCCACTTTGTCGAATTTTCCAGCAGTAGAGCCTAAAAAATTCAATCAAGAGTTTTTTAATAATAACAGAAAGATTAACAAACGATTCATTGTGAATTAAAAAACTCGATTTTCATTCAAAAGATAAGCGATCTCGGGAAATTCCCGCCCCCAAATGACTAATCCGAAAACTTTTATTGCACCTGCAACTCGGTAATTATTAGTGTCTAATTACAGGTTTTATTCCTGCTGAAAATACAAACAGAAGCGGCTGAAAGAAACATAATGAAGGGAGTTTGATAACGCAATTGTCGGGCTTTTATGGGAGAGGATCGATTATTACTTATGCAACGTACATATCGCAGGATCTATTACGTGACGATCGCTTTATTTTTGGATAAAGTTTAATAGTGGGCTAAGATGTGACATTACCGATTGATTACGTGAATGATTGCTGTACTCGCGAAGATCTCGATTTTATAAATTCGAGGAAAGGTTGCTTTTTAAAATTTGCATTTTCTTAGGGAATAGATTTAATAATTTTATTTTTTTAAATGTAGATTTTTGTTGACTGTTTAAAATTTGGGAGAATAATAAAATTTCGAGTGATATTTTTAAATTTAAAATAAATTAAATGAAAAAAAAAGTATAATATAAATCTCGTAATAAATTACAATTAAATAAATTATAAAACATTTTAACATTTTAACGTGAAAGCTTACCGCAGTCTTTAAACTCAACAGCCCTGACGACGCCGCAGACGAGCGCCAAAAGCGCGACTTGGCGCATCATCTTTGCAGCCGAAACGAAAACCGTACGAAGGCAACAACAAAAAATCTCGAATCTGGAAAAGTTTGTGCGCGTCGGCTCGCCTCGGCCGGACTTTATAAAACTTCAAGCCGAGCTTGGTGGGGCTTAATTGTAAGCTCCCGCAGGCTGGTATTTTTTCATCTGCTATAATCTCTGGGCTTCGTGCAAGTGGCGGTGGCTTAACAATGAAGGCCGGGGTGACTACTGAGATTTGTTTGCCTTGACTAATTGGGGGTTCGCGGCTCGGGTAGAGGAAATTGCGTAAAGAGGATAGATAAATGAATGGTCTATGAATGGTCATAGAGAGAATTTGAGCGTAATTGATTTTGCGGGTCAAGATACGGGAGGAAATCCTGACGGTTTGTACAGCTTTTTTTTTTTTGGAAGTAGTGGGTTATTAAGGAATATTTTAATAAACACTGTGTTTTTTCGGATAGTTTTATATAAAAAATTTGCTAAGTTGATGAATGCTTTATACAAGCTTATTTTTTGTAGATATAATTTTATAAACTTCTAAAGGATTTCACAAACAAATTTTTAAAAATCGTAGTTTGAAGTAAATAGATTTAATAATTTTGCAATAAAAAACGAGTTCTCTCATTTTTTAATCTTCAATTAGAGTGTTAGAAAATATAACTAATTTTATTTTAAATGGCTTTTTGACGTATGTTTTTTGATACAGTTAGTAAAAAAATAATAATCTGTATTACCAAAACTCAAAACAATATGAACTAAATCCTATTGCAATGTATCTTATAAATTTATTAATTTATTGAATCAACATAAATAATAAAATTAAATAAAATAATATTTAATAAAAATAAGACATATTAAATCAGTATGAAGCTCTCAAAAAAATATCATCACTATGCTTCAATCCAATCACAAGTGAAAAACGCCTTTTAAAAGTAAAATCCTCGAAAATCAGCTGACATTTAAAGCTCCCGCGTTCTCCGAAAGCCGCGCATGCGCATCCCAGACGAAACTGATGACGTTGCACTGGCGCTCGCGGAAATGACGCGCCACCAACCAAAACAACGGTCCACGTACGCCTGCGTCCGCTGGGGAGTCGCGGCGAGCCAGTCTGGCAGTCTCTCGAATCATCAGATCTAACTGTACGTGCAGCAACGCTACTTCTCTTCCCATAAGTAAGTATATTTAATCACCGCTCCCATTTCATTGTTCGCCCTTGAATTAAGGTTGATTTTTGTGTTTTTGAGGGATTTAATGAGGATTTTGGGGCTGGTTTAGTGAAAATTGTACGTTTGAAGGATTTTTGGGTGCGACGTGCGAAGTTGGCAGGAGTTTGAATGAAGAATATAATCTGGGTTATTTTGAGAGATGCATTTTTGAGGAAATTGTTAAATAGGGAGGGTTTGTGTAATTGATGACTGAAGGAGTAAATGAAGGAGTAAATGATTTTATTCAATGTTGGGGGGTAAGACAGGTTAGACTATGGAGAATTCTATTTTCAACTAACAGCTGGGATGTCTATATTTTACAGCTCTACAGAAATGGATCAGATCAGGAGATTTGTAGAGCCCGGTAGGCAGTTCTCCAAAGACAGCATTCGTCTTGTCAAGAGGTGCACTAAGCCTGACCGCAAAGGTATGTATTTGTCGAGTCAACGTTTAGACTGGTAGTCTAAATGTGGAACAAGCATTCGTGATGTTAAATATATTTCTGTGTAGAATTTCAGAAGATTGCAATTGCCACTGCTATCGGCTTCTGCATAATGGGCTTCATTGGATTTTTTGTCAAATTAATTCACATTCCTATCAATAATATCATTGTGTAAGTATTTCTTTAAGTATATATATACATATAACACCTGTAGAATTTCAAAATCTTATTTTGATATAATTGTTTTTTTTTTCATTGACATTCCATTCAAATATTCAAAACTAATTTAATAATTTAATTAATTTGTAATCATGTAAAAAAAAATTAAAGAAAACATATTAAAAACTTAAAATAATTAATTTATGCATCAAAATTAAGAATGATCAGCACTTTTTAAGTAACAAACATGTGCTCTAAATTTGATAAGATTTAGATTAAAAAACATTCTAAACTTTGATAGTTCTCAAAAGAAAACAAGTTTTTTATCATGAAGAATTTCAGTTAGTGAAAGTAAAAAATCTTTCATAATCTGAAAGAAATTCATTTCTAACATATGGAACTTTTAAGAATGAAAGTCAAAGTTTAGCTAACACTTTAAAAAATAAATTATTCATGACACAAGTAAATTTATAAGTTTATATAAATATTAAAGATTTTAAAATATCACTAAAAGTATACTAAATTTTCTTAAAAACAAGTTTAAAAATATTAATTGTACACGTATGCAGTTGCGAAAGAGTTTCAGGTGTCTTGCTTACCTGTAAATTTTTTCAAAAGTACAAATGTCAATACACTTTAAACTGTAAACATTATAATTATAATATCTTATTTCACCATTTTTGTAGATGTTTGTTTTTTAATTTTTATTTAATGAGTTACAATTGGAGGTTATGAACTTAATCTTTCTGATGAATTTTAATTTGAGTGTTTATTTAATTGTTTTACTTGCAAAATAATTATCTATTCTGAATTTAAAATTTTACTCTACTAATTAAAATTTTTTTTGTTTTTCAGAGGCTCGTAAAAATCAGGAACTCGCTATATTTATTATTGTTAAGATTTTATTAAGAAGTATTTCATCATTCCTGACTACAATCTGTTTCATTCTCATCTTTAATATTTGTATATGTATTAGAATAATTTAAAGAATGACATTATATATTATTTTCAAATAGATTAAAGAAATGAAATTAATGGGAATGTGCATAATAAAATACTGTTTATATTAAAAAGATGTACTACTAAAATTTTTCTAATTTATTAAAAAAATTATGATCGTCAAAAATAAAGACAGTAATGTTTTTTGTAAGCCTTTTATTTGTTTTTCTCACAGAGAATAAACTTGAAAGTCGAAATCGGTCTCGCCGGAAGCCATCGATCAAGAATAGGTAGAAATAACACGACAAAATATCGAACGATCATTTTTCATTAATTCGTTCATCATACGAGAAAAATTGACTATCAATTCATCTACTACATTACAGTAATACAGTACAATGTGCGTATACAATATATACAAAAAGCGCTCGCTGAAATTCGCAGACCGATGTCTTCATTGTGCCGCTAATCAAGATCATGTTTTTCTTCTTATTTAAATATCATTGGTTACATAAATAGATAATATGCAGCTGTTAAATCTGAATACTTCGATTATAAAGTACTGCTGAGTTACTTAAGCGCACATACTGGCTGCTCTCATACAGGTCTGTTTTTGCAACCTTCTCGTACATATCGTTTATCGTAGTTAATTTCTCTGCTTTGATTTCTTGATCTGGTCTTTAATCGTTCATTTTCATTCAACACAGTAGCTATGTTTTTAATAAAATAAAATCTCCCTAAGCCTTGATAATGTAATTATTTATTATAATTAGAGCTCCAACCCAATTGATGCTTGATAGTTTTTATTTGTCACAATTGCTTAAAAAAGTTAGGTCACTCGAGAGGCCAAAGATTGATTCAAATGACTTGGAGCTTTTTTCTCGCAGTTTTACTACTTGATTTTATTTTCTACATATCATCATTACAGGAGTGTACTTTTATTTTTATACTTCTTATTATTACAACATTTGTTTATAGAAACATTATAAATCTTTTTTCAAATATAATCATTTTTTTATATATTTTTTTATTTTAATTTTCTCTGCTGTAAGAACTTACGTGAATTCCTGCTTTATTGTGAGATAATTAATATATCAGTTTAATAATGTTGTAATAACAAGCAAGTAACATACATCTCAAAAATGTATTTAAAAATTTATCTAATACTTTTATCTTGCTGTATATTTAAACATTTCATTATGCTTGTTTGTACATTCATAATTATTCAATTTCATAAAGAAACATTAAGTTGATAACAGAAACATTGTCATCGCTTAATTTTAATGACCTATCATTAATTTAATTACCTACAATGAATTTTAATTTTGATTTTTAATATACTTTGAAAATATTCACTACACCTTTTTTTCTAATGCATAACATTAACATATAAGAGCACAGTTCTGTCAACATTGATTCGCATTTAAAATCCATTGTCTACATGAGGCCAAAAGTATGCACCAGTATAATATAGGTAAGCTCACAGCTGCATACGCAATGGCAAAGATCAGCACATCTTAGTAGCATAAAAATCTATTATGCTACCAATTATTCACTTTTTATCATACACAGCCTTAAAAATATTATTTTTAAGGATATCAAAATTGTAAGCCAATCTGAAAATTTTATTTTACTAAGAGCTTATCCAGCGATTGATTATGTTGTAAATGAGGGAGCAAAAGCATCTTTAAAAAAATCTTTGCTCATCGGTATGATACCTTGAAATGTCGCAAGAACATGCTGTTTATAAAAATCCTTAATACCACAGATTGTATTCTTTGCCGTCCAATTAACATTTATTTAAAGACGTCTCTTGCAACATTTAATCTCTAAGGATACAGACTACTGAAATCGCTTTACGGATTCATATTGAAGTGCTCGATTAAAAAATCTAGAGATATATGAGATACCTTATCTTATTTTATCTTACATTAATCTACACAAGGCTTACAAAATATTTTTTTTTTTAAATTCACCGCTTTTGCAAATGTCATCGAATGATTGCTACTTCTTTAAGCCTTCGATATGCATGCGTAGAACCACTTCAATTACAAAAGAAAAACGAAGAAAGAAATCTATATCACTTTCAAGTTGAAAACACATAAAACCTAATAATTTGCTAATTTATGTATAGTTCTTCTAATTACTTTCACTAACATTTCTGTATCCTTCATTTTCAACTTCTTCTGTGTTGCTAATTCTTTTACATATAACATTCCAATCAAGTCACCATTCAAAAATAACCAACATCAGGGCATATAAATTGCAGCATGTGGTTCCGTAAACACAATTGGTCTCTTAAAAATCGATTGAAATATCCTAATATCAGATACAAGGAGATTTTTCCAAGAAATCTCTATGTACCCTAGTTTGAAAATTCTTTTCAATCATAATGGTAATAATATATGCTGAAGTACAGTTGAAAACATAAAAATTGTTTTTTTTTATTACTTTACTTTTTTGCAATCAATTTCATTACTTCAGAAGTACTTTTTTTATTTGATCAATGTGATTTGTCCAAAATACACGCATTTTATATGTAATTTTGATTATAAATTTTGGTCAATGATAAATTTTCTAACTAGGGCGATTGTTCCCAATGGATGATTTCTCTCTGAATAATGTAGTTCATGATTCTGATGTGTTTAAATCCCAATCAGAGCTGAGCACTGATTCGGATTATAAAAAATAGATACCTTACTGATTTTTAATTGAAGTGGTTACATATTATAAAACGCTGTAAATTGTAGTTATAGAATAATTATCTTTAAAAAATACAAGTAAAAATTTGAATATAACGATGGTGCCATTCGCATGTTATTTTAGTTTTAATTTTTGATTATTTAAAAATTGTTATTTTAGTCAAATGCTTTTATTTAAATAGATTTTTCGAAATCGTTAAATGTAACTTAAGTTTTATGCAATGAATAGATAAAGTAATTCTTTATTTATTTTTCTTTAACTTAAGTACATTATTACTTATTTTGATAATCTTAATTTTGCAATCTGTTTTTTTAAAATATGTAACCACTTAATACAAAGTTCCTTTTTCACAGCTTTTTTTACATGTTTGTCTTTCATCCGGTTGCAATGTCACAAGTATGATTTATTGTGTGGTGGTAATGACTTTCGCAATTTATTGATATAAATCTTTGACATATAGCATTAATTTTATACAATATTACGGCATTTTTTTGCATCCCTAAATCGCAAATCTACAACTACACGCAATCACTACGAATTTAACAACTGTCTCAACAAGCAATGTAAAAAAATTACGAAAGATGAATATAAAGCTTTCTAATCGATTATCGTAGAAACTTTTCATGTCCATTTTGTATAATTTAAAAATTTAAACTAGCACTCGTTATAGGAGTTCTATTACAGAACAATTACATCTAATGATATTTCATTACGTATTTATATATAATATGTATAATGAATTGTACAAATTTGTTTCTTAAAATTAACAGAGTTAAGGTATTAATTCTTCTCAATTACATAAATAAAGTGCTTAGTTAAAATTAAAAGTTACTTCAAACAGACATGACGATTGTCTACAATAAACGATTTTCTTATTATACTCATCATCGTCCAAATCGGTTGCCAGCTCTGACTCCAATCGGTTCGATCGGCATCTCTCTTCAAATCTCTCGCGCACACTCTCACTTTCTCGCTCTCTCTCTCTCTCTCTCACGCTTATATTTTAATTACAACAACACGACGAAGGCTTCCGCAGGCGCCTGAACGAGTGTGTGTCATATATTTATCGGGAAGATGAGGGGGGGTTGGTTGGATACAAGTACATTACGGTAATAGGGCGTCACGATGTATAATATATTTATATTTATAGTATATAATATAAGTTTCAACTCGCGAACCGATGGAAGGCACGGGGTAGGATATTACAATACATTTTTATCGAAGTGCGTGTCGTATCTCTCTATCTTCCTTGCGAAATTCCTTGGAGCAAGGGTTGCTTCGTGAATTAAGATTGAATTCTCTCTTTACCCTATATGCGTACTCTTTAAAATTGAAAAAGACCTTTTCTTCAAACTTTTAGTTTGAAAATAAAAGATTGGTTGTCGAAAACACAAACTAAAAACTGTGCAGAGAAATACCTCGATTCAGGTAACAATTTCTGAAAGGATGTTGAATCCACAAAGTTGTTACAACTTTCCTTCAAAATCGATATTCTTTTCCTTTCGTTTACTTTTTTCTATGAACAAACATGATTGCGTAACCTCAAGGATCTCTGTTTCTTTCATTTCAGTTTCGGATAGAATCGATACTTGCTTCTTCGTCAACATTTTCAGAATAATTGAAAAATAAACCCACTTCAATACAAACGTGCCCTTTTTAAAAATCGCTTAAAAACCACATAAAAACAACTAAACAAAATCACCTAAACATCAATCTTTATTCAAGTCAAGACAGAATTCTATCAATTCAGGCGCAATGAATCGCGTGCTCCCGAGAATCTCCCTCGCCGCCCGCCGTCCCGAACCGTTGAGCGACTATCGGTCGTCGGAGTGAGCCCAGTCGCTGGCCGCCCACGCGGGCAGAGGCGTCTCGTACTCCCAGCCGGGGCCGCAGTAGCGCCACGCGTGCAGATACATGACCAGGTCCGAGGGCTTCGGGTCCCTGTACTTGACCTTGCACTCGTAGCAGTGCGGGTCCACCGTCACCTTGTCGTTCGAGAAGGTCGAGTCGGGCGGCTCGGAGCCGGTCTGCGTGCCCACCGTCACCTTCAGCGACGGCGTGGGCGCGGCCGGCTGCTGGGACTGCTGCGGCTGCTGCTGCTGCTGCGGTTGCTGCTGCGGTTGCTGGGATTGCTGCTGCTGCTGGAAAGAGAAATTTTTGGGGTTGGTCGTGAACATTTTGTTTTTGAGGGTAGGCCTTTCGCTCGGAAAATATTTGTTTTTTTATACTTTAAGTTTATTCATTTTTATAAAATTTCACGATTTTACAATTCACTGTTTTATAAAGTCAACTTTTTGATTCAGCGCTTTAATAAATTGGTATTATTTCCAGGTGTTTCTTTTATCACTTAACTATGATAACTAATCAATCTTGCCGAGTAAAAAATTTATAACGTTTACATTCCTACGCTTTGTTGATATCATATCCGATAAATTGTTGGAATAACTGGAGTTTATTAAATTTCTTTATTACACATCAGAAACTATACGCGTTCTCGATATAAAAGTATATCGAAAAAGCTCACCTGTGGCTGCTGCTGATCGTCCTCGGACAAGCTCGGCGTCGACGAGGGCGAGCCCTCCTTGTCGCTTGACATCCTGTCGTCGAGATCCAGCTTGGGCTTGAACAGGCTCATCTCCGAGTCGCCGTCCATGCCCAGCCAATTCTCGGCGTTGTGAATCCCGATGAGATCCCTGACGAGCTCCTCGTCGCTCTTGCCGATCTTGCCGCCCTTGCCCTTGTTGGGCCCGAAGACGGTGTGATTGTAGAGGGGATCGTTGACCACCGGGTAGCCCAGGTACTGGAGGTGAACGCGAATCTGGTGCATGCGGCCGGTCTGCGGCTTGCAGAGCACCACCGACGACGTGCCGTTGAAGCTGAGACGCTTGAACTTGGTGATGCAGTCCTTGCCCTTCTCCGAGACCTTGCAGACGCCGATCTTGTAGGAGACGACCTCGATGGGCTCGGAGCAGACGATCTCCTCCTCGGGGAATTCGCCCTCCACTCGGCAGACGTACTGCTTTTGTACCTGGAAATTTTCGGGCTGGTTAGTCGCGTGGAAATGGTCGAAGTGGAAAAATATTGGTCTTTCTAATTCAATTAAATATTTATCCTGTTCCAATATTTTGATAAAATTAGTAATAAATTTCATCAATAAATGACACATTTTTATGTTTTTCAAAAAGATTTGAGGTTTCTGAAGTTTTCATATAACTTATTTCTTAAAGTTCTACAAATTAGTATTTGCTTACACTAAACAAATAAACAGATGCTTATAAACGTAAGTTACCAAACTACCGTTAAAGAAGTTAAATTTTTCAGCGTCGCAAGGAATAACTTTCTTAATTACGAAGAGAGCAAGTGACATCAAACGTCGTTAATTAGTAGCATAAAATGTTAATGGTTTATTTAGCTTCTTGAGCAAATGACTTATCGTATACCGTTCGGTATGATGAGCTGCTCGTATTTGGCAATTAAGTTAACGACTTCATACTAAAGTAAGCCAGGCATTAATTCGAACATTATAGCACATTATAATTGCTTCGAGAAACAGGTTGATAACAATTTCAAAGCTTTCTTAAAAACTTTTGTTCTAAAGAGAAGATGAAATTTTTAGTTTGCGATTTTACTATTTTGCTCATAAACATTTTATGCAAGGCATTAAAATTGTAAGATCAAGGATGGTACTGTGCTTGGTATTTCATATGTAGTTCTCAAATTTTCCTTTTTATACACACATAAATTGAACGTTAAAATACTTTGAAATTTAAAATTAGTACTTGCTTTGGCCACTTTGTCAATTTGAAAGCTTTCCAATGATAGCTTTTTATTCTCTCTTAAAATCTTTTAATATACTTTTCATATTCAACATTTTTAATGTCTTCAGCTTGCATAATAGGATATTTCATAAAAAGTATCCCTTCTTAATTTTCCAACTTTTATACATTACAGTAAAAAGTAAAGTTTTACCTTTCAAAACAATAAAACACACAAAAACGCAAGTATCTGAATATTAGTGTTCTGCATTAGATATTAAATTACGTCATTTTTTCAGTATAAGTATTTTAAGTCGAACTTTATTAAGCCTACTTAAAAGCCCAATAAATCAAAATACAAATCCCCTCGAAAATCTCCGATTAAAAATCAGCACCGAAAGCAGAAATCGCAATAAAACCCCCCGAGCAGTCCGAACTTCGGAGCTGATTTCCGCGAAGCTCCGATCTCTCTCTCTCGAGAGAGAGAGCATTTGAATTTAATCGGGAATCTTTACGAGCCGCCCCGTCCCTTATCATTCGTACTTCCCTCCCGTTATATGCAAGGAGAGCGAGTTCACATCGCAGAAAGCGCTAACCTGTCGGTTTCTAATCTGATGCTCCATTTGCCGGGCCTTCTTGGGCGTTCTGCCGAATAGCAGAATGCCGCTCGTCAGTCTGTCCAGCCTGTGTATTGTCCTGAGGTTCTTCAAGTTGTACTCCTTCGCCAGGATGAACACCACGGTGTTGTGCCGATAACGGCCGCACGGGTGAACCTGCAATATTGTACGTGGAATTTAGTTTTCGGGTCTTTGAGGAGTTTATGGGCTTCGTTCACGGGATTCTGATGTGAAAGGGGTTTGGTTCATTTTGCACTTGATTCGATTGGAGAAATTTAATTGGTTCATTCGATCAGTTTATTTATTCAGAGAAATGTGTCTGAATGACTGTTGAAAGAGATTAAAGCCAAAGTTATTAAACTCTATATCAGCAAAGGAAGTGCATTTTTTAACGACGCATTGATCGTTAAATCATAAAATCTATTTACTCAATAATTAGATATATTCATTGCCAAGTCAAGATTGTAAATGTTTAATATATTTAATTATCAAGTGAAAAATAAACAAATGTTTTTTGATGAAGCATGAATTTTTGAACGATTGCATTTACTGAATCAGCAAAATTAATAATTGAATGGCGGTGTAGCAATGAAATTAAAAGAGAGAAAAGTGATTTTAAATTAGTGTTGCGTGAAGATGTGTAAAGCTGTTAGTAATTCGCAATGAACTTTAGCGTCAGAAAAAATAAACGACATTAGAATTACAATGGCGTAATAATATAATATTCTCACATTTTTATTTTGAAAAAATAAAATTCTTTCTAATTCCTAATTCGACGAAAAAGAAGAAGACTTCGCCTCAAAACGCTAATTAGACACAAGCATCCGAAAAATTTGATAATCGTATTCCCCCACAGCCTTTTAATTAAAGGACTCGCACTCTTTGAAATCCGAGCTTTGACACCGCAAACCGAAATCCCAGTCACGGTCTCTCGGAAAACATTTCGCCCGGCTTTTCCGCTTTAACAAAAACGTTCTCGCGGGTTCTTTTTTTTTGGTCTCGGCTTGATTCGGGCGTTCCTTCTGTGCTCTCTGGAAAAATTACTTTTCGCGCGTATCCTTCGCTGCCCTTTTTGTCGGGGGGAAAAGGGGCGTGGCGCTGAAATGCCGCGGTAGATTTTTGCTAGTTTTGTTTCGAAGTTGATTGTCAAAAATGGAATTTTACGCCGCGCCCCGAAAATCTTGAAGTTCCTTTCGTCTTTTGTTATTTTATGCACCGTTGCACGCTTGTGCCGCGTGAATTTTTTTTTTTTTTTTTTTTTATAAGGCATTTTACGGTTTTCTAAATTCTTGATAAGGTAAGCTTGCAATAAAGTTGGAGAAAAATTTTATAAATATAAGAAATTACAGAAATACAATAATCAAGGTTAGATTTATTATAAACATTTTATGCGTTTTGAATTGTTTCCGACATTCTGCAGTTTTTAGACCTACGGATTTAAAATATGAAAACGTAAAATATTTTATTTGCTTCAAAGTAATAAAGAAAAATAAAAGCCCACATTTTTAAACCAAACTACAAGAAATTAAAGTAAGTGATGCAATAATTTCTAAAATTTAAACAGAATTTCAAGCTCGAAAAATTCTGACTTCAACCGCTTGGAACATCTCCAATATTAGTAGAGTTTAAAAACGTTATTTCTCGAAAACAATTTCAAACCCGACACGACAAGTCAAGCTAACACCCCCAATAAAAATACATCCTCCTTCAACCGTAAATCCCAGCAAATCACTCAAAGCTACAATATCAAATACTGCCCTCAAAACAATACACTAATCGTCTCCTCCCCCGATTCGAACTTCATCGTCGCGGCCGAAAAATATTGTCCCGACTCTCTGTCAATCCGCGACTCGAGTACGAAAACAGTCGCGGGGCCGCGGAGAAAACAGGAAGCGCCACCTGGAAATAAACCGGCGTTTAACAGGCGCGGCTGTAGTGCACTTTGGGCTTCCGCGCGTTTCGCGATTTATCACGCGGCGGTCGTTCGATTCGTCAGATGCGAAATTAAAAGGCGATAGTCGCGCCGCTGCACTCGATCGACACACCTGCGGTTTATTCGCTTACCGCCGCCGTCGGGATTATCGAGCGTGAAATATCGACGCGGACGCGAAATTTTGTCGCTCTGATAGTAATAGAGGTAATTTTTAGAGGAGTTTAGGAGGGCTTGAGTTTCTTTGGTCGATTGTTTGCAGGTTTTGTGGTTTGAATGGGCGTTTTTTTTTTTATTTAAGCTTACCCAGCTCTTGTTTAAGAGTTCGCAGATAATATATTATGAACATTTGATTTTAAATTTACTAATATATTATTTCCAAATAATAATATATTAAATTAAGTAAAATAAAATTATAAATATAAAATAAATTATATAAAATATTTTGATTTATTAAAAAAATAATTATGCATCATTCATAAAATTTAAATATTTTTCCAACAAGCTATTGAA
The DNA here is from genome assembly GCA_035582975.1 of Ormyrus labotus. Taxonomy (NCBI): domain Eukaryota; kingdom Metazoa; phylum Arthropoda; class Insecta; order Hymenoptera; family Ormyridae; genus Ormyrus; species Ormyrus labotus. Next base: position 29,560,169 of record JAWWEO010000001.1, on the reverse strand, counting down.
AACCTTAGCTTGAGCATAAAAAAGTGAGACTGCCTTTAAATGTCTCCGATATCCAAGCAAAAACTTGCCTACAAAAAAAAGTTGAAATCACACGAAAGATTTATCAACTCCGTTGACCGGAAATACACCCAAGATCCAGCCGGGATCGTAAATAATGAAATTCTCGAGGAAACAGTGGCGTCGCCGCTTACGGATAAAAAAAAATGTCCGCGTCCCCGTCGAATAAGTAAATCTCGCATGCAAAATAGAGAAGAACCGGCACGTGGCTCAAAAGTTCAAGGACGCAACACCGCACAAAGTTTCCTTCTCGCGGTGAAATAGCTTTTCGGAAAGAAAAGAAGTCGTGCGTCGACGAGCTTCCGGCTCAATCGGACCTTTCCCCTCTTCTGGGATCGTATTTTTAGAGTTCGAACGATGAACGAACGGCGACTGCCGCGTTAATGTGACAAGCTTCGGCTTATTGTCCCGTCGGTTTTAACTCCCGGTTACATACACTTTTGACTTTTTTTAGTCGTCTGAATGTAAAAACGATTGAATAACAATGCAGGCTTTTATAAACAAAATCATATTCGCTCGATCCTTCCCTAAAAAAAATATGACTTTGTTTGCTTAAATAACAACGTACTCCGAAATATGTATACACAGTCGAAATCTAAAACGGTTTAAAGCTACGGCGGATCTTTTTTTCAAAGGCCGCGCGGATTTTTCGCTTTCGCCTCGCGTTTCTCTTATTCACTCCGTTCGGCACGATTCCCCGTCCAGGGAATACATTGACACGGAAAGGGATTCACCTGAATGTTTAAAGCGACGCGTTTCCAGGCCGAGTCTGATTATTTCATGACCGATGCACTTTCTGCGTGCAAGAGGTAACGCTTCGCGCCTGCGTGCTTTTTTTCGTTAAATTTAGCCTCTTCTCCGGCTTTAAAGCTGGAGTTTTTAAGTGGATTTCATTGGTTTAAGGTTATTATCGGAGGATTTTATTTAAGTTTAAAATCAGATGAAATGAATCAGTTATAAAAAGATCATTTTTATTTGGCTGAATGTTAAAAATTAAGGAAATTCACTTTTATCGATCTTTTTGTTTGCATTTCTAAATAATGTCTTACTTTACCGCCTTTTATCACATTAATTAATACGAAATATCTTTATCAAAGTCAATTTAATTGTAGTATTGCACTTTTCATAAATTTTCAATAGCTCGAACTTTATTCACCATAACCCGATAATCCGCTACATTAAATACTTTAGTTAACGGATGCTTACCGCCAAACTCCCCATTAACGAAATACTAATTTTAACCTCGCCCTAATAACCAGCGAAAAACAGGAAAATTAGAGACGCTATCGGAGAGCCGAATCGACTTATCGCGAAATAGTTATCGCGTCGGGGGAAATAAATTGCTTCTCCTTTGTCGTGCTCAAACAATGAGCGGTCGCGGATAAGAGAGAGAGAGAGAGAGAGAGGGGGGCAAGAAAATTTGTCGCGGTGAATTAGCAATAAAGCTTCGGAATGAAAAAAGTTGGCGCTTAAAGCCCACTACAAACTTATTAAGAAATTCTTGCGCGGCCGAGTCCTTTTTTAATAACGGAGGAGAGCCGCGACGGTCTTTTGCGAATGGACAGTAAACGGGGCAGACGATCCGTAAAAGTCCGCCTGGGGACGCGGAATTATTCCGTGTTTATTATTCAGGGGGCTCGGCGATGGAAATGTGTCCGAGAGAGGCTTTCCCGAGCGGCGGTCTCGAGTTGATTAGAATGAGTTCTGTAATAGGAGGTTGAATCGCTTCTCCTGGATTTAGAAATTGAGTTTTTTATTTCGTCATTTAGATTGCACTCGAGTTGGAAATGAGAAAAGTAATGGGGGATTTAAATTTCTCTGCGAAGCCCTGTTTAGTTATTTGTATATAGCTGCTAGAAAAAAAGTAGATAACATTGCAAGTTTTTCTGTGAAATCTTGTTTCATTTAACGACGTTACACTTTAGCCGTTAGAACTTTGTACAATTTAGTTCACTGATTTTAAGAATACTTAAAATTATTTTTTTAATAAAAAAATTGTTAGACTTGCTAACAGTTTTGACACTAATACAGAAATTACGTTTAAATTCTGTTTAATAATATAAGTTATCGATTTAATTGATTAATACATAATTTAAGCAAATGCTTATTATTACATTATACTGTATATAATGCCAAGAATAAACTATACGTATGATATGTATTTGACGTACATTTAAGTAGTTGACAATCGATTTTAGTCAGACGCAGATTCAAAATTAAGTACTTTCAAATTTGTTACTTACGCTTAATGAAAAAAAAAGTTAAACCATCTTCTCTTTTATCGCAATTCTAAAAAAAACAAAACTTTCTTTTACACCGGAAATAACAGTTTCCCGCAATCCGCCTCCCCAAAAAGCCATCCCAAGTTTATATTTACAAGTAGCTCACTCCAACAAATAAATTCCCGGCCGTAACAAGAGCGATTGCGCGAGGCATAATCACCCAGAAGCCCCCTCCTTACGTCCCAATTAACCGATTCGCCCCGTGCAATTACCAGCCCTAAATGCGGCCTGAATTTCCGCGGCGGCGACATTTCTTATACACCTTCCGGCGGAAGGACGCGCGCGCGCGCGCACGCAAACTAAGCCTCCGCGGCTCGTAAAGCTCGCGAGCTATTGCCGTCGTTTCGCGGCAGATCGCGGCCGAGATTAGAAGCTGCGCCTCTCTCTCGCGCGCTGTGAATTCGAATAATAAAGCGCGAGCCGAGCAATCGGGGACTTGCGAGACGGCCTTCTTTAAAGGCGCAACTCGCGGAAGGAGAGAGGTGGGAGCGGTGTGCTTTGAAGGAGCTAAGAGGTACTTCGAGGGGGGGAAAGATTGAAAGTTTGCTTTATTGCTTTTCAAGGCTTTTTTGAAGATTAGATTTCTTTTTTAAGGGAGGGAAACGAAGGATCTGGCTCTTTTGAAAGTAATAATGTTGTTTTTTTTTTTTGTTTTTTGTGAAAAGAAGAAAAGGTTGTTTTACTGTTTTTATCATAATCGAGACCAATAATCGTCACTTTATACGATATTATTCAGATTTTATTTAAAAAATAATTCAAAATTGCAATGAATTTCTCACCTTACGTTCGTTCGTTCCACTAAGGATTAAAAAACACGGGATTTTTTTAAGAGAAATAGAACGGAATAAATATTTGAATATGCATTATGAAAGTTAAACTAGCAAACGAACGGTAAAATCTTTATCTGGAATATTCTTGCTCGGAAAACATTGCTTAGCTCAAATATGAAAATCTATTGTTTACTTATCTTTCGCTGAAGGTGTAAAATTTCCTTGAAACGGTGTATCTGTTTATACTTATCTACTTTTGCATAAACATTTCTTGAATAATAATTTTTAGCATAAATACCATAAATATTTATTACCTGGTAGACATTTTACGTTATCAATCGCATTACAGCTTATGGATTGAAATGAAATTTTCAATTGTTTAAATATAACGAAGATATTCTAAGAAAAAAAGATATCATGCATAATTTTTTGTTAAAAATATGAGAATATTATATATTTCATTTGTTTCGAATATATATATATATAAAATAAAAGTATGAATGAACAGATTATCATGAGATTAGTCGATGATTGAAAAAAGCAAACAATGTGGCGATTCCGAAGTTAAAAATGCCATTTTATCTGCGTTAGCTTTTTCACAGCCTTTGCCACGATAATTTAAAAAAGCCACACAATTGCACCTCCATGAGAATCTTCATATAAATTACAAGTGCCATGCTTTCTAATTAACTTTTTCCCACGTTGTTCACTTTCGTAACAAAGATTCGTGCAAGATACATTTCTCGTACATCGTTCTTATTAGTTACACATCGCAAGCAATTAATTAACCAATAATTAACGTAACATTCTCGCTTCGGAATCGTCGCGGGCACAGAAAAGAAGAAGAAGAATGAGCGAGTGAGTGAGTGAGTGAGTGAGAGAGAGAGAGAGAAGAGAGAGAGAGAGAGAAGCGTGAGAGATTTGGCAGTACAGTCCTGGCAGTACACCACTTACAGGGATGGAGGCGGGCTTGTTGACCACGACGACGTCCTCGTCCATGTGTATCACCGTGATCGGCTCCGAGGTGACTGGCACCTCGTGTCTGCAACACACCAATCAGCACCAGCTTAACGTGGCTTTTTCGTCAGACCTCTCCTCCGGCTCGGTTCTACAGCTTTTTTTTTTTGTTTTTTGTTTTTTTGCTTTTTTTCGCTTCCGCATTTTACTTTCCCTAAGCTTTTCTGTATACTTTCTTCGCTCTAAGCGCGCGACTTGCCGTTCCAAGAAAAATGCCGATATTCTTTTCTTACGCGGTTCGTCTTTCCAGAGTAGATTAAGGAACTTTAAAGGTTTGGAAAATCGGATACGTATAATACATCGTTTCGCGACATTTGCAAACTTTTAATGGTGACATTCTTCGACTAACCTTTAAGACCGAACAAGCAAGAAAATTCAGCCGGAGCTACCGTAAAATTGACTGTACCACTAACGGAATCATAACAGGCGAACGGAGATTCCGCGGAAAGTTTATCTCTCGAGAAGTTGTCTTACGCGGCACATATCTTTGAATCAGCTGTCGCCGTGGGCTGTTTGCGCGGCGGTCTCTCTCATGGTATATATCGGCTCCCCGGCGAAGCCCCGTCCGCGAACTTTCGAGTTAGTTCATTGTTTGTCCTGATGGTTCCCGGCGATTTGGCTTACTTTGAAATTGCCGTATTTATGCACTGCCCGAGAGAGTACATTTTTGCGAGAGGGTGGAAGCGAATGAAAATGGTAATTGGGTGAAACAATTTTTTTTTTTTTATATTGCCGTTAGGGACTTGATGTGGCGCTGAGATAAATCAGAATATTTTACAACTTTACAAACCGATGTATCTGCTGTTAAATGGACAGTAACTATAAACGTTGTTTCAACAAGTTAAATAATAAATTAATAAACAAGCTATTTTTCATACTCATTAATGCGTTCTTCCGTCGCTCTTCAATATCAACATCTTTATAAATTGTCAATAAAAAATATTCGCACTTCTAGCGGGGCTGACTAATCGCATTTTCCTTGGAACAGGCGCGCGCACGTAGTGCTGTAGTTTCGGGTAAAGAAAATAGTTCACTAGCTACTTTGCCTTCGTAAGATGCAATTAAGGAAGGTTTAATATGTTTACACACAGAGTAAAACATTGTCGTGTAAGTGTACTGGCTTTTCTTTCATTGTTGTAAAGTGTGTTAAAATGTGTCTGAAATGCCGGTGCGGCTTGAGAGTCAAATAAACTACAAGCTTTATTATTATACATATAAATAGATACGTTTTACTGAGACAAAAAGCGCTAGTTTCGACCAAGTAAGGCATGAGAAACGTGACAACTATTCAACGTTTTTTAGTTAAAATTAGTTTTGCTGCGGTGAGGTTTTGAGTTTGAATTATTCATAAATTAAAAGCGTATGTTTGCTGAGCATGATTTGTATGGACATTTCAATAAATTCGTACAAGTAATACACAAAACATCATTGGTTAATATATAATTATGAAAGGTCATAGAAATATTGTGCAATATATAGTAGAGGTATAAAATTCTTATTCTAAGTTCGGAATTCAATTATTATTAATGTCAATGTATCCCCATTAACTAGTAATATAGTTTAGTAATGTTCTTGTTCGTCGTACGTAAAAGGCTTTTATTTTTTGTAAAACTATAGAAATTACCCAACGATTTTATGTCTTTTGTGATTTATGATATCAAGCACATAAAAGTTTTATTTTTCGTTCCGACAAAAAAAAAACGTACGAAATACTTTTACGAGTCACATGGTATAAATAAATAAATAATATCGGGCAAAAGAATTTGTAAAAATTTCGATACGGAAGCTTTCATAAAACACAATAGAATGATTTTCTTTTCATTCTCAATAAAAATTGGAAAATGAAAGAGCACAAATTTATATACATTCATTCTCGTTAATCAATTTAGAATATAATTGAATTATTACCATCCCTTAAGTCATAATATTGCCTATAAATCTGATTATTTTTATACACTAATTAGAATACAGATTCTTCTAACGATTTCTCGCAATAAAATTCACTTCCAGTTCGAACCCAATTAACCGTAACCTAAACCAGCCCGGCCGAAATTTCGATTTGCAACTCAGCATGAACTAATCCCGCCGCAAGAAAAGCCCCATCCTCCCCCCCCCCCCCCCCATCTCGAGCGCGAAAGCCATCACATCCTCCCCTAATAGCGGAAGTCATGCACAGCGCCATCGCTACATTTTCGCTGCTCCTCGCTCGGAGGAGGAAATGGTCGCGGGCCGGAAATGACCGCGGCTAACGAATTTGCGGCTCGCGGCGCCAATATTGCCTGATTAAAGCCGCGCGCGCCGGTCAGAAGGGGGCCTCCTCTCTAATGGCGCGCCGCCGCAGCTAATATTGATTCGCGAATTTTTCTTCGCCGTGATTAACGCTGAATTACTGAATCGGGGGACTGAGGTTTGTATCGTTCTTTATTTTCATTGCCGTTTTGACGCTGGTTTTGCTTTCGTTTTTTTTCGAGCGGGTTGCGGTGCCGTCGCGCGGAAGAGTTATTTATGCGCCTGAGAATGCGGAATGTGCGGCCTCGCTCGTTTTTTTAAAGCTTTGTTTAGGAATGTTTAGGAAATGTTTCAACGTTTGCCGGTTTTTTTGTAAAAAAAAAATACAGTAAAAGTTTAATAAATTATTAAAGTTTTTAATTCGTTAAAAGATCTAAACCGCGTGGTGAATTACAGATTTTTACAACATGTAGTAAAAGTATATTTAATAAAATTGTAAAGTTAAAAAGCAGAGATTAAAACAAAAATTACCGACGTATATAAAGTTACTCGACTGTAGGCGAAAAAGACCTTTGGACCAATAAAATGTAGAATAAATGCGGGCGCGAGGGAGATAAGGGCAAAATATACTTTGAAAAAAGGATAAGATTTTTTTTTTTATAGTTCGCGGCACTTTGTGTTTCTTTACAAAAACGGGCCGACCCATTTTTCGCGGCACAAAAGCCGCGGCTCGCGAATTAAAATAATAAAAGAATTATTAAAATTAATCCACCGGCTTATCTCGATTAATTACAATGCGCTGAAAATTCCATCGAGCGAGAAAAAAAAAGAGCGTTTCGCGGAGAGGGAACATTTTTCAATAACTTCATAAAAGTCAAAGATAATCGAGCGAACTATATTTTTTTCTGTTTTATTTACGCCTTGATAACTAGCTTAATAAGGTCGTCGTGGGTGGATGGTTTAATGTGTGTAATTATCGTGACTGATCGCTGCTTTACGTGGTTTGGCTAAAAGCTGCCTCCGGGTTCGGTCATTTTTTCCTTTCGTAACGGGCGATTTCGGTATTAACGTAACGACCTGTTACTAATACTCGTTCCTTTTTTTTTGGCAGAGATAAGTTTCTAATTAGGGGATTAGATCTACAAATGGGTATGAATAAGTGCATTTTTATCTGGGGGCAGATATCGGAGAGATAAATAAACTTCCGCGTCAGCAGATTTTGGATTGAGATTAATGTATAAAAAATAATGACTTTACATAATGAATTATAATGAAATAGTTTTATTGCCTATTTCAGATATAAATATTCATTCGTTGTAGACTTTAGATTTTTTATAAATATTTATATCAAAGTTTTCTTAAAAAAACCATAAAAGCATTTGTTAAAAAATGAAAATTAGAACCAATTTATAAACGAGCCCATTTACGAAGGAGTTGTTCTTACAAAATCTAACGAGTTCTTTGAATGTAACTACACGGACGCTTATTAGGAAGACATCTTATTTTCTGAATCTATATAGTAGCGGACGTCTATTTGGAGACTTTCATCGGAAAGCACTAACTCGGCTTATGTCCTTTTTCTCGAGCATCGTCTCGTTTTAGCCTTCGCAGAACTATCAAAATAAGTGCGCATAAAATTAGTATCCGCACTAAATTTCGCCGAGAGCATTAATCTTCGAACGGAAGAACTGCCAGGCGTCACTTTTACTGCTCTTCCTCCTTCAATTACTTCCTTCATTTCAGAGATTTCATTGCGTCTCCCTAAGAAATTGAATCTTACGACACTCCGCCGCCATTAAGCCTGGATCTCCCTCTCGGAAAATGTCTTTCGTCGGGAGACTCGAGTTTTGCAATCGTCAATCACCGCGAAAGGCTCGATGTTCGAAATACACCTGTCAAATTTTTCAGTCTCGACGAGTTTTTTCTCGAGTTAGAGATTTTTTACGTCAGTTGGCGTCATAGTCGTGAGTGAAGCATTTGCTTTTTTTTTTTTAGATGGACGACGGAATTTTGTTTGGATTTCTGAGCGATAGAGCTACAGTTTGACGTCAGAATAGTTGTGAATGGACGGTCCGTTCTTTCGAATGGAAATTTCATTGAGAAAGTTTGGAGGTAACGTAACATTAAGTTGTTTTATTGCTGCTTTTTACGATTTTTCTTCAAATTTATAAAATAAAAATACTTTTCTGCATAAATAAGTACGTACAAACAAAGTATCTTTCTAGAAAGCTCAGCAAAATTCTTTTGATGGATTTATTTTTTAATCTTAACTTTTCTGTATCTCCGATTACTATGAAAATGCTTCCAAATATTATTCAAATCCAAGAAAATTACTTTTCAAAGTTACCACAAACTTTTTCTTTCACCCTTCTTTCATCTCCATCCAACCTCAGTCAGAAATTCCAATCGCATTCAATCCGTCCTCGGCGTCAACCAACTAATTATCACCAGCCCTCTCTCATTTTCACTATCAGTTTTCCAAACTTTTCGCTTCCCCAAATCCTTTCATCCCCTCGTCGCGCAACAGCCAACTTCCTCCTCGCCGCGAGCTGAAAAAGCCACGAACCTCTTAAAAAGCAACCCGGCAAACGTCTATCAAGCCCGTCCGCGGTCGTAAACAAAGTAGCCTGCGTATGAAAATAAAGACGCTCTCTCCGGCCGGAGGGTCGAAAATTGAATTTCCTGCCTGTAAAAGCTCGCCTGCGGCGCATTTCTGCGGAGGGGGCTTTCGCCGCGGCTCTCCGCCGGCAGGTGTAATAAAGTCGACGGGGACGACGCCGAGGAGGAGAAGGAAGGCGATCGATCCTCGACGCTCGGCTAAATGCAGCCTCGCATGCATTCGCCCGTTATTGTGCACGCGGGTGGTTCCGTGTCGAGTGGAGTCGACGATTTGGAAGTAGACGATGCACCGGGGTGGTTTAGGCCGGGCCGCGTGGACTGAGCCACTGTTTTCGTTGATTTTAGTGCTCAGGGCGGGGTAAATCGAGAGCAATGAATTTACAAGTTTTTGATTGTGGAAGGGTTTATATATAGCTGCTTTGAATTAGGTGAATTGTAAGAGTAAGTAAAATTATCACGTTTTTGCAGCAATTTCAATCGTAGAATGCACTTCGTATCAAAAAAACAGCTGATAATACGTAATTAAGAGGGAAAAAGTCAAAAGAAAAACATGCCAACAAACATTTGCTCATTAAAATTTCACCCTTCATTATATCATTGTCACTATTTCTCCGCGCCTCCTAATACGAAAAAAATCAAAACTTCACCCCTCCCGCCCCGACACCAGTAGCTCTCATTCAAAACTCCGCACTCAGCTCCTCTCGTTTACGCGTATCCATTTCGAAAGCCATCATCGTCCCCGCAGCGCCGTTCGAGGGGCCTCCGTTCTTCCGTCGCGGCTACTTGACACAGAACTCCCCCTGTACCCTGCGGTGCGTGAGCAACCGACTCGCGAGTTCTCCGCGACGATGCGCCTCGTACATGTATATATACCCTTTGCGTCGCGGTCGTTCGCAACTTTCGCCAATCTAGCCGGGGACTGCCGCCGCCGCCGTCGTCGCCGACGTTGCTCCGGAATTCATATACGGCGCGGGCGATTATGAGCCTCGTCGAGTTTATCGAGCTATACTACCCGGTTTACGGCCGCTGGTTCGGGCGCTTTGAGGAGCGAGGCTTTCTTGTTTTTTTTTTTAGAAATTGACGAGGTTCTTTGCGAAGGATGCACGGGTTATTCGTGCGTTTTCGAGCCACGGTCGGTGGAGAATTCTGACAATTTAATAAGAATTTTAATAAAAGATTTACAAGATTGATCAATCAATTGATTTGACTTTGACTGTGATTCTTTCATTATCATTCTAGAGAGTAAATTGAGAATTGACTTTTTACCGAGTGGTTTGCTCGCTCGCGAAGGATCGCGTGAGACGTAAGAGGTTAGGTCTTGATTGAGGTCTTTTCTTTCGAGTTTACGTCCCGGCTGTTTATTATTTTAGGATGCATTAAGCGTATTAAAGCGATTCCGGCCCACTTTGACAAACCGAGATTCGAGGTGAAGAGGTCATTTTTTGAAAGAGGGTGTGTAATTTTAGCCGACCTTCGCTCAAGACGAAAGGGCATAATCCCTTTTTAAACGGGAATATTATATAACGTAATATTGTGTGCGCCGTCATCAAAAATGCATTAGTTATCCCGCTAATACGAACCAAAATAATTCTCCGGGCATCGCCTTCTGCACGCGATATGCACGATTGGCATCAAATGTCTGCGCATTATTTTTTTTTATCCCTAAAAAGGAGTCATTACTTGGCCGTATGTTACAAAGACCACCACAATTGACCCACTTCCCGTCTCCCTATCGCATGATTTATTGCGCGGCCTCGATTTTGACAACGCAACAGCCGCAGGAAGCGCCAACAAAAAAAGGACGCGTGTGACTCCGAGGCGAATCCGAGCGCGGAAAGGAGGATATACAAGAGGCTTAATGTTTCAATGAAAAGGCCGTAACTCAGGCAGGACGATCCTGGCCGATTTTAAATTTAGATCCGGTCCGCAGTGCGGCTGACTGTAAGCCGACTTTGATTTATAAGCCGGCGGACGATGACGAATCCGCGCGGTTTGTTTTGCCGCGCGGTGGAGCTTTAATGAAGCTTATTAAAGAGATGTTAAACTTTGGACGGATGGCTAATAGAATGATACATTTGCAGGATGATTGGAACGTGAAATATTCCGAATGTGTTTGTGAGTATTTTTGTAAATTTTTTATATTGTTTGGAGGATGTTAAGTTTCTGGCATAAATTTTAATTACTGTCGTTAACCTTCGGGTGGATGGGTCAAGTTTAGTAATACTAGTCGAGGCATCTCGTGTACAAACTTTTACATTATATTAACCCGTTGATTAAATGTGATAAGCTTATTTTCGAGAAAGAAGACACTTATTTAGTAACCGGCAAAAACAAAGAGGTCTTGATTTAGAAGATCGAATAATTGCGAGCTTGCGATTGCATAATATTAGGAATTTCAAATTGTAATAATATATTATAGTGATATCTCCTACTATCTGTCTATTAATTATATGCAAAAAGAATGTCCAGAAAATAGAGCGAATCGGTCACACGTATCCATCCTTATCAGTAAAATCGTCGGCCATAAAAATTGGCGTTTACAAATTTCCCCTTTGACATCATCCTGACGCATCGCCTCAAGTGCTTAATTGAGATCGATTCTGAACAATGTCGAATCGTTGAATGCCAATGAGGCATCATACCGAGAGATCCCGCGGAGAGAGGAGACACACGTGAAAGACTAAAAAGGAAAAGAAAAACGAGGAGGAAAAATGCAGGGAGAGAGAGAGAGAGAGGCTTTAAAAGAAAAGCCGCTCCTGGCGTCCATTGTGCATTTGCGCAGTTCAAAAAGATTCCCCGGTCCCTTTTTCCCTCTTTCGCCGAGCTCGGAAAAATGCTGAAAGCTGGTCTCTCCCGTTTCATTAATCATCGGGCGGAGAGCTTTATCTTCTGCGGTTTCTCAGAGTTTTGTAATCCGTTTGGCGGGCCCTTCTCTCTCGCGGAGGATTTAAAATAATTCCATTTTTACGCTCTCGCGAAATTATGATGATTTTAGGCTTGAAGGATGGGAAATTCTAGTTTTTCAAGCTTACCCGTGCTTGATCGTTTATTCGTGAATTTGTATAATAGCGATGAACGCGGCGAAGGGACGCGATTGAAAATATTAGTTTACTATTTAAGTACACAGAAATTCTCGAAGAAACTAAGGAGATTTTCATTCTTACGCGGCTAATTAATCTTAATAATAATACGCTAAATAACTGTTTTAATAAAAAAAAAAAGAACCTTTAATTCCAAAAAAAAAAACAAAATAAAAACGGGGGCGCATCCCTTTTATCTCCCTTTTATCATTTTTCCAGCGTCCCGCGAAAAAAAAGGGCTTAGCACGCGCTAAGCCCGCGCGCAACATCGCAAATGAATTCATCGATCTAAGGGCTCGGCCGACGACGTGCTCGGATTGCGAAAAGTCAAAATAAAAGCTCGCACCTGGCCTTAGTTAGCAGGTTCCGGGCGTCGCTTTTAATCCGGGGGCCGTGTGTCATCGCTCGCGGGGGAAGGGGTGGGGGGAGGGGACGATAATTCGCTGGGCAGAAGCGGGCGAGCCTGGAATATCGGCGAGAAATTGCCCGTGACAATCCAATTAGCAGCTGCTGCCCGGAGAATAGAGCGGGACGGGTTTCTTTTGTGCTCTGATTAGAGGGGAGGCGGTGCTTTTGAGTTTGTTTACGAACTTTGCATTTTGATCATGGAAAATGCTGGTTTAATTGTAAGCGGTGTTTTAATTAATTTGAAGGATGATTTTCGGATTCATAATTGACCCTCCCTTTTATCGATAAACGGCATTCTCTCCTAATAATGATAAAGATAATCCTCTGTTTCGGGAATAAGATTTCGTTTTATTTCACAATGTAGCATATTTAAAACAAGTACTTGCTATAGCTCGAGCAGAGAGTGAATTTCGATAGTTGACAAACAAATCAATCGATGGCCGATAGTTTATGGTTTCTTAGCTATCAAATTTAAATTCTGAGTTTTTCAATGTGTTTTAATACAGTGAGGTATGGTTTATAATAAACTATTTAAAGCTTCATAAAAAGATCTTTGGTAACTCTGCTATAAAAATTTATTTTTCAAGATTGCGGAAAAAATATTGCAGCCAATAGTGACATTGTTGTGCACTTTTTACGTCGCACATATTTTATCACGTTCTGGACTTTAAAGTTACCATTTTTTATACTTTATACTCCACTTATTTTAAGGCTAATGTTGCGTATTTAATACTCTCCGATAGAAGTACGTCATTACGAAGCGGACGTCACTGATAATATATCAAATAAAGTGCATCATTGTCAAGTTAACTATTACAATCTATTAATTACAAATTAAATGAAAATTACGAATTTCCATTCGTAAAGAAATCAACGCCGTCAGAATGTTCAAATCCTATCAGAGGATAATACCATTGATGGAATTTCAGAGGAAGCAAATAGTCCTACACCGATAGGATTCATCAGCAAAGCTCAGCTTTCCCAAAGCAGCCAAACAACCCCCTCCCCCCTCTCCTCCCGCGTAGAAACGCGAATCCATACGCGAGACGGTGATACGTGTATACACACAGCAGCCCGCGGAGAAAAGTTTCTGCGGCGTTTGCCGCGGGGCGCCGTTTCCGCGCTCTGTGCGCGAGTTTCACTTTCTAAAAGCTCGTGCGCGTTTTGATCTCTCGATGTGACTGGGAATATATATATTCGAGTGCGCCGGAGCGAACGCGCGGACGGAATGTGTGGAGAGCCGAAGCGTCGACGGCTGTTTGACGTCGATGGGACTGCGCCGCTGTGCCTCGCTGACGTTTTATTGAGACGCGTCTGTCCGCGATTTTTAATTTTTTCGGATCGTTGTTTAAAAAGATTCAGATTTTTCGTGAAGAAATTTCAACATTTAATTAAAAAAATGTTATTCAATTACAGATTAAATTTTCTTTATACATCCATTTCATTGTGTAAAACATTGATGGTCATTGGTTTCAATATTATTTACTAATTAAACTCCTATAATTGTCACGCAAATCTATAAAACGAAAGTGCGCACATAAAATCAGCACAGCTTCGAACTCTAATATTATTCCCTAAAATTGACCGCCACACTCGCTCGAAAAACCGTATCATAATTAAGCGTCGGACTTATCTGCAGCGGCGGTTATAATTCATTGAGCGCGAGTCACCTGGGCATTACCCTCGTTTACCAAGGCTCAACATCATTAAAAAGAGAACCTCGGCGAAAATTGGACGGGCGATTCATCGCCGCGGCCATTAAACAGTGTTAATGGCTTTCTAAACCAAAAACACACGCCGCGCGCGCGCGCGCTCGTGCACCGAAGTAGGTTAGGTCTCTCGCGCGCGCGCGCGAGAGTCCGCCCCGAATTTAATGCGTCTCCGACTGAGCTAATCGAGAGGAGAGTCAATTAACCTTCGGCTGCCCGGCAATTACCGGGGCCCCGATATCTGTTTGCGAGGAGTGCAGAGGTTAACTTGTTGTGGCGAGCGTTCGCCGCCTTTTAGGGGGCGAAAGAGGAGGGCAGGTTTTTTTCTTGATTTTCTTTTTTTTTTTTATTTTTGCTCGGTTTAGGAGAGAGCTCGGGAGGGGAGTGAAAGGAAATCTACGTTTAGTGCTACTTAAGTTGGCAGGATTTTTTTTTATGCAAGGTTTTATATGGAAATGGTTTAAGGTTTCCGACTAGTTCTTTTTTTGCAAGTCGATAGATTAGCTTGCAGTGTTGATGGCGACTTCTTGCAAAGATTCCATCCAATTTACGTTGCTCTTAAATAGACGGTCGATATTCTTGATTTCGTTCGAATTAACGAAAAACGCGTGCAAAAAAAAGTAAATTATAAATGTAAATATATTACAAAGCTACAGCAAAGTACGATCATAGGAAACTCCAGCTCATTTAAATAACCGAACGAATTTATCGCTTTAAAAGCTTTTAATCTAGTCTCAACGAGGCAGAAGGAAGAAAAAAAAAATCGCGAGTTAAAAGGCAGACGAACGTCATCGGCCGGTTAAATTTTCGCGGCGATGCGCTCGACTAGTCAATTCCTCGCGACCTTCGCCTCTGACGCGAAAGAAGATGCGCCGCGGCGAGTCTTAAAATAATTTATTGCGAAATTCGCATCGGACGGCTGCGACTTACAATTGCCTTTTATCTATCTGTTTTGCGCCTGCGTATGCGCCCGGTATTCTTTCGGAGCTACCGATGGCTCGTAGTTTTCGGGATGGCTGGAAAATATTTGCTTTCGGGTGAAGTTTTGGGCGATTGAAATTTCGTATTTTTGGATATTGGTATTTTGATTGGTTTGACATTGAAGGGACATTCGAGAAATTTATTCATTTTTATTATATAGATCTTCGTTAAGTTTTAGAGATTTGCTTATAGTGATGGAAAATCTCGAAAGATCGTAATAGACATTTTGCAAAGCTGGTGAATATAATAACTGTTGGACGAAGAATAAAACATATTTGTAATTTAAATATGCACATGGAAACTTGACAATCTTTGAAGATTATGAATTCACGAAGCGACCTTTTAGCTTATAGAAGGTTCAAGAAGTTCCATAAAAATTCATGATTTCCAAGAGACGCTTCGTCAAACTGTCATTCCTTTTTTATTCATATAAGTATATATATGAATTGTAATTCAAAAACAAAAACTCAACAAATATGTATTGACTTTTTATTATAAAAAGCGTAATTAAACGTCAGTAAAAATTGAAATTACGATTCACTTTATTACTTTTAAGCTAAGATTCGAACTTTTACAGTCGTACCGGCAAGAAGCTTATTTTTATTCTAATTTATTCAATCGATAGTTTTAGCAGTGCGATAATAAAACTGGTTTTCCGCGCCGAGTACATAAACAATATGTGCTTAAAAGGAAGGTGAATTTCCCGGTCTCGTAATCTTGTAATCACATAACGCATAGACGTGTAAAAAAAACCAGAATAAATTACTTTATCAGGCTTCATGCTGTGCTTATAAGAAACTACAAACTTTCATCTCTTGTTTAACGCAATTATTAACGGTTTAAAGTAGTACGAGGTGAAATTTTATTTTTTTAACAGTTTAAATAAAAACTTTGACAGATTCATACGCTTTTAATTTAGTGTTCAGATCTTTTAAATCTTTATATAAGGTTTTTTTCATTCGGTCTCAATCGGAAAATATTTGTTTCTACTTCGATTGGTCGTATCGGCAATTACGCGACAAATAACTTGTCAAGGGATTGTGTAACGAGCGGATGCGTTCTTCAATGAGTCCTCATTTATTGTTTCATCGCCCGTTTTCTCGCAAAAACTTTGCATTGTTTCACCTGAATCTTCGAATTTTCGATAAATTACGATGACGGTTGTTGAATCGCGAGGCAAAAAAGTTTCGGCACCTGTTTTTTTTTGGTAATATTCGTTTATTTACTCACGGAAGTAGAAACAGTGAGATTTTTTGGAGAATTTTATTATAAAATGAGACCTTTTTTTATCAAAAATTTTTACTTCAATTAAATAACATTTTTGAATGCGCAATGCAATTATTAGACTGAATTGGAAAAATTGAGTGTTTTAAATGCAGATTCAAGGACGAAAATGTTGTTGAAGGTTAATAAACAAGTCCCAGTACCATGAGTTAATACAAGCACTTTAAAAATGTAGCTTTTCAAATATTTAAAGTGCTTTTAATTGTGAAAATGAAGAATTAAAATATTTTTCTAAGTGTTCAGTTAAAAAGAAAAGGATTTTATCTAAAAATAAATGTTCATCTACTCGCATCTAATAATAAAATATGTAACATATGTGCATCTCATATACATACTGACATGTCTGAAAAAAATTTTAAAACGCAAAACGAATGCGTGCTACATATTTACATTATTTTACATCTTGCTTTTTATCGATAATGCTTGTCGCCACCGTATTTTATACTAAAAATAGTCCAGGCTAATCGGATTCATCTTACGTTTTCTTTAAAAGTTTTTCCTTTACAGAATCTACGTCATCCAAAGGCAACGTCTACGGCCCAGATAAAATGCACTGATTATTAGTAGTACCGCCCCGGCAAGCAAATCTAAACAATAGTTTAGACCCCTTCCAAAGACTCACTTTGATCCAGCTCGCAGTGACTTTCGTAAACCAAGAAAAGCAACCCAACGCCGTCAGTCAGTATTTATAGTCGGCTCTAAAAGACCCAAACGGCAACATTCTTGGCAAACGAGTACAAAGTAACGCCCGGCTGGATTATAAATTCCGGCGTTCGCACCTCCCGGCAGTCGATGAAAGGCGTCGGAGTCGGCGGAGATCTCTGCATTTCAAATGAGCGAGACTAATGATCGCGAGGCTCGGGGGGAGAATTTTCCCCCGACAATTTGCATTGCAGATCCGCGCCCAGCTAATCTCTGCTTCTTCCCAGGTGCGGACGCGTGACGTTTCGGAGAAAGGAAGATGATGGAAAGCGAGCGTGGCGCGATGCTCGCGGAGTCGCGGTGATGGATCGTCCTTGTTTAGTTAGACTTTTGCGAGAGAATTCGAGGAATTGTTTGCTGTCCGTTCCGGCGAGGATCCGATAGCTTTTTTTTTGGACGCGAGGATTATTTGCTTAGTTGGTGGATCCTTTTTTTTTGAGGAGTATTTGTATTTCGAATACGTTTGGAGATTGCGAATAAATTTGGACGAGGAGCGGATATTGTAAATCAGGTCGAAACGCAAACAGTGGAATAATGCAAGGCTCTCGGTCGAATCGGTTGCTGATGAGAATTCATCAGTAAATTTTAACGAGTACAATGCATATTTGAAATTTTATCTGCCGTATCGGGAAACTCGTATTTTATTTCCACAAGCAAATACTGATTTCGACAATATTTTAGTAACGAATGCAGCCGATGGATATTTAAATATGTACATCTTAAAAGAATGTCTCACATTTATCGTTTCTCTCCTGCGTGATCTTTGCAAATTCAATATAATTATACATCGCACACACGAACGAAGCAACATTCCCAACCGTACAAACCCACAGAATCCGAGGGCTCATACGAATTCACCCGCATAAACGTATCTAAACCGAGGCGCAATTAAGCGCGGAATTCCTTTATCGAGCGGCGCGGCGGTCGTCTCGCAATGATTATAATCTGGCTGCCGGTGTTACGGGGCTCTCTGCGTGCGCCACTTCCCCCCGAGGCGATCGGAGCGATTTACGTCGACTCCCCCCCCCCCCCGCCGCGCCGCACGTGGCGGACGACGGCATGCGAGCTTTCGCGCGCTTTCCCATTGCTTTGCGCCGCCCTTATCTGCGAGAGCCGTCCGGGGAAACTCTCGCCGATGGAAAGTGCGGGGGACGGCCGGATTTCCTTTGCCTTCGGGTGGAGTATTTTCTTATTTTTGTGGGGGAGTCGCGGGTGAGGATTGTTGTAGGAGTTTTTGAGATTGTGATTATTACTCGAATGGTCATGTATTTTTTCTCTCGCGTGGAAGTTAAGAAGAAGGTGTGTAGTTAAAGACTTTTTTCCTGGAAATGATAAATGATTACGTGACAACAAAAGCTAGTAAATATTATCTAACACGATAATCGGAATAAGATTTCTTTAGAGGTACGTTTTAGTAAGTAAATGTTTATTTCATGTATTTAAAAAAAAAAGGCTAAATAAAATAAATCGCCATCAGCTTTTAATGTACACGAAAATAACTAAATTTACTTGTATATCCGATGCTGACGCATTTTCTCTTTTTCAAGATGCGCGATAAGACGCTAAAACATTCCGCCCATCCAGCTCGACGCGCATAAAACCCAAGTTTTCACGAAACAGCTGAGCGGAAGTCCGAGTCGGGTCGACGTCTTCCGCGATAAATCACGTGATCTCTCCCCCAAATCGATCCTTAAGGAAGAGCCGTCGGGGGATACCAAAAAGACGAGCGGTCCCCGCAAATGCGGTTTCGTCGTCGCGTCAAAAGTGCAAAGTTCCAGCGGGAAAGTCTCCTCCCGGTGATTGGTGCTTCGGCGCGGAGCCTTCTACCGGACGGTTCGATGGCGGTAACTCGATTTGTTGTTGGAGTTCGACGGTACGGAATTGAACGTAAAGTCGGCGCGATGGGATGGACTGATATAAGCATTATTTGCGGAGGATCAGTTGACTATTTTTTGAAATAAAAGGGTAACTTCGGGTAACTTTTACTCTGGGATAATTTGAGATTTAAAGACTTGATTCCACGATGAAAAATGTACATTTTTTTTTAACGCGCATCTTTTTTTTCATAATCGCTGCAAGTCGGATGACATTCAAACTCGGGAACGTTAAATGAGCTTGAATCAGAGATCAGGCTAATTTATATAATTATATGTAACCGATTACAAGAATTTATGTCACAAATTACTCGAACGCGTATAAGCTCAATTATAATTTAAGCAGTTTACTACATTGTTATAGCACGCATTAGCATTTCTAATTCGAATTACAATTCCTGCCGTAAAATGCCGTGAGGAGTTTTTCACGTGAATAAATCATTATATAACCTCAAAAGTCTTTTCATTACACGCAAAAGTATTTCAACACCACGTAAAAATATTCATAAAAGATAGTTTTGCCATTTCACCATAATCGATCGTGGCGAAAAGCCTAAAAATCCTCCAAAATTCCCCAAAACTAAATAAGCGCGATCAATTATTTAATTTACTAGCAATTTACCATCAAGCAAACCCCCCCCTCGCAACAATCGGGGCCTCCCAAGCGCAGCATCTTACTTCTATCTGCCTCTTAATCATGCAAATCCAATCCGATCCTCCGCACTCCGTTTGCCCATCGAAACCCCCGGCGCGTAATTCTGATGGGAAATCCGCAGGGCCCGCCGGGGGGGCGCCAAAGCTCGCGCGATTCGGCGCCCGTCGCACAATGCGCTCATCCGCTTTTGCGCACACGTACCGAGAGAGAGAGCGTAAGCGCGCGAATGCACATCAAACGCAGAGCTCTTACGGGCTGAAAGGCAAGCTCGAGTGCCGGCTGTAATGAGGACCGCTTAAGCGGCCGGCTAAACCTGCCCGTCGCGAGGAGCGAGAGTGCTGTTTTTTTTTTTTGCGCGAGGGCTGCATTTTTTTTTTGAGGTGGGAGGGCTGATTTTGAGGCTTTTGAGGCGGGCTTCTTTGCGTGTGTTTTTGAGTTTAAATGAACACTCAGTGTGCTATCTTGCTTGTTTATATTTACGAATTTTAAAGGGTGAAAAAGTTAAAGCGCACATAATAACTCGTGAAAATAAGATTTTATTTAATTCGCATAAGGTATAAAATTATTATTATTATTACGGAATATTTTTCCGAAAGAGAAATAACTCGTTTATTCTCGGTAATTGAATTTATAAATTTACGGTCTCGTTTTATTTCTTAGCTCATAAATCGAGAGCAAAAATGTTTATGATAGGAAATTATACTTTACAGACTGAATATAAAGTTAAAGATACTTAACCGTATACGTCACGTCTTGAAAATAATTCTAATTTAATACCTCGAATGATCCAAACTTTAAAATACTACTGCCACGGTGCTCAGGGAATTTTTCATTTTTCAGCCCGAGAAATCTGACGCTCCCGCAGCCGAGATAACAAAATATCTTCCGCAGACAAAAGCCATTCCTAAGTGACCTCCCCCCGTCCTCTCCTGGAAAACCCTTCCAGCAGCATCCCCGCAAGAGCTGGAAACTAGTTAAGACGGGCCCCATTAGCGGCGTGCACGCGTGCAGGTGTGTGCGCGCGCCTTTCCATCCCCCCGCCGTAAAGCGAGTGGCTCTTAAAGCGCCCGGCGCGAAATCACCATTAATTTCCGTCAAAATGCCTGCCGATGCGGCAATTCCTCGGATTCCTGGGAGAGCGCGCGCGCAATCAAGATCGCGCTCGCGCGGGGAGTCAATTATTATCGTTTTACTACGGGGAGGGAGCAGCGCCTTCCCGGAATTATTATCGAGCGCCGCCGGCTGAAATTGCGAGGGGCTCGGATTGTCAGTCGGGCGAGGCGGTTGGACGGACGGGCTGCTGGACAGTGGAAGTCGGGGTTTATGCCGAGGTGTTTAGGGTGGCAGGTTGATGGAGGCGGCGCGGGGCTGGGAATTTCAGGTTTTTTTTGGAGTGTCAAGTTATCTTACGTTTCAGAAATTTAGTAGGCGAGGAGGTTTAGTGGAAGCTCGAATTGTTCTTTAAAGTTAGTAAATAAGAAAGTTAATAAATAAGGACGTGTTTGTAAGCCTAGTAAAATGTAAATTTTGGAAACCCACTGGGTTGAAAGTACTATTAGCCACACATTTCATGTAAAATTAATTGATTATCTTTTGAATTTTAGATGTAATCGTGATTTTTAAAATTAAAATCCTGAAGTAGAATATTCAAAGCTCAGATTTGCATTTCCTAAGAATTATTCTTTCTCAACTGTATAAATAAAAGAATAAAAAGTTAAAGACAATACTTGGAAGGCTGTATTCTTAGAACTAAATAAATCAGGAATTTCCACAAGTATTAGACCTTTTGATGTACTCAAATGGCCGATTTGCAGTTTTGAAACTTTAAATTTTCTAGCTTCTGAAAGCTTCGCGAATCGAAAGATCGTGTTCGCTTACTTTTCCCCTTGCAATCTGAGCGGCTACCGAACTTAGTTCTGCATCTACTTACAGTTTTGTATCAAGTTATACTTTCTTTCAATCAGATCCTTTTAGCTTCCTTCCAATATAAATTTTTAATATGAAAACTGACTGAAGTCAAACACTTTTCGTCATTTAATTAACGTAAAGTGCATTAAATTATTGTTGTACTCTTATGTCTCTTTGGTTCAAATATTTTTCTTTAAAATTATCAATTTTAAATTTCAAATAGTATTCAGCTTCCAAGAAACGATATAATTTGAACAACAAAACAATCTCCATTTAATACATTATTGCAAAATGCAAGTTACTAAATTCGATTATCTAAATTTGATTTTCAGGATTAAATGCAATTACATCCGTTAATCAACCTTTGATCAACTTCGGACAATTATGGAGCCATTATTTCAAAGAAATTCTCAATCATTTAAAAGCCGATCCAACGATTAAGCAAACAACGGACGATAGAAAATCAATAGAAAGGGACGCGGGGATGTCGAGTAAACAAATAAACGTAGAACCATTGACCTCGATGAGCGCTATGTAATCCCACACCGTAATGTCGTCTGTACATTTATACTTCAAGTTCCTCTCGTTTTATCTTTCCAATGATGAATGACCTTAATTTGTTGAAATTATCGCCGCTCGAGTCAGTACAGCGGAGGACATATTTCTTCGTTTTATGGACAAAACAAAATTTTCACCTTGGCGGACAGTGTGAATTTCGACCTCTGATGAAATTTATGCCCTTCAATTACCGTTAAACATTTTTCATTTTTTAAAAAAATACGGTAATTACGCAAATTATTATTGTTTTATTAAAGTCCGCAAACTTGACGACGAGCGTTAAAAAATATTTTTTTGAAATAAACTTTTAACTATAATATAAAATTAAAAAATAATTGCTGATCGAAATAATTAAACATATATTACAGATTAAAGGCCTCTAATTTTTATTTACCAAACTTTAAATAAAGAGTAACCATACATCCCTTGTAAAGTGCGGCTTTCAAAACAAATTACAGCCAAACCTCCCGACAGCTCCCCCCAACAGCAAACCCACTTCTTGTTTACACTTACTCAGCTCGAAAAATAAAGGAAGCCGCCTTTCGCCGCGGCTTATCTCCGGCCGAAGATGCAGCGGCGCGGCGCTCTCTCTCTCGGCGATTAAATCGATGCCAAGGATATCACGTGTGCTGCTCCCGCCAGAGAAGCGAGCCGGTCGGCCTAGACCTACCTCTTTTCTCTTACTGCCGAGTGCTCACGCACGCGATTCGTTACGTCACCCTATGCCTGTCTCTCATGCCTTTCTTTAGTCAAATTCAGGTGTATATATACGAAGTGTGTCGGGATGTGGAGTGGACGTGTTTTCCTACTCGTTTTCTTTTTTTTTATCTTCCTCGCGGTAAGGCTATAATTTGGTGGAGAGAGAGGTTCGGGGAAGGGGGCAAACCGGGCCGACTCGGAGAGAGAGAAAACCGGTGCGAGAGAGGCTCGGTGGGTACGTTTCGTGAATTTGGTCTTGTCGTTGATAGATGTTGATATCGATCGCGGGCACGAACCTGCTGGGCGTTTCGCGGAGAAGTTGCATAAGTTGCGCTTTGCGAAATTGAATATTAGTGTAATACTAGAATTCTTTTGGCGGAGAGTAGTTTTTTAGAGTGATTTCAAATTATTGTCATAGAATCGAATCGAGATCAAAAAGATCGCGTTAAAATTTCCCGTTCCTCGCTAAAAGCGCGCTTCGCAATATTCAAGGAACGCACAGATCCCGAAGCCTCTCACTTCCGCACCAATTTTCCCCTCTCCTCGTCGCAGCTCTCCCGTAACTTTCCTCCGCGGTAAGAGGACAGAGAAGATACGAGACTAAAAAGAATAACAAAAAAAAGAACTCGTGGCGGGAGGACTCACCTGTGAACGACGTTGGCGAGAAGGTCGTTGTGTCGCAATCTGTAGTCGACGTCGACCTTCTGGTAGTTGACCGTGAGGGTGCCGGCGCGTATGCACCGCTCGTACTCCTCGGCCGGGTGCGCCCGGAACTCCCGCGCGAACACCTCCAGTATTTTCTCGCCGACCCAGCGGCCCTTCGTGAACGTCGTGAAGGTGAAGTAGTACGGGTACACTTTGCGCAGACCTGGAACCGGCAAAACGACGTTGTCCGTCAGGCAGATGGTCGCTTCGAGTTATGGGGCTTCGAGGGAAAGAGACGGGAGTCGAGGGAAGGGTTAGAGGCGGGTTTTCGTTTTACGCTGTTTAGGATTATTTTGCGGGTATTGTTTTTAGGTCGATCATTTATTTTTTTTCAATAGTGGATGGATCTATTATCGGATCGTGAAATAATGTGAAATGTGACCTTGGACATTGTGATATTAATCTACAGCAACATTGTATTACACATTATTGGTTTAACGTCTAGTCTATAGGTTATAAAAATACTTTCTTTCAATACATTAAATGAAAATATGAGGTTCGTAAAAGTTTATTTTTAGTCTACTTTATAATCAATTGAGGCCTCTATACGCTGCGTATTGGAATGCCTCCAATTGCTAGCCATTGTATTCCAATGTATATAGCCAATCAGTATTGACGGTTCTGCTTAGAGATATGAAGACTCGTAATTTTTAAATTAACGAAAGGGCAACGTTGGTCGACGACTTTGAACCTTATTAATATTTAGGTTAACTGCGGAAACGTTCTTTTAATAAAGCTTAAGTGTGTCGTTTTACGATGAATATTTTCAGAAAAATTCAATGAAAACTGCACTATCGCCGAAGTGAAGGTTCAACTTTCATTGGGCTCGAGACTAAGAGGATAGCGAACCATCGTAGAGCGATATAAAAGTATCCTCTTAGTGTATAATGAAACTTCACTTTACGCTGCCTTTCTTAGACTAGAAAAATAAATTTGAATGCGCGTTGCAGCCTTTGTGTTCTTTTCCAAAAGAATATTTAAATAACGGTTGATATTTCCATGGTTGAAATTGTTTTTTACCAAATTTATAGTTAATTTGAAGGTTAAAAATATTATTCTGACTTGATTCATTTATGATATCAATTTCTTAACTTATCTAGTAAATAAATGATAACTTACGACTGAATTATAAGTACTTATGAATAAACAATGGATAATTATTAATTTACCTTTAATTTATCTAATGGTAAAAAATTATCGAATGAACACTTTTATATTTCAATAAAAATGTGTTTAATTAACGCGTTAAAAAGAGTAGTCAACTGGTTTAACTGCTGGAACAGAAATTCATCAAAATTAGATTTATAACTGACTTTGACGTTCTTCCCTTTCCAGAAGATTGAGTTTAATAGCTCAACAGAAGAAGAAGAAGAAGAAGAAGAAGCAGAAAAAGCTCCATAAGAAACAATATGCACCTGAAGGGGTTTGCACCGGAAGCACTAAGAAAATCCAATAAAAAGAAAGCGATTTTTCTGGCCATCAAAGAAAGCAAACCCCTTAAAACAAGATCGTTTCCGCGCGGTCGTCAACACGAAATACACTCCTCGTAAAAAGAGCGTTCGCCAGTCCTAATAAGTACGAAGAAAAACAGAGGGGTAAGGGGGAAAAGAAGCCATCTGCATCTCTCAAGTCGGGAGTTATTAGATACATTCAACGCTCAACGTCAATGTGATAAGCCGTGATTTTATCCTGCCTGAGCGTACATCAGCGTTTTTTCACTCGAGGAAAAGAGGCTCGCGTGACAGTTTGCAGTTTAGTCCGACGGTGGAAGGAAAGAAGTGCTGGGAAATCGAAACAGCGGAGTGTTTTTTTTAAAGATTGATGCATTTTTTCGGAGATTTTTTAGATTTTTTTGGCGGGTATATTATAGTAGTGTATTTCTGGAAGTTTCTTACGGTGACATATTTTGAGATTGTATCGGTCGAAGTTGCATACAGACCAGTGGAGAGGAAAACAGACTTTCGTAAAATTGGGTTGACATCAGTGTTTTTGAAAATGACGAATTTCAAAATTCATAGTAATAAATTGGTTTTTACATTTTAGATTTTAATTCCTGAAATGGCAAATTGTTTATCAAAACTCGTTTGTATTTTAAATATTAGCATGTAAAATACACTGCAGAATACTTCTTTATGTATAAATTTAATCCTCTTTGATTTTCATGACAATTTATGATTTCAGTTAACGAAAATTGATGGAATAAGTAAAGCGGCTTCAATATATCCGATTAAAATGAAATAGAAATGAATAGGTTTTTTTTACAAGCTCTTGAATTTTATGCATAGAAAGTAAATCGAGCATTTTCCGTGTAAAAATTGATTTTTCCGTTTAAATTCACTTGAGGAAGAATAATATTCGCGGTAAACAAACAAATTCTAGCAATGATACAGATTCGATTTTTGAAAAGCAATATTTCTACACTTGTATCTAAACTTTTTGAAATTGGAAAATTTGATTTTTTTTTTGCGACTTCTCTGGCCTTTCTGATGGTATATCTTTCCTTAGAGAATTGGAACAATGGTCGCAAGACATCGACAAGATTCGTCTATTTGTGATACGGCCAGATGGGGTTTTATCTTGGCTTGCTGTGTCTGACGAGTCGAGTGTAAAGTTTTGATAGGAACTCGAGTCGAAGTTTACTTATCACACACTTTTTTTTTTATCTAAACTTTACAGTGTTTTGAAGAAATTAAAAAACTTTTCAAAGCTGCATTTTCAAACATTTCCTTTTTCTGATTTATCTTATACATACAATTTAGAACAAGATTTACAAACAATTTTTTTTGAAAAATTTAGTGTGCAGTAATGAAATAAAATAAGCCGGATATTCCACTAATTCCCACAATTAACAAGATTAAATTTTTAAATCCAAGTGAATTAAAGAACGAATGAAATAAATTATACGAAAAAAGACTCGGCCGTATTTTTTTAAATCCATATTTGGTCTCTCGCATTTTATAGGAAAAAGCCACGAGATTATCCCTCCGGATTTAATAAACGAATATCGGGATATTTTCGAATCCCATCTAATGCAATCGAAAAACTATAAAGCATTTTAAAAACTTTTTGCTTTCCGAATCCTTCAACAAACGATTCGGCAAATAGGAAAAATACCTATACCGACTATTTGTGGAACACCGAAATATCTATAACGTTCGTTTTTTGTCTTCTTTCTGGCTTCGATCATTAGATTATCGCGGAATCAGTGAATTCGACTGTGTGTTTCCGCATGACCTCGAAACAGGAGCGGTGACGAGATTCGACTAATTGATGCGATTATTGTATATTCGCACCTTTTCAACGACTCTTATCGGCCGTGCGAAATGGGACATTGCGAACTCGCGTGCAAAGGATCAGAGATCCGGGACGCGGAAATATAAAATATTTTTAAGAAAGCTTTTCAGGCGTATTTTTAGATTTCTTAAAGAATTTATTTGATTTTCGGCGAAAGGAATTATAAATATAAAAAATTTAAAACGTTAAAAAATAAACATCAAAAAAGACCTCCGGTTGATTCGTTCAGTATAATTTATTTTAATCGTCTTCTAAACGAAGGAAAATGTAATGGATTTTCAACACCGCGATTATTTTAATTTTAACACCAAGTTACGCAATCTCGTGTTTACCAACCCATTCATACGAACAGATTAACATTTTTGATTAAAACGAAGGACCTTTTCTCTCTCTCTCTCTGTCTCTTTTAAATTTCGCTGCAGTGCAGAGACACCCAAGTAAATTAACGCTCTAAAATTACGTTGTCACGTGAAAAATCACGAAACAAAATGAGATGTTCATAATTACACTTTCTCTGAAATTTATGCGGAACTAAAAATAAAAAAGGCGCGTAAGCAGTCGGACCTATATTTCTTTGAAATAATTGTTCTCCAAATGCGAACGAGTCATGAAACATCACATGCTAAGTACAAGAGATTAGATTAGTGCTTGATTAAATATAAATTGCATCGCGTTGAAACGCTACATTTTGAACGGACGGCACAGTTTATTTAATCATTCTTTAAGCCTTTTTTTTGTAAACTTTTTGTAGGAAGTAGATTTTTTTTAATCTTGCCTCTTTTTAGAGCAGTTTAATATGACTCTGTTTTATCTTTTGTTCAGTAACTTTTGGAATTTGCGTGAAAAGTCTGAAGGGAGAAAAAAGTGGCTTCCTTTGAGTTTATAACTTTAAATGTACAGAATTTATTAGGTTGTAGACATCAAAGTAAATATTAAAAATAATTTTAAGCCCTTTATTTTAAATAAATGTAAAAACCTATAAGATTAATACCACATTATATTCACAAAAGATAATTACGTAACGTTTGATATAAATTGTTTAATTAAGCTCTTCGCAAAATTATTAATTTAGTAATTTAAATTTGGATAAAATATAATATAAAACTTTAAAGACTCATTATGATTAAATTAAAAAAACAAATTTTTTTGTAAGCACAATTTTACACTTCAATTTGTTAAAAAAAAAATCTCCCTCTCTTAACACTTCCAACTACTTTTTCATCACCCGTAAAAGTTCACCAATTCAATCGCCAAACAGCCGAGAGCCGAAAAACTGGCGTTTCCAGCCCATCTAAATCAACACCCCGCCGTACAACGGAGCTAAGCATCGATCGAAATTTCGAACCGCGCCGTAAAAGCCAATGAAAGCGCGAAAGAGAAGCCGCGCGCCGCAGCTGTTTCATTTCGGCACTCCCAAACAGTCGATACGGGTAAACGAGCGGCGCTATTTTGTCCCTCGTCATCGCGCGGACGGAACGGGTTTGGCAATCGACGCGGCGTGCAAGACTCGCACGCGCGCGTACAATTCCGTTCCAGCTGATGTCGGGTCGAGACGAGAGCTTCGATTGCAAATTAAGCGGCAAGCGGCGCTTGTTTCGCTTATCGATCGTGTTTCTACTCTGACTTTTCAATGCCGCGATGTCCAATTAAAGCGGATGTTGTGTTTTTTTTTTTAAAGAGGTTTTAATTAGCTTGTACACGAACTGGACAATTATTTTTAAAAAGGAGAAATGAAACTTTTATTGTGTCGTTTCAAAAGTATGTTACTTCGGAATAAGTCCTGAGAAATTGTGTCGCAACAACTGTATCAGCGAGAAATACGTTGCACCGAGATTTCTAATCTTTCGAAAATGGAAATGCCGTGTTTTGCGGAGCCGATACCCGCAGAAAAAGTTTCAATTAAAATTGATCAAAGTAAAAGTAAAAGCGTTAAATGTCTGTAAGAATTAACGAAATCGTTCAATTAACTTCTTTCGGCTGTACGTGCAGTGCTTTTTAACTATACAAGATCTAAATTCTGCGACAATTTCTCACGGGATCTATTGCAACCTCAAATTTTATTTTTGTCTAATTACTAATAATGTAATTCATACATTTTTTTGTGATAAAAGATAAGAAAATAAATAAACAATTCCTATATTTAATTTTGATGTACCCAAAAATCAGCTAGTTATTTAATTTTCTAAAATTAACTGAAACTTTTTTGGCGTAACCAAAGAAAATTCCTAATTTACAACTCGTCCAATTAACAGTAGAAATAAAAAAAATTCCATCCCTCTTCCTTCCGCAAAAATTTTTTACGGAGCATTTCTATGCAGCGTCCGTTAATTCAGCAAACGACTACCTATTCTTCGCTAATTACCAATATCCAAGCCTATAAAACTGGCATGGCGCAAAAAAAAAACTCCTTGCAGCCCTCGGAGCAGCAGAAAGAAAAAAAAAACGGAAATAAGCAGGCGGCAAAGGCGCAATCGCGGCCCTTGTTGAAGAAAGCTGCGCGCTCGCTGAGCTCCCGGAGGAGGGTAATTAACTTAGCTATCCGCCGTTGCGATTCTAATATCGCGAGGAAAAATGGCGGACCGCTTCCCCCGAGAGAGATGTATGTGTGGCGCCGGAATAAATTCTGTCTATTCAATTTGAATATATACTCGGGACGATGCTAGTTTTTTATATTTTCGCTCGCGCGCGACCCAATTTTTCTCCTCGGAGAGGCCGGAGCTAAGCCGGAGCTGGCGCCGGTTTGATTTTTCGCGAGCGATTGTTGCTTAAGCGGATAAAGGCCGCATTATAAATTCTAAGCAGCCTTTTTCTTTATCTGTGCCCCTGTCATTGTTTGAATTTATTTTTTTTTTTCCAGAGGCATTGGGACGATTTTTTTTTTTTAAGGGCGAAGATTCATTCTTTTATGCGATAATATTTCGCGGGTAAAAAGAGATTTTATTGACTGTTACGAATAACTCGATTCTATGTTAGGATTATATGGAGCTATTTTATATGACAAGTAGAAAGATAAATATATTCTAAAACGAAAAGGAGGATTCTTAAAATCCACTTGAATTTCGGATAAGGAGAATTAAGGTGTGAAATTTGTAAGCAACCTTATTTTTTGAAGCGTATCAAGTTGAAAATAAAAGTTTAAAAGTATTTAAAGAGATATCCTGAAAGTAGAAATGAAAAAGAAAACTGTTTCGTTATAAAATGTAGTTAATGATAAAATTATGTATTCAGAAGATTGATAATTTTTAAGTACTCTTTTCAACTGTTTGATCGTACCCCGGCAATCTCTTCAAACAAAAAGTAGTTAATCAGACAAAAAAAGGAATTCCAAAAGAAAACAAGAAAAAAAAGAGATAGTTCTTCCTCAAGCATCTAATCAAGTTTTCCCGTAATACGAATTTGCGAAACTGCACTAAAAGATAGCGCGGCCGCAAGAAAGAGGAAGTTAAATTGAGTATAAAAACTTGCGCGCTGTATTTTCTTTTTTTCTGTTGCGCCGCGCTCTTCCCTACCGCTGCACATCAGTTCCGTTGCGCCGAAAGATACTAAAACACTCGTATTCCGTCTTCGCCCCGGCAAAAGAAGAAGCGCAGCGGCAGAAGACGAAACGCCTCGCGGAAGCTCGCGGATAGAGAGAGAGAGAGAGAGAGAGAAAAAAAAAGCAGAGGAACGCAGATATCCAGAGAAGTCTTTGTCATAGTTTTGTAAAGGCCCAGACAGAGGAAGCTCCGGAATGAAAAGCTTAGTCTCCCTTGGGAAAAACGACTTTGGACTAAATGCGGAGCCTCCTCTTTTTGGTGGCAGCTTCTTTCGCTCTGCTATTTACGTGCGCGCGCGTGCACCCTGATTAATCCGAAGCTTCAGCTGCGCCGTGAATTATAAAGCGCGGGAGATTCGCGTGTGTATAAGTCGGAGCAAGTAAAGATGGAGGAATGTTAATCCGACGGAGTGCTGCCGCCGCCGACGCCGCCGCCGCGCTCGACGTTATCGATGAAATTTTTAAGGGAGCCCCGGCTGTTTTTCAAGGATCCGTGAATGGATACTTTTAGCCCGCCGCCGCGCTGCGAATGATGGGGGCTTTACTTCGCTGCTGCGGAACTCGTGATTATTCATAAGTGATTGAAGTTGCTTACTTTATCTGATTAAGTGAATTTGCAGTTTTTGAAAAATGTATGGATAAATATTTACAGAAAGAATTAATAAACATTTGCAGCAACGAGATTATTGAATAAAATTTTAACTCACCCGGTAAGGATTTATATGATTTTAGTTTTGAGGCAACTTAATGTAAGCAAGGAATCCGAATTAAAGCTGAAATTTTATTTAAACTCAAGAATTACGATTTTACGACAAAGTTATGTATAAAATTCACTCCATGTAAACTTACGATCAAAACTTTTTCAATCATACTTGAAATTCTTGCCATTGTTTCCCCAAAGACTTTGCGAGTAATAATTTTTATTAAAAATCCGAAAGGCCAATGAAATTGGATCTCAAAAGGGGCGTTTAAAGCTGAAAATAGCGGCCAGAAAGTAGCGCAAACAATTAAAGAGAATTCCTAATTAAAAGAATTCGGCAGCCAGCAGTACTGCGGAGTTTAGAAAAATGAATTTAAAGTTTGTGTGCCGATTTCGAAGTCAAGGTACGTTTCGAGCTTGTTCTATCAATCCATCTG
Source organism: Ormyrus labotus (assembly GCA_035582975.1). Lineage (NCBI taxonomy): Eukaryota > Metazoa > Arthropoda > Insecta > Hymenoptera > Ormyridae > Ormyrus > Ormyrus labotus. The sequence goes on along the minus strand of JAWWEO010000001.1, from coordinate 29,528,666 downwards.
TTACTACTTAGCATGCATTTAAAGCTGGACTAGTTTACCAACTTCGCTACACGATACAAAGTGGCATACACGAGGGAACTTTTGAATTTTATTATCGACTCGTGGAAGAGGATATTTTGCTAATTATAAATATTTACTCGGAGAGAAATTTTAGTATGAAATGTACAAAGAAAAATTTCAAAATCTTACAAAGAACATTGTTAAATCTTAAAGCTATTCTTGCAAATTTTACTCAAACTTCTCTCTTCGTGTTTAATTGCACAATTGAAAGTTTGTAAAGTGCTAATTTTACTATAAATGTACATAAATTTGGCTGTAAGTTTAAAATGATAATTATTTAAGTTTGCAATTCGCTGAAATAATTTCGCTCTTCTGCTCGTGTTTACATTGTGTTCTTCGCCATTACGCGGACAGATATGATAGAGAAAAGAGCATCGTAAAGATTTTTTCGAAAAATATACTTTTTTACGATTCATTTCCCTCGCCCTGAAGTAAAATCGATAATGTTGGTGCTGAGTTATGAGAGCATGAATTTTTTCATTAAATCTGAGTGACATACGAGGACACTAAAGTCTTTGCAAATATGGTCCAAAGGCATTTCGTCCAAAATGTTGTAAAATGTCTTTTAATCATCCGTCCAATTTTTTTCTTTTTTAAAACATGAATTTTTAAAAATCGATCTATTTTTACATTAACTTTGTAAATAAAATTACAGTTAAGCTATAGATGTATCTACTCGACAGAAGTTAAAAGTAAGACATTTTATTCAGTGATTCTAAGCGACGCTTTAATGAAAGAACTCATTGAGAACAGAGGAAAAGTGCAACGGTTAATAGTGGCTAATTTTGCTTTTCCGAGAAGCTCCTGTATATACTTACTTACAGGGCAGTAACCAGTTTCTCAGAAAATACCTGATAGTAAGCTGCGAAGTTTAAAAAACCAGACGCCGCCGACGTTTGCACTCGAGGAATGAAGACTTATCCAGTTTCATTTAAAACTGCTGGATTCTCTTAAAAGGTATTCCTTCTCTGATCTTTTCAATTCGGTAGTATTTGTATAACACACTTTCTCAAATTCTCACAGGTTTTATTCAAATTTAAAGTTCTTATGTAAGTGGTTATTCATTAAAGAGTTCTCTCATTTTTATTAAGTTTTAAAAAGTACAAAATTTGAAAGAATAAAAAGTTTTGTAACTTCTTAGATTATTTAGGATTTATATTAAATTGTAGATTTATTTAATAATTGTAAGTAAAATCACGTAAAAGAAAAATATTAAATTAATATATGCAAATCACTAAAAAAAAAGTTTTATTTTAATTAATCCAACGACAAAAAACAACACAGCAATCCCATCTAATCGTACAATACCAAAAAAGGCCATCGGCGAAAACTCCGATCCTCTAATTCCAATCTCGAATCAGTAGATAAACTCCCGCAGTAGAAACACTCGAATAAGGTCAGACGTGCCGCTAACGACGCTCTCTTTTTCAACGAAGCGACGACTCCCGCGTTTGTTCCCCGGCGCAGGAATGCCCCGACGAAGGGCGACTCCATTTTTCTCCGGCTCCTTATTACTTTTGACTCGATGTCTATTTAAAAGGCAAAGGGACGGGAGCGTCGACCCTTCCTCCTCATATTTCTGCTTGTAAACGAGCGAGAGAGAGAGAGAGCCTTGGTGGGGGGGGGGGGGCTGTATAAAAAGCTGCGCCGGGGCTGTCGATCTCAATTACGCTAACAAAAGAGTTTGCTCTTACGCAGGATGGGAAACTTTGGAAGACGACGCGAAGGGTAAGTGAGTGAGTCTTGCGTGGGTGTGTTCTGGATTTTGATACAATTGTCTTAAAAACGAGATTCAGAAGATAATGAGCTTTGAGAAGGAGTCCGTACTTGTTATTATTCTTGCTTCAAAAAAAATTAAAGTAATAAAGTCGCTTTCATAAATTATAAAGATTAAATAAGTAATTCAAATATAAGAGGTACTACAAAGACATAAATTGAACGTTAAAAGCATAATGGTTACGAGGAAATTTACTTAATCCTTGGAATATTATATTTCATCCCCAAGAGACTTAAAATTTAATATGGATTTGTTATCGAACAAAACAATACAAAATAACGAAAAAAACTGAGCTCGACACGCGGCTTTTTTCGCACTCTGAATATTACCAAAGATTCATCGTTTTTAATTACAAAACAGCAGTACCGTCTCCAACTCGCCGGCCGCATATTTATTTACACGTACATCCAGCCGCCCCAACGCAGCCGCAACACGAAAATCCTCGTCCGCACGTGCGTTTGTTACCCGCGCGCAGAACTTCATCGCGAAGCTTCGCCAAGTTAAAACTCGCCGCGGCAGCGGCGCGCTGTAAATATGCATGAGGAATCCAGTCGCGCGCGCGCGCGATCAAGTTTTCCGCGAGTGTGTCTGTACATTATCCGCGAGCGCGCGTGTCGGTTTTGCGGTCGAGCGATTAATGGCGTGGGGGCCCGACGCGAGAGGAGCCCCGCCGCGGCTCGCACAAAAGACTTCGCCCAAGGAGATGTGCCATCGGATCTAGATTTGAATCACGTAGGGCTCGTTGCTGCCTTCTGCGAAGAGGAGTCGTGCCGAGCGACGACTGAACGTGAATTCATTGATTTATTTTACACAAAGCTCTTTCGCCCGGCAGCTTTTTCTTTGCGCTTGGAGATTGAGAGTTTTTAGTTGAGATTTTTTGGTGGAGATTGATGGTTTTGGAAGAAATGCTAGTAAATGGGGCTTGTGATGGAACTACTTATTTTTTATAAAAGAGATCTAAAATATAACTTGAGTGATTAAGAATTTGTTAAAAATAGGCATTTTGTTTAAAATTAATTTTTAGTAACTGATCCTAATTTAAAATTGTCTCTTTTCTTTTTTGAATAAAAACAGATTTTCATAAAAATGGATACTGAACTCCTCAAGTGCCTTTAAATAAAATTGCTTTTATTCGCATAAAATAAAAGAAATAACAGTTTTTTGAAAGACTGAGTTTGTTAGTAACATTAAAAGAAAAGATGAAAGAAAAAGTCTCTCTATTGTACGAGTACACCCTCAGAAAAGCTCTGGAAGTGAAAGAAACATTCATGTAAAGAAATTCCAGCAAGCGTTTTATTCAAAATCAATGCCATTTTATTTCAAGAAGAACTCGTTAATTAAAAGCGCGTAGATTTTTGTATTCACAAGTGTCTGTGCTCTGCATCTTACTCTTCCGGAAAACACAAGCATAAAGTAAGTAAGACAATATTTCCGCTCGGACACCGAAATTACGAATTTATGCGGCAAATTATTTACCGCCGGCAGGGATGATTGATTTGGTCTGTCTGCGAGGAAAACTCGGATTCTTGTTCATTTATTATATTCCGCAGAACCTCTGAAGCGTAATTAAAATACCACGGATGGTAATTATGACTTATTGCTTATATTAAACGCATTTTAATTAAAACTACGTGAATCAATACAAAGGACTAACACAATACAGGCAGTATTGCACAAAAACTCGTATTTACAATGGAATACAACAATCATTCAATCAAAATAAAAGCCCGACTTGAATTCGCTCTTCTCAATCCTCCATTGTCAGCTCCTCGACAGCCACTCGAAAAAGTCAATCAATACCTCCACCTGTCCCTTTAATCCAATAAAATTCCAGCAGAAGTAAGAATGACGACCTCTAAAAATCGACCCAATATTTACTCGCGAATAGTAGATAAATATATATCCCTCCTTTCTTCCTCGAGCGAAGGACCTATTTTTCATAGAGCGCTTTTGCAAAATGACCTGGCCTGCCGCCAGGGCTTAAACGCTCCGGAAATACTCGGCCGAATCCCTTCTTCGTCTTTTTCACCTGCTAGATAAAAAAAAAAACAGCGAGCGAGCCTGTCGAACGATGAATTTATCGCGATGCTGAATTGTGTGCTTTTTTCCGCGAACTCAGCAGGCTTTTTAATGAGGCGGTAAGTTTAATTAGTGGGTGGGATATTTAGGTAAGTGCGCGAGTTTGTGCTGAGACGGGGAAAACACAGTTTATTTCGAGAGGTTTCTTGTGTGCTCTTTTGTATTAGAACTGTTTTTTTTCCGATTTTTAGTGAAAATAAGATGCGCAAATAAGGGTTTGTTAACATGAGTTAGAAATGTTCCATTAGCGAGTACAAAATTTATCGGCGTTTGTGAATTATATATAATCTTTTTAGATTTAAATAAAATAAAAAAGTTTGATTTACAAGAAAAATTTGCAAGCAATTCGGCGGGTAATAAATACGCGTGTCAAAGAGCGAGAGAAATTCGTTGTCACTATGAAAAATGACAGTCGGTCCTCGACTAATGGCGTCACGGTTCTATGAGAAAACTTCGGCGGGACTAATTTGTAACGAGACTCGCGGAAAGTTCCATTACACCGAAACTCGACGGCGAAATAATTAAAAATGACCATTCGAGAACTTCAATCAACAGTTTCGCAAAACACTTCTGACGGCCATATCTATTTGGGTCAAACTAGCAAAAATTTCCTTTTTACGTCCTGTTCTAAGCACCGAACTTATTCGCTGAAATGGTAAATAACATGCATTTAAGCTCATAATTAGCTTCTACTACAGAAAATGTAATTAAGTACTACAATTGATTTTATTATCGGATGGTTATTGAACATAATCTTAATAATAAGCAGGAAGCAATGATGTTCTAGTTAGCAAAATTAATGAAAATGGCATTGTTAATCACTGAAAATTCATGAAATCATCATTAATTAAATTTTACTTTTAGGTAAATTTATATTTGGCACATAAATTATTTGAAAAATATTTTGACACGAATAGATTTTCGTTCGCTTTATTAAAAATTTATATCATTTTATATTTCGTATTCTCGCGGCGCACGATTTGGAATAGATTTAATTTGACTTTTTCCCATTAAGCAGCTCCAGAGAGAATTTTTCATTAAAATCTGTTTTAATCAAAAAAATATTTAATATGAGGATGAAAATTCTTTTACGGTAAGTATAAAGTGCGCTGCTTTATGGTCATTTTCCTAATGAAAAATTCTCTTTATGAAGTTAGCGCGCCATTTTACGCAAGATTTTCTTATTTAATTTCCAGACATTGTCAGCGAGACGCTATAACCTTCTTAGCTGAAATCCATTTTTAAGCATTTAACAATGTTTTTCGTACACTGAGAGAATTTTCGAGTAAAAATTACCCCCTAAATTAGGCTAATCGCAGGACAATGCGATTTTCTGAATAATATTTAGCCCCTTTTAAAATAATATTTACTCTAATTGAGTAATTTTTACTCTACTTTCGAGTAAATTTTATCTAAAAAATCGCATTGTCCTTCGAGTAGCCTAATTTAGGGGGTAATTTTTACTCGAAAATTCTCTCAGTGTACTCGAATAAGCTCAGATTTTATTTTTCTTCAGTGTCACGAAATAAATAGGCTTTCAATAACTAACTTTATTTCAAAGAACGATTCTTACAAAATCAACGTTTTCCTCGAATCCTGGGATGAAAAACTACGTAAAACAATTTTCTCGAGCTAAAAACGCGAACTACAAGTACACGACGCGCGTCGATTGAAGTCGTCAAAGCCTTTTCCCTCGTCGTCGAAGCACCGCTACACCGAAAAAGCGAGGCCGCGGGATCAAGTTCAGATCTGTTTGATCAGCGCCGGGCAAGCCGAGAGCACACCTCTATAATAAAACACGGGCTTTAGTCCCCCAAGGCCCGTCGTCGCGGTGGAGGCAAAGTTTCGCGAACGATCTCAATAAAAGCCGCTCCTCGAGGCCCCCGCGAACAATTCTCGAGAGGTCCTTGCTGTACGCGGTGGCTCTCCCCCGCTTTCGTCTCTCTCTCTCTCTCTTTCGAGTGGCATTAATAGATCTTTGTTCCGCGAGAGAGGTTCGAAAAAAGAAGAAGCAGCGACGCCGAATCTATTATTCGAATGTGGAGCAGATATCGGTTCTCGATTCCGACGCGTGAGGCTTCGGTTTCTCCGCAAGCGAGGAACGGAATTCGGCACTGGTTCGAGACGCCACTCTGGAGATTGATAATTTTTCGATCTCTTCGCAAAATGCCCATTTTAAAGTGGTATTCTTAAAGAAGTGTAAATTAATGTATTATGCATCATAATTTTTTGTCCGCCGATAATACATTTTTGGCTACTTTTTCCATTCCGAATTGAAAAAACAATACTTGTTTAATTATTGTAATAGATATTAGATATGGCGTTACCATTGATTGTAGTATATTAAGATTTAAACGAGCATTAATATCGCTGATTCAAGTAATCTCTTGAACTCTAATTACAACTCCATTGCGCTCATTTAATAAAGTTTCATGCAGCTACATCCTCCGTTACATTTTACATTCATTACAGATCTAATTGCAGGAACGACGCAGTTGGAAATTTTCGTGCAATAAATTCAATAAATCGGTTTCACCCAATTTGACAAACTTTCCTCGGGCGCGCTCGAGTTTGACGCTCTTGAAACCGAGGGTCGGAACTTAGGCGAAACTGGTTCAAATTCCTAAACAGCGCGAGGGAGTCGGCCTCTTTAATTCGCGCGAAAAGTTCGGAAAAATGGAATTAAAGTTCGCGATACGACGAGCAAAGAAGTTGGACGTGTACTTTAGCCGGCTGCTATCCTATCTGTTTGGCGCTTATCGCGGAGTCTGATCGTGCCGATTCGCAGGATTTTACTTTGAAAGAGTTTTGCTCTGTAATTAGATTTTGCTTTCACGGTGTTTTGATTACTTGTAATTTAAATATTTATATTCGTTCGTTTACATTTATTCTTGAATCTGTAGACTGAAGAACTTAAAATCTTTGTCAGTTGGTTTTCTGTGCGAAACTTCATATAAAAATATTAATTATAGCTGGAGTTACAGAAGTGACTGTGCTAGCTTAAGTTTTAAGTTAGCGCAGTTCACGTTTGTAGGAATCGGCTAGAGCAACAAATTAAAAATTAATGGACTTTTTGAGCAAAAAATTTGCAACAAATTATGCCACCGGTCTCATATTGATATCTTTATAAGGTCAGGAGATAGGGAGATTGGCTACGCTAGCTGAATATTGAGTTTGCGCAGCTATTGTTTCACGGAAACGGCTGAAGCAACAAAATCTGGTATGGTGTAACAAATTAGCAGCAAAATATGCATATGGTTTGATTATGGGCTTATGAAGTGGCTAGCTTAATATACATGATAATCTGCGGTTGTCGCTCGCCAGAGAGGGTATAGTTCGCAGCTTTGAGCCGAGGCGCGCTCCGATTGGTTAGCTCAAAATGTATATGCACCAGAGGTGAAAAAGGTGCAGGAGTTTTGTGCTTAGAATTTGGAACTATTGGCGATGGTATACTTTATGAAGTACATTTTTGTCTTAAAAAGTATAATTCAAAACTTTATATTTCTAAATTACTGCACTTAGCTCGCAACTAGTGAGTAATTTAATTACTCTCCACTTGTGTTCGTAAATATCATTGAATTTCTGAAAATTAAATAACCTGAAAATGTTTCAACAACACCGTTCTCCACATAACAAAACCTTCCAATCAAATCCCGGCAGCTTACAAACCAGGCACGTTTTAAGTTTACCCAAGCGACCGACAACACGTACGGCAGATGCGCTTCCTCCGCTCAGACAGCTTTCAAAGCGTTCCATCCTTACGTCAACATAACGCTGCAGCCGAGCGTAAAGCCGCGACTCTCAATGGGACGCGGGGCATTATTTTTTTTTTCTTTTTTTTTTTCCACGCGCGTTCGCCCGCACAAAAGAGGACGAGCCCGACTGTACCGCCGAGAGAGAGAGAGAGAGAGAGCGAAAGAGAGGCGCAAAAGGTATGAAACGAAAACGTAATCGTCGTCTACCCGCGTTTCCGTAAATATACGCGCGCGCGCGGCGGAGGGAAAGTTTGGACTTCCGGGTGGAAGAAGTTAGTCAGTGTTGTCGCGCAGACGTATTTCTAGTGCGGCGTTTCGAGAATTTAATATCGCGCGTGCTATTTTGAGGAAGGAGGACGAAGTGTCAGTAAGCATTTATCGTTTTAATTTTGCCTGTTAGGTTGAATAAGTGATTGGGGAGAATAATTAATGCCTTAAATTTACTTACGGTATTTAGTACCCCGAAATATTTTTCTTTGAAGCTTATTCGATTTGTTGTATTTAAATTGTAATAAGATTTTAGTTGGGTAGTTTAATATTTAAAATATTGTTATACGATTACTTTGTAGCTTTTTGAATAAGTTTCAAAGATTGTACCTTCTTGAGTTGAAATAAGTCCGTATTCATAAGAATATACATATGTATTCAAGATCATCAGATAGTATTGAAATTTTAACAGAGCGCTTTGCTTGCATTTCAGTAAAATCATACTTACTCTTATCTCGTATTATTGTTGTATTTCTATGTAAGTCACAAGTATTCTACTTTTAATAATATTAAAAATATTATTTAGAAAGCATGTAAAAAGGGCTTAAGATTATTATTTTAAAATAAGCAAACTTTAAAAATAACTTGAAAGAAAATAAGATTCGCCAACAACTTTGCCTTCTTTTCTTACTCAGCATCGCAGGAACCAATGTTTGAAAATAAGAAGGTAAATTTCATTTCGAATGAATCCTTGTCTCGAAGAACGATTTAAATGCTAATGCCATGCAAACGAGACTAAAAATAAATGCAATTATTTTTCAACAATAAAATAAATTGCCCTATTTACGAAACCTCGTTGTAAGGAGAAAAATGTCATCGCTACTCCAACGTGAAAGGGGCCAACTCGTTCCTCGTTCAGAATTTCATTCCTCGAACAAATCCGACTTACGAGGGAAACGCAACTCCTCCAAATAATACGTAAATCCAAAATATAATACTGACCATTTTCGACGTAGTAACTCGTCTCGTTGTAGCGTTCGTCCGTAAAGCCCGGCCTCTTTGCTTTCAGTGCCTTCGTTTCCAATTTCGCCTGCAAATAAAAAAAAACAGATGCTTCAGTCTCTCTCTCTCTGTGTCCGGACTGCACGCGAAACAGGGAGGGAAGGAAAGCGACCGGTTAGTTTGCCGCTCGCGTACAAAAGCCTTTGCGTATCGTCAAAATAAGGGGGGTCTTTGGGGGAGAATCGCCGCTGCTGCTGCCTCCCTCCCTGCCCTCCTCGCCCCCGTTGTTTTTCGGATTTTTCCTTCGCTTCGAGTCAATTAGGAATGCGAAACTGGATTACCCCTTTCTCCGTGCCGTTGAAGCTCTCGAATCGATTTAACTGGACTGCGAAGTGAGGATATTGTTGCGCTAGCTTTTTTTTTTAGATTTTGTTTTTTAAAAACTGGCTTTATTGGATTAAGAATTTTGCTCGTTTTAATTTAATTAAGTTAATTAATAAAATAGTTTTCAAGAAAAGTTGAAATAAATTGATTTTCATTTAAAAAAAAACTTTTAATAAAACGACTTCAAATTTTTAAAACAACTTTATACTCGAATTCTTGCAGGAAGAAATATTCTGTTTAAAATTGATTATTTTAGAGAAGAAAAATTAAAATCTATGGATTCCACGGAATGCAATCAAATAATCAATAGTTTATAGGACATGAACTGTTTATGACGCGACTGAAAAGATAAACCTTGCAAGGAAACAGAATTGGAATGAGAGAAATATGGGGTAATTATAATAAAGTGCGTTTCGCTGTATTATACATTTGTAAATGTTATTTTGAATTTCTGAAAAATACTTATTTCGTACAAAGTGGAATTGGTAGTTCGATGAGATTAACGAAATTTATGCTCGCAAGTAAATGCGGAAATTCCATAAAATTATAAGCGCGTATTTGGAAATTCAATTAATTCTTTTGCAACGTAAAATAATTAATATAACATTTATGGTCAGTAATTGTGCAAATAAAGTAAATTTATGGATGAAACAACGAATTGTACTTTAAATCGTTGGAAGGATACTGTTATTCGATAATTTAAACTGTTACTGAAAATAAAATATCGTATTTATAAATAAAATTTTGTAAAAGAATAAATAACTATTAAATGTCAGGTAAAAAATTTGCTTTTCAGACATGATCACTGCTTTTTAAAAGTGTTAATATACACGACACGTTTTGAGACCTAGATACTTTTGTATATAAAAATGTTATTCAAACTAAATAAAAAAAACATCTTTAAATGCAAAAACTGTGCATTCAAATCCTTCGTCCCCACTAATTTCAATCACGCCGCGATTTCAAAGCGCCGCATTTCGCGCAAATTAATTTATCTCCTATTAACATCGACAACAACCCTCCTCCGTCTTTCTCTCTTTCTTTCCCTCTCTCGTTAAAAAACGTTACGCGCATAACCTCGTTTCCCAGAATTTTATTTCCGTCATCGGACTGCCGCTAAATAAAAAAAAAAAAAAGAAAAAAAAATCCCCGCCGAACGCGCGTGCGAAAGCATAATTGCGCAAAATTACTCGCGCATTATTCGTGCGAATCGTTTAATTAGCGGCGCGCGACAAAAGGCGCTCTCTCTCTGCTACCTGGGCGCGCAGTTTGCAATTTCGTCATTATTGTTATTGTCGCGGGTGAGGAAAATTTTCTGCGTCTTCTCGCTGGAAATCATTGTTTGACTTTCGCGGTTGGGCAAATACTCCTTTCGTAATATCCTTCGTAACAACGGAATAAAGGCTCCTTGGCGAGGGTTTTGTGTGGACGTTGCGCCATTGTGACGTTCTTGTTGATGCGTTAATTGTTAACTGGAATTTGTGGGATTGTGCTCGAAAGTCGATGTTTAGTGTGAAAAAGGTTGACTTGTGAGACGTAGCGCGTTTAGTAATTTTCCAGATTAGTAGAATAAATTTTAATCTACATCTTCTGACATGCTTAATAGCACTAAATTATTGCGTAATTTAATTCAAATTAAGGTGAAATATTATTAATTTATTCATATTTACGAGCAATCTAGTTTTGTATAAAAATAGGGTACATATTTTAACGTAAAAGTGTCATGTCGACACCAAATTTTAAAAATATATTAAACATAACTGAGATTTTAAAAAGGTTACACCTTTGTAACTATTTTATTAACCTATAAAATATTTTTCTACGTAGAATATTTAACAATTTTTGTCCTTTTCATTTAGTAAAAGAACTTTTTTAATTCGATCATTGAAAAATTTATGAAAAGTCCATTAAAAATTTCTTAAAAACTGCGCCATCGACTTTTAAGAAGCTCCAACTTTGTACCCAACGAAAAATTTACAAAGAATCGATTCGCCATACGCTAACGCCCATAAAATTCGTATGACTTTGGGATAAAGTTTAGGGCGCAGGCGCCTACTGGGATAAATGCAGGGGAAAAATCGCGCGCCGGCAAAGTCCGAAACTAAGCAGCGAGGAAGAAACTCGAGAACAAAGTTTCGCCGGACTCTTCTCGAGTCTCCCAAAAACTCGCCAAAATCGCCGGCCTTTTTATGCAACAGCTGAGCTGCGCGAGGAGGTAAATGTAAGACTTCGGCTTTGGAAGGAGAAAGCTTTAGTCGTGCAATGTACTCCGTAAAACAATGACCGTTTGATAAATTTGTTAATTTATGCGTGAATTGAGTACTTGGAAGTGAGACTGTGAAAGGGGATTATTTTTTATACAGATTTTAAAGTAAAACCTAGATTTGTGAGAAGTTAAAACAAGTGTGTTTTGTTTACTAAAATTGGATGTCTGAACATTTAAGACTTTTACTACTCAATCGCCCCGTTGGCATCAAACCAAATTACATTGAAAATTTAAAAAACAAGACTCGTGAACATTAAAAGTTTGTTTCAAAATGAACGTAAAATCAACAATTTTTTAATGTTTCTATAATCTATTTCAAGAAGGCTCCTTTTCCAAAGAATTTATCATTCTATTCATCCGTAAACTTGGACTTTGAATCGGTGTCTTTTACAGTCCTCATTAAAAATCAAAAAAAGAGCATACGAAGTTATTACATTTAATGCAAACGCCGATAAAACGAGATGCTGCGCGCGGAATTTTCCTCTCTCGCAGGAGATTTTTGTAATCCGATGCTCCTGTCAGTGCCGGATTACACTCGTAATGCATTAATTATCCGGCATTACCTACATATCCATTTCGCGAGCCGATTGATGTTTCCCGGAACGATCGAGATTTTTTAATGTAATTGCTGGCCTTGACTGAATAAAGTAAAAGGCGAGAGTCTGTCGATTGGTTGCGATGTTTGTTGATTTGAGATGGAGTTTTCAATGGTACTTTTGTAATGGTATTAGGATTTTCATTTTCTTGTTTGGTATTTATTGTTGAAAAAAGCAGGTTAATTTGAAGAAGTGAGAAAATCTTTTCTAAGGAAGAATATAAATGTAGAATATTTAATTTTTACTTCCAGACTTTTAAATTAACTTTGAATGTCGGTTATTTGTTATTGTGTCGGTTATTGTAAAGTATTTTGAAAGTTTAATTAGTTTTTATATTAAAGCGTTTGGAATTTTTAATAAGCTTAATTAATTATTTCGCTGAAGAATATGAATAAAAAAATGAGAATATAAAAAATCGCTGTTTTAACAATGTGGAAAACTTACGAAGTTAAAATAAATAAAAACAAAAACCACTGTTGTTTGCTGCCCATTACGTGTTTTATCATTTAAAAAACCATTGTTTCTTTGGCACAGGCTTCATTTTTCCTCGCTTTTCCTCAAAGAATCAACCAACAACCAGCTGCCCCCCTCGCAATTTTCGCGAAAAATCCCCTTCCAGAAAAAAAAGAAGGCCCGTGTCTCCCCAAGGCGTCGCCCTCTATCCGTCACGATTAGAGATCGCGGCTGATCAGCCTCGGGCGCTCGCCGCGGAAGCTCGAAAAAAGATTCGAAGTCTCGCGGGCGCGTTTAGTGGCCGTGTCGTAATTTTCGCGGCGGACAATGGCGCCTCCCCCTCGAGAGCGCGGCGGAACAATCGCAGGCGTCAGAGGCAGCGGAGTCTGGAGACGCTCGCGAGAGCTTCAAAGGCCCGCGAACGCTCTTTATTTCGCAGCTGGGAAAAAGCGCTTTGAGAGCGAGAGAATTTTTTGGAGGGACGTTAGACTCTTTTTTTTTTAGGGGAGGTTTGCGTGGGTCTTTCTATCTGCGGTTTTGTGCTGAGTCGAGCTTTGGAAATTATGTTGTTTGGATGTGCTTGATGTGTTGTTCTTCTACTACCGAGAGATATTATTAAGGTTACGTTAAAGTATATATTGACTTGTAATTAAACGCTTGTAATTATACTTGCAACAATTTAACAAAAATAATTTTTAAATTGGTTTTTTTTCTACAGTAATATGAGTTTCAATAAATTACTGATGCATTTTCAGATAAAATTCTTTTAAAATTATATAAAATTATAAATGTTCACGATAAAATTTTATTTATTCCGCTGCATTTCATTCGACAAAGCTCATTATTATCGTAACACACAATCGATTCCTGATAATTTCCAATTTTGAATCAGGCTCGTTTTTACTAATTATCGATTGCGTAAATGTTTCAATTAGCCTTATAATGATCAGAGTACTCGAATTATGTTAATACGATTGCCAATACAAAGAAACAACATGTTACCCGAGATTCAATGACTGATTTACGCTTTGATTAAACTGCTTTATAAGGATAAATATGTAATTTTCACAAGCATTACAAATCAATAGAGTAACTCAATGTTGAAAATTTGATTTTTGTTCATCATCGTTTTATTACTATTATTTATACTACTGTAAACAAAATCATTTATTTTTTTCTTAGCGAATTTTGTGTTTACACATCATTTCTTTATTTATTTTTGCAAATAAATTATAGCATCAAATTGTTGAAATAAAAATCCAAATTTTTTAAATTTGAAGATGCCGTGTTATAATTACCCATAGTGCACTGAAATACACATTATACAGTTTCTACTCCAACTAGTATCAAAGTAAATCGTTTCCTGCCCTACCTATCTATACAGTGTTAGCTTTATCGACTGCTTCCAGCGTATCACCGCTTTTCCGAAGCCCCCGACGTCTGCAAAGGCCAATGCCGCGCGATTTTACAACGAGCGATAATCCCCGCACACTGAGAAATTCCCGGGCATCACGTTGCGCGCCATTGAAAACTCGAAAAATCCCAATAAACATCTCTTCGCGAGAGAGCGTCGTCGCCCCTCGCGAGGACTGAAAAGCTCGCGCGAACGTAACGGCCTCGTCATCCCGCGTCGTAATTCCTCCTTATCTCGTCTCCCTGGAGCGTCAGCCCCCGCGCGTATAAATCCGTGCCGGCGCGGTGCTCTCCATTCTCCCAGGCCTCTCTCTCTCTCGGCCTTAACGACGCGAGAGGTCCTCGGCCTCCGTCGTCGTGCGTAACTGTGCCGTCACCTTTTTTTTTTCGAAAAGAGCTCGGGGTAACGAGCGAGTTACAATCGAGATAAAAGTCGAGCCTACGGGATTCGAGTTAGCCGCTTTTCGGGGATGCGTAATTGAAGGAAGCCAGGGTTTTCGGCTTTTTGCAGGAGGGGACTGTTTTTTTTTTTTGGTCGTGCTTTTTGGATGGCGTTCAATTGTTTTTACCGGGCTTAGCCCCGATAAGCTGGGATGCGAATGAGCGATGATTTTGCAAATAGATTACGGAGATTTTTCGATGTTTTAAAGGAAGAAGTTTCGTTCATTTGCTACAAATAAGCGAAAATGTAGTATTTTTTAAACTGCTTTTTATAACGAAGTAAATACGAATAATTAAATTGAAAAAAGTTAGTTATTTAATTTCTTGCTAGGAGCTCAAGTTTTGAAAAAAATTAACAAGATAAAAAGTAAACTAAAAAAAAAAAAAAATAAACGATTATGTTTGCATTTTTAAATGTGTGTTGCTCATTAGCACGAATAGTTGCTAGTTCTTATAAATGTAGAATTTAAATAATTCTGTAAAATTCTTTCTAATAACAAAAAATATACTTGTTATAAAAATAGACAACGAAAAATCTATTTTTTAAGGATATTGAATATCAAGCAGTATAATATTAACATCTATCGCGTCACTTTTAATTATTATTTCCCATAAATTGAGCGGAAAACAACTCACGCATCACTCAAACTACAATCGCAAAGAGGGATCATTAATTGTCGAGTGTCGCGCATCGATTATGAAAGAAATTAGATCGCGCGTATCTCCATTCGGGCAGTGTCGATTATTCAATTTGCCCCCTTCTCCCGCCACGCGTTTTATCTCCGAAACTCGACGCGGCGTATAAAATGGAAGCAATTTGTTTCGCCGGCGAATTCCGCCGGAGGAATTTACGAGCCGCGGGCATCTGCTTTTTACAGCGAGCCGCCCGACTCTCCCAACTTGGCCGCGCTGCTATTTAAGCCGCGAGATTTCATTTGATTTCGCGGGAAGAAAGGCGGCCAGCGGGTAGTAGTTTTGAGACGTAGCCGCGAGTGGAACGTTCTCGCGGAACGTTCGCAAGGAGCTGCGAATTCACTCCGACAGATTCGGGAATTCCACTCACGTCGTCCGACCCCTGCCGGCGACAAAATGAACTGTGTTGGCATGAATAAACAGAGGGACGTCGAGCGGGGTGAAAAGAAACTTCTATTGAGGGTTAATAAGAATCGATCTTGAACCAGAATGGGAAATATTAAAAGCGTCAAGTTTTTAATGTCGATTTCAAGATATTATTTTTCTATTTTTTAAAATTACTGGAATTTAAAAATGGTACTATAGGTAGATATTTGCTTTCTCAAGTAGTATTATAAGTAATTTAATAATTCTAGCATTTAATCAAATTCTCAACTCTGTCCTCGTATTCCTCACTTGTATTCTAAGAGTAACTTCCAAATAACTTTGCTTTGTATTACTTATATATGTTCTCCATAGAATTGTAACCAAAATAAACATATCCCACCTATTCAGATTCCATTATACACAACTCTCTAAAAATCTACAACATCATACTGGTCAATTCCCGGTCAAAAATAAGCCTACAGTTTAAAATCCTCCTGAACCAACAGAAAACATCCTTTTCCGCTCCTCTGAAATCGCGCTTCATCGTCGACAATCGAAAGAAGCCCTCGGCATCAGCGATACTCCCGACATTTCAGCCGAGAAATCTCCGGTGGAAGCGCCGCAAAACAAGCAGCAGCGGCCGGAAGAATCACCGGTCTATTCCACTGCTCTCCGCGAGCCAGCCGCCGCGGCGTATCTCTTTTTCCTCTCTCTCTCTCTCCGGGCTCGCGAGACACTTGGCAGCGCGCGGCGGCACGTGCATGCAGTCGATAACACAAAAGGAGCAAAATGGAGCGGAAGAGAGCCTCTGAAAAACAAGACGACCGCCGGCAAATACGGCCCCGAAGGCGGAGGAGCACGAGGAGGAGTATGTAAAAATAAAAGTCCGGCCGTCGTTCCGGGATTCCTTGAGGAGAGGAGACGCCTGTTGAGTCCGACGACTTCCGATCACGTCGATAAAATGGGGGGGAGCGCGGGAAATGCCCCCGTCGCGTCGTGAATATTAATTCGCCCGGCTTTTACACGGCGGAAGAGTTTTTTGTGTTTGACGACGCTGGTTTTATGGGGGGAGAGAGGGTTGGCAAGTTTTTATGGGTGCTGCGGGGTTATTACAGTTGGGTTTATGGGGGGACGAAGTTGCACGAGGGCTTTTGTTTAAGATTTTTAGGAGGCATTAATATAATTATTCGAAAGTCAGGTGAAAACTTAATTTGGAGACGTGAAAAATAACGCATTAATTGCGATTAATGTTATGAAAATAAGACACTCGATTTTCTTAAAATTGATCATAAAGGTATGCATCATGTTAAGAAATTTAGTTCAGAAATAATGTATTTTACTTATTAACTCCCTAAGTAGTCACCTATTTGACTAATTTAGTAAGAAGAAAATAATTATTTAGGAAAAAGAAAAGGTAATATGTGCATCTGCATTTATTTGAATAATTTCCGTATGTATCATCCGTTCTCTAAATTTATAATATGCAGTAAGCATGTATATACACATAATTCATAATTCATTATGAAAAGCGATGCAAACTTAAGAACAGCAAAGTTGTCAAGCTTATAAATTTAGTACTCTTATGAAAACAAACTGGCAAGAGCTGAGAAAAATTAGGTTAAATTAGTAGGTGAAAGTAAGTTTCTTCCTTCTATAACATCGTTATTAAACTGTGATGAAACTTCTAGAAGATTAAATGGAAATTGTCATTTAATCACGTGATTAAAGGATCAACTAAGGCACTAAGTTGTTATTGGACTTAAACAAGGAAAAATATTTCATAATATAATCATTTAAATTTTATTCGGTTCAGAGTATAATCTTTCTTCTAATTTTCAATGCGTGCAGAAGTAACTTTTATTTGTTTCAAAACATCTTTTAGTTTAAATCATTGCGATGCACTACCTTGGATACATAAGTTGCCTTAGAAGACAGTAACTGTGCAAACCGAATGTATGTTTGAAGTGAAAACAGTGCATTCGCAGGGAATTACAACGGAAAAGCAAAATAAGCATTCTTAAAATTCAAAAATACTGTCTGACAACAATTTTCAGAAAATCTGATTAAAGAATCAAAATAAAACTTGACTAACATTTCAATAAGTCCAAATTGCATTGTACATAATTCACGTTCCAATAAATTTCAATATGATTTTAATGAAATACCTGTCGAATTATTTTAATACTGATGTAATGAGATTCATACGAATAAAATTAAATGTAGGTTGTATCAATATTACCATTGAAGGAATTTAATCGTGAATCTGATTTGAATAATCATAGTTCACGGTATATTACCAAAGTTATATAGAATCAACGTAATGGTATCTCATCCTATAGTTCCATTTCTATCGCAATTGAAACTTTATTTACTTTACTTATAATGAGAAATTAAAATAGCGTCTGCAAATTTATGAAATGCTTTCCTCAAAAATCAATATTTTTTTTATAACAATATCAAAAAATGACGTACTAACATAAAAAATAATTTCTAATTTCCGTAACTATCGATTCCTCTGCTTATCCGCGTTACGTAACGCGCGGATTTAACTTTAAAAAACTGAAAAATCCATTAGTCAAACGCGAGCACATGTCGCTACAAGTAAATTCAAACAAACAGCCCCTTGATGACGAAACAAACGACGCAGAAGCTCTCTCGAGAGAGAGAAAAAAAAAGACTTCTCAAAGAAGAGCAAAGTTAGTCGAGACTCTCTCGTCTCAGCCGGCCGGGGAGAGAAAGAGCTAACAATAGAGCCGCCGAACGAGGAAGGACGGGAAGAATCGAAGACAGCGGCAGGCAGGCAGGCAGGCAAGGCCAGAGTCTCGAAAAACGGGAGCAGATATGACGTCGGGCGCAGAGAGCGGCGACGACGCGCCGATAAGATCGACGACGACGGCGACCGGCATTGTACACCCAAAGTATGTTCGCAGCCTAGGTGTGTGCGCGCGGACCGAAATAAGCAGAGGCACAGAGAGATTGGCTGGTCGGGCCGCGCGGCGCGGCGCAATTGATTGTCGCGCGCGCGCTTTGCTTTGCTTTGCTTTGTTTGCGCCGACTGCTGATGTTTGACTGCGCCCATGGGAGAGACATAACGATTCGATTGTTATGGCCGGAGTTATGGGCGAGCGTTTTTGGGAGGGGATGGACAAATAGAGTTTATGGGGTATTGTTCGAGGGAGGTTGACGGAGGGTGAGTTTTTTCAAACTTTGATTTTTCGTTTAAAGACAAGACGTTTAAAATTTAGGAAATTACGTGTTTCGTTTTCAGGGAACTATGAAGTTGTTAAATTTGGGTGTAACTTCCAAATTCGATGATTAATAGTATTTATTAGAATTTCATTAAATCCCAGAGCCAACTCAAAAAAGAGTCTTCACTTACTTTTCCGTATTATTACATGAAAGATTCATCGCCGTTAGAAGCAACTCGTTTAATTGAAAACGTACTCTTGCTACTAGCAAAACTACAGCGGTAGTAAACTTAACTGAAAATTGCTTTTAATTCATGCCCCAGTAATCCCCGAGAATACTTAAAATTTACAACCCCATTACATCGATTTTCTCCGCCCTAAAAACTTCCTGCCCGATAAAAAACTCCACTACCATCCCCAATTATCCTCCATCCCCCCCGGACTTTTTCAATAAAAATTATCCCTCAAGAAGCAGCAAACTACGCGCAATTACAAAGTCAGACGATCGCGAGTGCAAAAAGAGAAAAAAGAAAACAAAAAACAAAAAGCACGCTCGCCCGGAGGAGGGGTAATTAGCATTAATCGACGCGAGAAACGCGCGACTTACCTTCTTCAAATCTTTACTGGCGTCCGCATCCTCGGCCTTCCTTTTTTCCCCGATCTTCGGCGGCTGCGGCGGCACCGCTATGGTCGTCTCGCGCAGAGGCTTCAAATCGACCTGCAAACAGGAAAAAATCGATTAGGGTCAACGTTCCCCGCGCACAAAGGCCCGTGCATTTGAGAGTTGCTTCGAGTAAGCGAATGAAACTACTGTAAAACGAGGGGTATTTCAATTTCGGGCAAGAGTCCGGGGGTGAGGAAGATTTTTTTCTGCTGCAATTTAGTTCGTTAGAATCCACCTGTTACTGCCGGAATGAAAAATGGCTTTGGATGGTCGACAATTAAGTCTTGGAAAATTAACGGAGGGTTGAAGAAAGCTTAAAGGGGAAGATCTTCGAGGGCTTACTTTACTCGTTTTAAGATTATTACAGTCAAAATCATAATTTTAATAGTGAGTATAGTTGAATACATTCGATCTCTTTCAATAAATTTAATTTTCAATTTATTTACTTGTTTTCTCAGTACTTTTGCACCAATAAATCTCCCTTAAAAAAAAAAACCCGTTGCAAGCTAATCCGAAATCACTTCTCCCCGGGCAACAACTTTGTCTATTTCAATAAATTAATACGACAACTCATCTCGAATTCTAAGCCCGTAAGCTCATATAGCAGCTACGCTCGTAACAACAACGTGGAATCAAGCCGGCCGGAGGAGGAGAAAAAGAGGGATAAGGGGGGGTGAGAAAGTTCGAAAAAGTGCGCAGTTGAGCAAGTGAAAGTTGAATGCCCGAGAAGATTACAGAGCGCCGAGTTTTTCCCTCGACGGACTTTGCCCCTTTTTTTTTTTTGCATCCTCGCTCCTTTTCAGGCCATTATAATTAAAAATAGAAAAGCGATTACGGGCGCGCCCGCGAGAATTTCGAGCTCTCCGGGGGGGGGGGGGGGGGAAAAACCCCAAAAAACCGGT
>JAWWEO010000001.1:29369040-29499586 GCA_035582975.1 Ormyrus labotus | reverse complement strand
AAATTAACAGAGCGAATTCGTTGCTCATACTTAACAGCGGGAATTCGTTGGTTCGACTATATTTTTTTCTCAGTGTAGTATTCATTTTTATTAATACGAATTTTTTTGTAAATTTATGGCTTGTTATGCATGTTTTATCGTGGCAAAATAAAAACGTGTACTGAAAAAAACATAAACGTTGATCCGCAACAATTTCTGCTGAATTGCATTCGAAAAAAAGAATGAGTAAAAAACATCTCGTATAGTGAGTATTGACATCGTAATGTGCTTTAATGTATGATCTAAAGTTACAAAGTATAATTTTTTGTTGAATATGGAAATGTATTAAATTCTTTTTT
This sequence comes from Ormyrus labotus, assembly GCA_035582975.1. NCBI lineage: Eukaryota > Metazoa > Arthropoda > Insecta > Hymenoptera > Ormyridae > Ormyrus > Ormyrus labotus. The sequence continues at coordinate 29,499,248 of JAWWEO010000001.1, read as the reverse complement.
GTGATTCCAAAGTATAGCAGAAAATATACTCAGTTTGATATAATAGTATCTTTAAAAAAGTGTATTTAAGCTCCTTATTTCGTATTTTTAATTCTTTTGCAACTCAATAAATATTTCATAAGATTAAAAACTTTCAAAAGCACTTTAATTTTTGGTCTACTACAGTAATCTCGTATTACACGAAAGCGGGAAGTTACTACTTCAAAAATTCGTTTAAAATCTTGAAGGATGTGCTTGACGTAAATTTTAAAATTTCTTCTAGAATTACATAATGAATATCACTGTCTTATTTTAAAGGAAAAAATATAAAGATCAAATTCAATGGATTAATTTCCATTGCAAAAACATGCACTCGTACTTTATTGTCTCTGCATGCATTCGAAAAATTCATTATTTTATAAACCATAAATTTTTTACGTTCTTCTTTCTCTCGACCCGATTGTACAAATGTTGGAAAATAAAATAAAAACTTTTAAATATAGGATTAAAACTTTTTTAACCATTAGATTTCTCTTTTTTTTAACTCTCCATTACCCATTATAATTATTCCGCGCTTTTCCCTTGAAGCTCTCGTGATTCTCGGAAGCTCCAACTTTTTCCTGGCAAAATATTGTAAAAATTGAACAATCCTCTCGTAAAGATATATGATTAAAAAAAAATTCCGCGCAAGACTTGCGCTCGAGCCTCCTCTCGACAGACGCTGCCCTAATTGGGCGGCCACGCAAAGAAAAAGGCCGCCGCCAACTTTTCCGACTCTCAAAACCTGCTCGCCGCGGAAAAATCGAAAAAGAAAAAAAAGAAAAAAAACGTCGCCGCGCTCCATTGACGAGCGACGGCTTGGCGCATCGAAAGTAGCCGCTAAACCAACAACAACAACGCCGCTAACGGACTGTCGCAATAGGCACGCGGAGCTGCTTCCGCTCTTTTTTTTTTCGCCGCCGCGGCGGTTTCGCGGCTCGCTCGCCGGGAAAATAAAATCAAACGCCCGTCAATCAGAGCGTAAGCGGAACTCGACGATGCGACGCGCGCAGGAATTGCTCGCGGGGACTAATGAAGAGAGACGCCCGGCATTTTTCCGGGATATGAAAGTACAATCAGGTTAAGGAAAAAGGAAATTTGTCATATTTTTTTAAAGAAAAGATATGTGGTTGATATTAAGGAGTCGATTTTAGCTGAATAAAATAAAGTATTTGAAGCAAAGTTTTCACAAAGTATGCCATTTTATTTTAATTTTTCGGAGAATTTTAGCCATACTGCAAGTAATGAATATAATAATTGAAATAATGACGACGGAAAATTGTAAACAATCCATGGTGCACCACTACCTTAAACGATCCATTGTTCATCCTCTACTACTTTTGCAGCAGTTACGATTCTAATAAAATTTGAGATTTACGGTTTTTCTATATCTTTTGAAAGAAATCCATTAAACGATAACTATAAAATCGAAAGCAATTGAAAATTCGTGGCGTGAACTACTTTTTTTTTCTTTTTTGCCGCTTACATTAATTTCATTTTCTTTAAAAATAAATTGAAATACAATAACAAAATAGTAATACAATAATTATAAGTCAACTACAAATAGTTCTAACCTCCTATAATATATAAAGCCCGAATTTATACTGCAGAATATAGTAATTTTTACGCCCCAAAGAAGCGTATCCCTAAAGTAAAAAACAAACTAGCCGCTCTCGACTAAAAAATTTCCTCGTTGCAATCTCAAGACTTAAAATATGAATTTACTGCTCCAAAAAACAGACAGACGAATATTACTCAAAAGAAACACATGTTCTTCTCTTAGCCAAACAAGAGCCCGTTAAAAAAGGCGTATAAATCAGCTGTCAGAGTCTGATAGGACGATGCGTCACGCGGAAGCAGAAACAAAAAAAGAAAAAAAAAAATTGGACAGGCCGCGAGTCTCCTCGCGAATATATAGAGAAAGTTTTGTTCTTTAAATGCAGAGCGAACGGCAACAAAGGCGCGGCTCGCACAAAGGTGCGAATGCTTCTTATCGCGCGGGAATGAGAAGAAAAAAAAACAGAGAATATTGCGCAATGAACTGCTCGGCGTTGTAAAACTCGCGGGGAGATGCGCGTTCTCGCACAATTAAAGTTTTTTTTTGCGCGCGGTAAATGCAGAAATATGGGCCGTTACGCGGTATTAATGACATAATAACGCATCCTTTCAATCGCTTTTATCTTCATTACGGTATTGAATTCTGTGTTTAACGGGATAATGGTCGGAAGGAAAGTTTTTAATTAATAGTTTGTTTGCATTCAATGATTTTTGCATTGAGGAAGAAGAGCACTAAAAGTAAATTCTTATTTTGTGAAAAAAGCATCGCAATTGTCTCAGAATTGTTTGTTTTATGATTTACTGAATTAAAAACTCTGCGTGTCTGTTTGCTATTGTACATAAAAAATAAAACTAATATTATATCAAGAATTGTTTAAATAAATTTACAGGCGTTCAATAACAAGCCAAAAAAGACTAATCGATTTAAAACTAGAAAGATAATTATAAGATTCATTCATTTTTTACTCTGTGTAACGTCAATATTCGGCGTCGTTCCGCCAGCAATAATCAATATCCAAAATCCCCTGAATAATTAACCTCCTACTCCACCGGTACTTCACCTCCCAACCCTCTTCCACTCCAAACCATCCCCCAACCCGAGCTTACATCAAAGTGCACCTCAGCCGACAGAAGGCTCGCCGCGACTTCTAAATATTTGCGCTCCGGTCAAGCCGCCGTTTTTCCGCGAATTATTGACCTCCCGCGTGATTTCGCATCTCTGCAGTTATGAGAGGCTGCTCGTTTTCGTTCGCCAGTCGGGTATTTTGACTCGATTGTAACGAGCTGAAAATTGATGCTGTGTGGGAGGTAATGAGGGGGCTAGATTTATCGCTCGATCGCAGAATTGGCTTTGTTTGTCTTTTATTACGGACGTATTTCGCTACAAACAGCGGAATTGTTTAAGGAATTTATTGTTAATGTGGAAAACGGCAATTTTAAGGTTCATTGAAACCATTTACTGCCGGACAACGGGATGTTAACAGCTGCGGCTTCTTTGAATTTGCAAGTTTCTAGACGTAAAATTGGTTTAGTGCTTTCAATATCATGGCAATTTATATTTAATATTAATAATATCAAAATGAACGATATCAATCTAATTTACTGCAGAAATTATTTAAAATTTTTCAATGGTAAATATATTAATAGTTCCGTTATAACGGGTGAGAATTGGGAAAAAGACTAACCGGCGCGCAGGGACATTTTATATAAGCATTCTATATTCATCCTTCTCTCCGTTATACCCTGATTAAATATTAAAATAACTTGTGAAGCGATCTCCTGTTGATGAAAAGATAACACGAAAATTCAATAATTTCAATAAAATGGATGCTCGTGTCACGCTCTCTGCGTTATTGTCAATATTTTACGCTTCGTGTGATTTATTTTAATCGGGTTTGCAGTAAAATGTCCTTTCTGAGCGTAATAAGTGCACTCGATGATATGATAATAAATAAAAATTATTAGATTTCCAGGGGTAAATCCAATCATTAACTCAAATGAGTGATAGGATTTACAAGAGCTTTCCCTGATTGGTTTGAACGAATAAATCAATATACACTTGAATTTCCACTCGCGTATGGAAAAATGGTCAGGGAGAGAATAATTTAATCACATGCCTGAAATGGGAAGAAGAGAGAATTATTAATTGACCACTTTGGTGATTGAAAGTTTAATACGTTCAATCGAAGATAATTTTTTTTGCTTCGTCAAAGACTTCATTATAAAAATTATTTTTTATTTCAATTGCACGTATTCCGTTAAAAATTAATGCTTTCAAATGCGAGAATGCAATGCATTGCAGCTCGTTTGATCTTCATTAATTACAGTATTAAAAATGAATAGAATTCTAAATTTATCCAAGACACCCATTTCCAACGCCTCTCTCTCTCTCTCTCGCGTTCCATTATCACTCGAAAATAAGCGTGGCCGCGAAGCCAACCCACCAAAAACCCACAATCCGTCGGCATAAATCTATCAGTCGAAAATTCCTCCTCCCCCCCCTGGCAAAAGACGTATTGCATCACCAGCTCGCTCCTCCTCCTTTTCTCCGTCGCACCTTACGCACCAATTGTTCCCCGCGCGTAATCCAAGATCCCCCCAAAAATAATAAGGCCTCCCCGACTCTCGCGGGGCCGCGTCAGTCTCTGGAAGCGGCGGTAAATCGTCGGCTTGTCTCCGCGGGTCTGTTCCGGTATAGTAAAATTAACTCTGCGCAATTGTGGCTGGGCTCTCTCACTGCTTTTAGCGCGACGACGCGACGGGCCGATTGGCGGCCGGCCGAGGAACGTCAGGCCTTTTTGTGCGCGTTTCCACCAACAATTAAAGACGGCACGCGGACCGCGCTCCGCTTAGCTGCACTTTTACGAGTAGCCGCGGCGTCGCGCCGCGAGAGAGAGAGAGAGAGAGGAGAGGCGAGCTTTTTCGCCCGGGGCGTATATTTGGGCCACCGCACCGCCGGTAAATTTGTTAATAGCCGCGAGAAGAGGCGAGGATGCCAACAGCGAGAGAGAAAGAGGGACGCACTAACGGATTTAGTGGAAAATTTGAGTGAATGGGCGACCCGGCGAGCCTTTGATTGAGGTTGGAGAGAAAATGCAGGTGCAGCAGGGAGAGCGCGGAGCTCGCGGAGGAGTGCGTCGTGTTTGAGCTTTGTTGGTTATTCGAATCGCGTATAGTTTGCCGTCTTTTGTAAGTGTATAATCAATAGACGTACTTTTACATTTTAAGTAGCGTTGAATAAATGTCGCTGTCGAGATCCGCTAGAATTTAAAAAAATTTTATTTTAATCTTTACCGAGATTTAAAACCTCGTATCCCTCAAGCACGATAAGCGACATCCTAAGACCAACGCAAGGCTCGGTAGCTTCTTTTTGAAGAAAAAGCTTGAATTTACTCAGAATTAAGATTAAAAATTTTGAAGGAAAATGCGAATTAGCGAGAAAGGAAGTGTTACTAATTTACACAATGTCAAAAAAACAAACTTTTACGCGAAAACAAAAAAATTTAAACCCAACTCTTCTCGCTCTCATCCAATTAACTCGCAGAAAAGAAACGACCCGTCCGCAATGAACGAAAAAACTTTCTATCAGCCCTTCCGAAAAAGCAAAGCAAGAGCGCGACGCGTTTCTAAAGCCCTCGATCCGAGAAATATCGGAATCGACTATAGGGATTGTTGCCGAGTGCAAAAACGTGCTTGAGCAGCAGTTGCTTCTTCGCTTCCGCGCAATTGACGTCATGAATTACGCGATGGAAATGCGTCCGCCGCCGCGTAATGGGTGCTGCGAGTGTGTCGTCGAGAAGAATGCGAGAGGGGGAAGGGAGGTGAAAGCGAGCTGGGCAGGATCGATGTTACAGCTGGTCTGGAAGAGTGAGATGCGGCTGCGACGCTGATGGTAATGATGGCCGCTGGAACTGGTTTAAGGAAGACTGCAAGCTTTCCCTTTTTGTCGGGTTACTTTGAACGCCGTATTTTTGAACGTAATTTTGCTTCTTATGGCGAGGTACATTTCATTAAGGTAGAAGCCCTGACAATTCATGTAATTATAGATTCGAAATGCTTTTGATAAAACTAATCGGTAAGAAATTCACAGAATTTATCTGTAAAAATTTGGAGAATATGATAATTATATAATATTTTTTATGTCGTTTCAGTAGAATTAAGGCTAAACATAAATCAATTAAGTATTTTAAATATTAATTTAAAACTCATTGAACTTCAATAATATGGTAATGATAACGACACCATCTGAATTTTCTTTTACAAAATATGTAAAGTACATTTCGAGAACTTAAGAATATCAATAAACTTCTTGTACAACTTCTTGCGACAAAAATCAACTAAGTTCTTTTAAAATTCTTTTCCATTTTACCGAAATCAATAAGTTCCAGAGCATAAACATCACCATTCATTCGGTTAAACGTTCCAATCTCATAAAAATCATCACCGTAAACCCGAATTCCTGACCCAATTTCACCGCTTCCCAGTGCGAAAGAAACCGGACGACAAACTCGTCCGACTTCGCGGTCGGCAAATCCAGCGGGGCGTCTTGAATCGAATTAGTCGGCGATCGATTCTTTCATCGAATTATCCGCGAGTCCTCCGCGGATTTGTAAATTCAGCGACGGTCCGGTGAGTCAGCGCACTTGTATTTATGTACGCTCACTTTTTGCGCAATGTTTGGGTATCGCCTTTTTGCTGCTCGGCGCGGTGGATAATTAATTACGAGAGAGAGAGAGAGAGAAAGAAGGAAGGAATTGGCTGGCGAGTAATTGCAGGTACTATCGGTCGATTAATTAATTTAGATAGTCGTTGAATGTAGGTGAAATTAAATGTGGGCTAGAATTAATGTTTTTTTTAATGGATTTCATTAGCTGCCAATGTGAAACTTTTAAGGTTAATAAAAAATAAATGTATTGAATAATTATTAATTATTATTTTTGTTATATTAATTTATTAATCATTTCGACAAACTGTTACTCTATAATACTTTCTTCCAACTAAAATTATCATTTTTTTTGTTCTGGATTAAAAAATCGATTTCAAAACAGACACCGGAAAACCACCTATTAAAAGATTTTAATAATTTCAATTAAAAAAACATAACAATTCCACGGATGTTTTGAAAATGAAATAATGCATACAGTACTGAAAATCTGCTAAAACGTATAATTTATTCGACAAGACATATACATCACGTACACAACAGGTAATCATAGAGGTATTATAAATCTAAGGAATGAGACTATGCCAGCCTAATTTCAGCTCTTATAAATTATAAGTGAAATGTAGCCGAAACATAACTTAGGAGTATGCGTGCATAAATGCTTATAGAAAACAGTAATGCCTTCTAAATGAGTTTAATTTTAATAGAAAACCATTCTCAACGAAAGAATCTATTATTTTATTAAATGTATATTAGTGTTTTTCACCAATGCCAAATAAAAAATTTAAAAAAACAACCAATACCATCAACCTTCGTTCGACTCAAACGTTCGCTAATCTCAAACTTCAATCAAAGAAATCTAGAACGTCATTTGCCTCCTTTCATCCGGCGAAACGCTAAACCGATCCAAATCAAAGGCAGCGCGGCGAAAAAAGAAACGAAAACTGGGTTAGCGCGGATGGTTTTAGTTCCTTATAATTACGACCCGAGCCGCCAGAGCCGAATTTATTATTCGCGCCCGCGGGCCAAGACATTTCTCAATTGTCCGAGTAGCCTCCGAGCTCCCCGATTTTTCGTCGGCAAAAAGGTCTGGCAGAAAACGCGTCGGCGGCCGTTTTTCGGGGTTCGCTCCGCGCGCACTCGGGAAATTGAAATTCCGAGCGAGGCGACCGGATTTGTTACGGGATTAGGCGAGATACAAAGTGAGCTTCGCTGCTGTTTTACGGCGAAGTCACCGGTAGATCTGGAATTTTTTTGTAGTAATTTTAGAGTTGTTGAATTTTCGTACATTTTTAGTGCGCGGTCTACTGCTTCTAATTTCAGAAGTATGAAAGCGAAGGATTATTTAACGGTTATTTTGTTGCAGACGAAAATGTAGCGTAAGCTTATTAGACTTGTTTTTTTTCTTTCTGAGCCTCGCTTTTAAATTTTGCGTAAAGGAATTGACGTGAAAAGAGTAAAAAAAAAATACTTCAGATAAAGTTTTTTTAAAGCTTCTGTGTGTCTAAACTTTTAAAATAATACTAAATTGAAATAAAATATAATGATTGACAGGTAATATATCGTGATTATTAGTACAACATACATTGCGCATCAATAACAACAATTTTATGATATATCAAAGAAAAATGTATAATTCATTTTTTAACCTGCACTGCAAGCATTAATGGCAAATATACTACGTTTAATAGCACAACCCAAAATAAATACATAACAATCCTCTAATCTCCACTGACGTAACAGCACCAGAAACGGTTTCCTTACCTCATACAATTTTAATGAGTCCTTCCACTCGGCCAAACGTCCCCAGCATCCATCATCCAGTCGTTTCGCAAAAAGCCGCTTCAATTAGGGCCCGCCGGAGGAGCGAGCGAATTACGATAATCGGCCATCGCGTTTCGCAACTACGAGCTATAATCGTCGGACTTGTCGCTCGGGAGAGCAGCAGCAGCCGCGGAGACAAATGCGAGCGAGAAAGAGAGTAAATTCGGCTGATAAACTGTCGACAGGTGGCGGCTATCGGCGCGCATCTCGATATCGTTTTAGTCCCGCGCGGAATTTTCACTACGGCGGACAATGCGGGGGCCTCCTTTGTTTGTCTGGCGGATGAGAGTCGACGCCGTCTCTCTGCCAAATTCATTTGTCGCGGGGCGCAGGTTCGATTTAAGTTTTGGGTTAAGAATGTTTAATCTAAGGCGATTGGATCGCCGAGATTTCGCTCGAAACGGCTCGCGGAACGGGAGGAATCCGAGTCGTACGTGAAAATTGAGATTTTTTTTTCTTATTTAAGTGCATGATTAGTTAATGCTGAATTTTAAGATCATTTTAACATCCTGTTTTTTTACTTTCTAAATAGATAATTTGCGGTGTTCCTTTAATAATAGTAATGATGCTTATTAAAAAAAATTTTGCACGCGAAACTGACTAACTACTTTTATAACAGTTGCGAAAAAGTTTCCATACCAGGCAAAAATATGATTCGCGCAAAGATAACTTTCGGCGTTGTTTTTCCTTATTTCAAAGACGATCAAACAGCCGGATACGAAATTACGTCCTCGCGTTAGGTAACGATTGTTTTCAGGATTATTTGACTCTACGGCAGTCTGCAGGCATTCAAATATTTAACACTCGATCAAATTGAATTCCGTTACGAATACGTTTGAATAAAATGCCGTGTGTAAAATAGAACTTTGTTCGTCCTATAAGTGAGATTCTGGCCGTTTAAACCAGCGCTTATAAAACGCAATTTGACCAGAAAATTGATTGGCGCACTAAGGAAGAAGCCGACGCTGTTTTCTTTATAAAAATAGATAATTGGAGAGAAATTTAATTAAGCTCTGTATTCTCAGAGGAGTTTGCGCGCATAATTTAATTAGATTCAATGGGTCGGAAATCCATTTGTTATAGGATTCGTCTCTCGCGAAAATCACTGGATCAAAGGAATTTCGCGCTGTCGATGGAATTGGAATATTTTCGAGCGATTGATTTCTGTTAGATTTCGAAGTCGATAAATAAAAACGGTTAAAGTTCGGGGTATAACAAACATTGCATACAATATTTCCAAACAATGGACCTTTTCGTCGCAAAATATATTTCATTTTTAGACGCGCGAGAGAATAAAAGAATAAAAATTGCGCGTAAGATTTGGAGCAAAAGTAATCGATACTTCCTGTTATTTCGTGTTTGGTGAGTCGACTATATATACAAAAAGTGTTGAAGTATAGTTATATAATTGAAATTCTACAATGTAATGTAAGTAACACACGAAAGAAAGTAGCCTTAATGTGATATGTACTGTAATATATTTTGCATGCAAAATAAAATACTGGCTTGATCTTATCGCGGGATAAGTTAAGTGTCGTTCCAGCGTTACTCAATATAGCTTTCGGTTTTGGCAAATAGCATCAACTAGTTGATCATATACTACAGTACGAAGGTATACACACAAAAGATATAAGTATACAGAGCATTCTATTTTTAAAAAGTTCTTATACTTCTCTGATTCTTGTTTCAATACTGCGGATTTAAAAGGATCAATAAAACATTGATTCTTTACCTGGAAGGCTGTTAGACGTATTGCTTGAATGTTTTAAATTGAAATCTACAAAAATACGCTAAAACTTCGTTTCGATCCTATTCGTACAAGATTTTAAGGAAACTTTCAACCCCAACGAAGCAATAAATGCTCCGATAGCTCAAAATATATTCCAAAAACCGCATCCTCAAGAATTCCTGAAAGCTCAAAAAATCGTCTTTAAACACGACTGGCTTCCATATAAAAAAGGCGCTCTCATTACGCGCTTAAAAGGCAGAGTGGTAAAAGAAAAAGCACAGCGGCAGCAGCCCCGAGATCTCGCGGGGGGGAGAGCGAGGGAGAAGAGACGCTCGAGGATTTACGAGTGGCGCGGCAGTTGTGCGGTACAATATGGCGCGCGCCGACACTCGTGACGTAAGGAACGGAGGCTCATCTCGGCTCTCGTGCAAATGGAAAAGTCGTTTACAGCAAGAGAGAGAGAGAGAGAGAGGTAGGGAGTATTTTCAGCCTCGAATCGTCCTTCTAATCTGCCGATTCGCAATTGCCAATTTTCCTGACAACTTTCCATCTCTTTCCTTCTCGTCCTTCTCGGGCAAAAGTCATTTCGGAGTTAACTGAAGGCTGTTGGGATTTTGCATTTTTTGTAAAACTGAATTTTCTTTATTTTCAAGGGTTGTATCTTAATGGGGGTATAGTAAAAAATCCAAAAAATTGGCAAGTTTTCAGCTAATTTTTGAGCGATAAAAAATTTATTTCGTTATCACTTGTAAACATTATGATGTGTATTTTTTCCGATTAAAATATATTTTCAGGCGTTGATGACGACGAAGTGCTGCGAAGAACCTGCCACTGTTGGGAATCGTGAGGAAATATAATGATTCGTATAACAATATGTAAATTCGAGCTGAAAAGTCAAATATACCATATCCAACCTCTCAAATTTCCTCTTCAATAATATTTTATTTAACAATTTTCTTTTTAATTTATTTGATTAACAGAAATAAACCTTATTCACAGCTTATTAGTATTAATATACTATCAAGGCATTTGATTTGATTGAAATTAGTAAAATTCAAATTCAACTTTATGAGCAAATTCAGGTTGCCTTCGTAACAACTCGAATTAGAAACACGAATCTCAGTCGAAATAAATTTTGTAAAATTATTTTCCATCAAAATTCATTACGAAACAAGAAAAACTCTCTGCAGCAAAAAGTTCAACGCAATTCAAATGTACTTTTACATTACTATTTTTCAATTCCTACCCATTATTTTCATTACCTCTCCATTCTTCGCTCAAAGCTCCTTCGCTCCTCCGAAACTTCTGTCGAAAAAAAGAGACGGAATAAGAAGAAACAAAGGCGAAAAATGGCGCCCTCGTTTAATTGCAAAGTGCTCGTCGCGGCGTATATTTTAAAGCGGAGCTGCGCGCATATTTGATATATTTCTGCGAGGCTTTGCAATTATCATTTAAATGCGTTCTGTCGGCGTCGATGAAAAAAATATCCCGGAGTTTTCGCCCCGTTTTCTTTTTTACACCGGTCGTGTTCCACTTTTCGGCACTTCTTCTTCCCTCGCTTCTCTTTTGGAAAATGCACGAAATTGTCCCTTTAAACGTTGCAAATACCGAGTTTGTATAATTTTTATTGCTTCGTAATCTTTTGCATCCAGGGGAATTTTATTAAAGATTTTTGAAGATTTTTTTAAACCATATATTTTATTCTTTACATTCATTTTATATTTATTTTTTATATTTTTTACGCCATGAAGAAAAAATGTATAGCTTTTCTCCCGAAAAGTAAAAATAAAAAGCTTGCGAAATTTTGCAAATAAATAATACAACCTCTTGCAAACATTCCGTAAAATAAGTACTACTAAAAAATTATCACGCATTACGACGAAACAATCTAATTCCAAACGAAAACCCCCTTTCCCACACAACTCGGCAAGAAAACTCCCCCCCACCGCCCTCCGAACGAATAACAGAAGCTCGTTCAATTCGGCCGCAAAAGTGCCCGATCTCTCTCAGGCGGTAAACTCCTCGCTTGGGAATTATCCTCGCTGGAAATAGGCGTTCTTACCTGCGCAGGCGCCGCCGCCGACTTGGGGGGGCCGCGCGTAAGTCAAAGATAATCCCCGCCTGCAGGTTGCGGATACAAGCGGCGGCGGGCGGCTCTCACCAATACTCCGAGAGAGAGCCTCCCCCCCGAGTCGGACACACCGCAGGATCGTGCTTGCGAGCTGTAAAGGCCACCGGTAGCTATAAGGCCGAGGGTATAATATATCCCTGGAACATACTGCAATGCAGCGACCGGCGCGCGAGTTTTTGTGCCGCGCTCCGAAGCTTTTGGCCGAGCTTCCCGAGGTGCCGGTTTGATGTACGTTGCGGCAGATGGATTAGGCTGATCGTTTAGCTAATTGTTTTCTCGAGGCTTTTTTAGTTCGGTATTTTGTTTCAAGCTTTTCGAAGGACTTTGCAATTCCGAAAATCGAAGGGGGAGAAGGAGTTTTTTACTGGATCTAAAAGAATTGGAGGAGAAGATTTGCGCGTATTCTTGAATGGGATTTGTAGGAATTTCAATAGCTGGAAACTAAAAGATTCTTTACAGCCTTAGTATTAGGTGGAATTGGAAGCGATAAATTAAACTTCAGCTGAATTTATGTTAAAAGTTTCAGTTTTATTAAGAAATTGATTAGTATCTCCTTATTTACGAAAATTTAATAACTAATTTAATTCTACTTGTATTACAAGTATATACTTAACGCATCAATTTTCCTCGCAATCACCCTTGAATTCCCCCCCAAAAAAAAAAATTCCACAATTAATTCCGATAAATCATCCGCATTTCGAAATTCCCCCGGGCCGTCAGGCGCACGCACGCGAAAAGAAAAAGGAAGCCGACTCCTCGCAATTCGTTCTTTCTCTCTCTCTCAGCTCTCGGCGAAATTACAGCGGAAAGACATCGCTGCTCTTTTCTAATTACATTTTTACGCCGAGCCATAATAAATTCCTCGCCCCGTCCGCGCGCTCTCTCTCTCGGCGTGGCGCACACATTTTCGACGTCGCATCTGCGGAACTTTTCTTCTGCCGGGTTTCCTTCCGTTTCGACGGCACTGCGCTCTTTTCTGACTGACTCTCTGCTGCTTTTGCGAGAATTCGAAAAAGAAGCAGAGAGAGGAAGACGGTCGGTTGGGGCTGAGAATTTATTGAGTGGCTTGGGTTTGATTAGCGGGTGGTTTGTATCACTTAGGGAGATCGAATTCGATTATTGTTTGGATCACGAAAGATGGAGCATATTAGTTAAAATTAGGTAGAGATCAATTATTATTATTTGGAAAGTTCTGCAGTTGCAATTAAAATGTGACGATAAATAATTTCAGCTGAGACACTAATGGCTGTTCCTAATAAACTTATACTTTATCGAATTTGTTCAGTCCAATATTTTTCCACGTATTCCAAGCAAGCAATTGCCTTCCACCCGATTCCTCTATATAATATCAATTACGCGCCCATCCAAAATCTTCGCAACAAACAGTCACCTTCGAGCTCCAAGACCTAATTCATTAGCAGCCGACGAATTCCGTTCGCTTTGGGCAATCTAACGCGCATCGAAGTTGGCGGATGAAATCTCAGCCTCCTCGAAACTCGTCCTCGGCGGCGGCGGCGGCGGCCCTTTCTTAGCCAGTCGGAACTTTTTCCTCTGCCGGCGAGCTTCAGTCGCTCGGACGCTCGTTATTCGCGGTCACGGCGCGCGACTTGCCGAAGTTCACCGCAAACTTCCGTCGCTTTGCGGCCGGCCGAGGATGAAAGGACCCGAGAGAGAGAGAGAGAGAGAGAGAGAGAGGAATGCTGCAGGGATGAGTGGATGTGTTTGTTGCAGAAATGTGCTCGAGGATGGGTTGCATTCTGGGTTGAATTCGAATTAATTTTGGTATTTTGCTGCGGCATGAAGATTATTAAATTTAGCGCGAATTAGGAGAATATCATACTTGATTAGCTGAATTTTACTATAATATATTTTTATGAAAAGCGTATTAGGAATTCCTTTGTGATTTCATGTTAATGTATAAATGATATGCTTTCTAACTACTTATACAAGCAGACAAATAATAATAAGTATACAAATTAGATATTTCCTGAATATTCCCGCAGAAATAAATAAAAGTAATCAGCGAACTTTTCGCTCGGGAAACCTTCCGTCGAACTGCTGCTCTTTCCCAATACTTATAAAAGTTACAAAATAACGAACCCGCGAAAAGCTTAAAAACACACCGAACCGCCTTTTCAAAAAGTATATATACACGCGAATCTATATACTCACTTTTTGCCGCGTTCGTCAACATTTCCTTCCCTCCTTTTCGGGAAAACTAATGGCCGCGCGACGGTCTGATTTATTTTTTTTTTTTTGTGGGGGGGAGAGAGAGAGGGTTCGTTAGGAGTCCCGGGGAAAAAGTTGACGCTTAAATACGACGCGGAGAAGTCGAGCGCGCGCGCGCGCCGCTTATTAAAAGTTGCGAATTTATAACCCCGCGCGAAAGGACGGAAATAAAAATTGCAATTTCAACGGCGCGCCAGGTATATATATATAGCTTGTCAAATGATTTTTCGGTTATTGCGCCGGCGCGGCTCTCGAAGGAAAGGGAGACAGGTAGCCAAGCACGGGGGAATAATGTCCGAGATTAACGAGACGTGTGACGCGCTTAAGGAATCGAACCCCCGGGCTGTACTTGAAACTCGCGCTTTTAATTGAATGCCTTTTGCGCGTGTCGATTAAACGGCATTGTGTGGTGAGGTTTTAAAGAATGCGAGTATTGGGAGGTAGGCAGTACTCGTGAAAGTAGCGATTTGGAATTTTCATTTGGTGTGCTAAAAGAAGTATATAGAAATGAAAGGGGTTAATAGCATTAAATGAGTATTTTATAAAGTATAAAAATCTGTAATAAAGTTTCATAATAGCAATTTACATCGATTTTGTGGCTTTGAAGTCATAATACAACGTAGTTAAAACTTTAAAAGACCTACATTTTTTAAAGCGGATTTGCGCTCGTCATACTTTAAGTCTGTCGTCGAATTATTCTAAGGGAAAAAAATCATAATAAACAGATAATTTTCAGCGCTTAAATAATGTCATAAAGATTCTAAAAACGACATTAGAATTCTTCAAGCGAACAAGAAATTTTCAAGCTCGTCCCGCAGCAAAGACAGCGCCCGAAACTCTCCAGTCCCCCCCGAGAAGCCGCAAATCCAATTCCACTATTAGCCTCCCCGAAAAAGCACGAATCTCTCATCGCTCAACTACTAGGTCAACTCCACCTCATCATCGTCTGACCGAACAAGCGAAACGCCTTAACTTTCTGCTCTCGGTCCGGCGGCTATTTTAAATGTCCGCTTGTCCTTCTCTATCCATCCATTTCCCACCGTCTGGGCTCTGCGCGCTGTGCCACGGTCAATTTCTGACCCGCCGCATCTGTCTCCGCACTTGCCAATTGCAGCCCGAGAGATCTCTGCCGAGCGCGACCGAGACAAAGTTGGAGAGCCGAGGAGAGATGTAGAGCGTGCCGAGGTGGAGATGGAGACGCGCGCGCCCGGGTTTTTCCTTTTTTTCTTTTTTTTCTTCTTCGCTTTTGGGAGGAAGGGACTCGTTGGAAATAATAAATTTGAAGAGAATCATCTGCGTCTTGTTGAATATTTGTTGCGGTGGGTAGAGCGAGTGCTTTGGATGGTCCGAAATTATTGCATTTATATTTGGAAACTGAAAAAATTCGAAAATAAAAAGCTGGAATTTATCGTATTTTTTAAAAACTATATTAAAGTAAAATAGTTGTTAATTAATTTTCTATAAAAACTTTTCCGAATAGAAATGGACTTCGTTATTCTTTTATTAATTAATAAAAAAGTCTCCACAATAAATAAACAGATGTTATAAAGCCACTGATAACACAATAACATTGAACCAAATGGCCCCCCGCAATTTTCAATTATTTTCGCAGTAACTTCCGCTTTCGCCGTTTTAAGCTCGTCCAAAGTAGAAACTTTAAGAAGAGGCAAAAAAAAACTATCCAAAACAGAAAGAAAAGTTATGCGCACTCGAAAAGCTTACTCGCAAAAGAGCAGCACATCCGCCCGAAGAAGATAAAGGCAGCGCGGCGCCGCCCGTCGGAGCGCGAAACGAAAATAAGAGCCCGAGAGCGAATAAACGTCGTCGCTTTGTTTATTCCCGACGAAGTCGCCCGATCGATCTTCCGCGGGAATCGATGGCAAAGAGAGAGCAGCACCTGGGCACTCGCTCTCCTTTGACGGCGGCGCGTTTACTTTTCATTATCCCGTTCGGGCAAAACTTCGGCCTCTGCGCCTGTATTTATCGGGGAGGATTGTATTTTCCGAACGTTCGGCGCAACTTTTTTAATTAGTATACGGCGCGCGCTGACGAATTGTTTTAATTGGGAAGCCGGAGGTACGTAAGCTCGTTAATGAGGCATTGGAGCTGGAGCAGGTAAACCGATTGGGAGAGTAAGTAAGCAGAGGAATCAGGGGGCTTAGGAGCCCTACGGAACAATTTAGGCGTATATTCTCGGAATTTAAATATAGTTGTAAGTGGACCGCTACGAATTGTGAATATTGACTGGCTTGATTAAAGAATAAAAGCAGCTCCAGAAGTAACCACTAACAAGTCAGTTAAAACTACTAATGTTCTACAATGACCCCTTCACTGATTCTATAGTTTAGAGAATGGAAATGGAAAAAAATGCTTTGCTAAATGAGCTCAAGGAAAGCGCAATTATTGTGCAATGATTGTTATAGAGAACAAGTGTAATTAAAAATTTATTAAGAAATAAGAAATTTGAAATTAAAGGCAATTAAAATACGTTGAATCGTCGTTAAAATGATAAAAATGTTTTATCAAAGGCAGTTTTTTTTTTATATTTAAACATTTATTTCATCACTGATTTACGAATATTATTTCAGAATTGATTTTAAGTTATATACATCTTGTAAAAATCTAAATTTAAGTTATTAAATCAAAAGACGAAAAATCTTTTAGATTTCAAAAATATATAGTTTTTGAAACCGAAGGAAAAAAGCTTCAAATCTGTGGACTTTCAATATTTAATTCAAATTTTCCCTCAGCTTTAAAATTAAACGAATTCCAATCGCCAAAAACGTAGACTTATATTTAACCAAGTGCAGCATTAAATAACCATCCGAAGTCCAAACCAGAACGCTGCATCAGACCAAAAAAAAAAAAGGAATTTCCAGGCCGAAGATGAGTCTAGCGCGGCGTGCCAATCTTCTTCCCAACTCGCGCGGCGTAAAGTAAGTACACCTGGCGAGTGTCTTGTATTACAGAACAAAGCCGCCAAGCAGAACCGACGTAGACGACGACGCCTTGTTCCTTTTTCGGCTTCTCTTTAGGGCTGCTATTCTAACGCCGGGCGATGAGTTCGCGAGCAGCTGAATTTCGAATCTTTCACGTAATACATGAGAAAAATGCATTTTGCATCGGAAGGCTTGGAAATTTAAATGTACGGCTTCGCGACGCCTCGATTCTTGGGAACACGCGATTTTGGGAAGTATTTCTGTGGGTGAATAGAGTTCTTTTTAAAATACGTGACGTTAATCAAGGTTCGTTGAAATACTTTCTCGTTTCGATTTCAAAATAAAGGAACGGTTTCAAAAAATTTTAAACATTGTATTTGCGTTATTTCTGCACGTGTAAAGTGAAGCGATTTTTTGTGTTCTTGGAGTTTTTGCGGTTACATAAATATGTTTAAAAAAATTTCGAAACTTTTTCCCAAAAATAAAATTGTATTTACAGCGGCAACAGTTTACAATATTTAAAAATTGAAAAATGCCCGAGAAATTCGCAGCAAAATTTTCCACGTTCCATTTCTGCCTTGAAATAAAATTAATACTTACGTAACGTACGTACAACGAGTATAGGGATCGTGAAAATAAAATTAAATCGGACTTCCAGGGGATCAGCCTCTTAATTCCCACTTACAGATTAGCTTGATTTGCACTCGTAAGAATTATCCTAGTGACAGGCGCTTCCAGATCACCCCCGCGCTAAAATAAAATTTTATACTCATTCACCCGGAATTCCCCTAATACCCCAACACCACACCTCCCTTCTCCACCCTCTCCTCTGCGAAAAATGGGCAAAAAACTGCACCGAAATCATCGCGCGCCCGTGCGATTCCTCCCAACTAGACAGCTCTCTCTCTCTCTCTCTCCTCCGTTCCGGGCAGCGTTATATTTAGCAGCAGCACGTGGCAGCCCCCGGGAAAAGTGCGCGTGGGCGAGAGGTAGCAGCCATCCGACTGTGTGCCGCTGCCGCCGCCGTCTCGCTAACCTGTTGCCCCGCGGCTCGCTGCGCGCATTTTTTTTCCCCGACCCGCCAAGGCGCCGATGATTTACGAAGCGTTATGTAACGGGGATGGAACGGGTCGTTAACCGAGAACATTGGTAGGGGGACGCGAGGGGAGATGGGATTTTAATTGGGATTTATTGGTTGCCGAGGTGTTTTAATTAATTTGATGGATTTTATTGAGCTGCGATTCAAGTTCAATTCGTGGGGGAAGGCCATTAGTGGAATGTTCAAACTTTTAGTATAATATTTTTATTTTTATTCAGGATCAGATTTAAAAAATTTCATCGGAATTCGGTGAAATTTTTGAAAATTGCTGAGAAATTTAAAATAGAACGATGTCAAATCGTAAAGCAGCTAATAATTTAAGTATAATGCTGTACATTAATTTCTAGTTCGCTCAAGCCACCACGTGAAAATATATAAATCGAGATGTTTTGTCTATGTGTTGAATAAAAGGGAGTATAACAAGAACATAATTCAAAAGAAATTACGATAATAAATTTGTATAAAATAGTATTGCGCGTATTATGATACGTATTATATTAAATATATAAATCAAGGTTATTTTATCTCGTACAGATATCAAGATTTAATTCTTCAATATTTAAATGAATTTTTTTATCCCTTTTAAACAAACAAGTTTGTAATCTTTCAATTAAATTATAAAGCGGCTACTATATAAATTTAGAATTAATCAGTTCACCTTTTAATGCGAAAAGTGCTATAAGGTGTACATGCAATAATTCATTGCAGAACTGAATTAATTTTATATGCGCAACGTGCGGTTCATCTTGTTTTTCTTCAAAAGCGCAGCGGAATACGTATTCCTTGCTTTGTTTTCATAGCAGCAGTGGCGTGGCCATTATTTTTCTTTTATTTCAATGCGTCATGTTGCACAAACGAAAAAGTAATACTTTTTTGCCGGCAGGTGTCAGATGTTAAAACAAAGTACGTAGGAGAGAGTAAACTTGCTTAACGAGAAAAAATAATTTCTATGTACCCGAAGAATTTTAGAGAATTGACCAATTTTAGAAGCAATTGAATATTAGGTTCGTGTACAAAATAAGTTAATTACAAAGGACAAGAAAAAAATATAAAAGTAATTAATTAACGATACTCTATTGTTCCTTTATTATTACCTTATTTCCTGCAGATCTTTTTAATAATTGGTCAATGATAATTATACTCGAGAGGAAACTAATTTGGTTCGGTTTACGTAACATCGAGTTTACCTTTTGATAATGAGATCCAGAGACTGAATAGCACGTCGCTATAAATACGATGGGATTGTATACTTTTTTAGTGAATCACGTTGACTGTAGCCACATTTAATTCAATTTTTTTTTTTTTTTTTTTACTAAAACATGATTTTTAATTTAATTATGAAAATATATAATTTGAAAACACGTCATTTCTAATTAGATTTCTAATTAGAATTAATTAAGATATTGAATAGAATATATAACATTTTTAATAAGTTACTCATTATTATTTCTGGAATTTTCTAATATTTATTGCTTAATTTGGAAAATTTACAATTTCTCACAGAAATACTTACCATTTACCGTCGAGCCACCGTAACGGCAATTTTTCCACAGAAAAGACCAGGGAACTCGAGCGCAACGACACGCGCGAAGATAATTTTTACAGTACACCGCTCCGCATTATTCTGCAAACGGTAATACTTACAAATGAATTTTACAGCCCAGCCTGAAAGAAACTCATCTCTCGGCCTCTTTAAACCTCCGAAAATCAAAGCAATCTACCCAATGAACCGAAGCCGAGCTTTATCACCCCGGCCGCCGAGGCACTCAACGAGGACATCTCCCCGACTTGACGTACAAGGCGACGTCCGACGCGGCCAGTGCGCAGGGCGCCTCGTTGACGAGCCACGAAACCGCAGCCGCGACGACGATGACGAACGGTGAATTATACCTCGTCGACTCCCCCCGGCTGAATAATGCGACCGTGTGTGTCCCTAAGATCTTATACGGCGACGGTTGACGGAACGGATAGTTGCGCCTAAATCGCAGAAACGGCCGATGGATGGCGGTTATTAGGGCAATAGAACGCAGATCGGTTTCCTGGTCGCGAATGGGTTTATATTATATCGTGAATTTTCAGGGGAAACGGCGAGGTGGTTAAAGAGAGAAATGCGAGTCGATTGACAAATTGTTTCCGAGTCCAATTATGTTGAGGATGGAGTAGTTCTCGAGATCGAAACGCTGTTCTTTTCTTTAATAAAGAGCCGATAAGACGAAGAGTGCTTTTTCAAATTTTAATTGTATTCCAAGACGGGAAAAAGGTTCAATTGATTTACGCTCTGTTTAACAAAAAAGCAGTAAAGCAGAATAATGGGGTTAGAATTCTATGACTTGTAACTTAGATGGTTTTTAAGGCAATGCCTAATCAAATATAGATTTATTTGCCAGCAGTACTTAAAACTTGGTATATTCCCTTTAATGAAGTATTATTTATTAGAAAAGAATATTTTTTTTTTAATACAGCAAAATAGGATTGCCTAAAGAAGGTTTTCGTCTTTTACTTTAAACATACGAATAACCAGCAGTTCTTTTTGTAATTACTTTACTACATTATCCATATATAATATATTCGTATTAAAGTTCATCCTTACATTCCTTCCATATTTTTAGCACCGGCTAACCCTATTTTCCCGAAATTCCACCGGCACCCGTGAAACATACTTCAGCCAACGACGCATTTCAGCCTTGCAACGCGACTCGCTTTCAGCCGTGCAGACCGACGTGTCTGCCGTCCCGGCCGCTGGAATAGAAAAAAAAAAAAAAGAAAAGAAAAAAAAAACCGGCAAAAAGGTCATCGCACGCCGCCGCCGCCGCCGGGCGGCGCGGGCGTTTCGCTGCACTGGAGCGCGAACAAAACGAAAAATCGGCATCAATCTATTTCAAGGACTCAAAGGCTCTCTCTCTCTCTCTCCGCGACTCTACTCTCTCGCGCGCCGTTCACTCGAAATAATAAAACGCCCACGAGCGGGTCGCGGCGCGGGTATAATAAACAGAGAGAGAGAGAGAGAGAGAGAGCGAACTTCCGTCTTGAGTCCGCGCGGCGGATTCATTGCCCCAAAACAAACGCCGGCCGGCGCACAATGCTGCTGGACTCTCGCGGCGTGGGAGTAGTGGGCGCCTTTTCGCAAAGAGCGCAAGCAGCAGCAGCAACAGCCTCTCGAGAGCTCTCTCTCTCTCGGCCTAGCCGAGTTAATTTATCATTTTTACGGCGACGCGAATGGAGTCGTTGCCGCGACGTTATGGGGTCGGGTTGTTTAGAGCGGCTCGTTAAGGGTTGGATTATTCGATTGCCCGTTGTTATTGCCGGCAGGCGTTTTAAAGCGCTCGATGGATTTGGATGATTGAGCGATTCGTAAATTGATTTTGACTTTTAGTGGAGCGGCGCGTATATTTTTATCCTGGCAGATATCAGTCGCTTTGTTATCATTATATTGCTTAAGGTTGTGATTGATGTATCTTATTAACTTAGGGAACGGAGCAATAATTCTTTGGCTGTAAAGTAGGGGTAAAAATAGTCACCGCGAAACTACTCTGAAATAAATACAGCTGACTTTTAGATTACGGTGACTGTTTTGTTTATTTTATCGAATGTTCAAAAATGAAAGAAACTTCTTCGTTTCGTTGATGGCCTTCAATTAATTTTGAAGAATAATGAACAGTTACCGCGGAAATTATTGCAATATCCCTGCAAGTACGTGCGAGGAATGGTTTCCGGCACGATGATGTAATCTCCGAAATCGTTGAGTAAAACAATGTAAAAGTCCGAAAGACGGTTAGCACTTGGTCAATGCCTCGACTTCAAAGAGTGAGAAACTACTTGGAACATTATTCTGGGTGTAAAAGTATTAGAACCGGATTAGCGAAGTTGAAGTTTGTCTCGTAAAAAGGCTGATTCTAAAAATTGCAATCTCTTATAAAACTAATCAAAAACGTTTAGTTACGAAAATTCTGAACGGGATTAAACCACTTTTCGAAATGGACGGAAAGTGGATTTTTAATCAATCACAGTCTGACGGTAAATTTCATAACTAGTATTTAAAGATGTCAAATCTACGCGATCGCGAAAAATTTCAAAACAGAATAAAAAACAGATAGTACTATAAAATTTTAGTTACAATGTTTTTATGAAGTTTTGAGAAAATTCTTGAAGCAGCATTACAGTGAAGGATATAGACAGTAACTTTTCATGATACTAAACAATCAGATTAAAAAAAAAACCTTAAAAGTGAAAGTTTCAAAGTCGAAAAGTATTAAAAAGAAAATACCCAGATAAATAACTCGAAAACGAATCGTTCCCCACCGATTTCCATTAAATTTCAATTAACCAAGCCTCGAATTCCGTTAAAAATCATCGAACCCGAATTCGCTCGCCGCAAAATCCGCCCGCATTCCAAAGCTCAGCTCGATCATTCGCTCGCGCTCTCCGCGCGCGGCGACGTGAATTACCCCGCGCGTCACCTAAATTTCATTTTACGCGCCTCAAAGCCGCGCGCGGCGGCAGCTCGAGGAATCGCGATAGCGCCGATCGCGCATCCGGCGGCCCTTCCTCGGGGGGGCTCTCGAAACACACACATATATATATATATATATATATATATATATATATATATCGGGGCACGATCGTTCTTCGGCCGCGATATATGGGTTAATGGGCTAATCGCGAAACGGGCCGGGCGGAGAAAGAGGATTGACGAATGGCCTGCCGATGTTTGTGGTTCAAGGCCGCCGCCGGGGAGGAACGAGAGTTGCGTGCGAGAGCGCACTTTACGTGTGTGTGTATGTCTACACACGCAGGGGGAAATCGAAAGGAAACGCGAGCAGGCGAGGATGGGTAAGACTGGTTGTGAGATGCTTGCTGGGGGATCGGTTTTACAACGGTTGCTGGTCGCCGCTGGATCCTCTTATCCGCTCGGCTGGCTTGGCGTCGTAACTTCTGAGAAAGCTGGATTTACTTTAGCGCGCGGATGAAAGGTACTTTGGGATTTATGTTGTTTTGTAGCGAAAGGGGGTTTCCGAGTTGGATAATCGTCGTCCAGGGCGTTATTGTTAATACTGTAATTTTATATTTTTTTTGGGGATTCGTGTTAATAGTTGGGATAATATCACTGTCAGTGGGTTATGTAAAGACGCAATCGCATTTGCATAATACGAAGACAAATTTTGCATGAAATAAAATATATGGGGCACCAAGCATGCAACGTACTATTAAACCTGCATAAAATCTAAATCTTTTACATTAATTTTCAATGTTCTTTATTAAATAATATTGCTGCAAATATTATTTAAAAATTTATAAAAAACATAATAATTTTAAAATTCGAATTTGTATAAAAATTTCTGTAAAAAAATTAAAAAAAAAAGGTCAAATCTTTTTTTATAAAGTATTTCAAAAAGTATACTCGATTTATTTTCATTTTTTTTTTAAATATTCTGACATTAATATTAAAAAAGCAACTAGGGTTAGATAATTTAAATCTTAAAATTAAGAAAAAGATCAATTTAGGGCCTAATAATTTAAATTTATTGAAATTTGATGAGAAATTTGGTTTTACGAGATAGAAACGTGTGCTAGAATTTCCTAACGGATATGTTAAACTTACGTGGTAAAATAGATTTAGTGCAGCGATAACTTCTGTAACTCACCTGGAACATAAAGATAACAGTTTAATTAGACAGACATTCAAATGCGATATTAAAATAAAGAAACTCAACTATTTCCATTTCCAATGGCACATTGTATAAAACACTTCTAAACTACAGGTGCAATAGTAAAGATTACTTAATTCCAGAAAAATATCATTTTTATTTACTTTATTCTATTGTAAAGCACTGGTATTTTAATAACAATTTAGTTTAAAAAACGAAATGCCTGTTCTTGTCCTGCGTTTTGTAGAACAAAAATATAGTTCTATATAATACTACATTAGCTTTTTCAATCAAATCCAATATTTCTTGGATTAAGAATTCATTTATTTTTCCATACTCATAAATTCACCGAGCTCACATCGAAATCACGCGCGTACAAACACCTTATCGAAACCATATAGTAAACAACTCCCTCCAAAGCCGCCGTCACTCTCACCCGCCGCGAATCGCCTTAAAAGCGCCGAAGAAGCGCCGGAAAAAAGGAGAGCAGAAGGTGTGTGTGCGCGCACAAGCGAAGATTGCGCAAGAAAAGCGGAGGAGCAGCAACAGCGACGGCAGCAGAAGAGCCGCCGGGGGCGAGAAAGCGAGAGCGCGCGCCGGACGCGATTCAATTGCGCTCGCCTCCTGGCGCAATTGACCCGCTTTACGGCCGCCCGGCGGCCGGCAGCCGCGTTATTATGACGCGCCGCATTTTTTTTCGCCGAGTCGATGTCGTTTTAACGAGATACCGCGCGGCTCGCAGCGCAGAGAGCCTTTTCAAGCCGCCGAGGAATGCGATACCCGAGTGATTTTCTCGTAATGAGCGAGAGAAGGTGGATGGTTGATAAGTTTTTTTTTTCTGTCGATTAGGGCTGCCGTTGGATAATTGTGCTTTAGTGCTAATGGTTTTCGTTGTTTTGTAAGCATATGTATTCGTAAACGCAAAAGTGAAATTGGTTATCTGAAAATTTCGCTGAATTACTTTACGTTTATTTTACAATGAACGTGTACGAGCTTTTTTTATTATTTTATTTTATGGAATAACAATGGAACCCGCGGGAGCTGTTAATTTAAGTAAAATATAATTAGTAAAATTATAAATTTCAGTTATCAGGGAATAAAATTTTAAATACATTTTTAACGTACAAAGCAGAAAAGATACACCCTGATAAAGGAGGAGAAAACGAAGAACAAATGTGCGCCATATTTTTAAGGCGACGTTGAAGCTTAAAAAGTAACTCTCGAGAGCCCGAGACGAAGCGTGTCATTTGTGCAGCAATATAAAAATACAGAACTATATTTGCTGACGAGCCATTTAAGCGTTATGTGAGCACATTTCGGTGAGGCGTCAACACAGCCAATGCTTACGTAAGCTTTTTGTACAGGTCTATTTCGGGAGGACTCAAACTTTAAACCTTTTCGCTCCATGATTTTCGTCGCTCCCTCTGATTTTTCGCTCGAGTTTAAGGTTTCGTCTTCGACGTGCAGTCGGAAAAATGTGCACGTTTGTTGACTTAGCTGTTTTATTAGTATTCTAAAAATGAATGGTTTGAATGTTTAAATTTACTTCTTAGACGTCAGAGTGCAGGTTCTTTTTTTACGAATGATCTTTTTGACAATTTTGAAAAAAAAAACTTTTCTCAAAAATTTGCAAGTGAAATATATAGATTTTTAATATTCTATAGGATGAAAAATTTTGTAAAAATAAACAATACTTTTTCAAAAATACATTCTGTAATCAGTTTAGATCTCATTTGCATTTTTTAAACTCCCACGATCAAAATCTATTACAATCAACTCTATATAAAAAGCGCCAACTATAAGAAAACCTATGAATTTCCCTCTAACAATCCCGTCCATTTATCGGGCAAAAACCAAACCACAAAGAGAGCCGCGACCTCTCCAGAAAAAAAGACCCAGGACAACTAAACCGGCAAATTGCATAATTCCAAAACGGTCGCGGCGCTCAAAGCGCTCCTCCGGCTCAAAGGCTCAAGGGCTCCGGCGCGAGAGATCTTCGCTTGTGCACACCGCGCTTCGAAAAAAAAGAAAGTCGAGTGCGTCGGTGCTCGAGCGTAACTCGTTCGCGCGCACTTTCACCGCAAGGCAAGGTTGACCGAATGCCGCGCGCGATCGCGGTGTGTGCGTCGGTGGGCGCTTTTTGCCGCCGCCCGCTGCGCTCAAAGGGCAACAGCCGGGAGAGAAGCCGGGTGTAACCTGGATTCGGCCGGCCTGTCGCTGTTGTTTGCTTCACCTTCGAGGTGATAACCTTGCCGGGGAAAGACTTGTTATTGCAAAGTGGGTCGGGAGGCTTTTTATCATTTCTTAAGGTCTGTTTTCTTCGTAAAAATGATCATCTTTAGCTTCTATTATTCAAGAGGAGCTTCGAGTGAATTTTGAGAGTTTATAAAAGTAAAAGTGCATCCAAAATACATGATTAAAGAAAGTACATACGTCGGCGGTTACAAACGTTGCACGAAAACAGAAAGTTAAAAGTTTTATGTTATTTCTCTGTAATGATCTGCGCAATATTATCCTAAAATCATATTTGCTGTTATTTTACTTGGAATAATCCCGAATGACGGAGCGTACGCGTAATTAATCATTCTGCGGTCTTATTATCCGAGAATAAATAGACCGAAAATTTCATTCGACGAGAGTCAAGTAATGACCTGGATCGAAATTAAGATTCTTTTTCGTCCGAGCAGTCGCTCGACGTTACAAAATATTTTCTCCCGAAATAATGTTATTTATCGCGACTTAATTATTATTATTCAAAACACCGCCCATAAGTATGTTATTTAAGATTTTTTAATAATTGCCGGGTTACGTAATTTTTACACATTTGTAACACATTTACTTTCGCGTGCGCTTGCCGTGAACTAAGTAGCTGACAAAAAATTTTACTAGACACTTTACGACCTTTCAAATAGACCGTATACAGATGGAAACAACTAATTTCGCGAATTAAGAAATATACGTGATTAAATCGAAAGAGTAGGGTAATTATTAACATTATTAGTTACAGAGCTCGCTTTAGGCGAAGCTAGAAACATCTTTCATAATTTTATTAACTCGTAAAATTGAATAAAAATCGTGTTTTAATAGTTAATTATTTTTAATAAATTGAAAAATGCAGATAAAACGAATTTATGTAACAGATTTTATGGTACTGTCTTTATAATGCTGAAACAGACGATTTCTGTTTAGTTAATAAACTATAAATAAGACAGAAAAGATTTGCCAATCAATAAACATTTATATTTCAAATTGATCTAAGATTACTGTTGATTTACGACTTCTTCATATTCAATTTCGTAAAACTACGTAAACTCAAATTAAACGATTTTAAAAAATTGAACGAATTTCGCAGAGGCGTGTGGAGCACGAAACAGCAGAAGAGCAATGAATGACAATTGCGAGTCTCTTTTACGAGCTCTAAAGAAAAAGAGATCGGGTCGGATTATGCAAAGTACCGCCATTTATAAACACCGGGCGACGCCACTTTACGTAATTAGATACATATCAATCATCGTATTCTATAACATAATTTATTACCTAATTATCAAGAGAATTTAAAGTAATTATGCAAGATTACTGCGTTGTTTACGAGAAAGATAACAAAATTTTTGTAATAAGGAAAAATTGTGCTCTATAATTAAACTAATTGTATTATAAAAGGCTTGTTGCGAGTTTTCAAGTGCGATTAATTATCAAGAATTAAGTAGTAAACAACAATCTATCTGACAAAAGGAATTTTTAAACGAAGGCAGTCTGAATTTTAAAAATTTTAAATCCACCTAAAGAAACTGTAGTAACAAACTTTATTATCGAATAGGAAACCCCAAAAATCTGCAAATTAAATCGACCTACTTAAAAAGAATTACCCATACTTGGAAAACTTGGTAATTACACGCGAAACTTCTTTATGGGTAACTAACTAGATTTATGCAAGGTAAGGGCGTCTTCATAGCTCGTAAATACGAAAATTGCAGGTGCAATTCGAAATTCCCTGTGTCATAATCGTGCGCGGATTCCTCTTTCTTCATTATTTCACGAGCCACCCCACCCCCTTAATAACATCCAATTAAAGTGGAAGTCCTCGGCGAAAGTTCATAAAGCCGGAAGAGTGTATCGTTCGCAGCCGAAGCGACACCGAGAGTAATTTTCCGCCGTGCCGCGTGAGTGCGCGCGCGCGCGCGCGCTTGCGAAAAAGAAAAAAAAAAGAACGTTTCGACAAACTGTTAAAATTATTGTCATGAGTGCCGAGAGTTTCCCGCTCGCAATATCCCGGAAAATTAAAAGGCCGCGATGCTCTCTTCTTGCGAAGCGTTGCCAACGAGTCGAAAATTACCGCGCGTACGCTCGATTGCGAGGAGCTGCGTTCAGACGTTTTAGAGTCTGTGATTTGGTTAATGAATATGGTTGCGCGGACGCGGAGTCACTTAATTTGTTAAAATTGTAGCGAGGGTATGAGACGTATTTAAAACAGGATTTAAATGTTGCAAGAATGAACGAGGAGCTTCGTGAAGCAGAGGACGAGTCTAATCCGGGCACTTTAAACAGTTAGGAAATTACCGTTTAAACAATAAGCTTTTCACCGCGTATTTCACTTAATTATCAATTCGGTATTATTATCAGTTACCGTGAAACTAAGTATATTCTTACGTCCTTATTGTTTATAGTCGCGGCATATTTAAATTTTCGAAAAATGAATATTTACACCGAGGAAATAAATATTCATTCATAATAGACGAGTTTCACTCAAGCAAGTGAACTTTGCGTCAAGTGAACTCGTACTTCCTTTGCGCCAGCGTATGCATTTCCTTTGTATTTAACCTTTCTAACTGAAGAATACTCAGTGCCACTTTAACAACGTTATATTGTACTTAAAACGCAAAAATAACAAAGGGTGCACAGTTTGTTATTAAAACAGCTTAAAACGCTCTAAATTTATTCATTCGAAACGAAATTCATTCGATCGAATTCGCTTCGTAAATTCAAAAATCTGCTCGAACGGGTGAGAAAATATAGAAACCCCGGCGAATCTCCAAATCTGCCAACGCCGCCGGAAAACATCCTCGCGAAAATAAAATTGCCCGGAAAAAGTTCCTTATCGAGTTAATTAGCTGTGGCCCCCTGCGGCCGCGCGCGAGAACGAATGTTCGACGGGAACTTCCCGTCGGCGGTGTGCAGTGCAACAATCGGAAGAAAAAAAAAAAAAGAGCATTTGTGCGCCGCGGCTCACAAAAGAAATTCATGAATATTAAGCCGGCCGGCAAGAGAGACAGACCACTCGGCAGATCTCCAGCTCGGTCGTCGCTTCGGACGCTGAATCAGCTCGCGTTCCACTCGGCTAACCGGAAATCGGTCCCTAACTGCATTTCCGTCCGGGGGATTCGCCGTGCCTAACTCTTTTTTCTCCCCCCTCGCGCGCTATCGCGCTACTTTGCCTTTTTTCTGACTTCTTTTGATTTTTCCGCCTGGTTTTTAGGAGGGGAAGCAGGAGGGATTCGTCGCGGCTCGTGTAACTCGTGTTGGCTGTTGGTAAAATGTTGTCACCGCCTCGCGTTTTTATTCGTAATTTTCGCCTCGAATTACGATGAGACTTTTATTTTCAGGAGAATCTTAAGACGGCAGCTACCCCGTTTGACTGCATTTTGCCACCGTTAATACTTTTAAATGGTTTAATGGAGAGTATTATGACCGTCAATCAATAGTTTCTACACCCAGAATGTTTTTAAAGTATACTCTTGATTTCATGTTCTTTATAAGCTTGCTGATCTTGAATTCTTTCAAGAAGGCCTTTTAACATTTCTAAAAATCTTCTAATCAGCAATTTAAATCCTTAAAAGTCACCATTAGAATTTCAGATTTTCAACTGCTTCAAGATTCATTAGTTACTATTATTATTCAAATTCTTCATCCCCTCTATTAAATAAGAACTCTGCCATAAAGTTTATACCTTTATAAACGTCATTAAGCGTACAAGCACATCGGAAACCATAAAAATTTTAGGACGCCGTTCTATCCTTTAGCACAAAACCAAATCATCAATAATTCAGTCTAATCAGCAACTCGGGAAATACCATAAAACCCGGAGCGTATAACAGCGGAAAATTACAACCTCGAAATTCCGAGTGCGCAGCTCCCCCATAGGCAGAAGGAGTCCGACGAGAAAGCATGTTTATTAATTTCCTGGACGCAGCAGCTAACGCTCATCTCGCGTACGAGCTAACATAGAACATGTCCTATACGTACTCTCTCCCCCTTTCCGACATTTACACACACGTATATAACAACGGCGACGTTTAGCGAAGTCGTAAAAGCGCGCGCGCAGGCGCGATATCTCACTCAGCTGGCGTTTAAGGTGTTTAAGCCAGAGTCGAGCTTTTTTATTTTCCTGGGAAATGTTTTGGGTTAACCCGCGCGATGACTGAAAACGCACTTGAAAACGGCGCGCGCTTCCTCGACCCGGGAGAGGCCGTAACTTCGCTTTGAATATTTCGTGTTTGGATTTGCGGAATTGTGCCGCGCCGACAATAAGGGGTCTGGAGAGTCAATTTTAAATTCAAATTTCTTAGATGAATATTATTCCTGACGCGTAAATAACAAAACACGGCCTCTTGTGCTTGAAATGAATGAAACTTCGTGATTTTGTGATGCAGTATCGAGTGACGAATTATTTACGTATGAAAAAATTAATGAAAAACAGCAATAATACTCGTGTAATAAGAAAAATAAAGGATACATTTTTAGAAGTCATTTTTGTCGTAAACAAACGAAATATTCAAAGCTTTCCAAGATCGACGGAGGATTCGCCGATACTCCGTCCACCTATAAACGCGCCGACGGACCGCATTCGAAAAAAAACTTCCACTTTTCGTCAATTTCCGCCGGTCCTTCCACCCTTCGCAGCTCGAACGAACGGCCAGTGTTTGCGCGAGATCTGCAAAACGCCATAGGCCGCGTGGCGTTTACGAGGGCCAACGAAGCGATAGTAAAAACGATGCCTATTTCCCCCTCCCCCCTCCCCCGCCCCCTCGTACAGTGCAAAAGAATACACGCACACACGCGCGACCCCCCTTACATTGTTGACTTCTGGCCCCGCTTTTTTCCTCGCTTTTACGATCGGCGAACTGTTTCTCGTGTGACGAACGAGAAGCCTTTCGGATGAAAAACAGGAGAGAGAGAGGATTTAGTGCGCCTGCAATATTGTGACGACTCGGCACCTTTTTTTTATTCGCGAGGAGCTGCGATAACGCCGGATCGCTTATGCGAATCGGAAGTTAAAGGAACCTTTACGCCCGAAGGACGTGCGATTGCACGTTTAGAGTCTGTGAGTTTAGTTCGCAGTGTTAAATTCCTAATCCAACGTTGCTTTTATTCCGATTCAACCGAAATATGCATCAGACGTCGGACACTCAAATCCCCATCGATTCCAGTCAGAGTGAAATCAAACAATTACACAAAGCTAAATTCTATTGAACCGACTGACGGGGCAAAACGCGGGGCGATATCGGATTCCGATATCGCGCTGATACAGAGAGAGAGAGAGAGAGAGAGAGAGAGAGAGAATCCCCAAGATTTCGCATAAATTGCCAGATAGTAACAGTCAGCGCCGACGGACGGGAAGCTGGAAGCGCAACTAATGTAGGTCGGAAATAGGCACGTCTCCTTCTCACCGACATCCGCCGTCCATTCGGCGCTCGTTCGCAAGATCTTCATCATTAAGCCGAGCACCGCCGCCGGGGAGAGAGAGAGAAACCCGGAACACCGCCGACGTACATGCCCGAGCATTTAGCATTACGTTTGCCCATCTTCCTGGGGGGGAGGGAGGCCGCGCCGTGTTCCCGCATCGGTAATGCCAAGGACGAAAATGCTTGCGTCGGCCGACGTTCGACCGACGCACCTGTGCTTTTCGATCCCCCTCCGCGAAATTATTCACGAGGGGGATATCAATTTGGGTAACAATTTGATGATTCGTAAGCGATTTTTTTAAAAGTTGCAGTAAAGTAGCTTGTATAACTGCCTAAATTTAATACTAGGCATAAAGAATTACCTCCAATAATTAAGTTAAACATCGGCTTGGAAATAAAAATCTTTAAAAAGTCAAAAAAATTTCTTAATTAAAAAAAGCTGCACGGCCAAATAATTCGAGTGGTTTCACGTCGCTAAATGAAAATTACGCAGGAAGCGTTGCCGATCCTTACAACGCGGCTCAACGTTACCGTTTTCGCGGCACTGTAAACTCTCGCGCGAACTCAAACGGACAATCCATGAAAAATGCAGGAACCGCTCGCACCACACCGTGGCGCGCGTCGAGTTTGGAGCCTCTCCCCCCCACGACCACAAAGGAAATCATGCAAGCATGCAGACGGCTTGTATCCATAAACGCGGGACGGAGCGCATCGCGAAGATGTATGTGTGTAGAGAACCCCCGGGCACAGAGAGGCGCATTTATACACACGCCAGTAAACCGTAAACCCGTTACGACTCGGCATCGCTCGGATTACGAGCGCAGCTATCCGCGCGGGAAAACCCATTTCGCCTCTCAAGGTATAACAGACGTAGTGGCTGGACGGCCGACGTCCGCGCACACACACATATACACGCCGGGAGCTGCCCGGGGACTGCATCTCCTAAAACGAAACGAAACAACAACCCCAAAAAAAAAGGAACAATAAAAGGCGCGGAGACGGAGTGGGAGACGAGGAGGTCGGCGGGCAAAAATTCGTGCGGGATTCATGGGAAGCTACGGCACGTGACTTTTACGGCCGAATGGCGTGCCGCATGGCCCGCATATATGTATGCAAGACTTTCGACCGGACCAAGACGACGCCGTCTCCGCGAATCAATATTCTAATCTTGGCTGTTGCGGAGAGTCCCTCGAGCTTCTCGGCCGAACGCACAGCCGTAATTGTGCGGTTGGTTATTGCGCCGGTATGATTTCGAGTCGCGCGAAAAAAAGAAAAAAAATGACGACGCGCACGTCGGCTGGTAACTTCGCCGCCGACGGTTTTACGGCGCTTCGTAAATTTTCAGTGATATTGACAGGGACGGATTGTTGAGGAGCGCGAAAATTTCAGCGCCACCTCCGTGGTAGTACATTTTGTCAAGTGTGAAAAGAAAGGAAAGCTTGTTTTCGGGTAGTAAAAAATTTCTGTACTTTGTTTGTACGTCTAATTCAACATTTCAGTTTCGATCAACGCAGCTTATAAGTTTCTAAACGTACTAAAATAGTTTTTTACTTTATTGCGATAAAAATAACTGTGACTTTTTAGAATTAGATGCACATTGATAGGCTGACCTCTCCGTCATTCCGTTAACATCGGGACACACGCAAGAACTTGTACGGATTTCGTCGAATCACGTCATTAATTGCAAGTTTCCTGCAATAAATGGGAAAAAAGATTGATTTAACGTGCTTAGTTTATCGTTGGTTAGTTAGAAAATAGATTGCATTTTAATGAAAATTATTTATATCGTTGATAAATCGATCTCTGAATATATCCACCGATGAATCTTAAAAAATGGCAACAATCTCCATCTTCAGTCAATTACAAGTTTACGCGAGCAAAAAGAACCCAACGGAAAACAATTCGCGAACCATTGATCACTTTGCAAATCCAATACACTTAAGTGCACCTCGGGCCCCTGCTATCTCCGATAACACCTCTCCGCCAATCCAGAATCAATCCACCCGACCCTTCCTCCCCCCCTCCCGCCTCTAAAAAATGCATTCTCATCCCATCCCGCGATTGCAAAATCATCCCGGCGCGAGATTTATCACCGTCAGCGCGCGGAATAGTTTTCTAATTTCGTTCTAACGAGGCGCGTAAAGTCGCCGAAGTGCACGGGAACTTCGATAACACCTGTTTGACGGGCGCCCGCTTTCACGGATGAAGTCCATTATTATTGCGGAGGGAAAAGGGAGAGGTTGACAAAAGCAAGGTTGTTCGTCAACCGGCATTAGGCAGGCCCAGCGATGTACGCCGTAAGCGCTTTGAGCCTTCGACGTTGATCGGAAACTTTGAGCGTTAAACGGTTTACGCGGTTCATATGTGCAAGTTCGGGAGGTATTTACGTGGCGGGCGGGTTTCTTTCTGGGTGGAATCTACGGGCGACAAAGTGGTTCGTTATTGATTAAATCGATGTTGCTCGGGTAATATTGGTAAGTATATACTAAAATTTGTAATATACATTACAGAAATATTGTAATCAAGAATCGCGTTTATTACAAAGAAATTTCGAACGATAAATATGAAAAATTAAAAATACCCTCTTTATTTTCTTAAAAATAATTATTTTTACTTTTTGGAAGTAGCTGTCCTTGCTAAAATGCAGATCACATTTCAAGGTGAATGATCGATTACTTGTATACCGCAAGAACATTGAATGTCCTCCAAAGTGTATAGAAAAAATGAATATTTACTTGAGTTTAAATTTAAGTCAGGAATTGGAAAATTATGGTTCGAACCTTCTTGCCGATAAAGAAAGTAAATTTGTAACCTAAGAAGGCTTGGATTTAATAATGCCCTCAGAACTGGTTTGCATTATACGTAAGTATGTCAGCGTTTTCGATATCTCCCGACACAGTTTAATTTTTAAATCTTTCGTACATCGAAAATTCATAAGAAGTCGAATAAAATCTTAATGTAAACCTTTAATAATTTTTTACGCAGCTCAAAACAAAATCGTTTATATTCAAATCAAAATTAAATAGCATCTTCTTATTCTATTTCACGCATACAAATCTACCGGATAAATACGCGCAGCATAATCCACGCATTATGCCCCATCCAATTGACCGAGCATCGCTTTAAAATTAACCCGAACAAATCAGCGCGATAAACCCCGGGCGACGATTAATACTTCCCGGGAAAGCTTAATCGTCCCTCGTTACTCAATCCCCACTCCCCCGTCCGGGGCGTCTGGCGCATAATTTAATTAGCGCGATTGGATACGGCCGACGAAAAAGGCAAGCGAGTTTCCTCCTTGGCAAGCGGCTTCGCCCGCTCACCCGCCGCATTAGCAAAGGTCAAAAGTTTATTTTCGGAAAGAAATCAAAGCCAACATCAAAACCAGGCACGAATCGCTCGATGTCTCTTTCCGCCCCCGACTCTCTTCGCCCCCCCCCCCCCCCAGCCTGTTGTCGAGTATTGCACGTGGATTATGGATAGGGGGAGGAGGCCGCCGCCGCGCGGCTGGATGGAATCCTCGCGTGCGGGGCTCGTATCCGGAGCTTGTTATCTTTTACTACTTACTCGATGCCTGCTTTGTACGTTAACGCTGTAAACCGGATTTTTCGGCAAATTGGATGCGTCTGCCCTCGCCGTTGTTCTTACTTGGCCGCTGAAAGTAACTTGACGGACGCTCGAGCGGGGAAAA
Organism: Ormyrus labotus; assembly: GCA_035582975.1. Lineage (NCBI taxonomy): Eukaryota > Metazoa > Arthropoda > Insecta > Hymenoptera > Ormyridae > Ormyrus > Ormyrus labotus. Next base: position 29,464,044 of record JAWWEO010000001.1, on the reverse strand, counting down.
TTCGGTCGGGCTATTTATAGTTTACAGCGCTGTAAAGGGTTTAAACAAACAGTTGAACAATATAGTACGTCGAAACAGATTGTTTCCGCGATCCAAACGAAATTTATCGAATTCGTTAAAAAATCTGAATTAAAAACAAAAATTAACCAATACTAACGGAACGTTAATTAAGGCCTTATACCGAAGTTTTCATTGGTCGTAATCGTAAAACGAACAATAAACCCCTCTAATGAGGTACTGGATAATAATTTGCCATGTTTTTTATTCAACCGGCCATAATCGTAAGATTCCATTATCTTAAAAAAAAGAATTAAATTAAAAAATAAGAGCACCTTACGTAACCTAAATCTTCAACGTTGACTTTTTAAACGTACCTCGCCTCCTTCTGTATTGATCCTAAAGATGTTTTATAAATATTTTAAGTAAATAGAACATTCTTCTTCATTAAAATATCAAACAACCAAGACAGCATTTCTTTAAATAAACTTTATATTAATTGCTCGGGGGGATAAAGCCGCAAGCGTGATTTTCGAAACTTCCATTACCCAATAACAGCGATGAAAATTTCTCTAACGAACGAACAAAACTAAGGAACCTTAGCATAAAAAAAAAGACAGTACACCTAAAAGAATGGACGAGCGAAAATAAAGAAAAAAAAACGAGTATCCAGGACTGACGAAAGGTAGTTGTCTGCATTAAGGAGCAGTTAACGATCTCGCGCAGCTCCCCCTCGGACTCGGAGCGTTAAACGCACGCGTACACGAGCCGAGTACTGCAGCGGGACGGCGGGCGTAAATCCACGGGGCTAATTAACGGACGCTAGACATATGAATAAAGGCGCGAGATAAGCAGAGGGAGATGCTTCGCCGAGAGATAGAAGACTTCTTCGGGGGAAAGCCACTTCGCCTCTCCCCTTCGTTCTCTGCAAAATGTTAACGCGCGCTCCTCGGCCGTTCATTTTTTTTTCTCTCTCTCCGCCCTCTAATCCTTCTTTATTTCGGAGCTGCTCTCGCTGCTTTTGAATTAATGATGACCCGTTCTTGAAACGGTTCACTTTTGTAGAGCCTCGATAAGAAGTTTAAAAGTTTTTTTCTGCGAACTGAGGAGATACTGATATCGAAGTGCAACAACTTGATACTCCGATGGTATATTATCACGTTGCATATAAAGATTGCAAATAATTTTTTCGGAAAAAAAATAATACGTGAAAGTGTTGTGCACGTGCTAGAAGAGATACTATTTCTCTTGTGAATTCACAGAGGCAATGAATAGACTAAATTAAAGTTGAAAGTTAATCTATTTTCATATTACGTGAACCGGTAGAAAAGCCGGAGTTTCAGATACACTACGTTTCCATTTTAGTTTGATACAAGTTAATTAACATCAGCGAAATTTCCACCCGAGGAAGAAATTGAAATATATTCCAAAGAAGATTATTTTTCTTCGAAAAAAAAAAATCTATTAATTTTTCTTCTTCACATTATTATGGCCCAACTGAAAAAGTAATATCGCAGTATCTAGCAATGTCGTATGCGATATATTTCTAATATGGTGCGTACATTATATCAGTATTTATAGAATTTTCACTATGCGTGTTTCAATCATATCGAATTTCAGAGAAACTCGGCACGTCTCGTTGAATCGATCGCGTTCAATCGACGAATGTACGAATGCAGGCGCAATAAACAGATAACAGTCATAGATACCTTTAGATATTTTGAAATTGATAGTTTTTAGATTATTTATTTAATGGAATATTTTTTATAATTATTTTAATAAAGTTATGTGTAAAAAATGACATTTAATGTAATTTTTACTAAATTATCTTTTTAGAACAAGAATTGTATGACAAATATTAATTTTTCAAAATTGGTTTTACAGATATTACAGTGAGTATCTATGAAGAGAATGTCGAACTTATACGGAAGTCAATTTTAAAATAAAAATTTTCAAATACAGCAAAATACACTTCCGACAGCTTCAAGTTCAAGATTGTATTCCGAATAGACATTTGCGTTTTTATCTTTCGGATTCCCTTGACAGCTCTGTAAAAGATTTACAACCCAAACAAAAGCCAACAGTAGCAGCGAGAAGTTGAGGAAGAAGTCTTTTTTTGAGACTCGACTTGCGAAAGTACGTTATGTGCGATTTCGAAAATTTTTACAGAAATAATCTAAAAATAGCGAAACAGCGGCCTAAAACTGAAAATCCTCTTCGAAAGTGATTCCTCTTTTAAAAGACCATTAGAAAATAAAAAATAAAAACCGCCAAACGAAAATTCATTAAACTCCCGAACCAGCAAGATTAGAACTGTCCATCCCGGTCGAGTAAAAGTAAAAAAAAAAAACGAAACACCAGATCTTCCACGAACCATCCAAAAGAAAGCTGCCGGCAAAAGCATTTCCCCATTCGCAGGCCACCTAAGCAATTAACATCGCGCCGGCAAAAAGACAGGCCAAAAGCTCCAACTTATATATACCTGGAGCTTACACCCCATAGAGAGAGAGAGAGTCCGGCGGCGCATCGGACTCGCAGGCACGGAAATAGCCTCTCGCGCATAAGCGGGAGAGTGGAACGGCCTAGGGTCAGGATAATTATAAACGGTGGCTCTCGACTCGCGGGACCCCGACAATGACGTTGAATTCCATTTGGCAGACTCGATTCTCTCTTTACGACGCTAACCGATGTCGCGCGTAAATCAAACGGAAATACAGCCCAGCGGCGGCCGCCGCGCTGTATTAACTCGCGAGAGGCTCGGGAGAGAGAGAGAGCTTTCGGAGAGGTACCGGCCGGACACACGGTGGATTTCGAGAGCAGGGAATATTGACGCCGTCGCTCTCGAGCTTTCGACTGCGGAGTCGATTCTTTAGCCGAAGACGCGGGTTTCTGGAGTGCAGGATTGTGTACACCTTCTTCGTTTGCTTGTTGATTTGTAGCTGACGGCTTTTTCGGGCTCGGGAGTCGTTCGTCGAAGATTTTAAATCTTTACGTACTTACAGAGGAGTTGTAAGCTCGCAAAATTCTGTTTAACATTTTGAGATATTCACGCGGGGCTACATTTTCCATCAGCTTGAAATAGGTTTGCATCGAACTAAGGTGGCAGCAATTGGTGAGTAAAACTTGGGAGGTATGTAAGTTTGTGTAATGAGTTCTGAATAAGTATCGCGTACTAACGCCATTGTACATAGTGCACGAGGTAAGCACCTGTATATACCGGAGAAGACAACAACAGCGACAAAGACGCGAACTTCCCCTCGGGAGTATTCGTCCTAATTCCGAAGGGCCTTAATAAAAAGGGAACAGCTCTCTATTATCGTACCTTTCACGCTTTCAAAACTCATTCTCATTACGTAAGAACGCAATGAAAGAAAAACCCAACCGAACGCAACAAGATAATCCAACTCAAGAATCCCAAACCTAAACGACGCTGCGCCCGACATCTTGCACAATCAGTCCGAGCGGCGCGATTGATATCCGGCGGAGCGCGGCTCTCCGCGGGGAGGAAGAAAGTTTTCGGCCAAGATACATATCCCAACGAAATTCGAATGTCCAAGCTTGGCCGTCGCGGTCTTTCCACATCCCCGTTCCAGCTGCCAGGCTCCGTCTATTTCGGGCGCGATGCACCGAGAGTCCCGTCCCGTCCCTCCCCTCCCTAAAGCTCTCCTATCTATCTATCTTCTGGTCGTTGCGACTAGCTGCGCCTGGAACATATGTGCCACCCGGTCGCCCGGCCGAAATTGAAAAGATAGCACACGCGAGACGGGACAAGGGCACTTTGGGCATTTTGTTCGAGCTGAATTTTGGCGCTGTCGCCTTCGCGACGAGCTTTCGCCCCGGTTTATTAACGGTTTTAACGGCGGAGCCGGAATTTTGGTGCGGGGGAAAACTGTGATCGAGAACTGAAGGAGCTGAAAGTAAAAAAAATATACGTTATGTATGTCTTAAAAACATACAGAGGAATTAAAATGATAATTTAACAACTTGTGAACAATAAAAGTAGTAAATTTTCTTGTAGACTAGAAAAGCTGAGGAAACAAATTTTTTTAAATGTAAATCCAAGTTTGTTGAAGGTGAGAAGAATGTGCACAACAACATCCCGTGGCAATTTTTCTGGTTTTTTTTTTCAGAAAATCCAGCTTTATATTGCTTTTTTACCGTACGAAAACAGGAACTTTTATTAAATGTTATTTACTCTCTACAGTTATAATATGATTTAAGACTTTTATTTTATGCCTTTATCGAATTATTTATTTTATTACAAATTACGCGGTTTTAACAAGTCAACGCAAGTAAATCGCCTAAATAATAAAGAAGTTTTCGTTTTCAACGCTCGCGTAACTATCAAAAGTACCCATGAGCACTTCCTCGAAGTTGTGCCTTTGATGTGTACATAAATATGGAACTACATAGTCCCCGGCGGGTAACACGCAAGATTTTGCCACGAAATACAACTGCGGCCGCAAAAGCTACAATTTTCTTATCGTCATAATTGCAAAACTCAAAAGTAATTTACTGCCGTCGTTTCTCAGATGAACAATTACAACTGTCTAACCTGAAATTGCATGTTATATTTGCAATCCCGCCAGAAATATGCTTTCTTCAAAACAATACCTGCAGCCTTTCCATTTTAACCAGATATGAAATTGAAAACAGATACCTCGCTGCATATATCCAAATAAATACCAAATGCAAAATTAAAAATTGAAATTTAATTCATACCCTTATTAACCTGCCTTTAAAAACACAAAATAAGCAGAGCGCATCCCACGCGTTGGTAGCCAAAGAAGCTCTTTACAACCCGCGTCAATTTTTTCCTCTGGCATGGAACCCTCCACCTGTCAATTACTCCGAGCCAATAAATACCGCGAGTCCCGAAGTGCGGCACTAAACGCCCGGCCGAGAAAATCGCGCTGTCAGCGGGCCTTCAAAGCCTCGATCCTCCCCCTACTCGACCATCAAAGAATGTAGAACGCCGCGCGCGATTCCCTCGTAAAGCACCGGGAGGCAGGGCCGCCGTCGCCGCCGTCGACGACTGTCAAAACCCGCCCTCCCCGTCGAACGACGCCGCTCGTCCACCTGCTCGGGGCGGCGCGGATTTAGCCGCTGCTGCCGCTTCCGCGAGAGAAATGTCGCGCGACACTCGGCCGCGCGAAATCGGCCGCCTCGCTCTTAACGAGGTGACGGATGGACCGCGCCGGTTGGCCACTGCGCAATATCGCCAAGAGGAGACGACGGGGTGGAGCTCGGTAAGATCGACTGCTGGACGCGAGTTAGGCCCGATGGAGCTCGCGAGATATCGAATGAGTTAGGAGATTTTGAGCTACTTATTAAGAGCAGCGCCGGGGCTTGGCGCGATTAAACTTAAAATAAGCTTGACGTGAGGAACTTTCGCTGCTCACCGGATAGATATATTTACCTAAGAATGGATTTCACGCTATTTTAACGTTTTGACGTGAATTCTGAAGCTTAAAAGGAGTAAAGCTGGGGTAGGAACTATTTTTATCGGCGCGTCAATGTTAAAATATACTTTTTCACGAATCTTTCACGTCTACTGTGAGAAGTGATCGCGTGAAGAAGCAAGTTGTTCCTTTTGAGCGCCGGAAACTTTATTTACATTGCTCCCGTCGACGCCGACTTAAAGAGTAATTCGATTCGGTTATTTCACGCGTAGGTATGTAAACTGCTCTTAAGAACTTTAGACGTTCCATTCGTGCTAACCGCAACGAGCATGAATTTCGCAATTACGATTCTTTAATCTCCGTGTAATTTTCAAAAAGACTAAAAGCGGATTGTGCGAGCAACGTAATAATGTAAAATCTATTATTATCGGACACTAAACGGAAAGAATATTGAGTGATTTATGAGAGTATTGAGAATATCGAGTGAAAAATAAATGCCTTTGAAGTACAGTGGTACATAAATAAACATTACGATTTGAACGTTTTTTTAGCACAGATAACTGACCTGATTTTTAGAAAGCATTTGTAACACAATATATAATGGAATTAAAAACAAATTTTCAAATCTGTTGAAGAGGAATTCAAATATCACTGAAAGCTTTTTTAATTATATTCTGTTTAGCACTTTTAGGCGGTAAAAATATAATAAGAAATCAAATTTATTATTTGAAATTGCTCTAATTGAAACTTTAATTTCTTCCGAATATCTAAAACGACAAAGCCAAAAGGTATTGCAAATTAAAAATCAAAAAATTAGAAACCGCCCAGGACGTTGGAGCAGCCCCAAACTTTCACCATAATGAATCTTCATCTGGCAAGTCTTCAACGAGTTAAAATTCTTAGCAGTGTTCCGTCTACCTATTCATTAACTATTACTATTTTAATATATTTCACTTGCATAAGTAATCCATAAATACACAAAAATATATATACGACATAATTATTGTCAAATTGCGCCATCACTTCGGAGACGCAGAATGAAAGATTAATAATTTTCAACTAATAACGTAAATCCCCCCCCCCAAATCCACCAGTTACCGAACGAAACAAAAACTGCTTCTCAATACTAATCCGCCGCCCACGACTCCAGTCCCAAAGACGCTCCCAAAGCTCACCTCTCCAGCGAGAAGACACCTCGGTCGAAAACTCGCGCTTTTCGCGCGCGATTTAAAAAGGCCTCACGGGTTGGACAATAGTGGCATAATGGCGCGAGAGCCCCCGACGCTTAAATCTCGAAACGGGACAAAAGCGGAGGCGAAGCCTTCCGGGCGTCTTCTCCCCCTGATGCTCGCGGCGCTGGCGCCATTGTCCTCCTCCTCCTCTTCTGCTTCTTCGCGCTTTGCTTCATCTGACGCTGCTTCTTCGCTCCTTCCTGCCGCGCGCGCTCCGATCGCTCGGCCCGGATTCTACGGCCGACGGGTTTTTGTCGAAAGAGAACCTTTCCCCCCTCGGTGCCTTTCGAGATTTGCTTTTCGGCTTTTATGAGATGGATTTTTTTGACACTGAATATGGCTGTTTTTTTTTTTTTTTTTTGTTTAACGACGGTGTTGCCGATTCGTTCGTGGTTTTTCAAAATTTTTAATCTCATTTTACGATTTGTAGAAGCGAGCTTTTGCAATACTCCTATGCGGATAAAAAGGAAAAAAGTCGTAAAGAAATATTTACATATATTTGAAAATAAGATTGAAGAATCTAGGTTACACGTGCATAGTGAATGTATATTTTCCCGGGCACAAAATTTTTAATATAAATCGCATTCGATTCGGGGTAAAAAGAAATACAAGAAACAAAGATATATCGTTCTAAACTTGTTATTTATTTAATTTAATGGGTATAATAAAACTATTGATAGAACTTCTGCCAATTGTCCTTTTCTCTGTAAAGGTAAAGACATTAATGATTCATTAATTACATAATGACAATATAATTCGTTGCAATTTTAATACCCTTGAAAATTATTAATTTTCCAGCGAAACTAATTCAAGTGCATTCCACTTAATATTACTGAATCAAGCGAAAATATATTCGAGCGTAAAAGCAGTTCAACTCACAGTTCTATTGTTTTTACTTTTTCACCTCGGCAAATGAACTAAAATAATAGCTTTCGGCCCAGCTAATACCCAATGAACTCTAATTTTGGGGCGCCGAAGGGTTAAATAAAGGTGAAAAACAGCCGAGGGAGTACGAAGCGTTCAAAAGTAATTAATTGAACAAAATAACCCTCTCCCCCCCCCCCCTGTGTTTTCTAATTTTCTTATTTTAAGAGCATTGAAATCAAATTTTATCGTCGGACAGGCGCCAAATCCGACGAGTGTCGGTCTCGCTTTGGCACGGCGACTTGTCTGCCTCGCCGGGGGGAAGTAAGCGACGCCTCAAGATCTCATTGTTCTTGGCTTATTTTCGATCCTTTATACTAATTTTAATTCAATGTTGCATAAATTACTTGTAATATCAGCGCTTGTCTAAATATCGCTCCGTCTTGCACTAATGAAGTCCTCCGCTCGAGTATATTAATAAGTAAAATCGGAACTTCTGGGTTGGGCACGAAAACATGCTTTAATTTTATAATTTTTTTTTTCCGTCTTGTATTGTAATATTACTGAGACGATGCTGTAAATATTTAAATGAGGAAATTATAAATAAACATACATTTTCAAAATGTTTGTTCTGAATATGGTTTCTCGTATTTTATCAAGATGTATACATTTACGTTGCAAATGCTGTGAAAAAAATTTGCAAGATAATATAACTTTTGTACTTTTCTTCTCATTGATATGTAAAACTTGTTCCGACACCTTTATAATAACAGCGTACGAAAATCTTCAAAAACCAACAATTTTTTTTCGGAAAGAAACTTATCTTACGATTCATAAACGTTAGGTACCTTATGCATACTTGATTCGATACATCATTTTTTATATCCAAAATGGTGCATATTATCGTTTACGAAGCTCATCGTTTTGAATTGAAGCTCGAAAAGCATGAACTGCACAGAAGACGAATCTCCTAAAGAAAGTTAATAGATGGCTTTTTATAGCTCTCGCTCAAACTTGGCAAAATCGTAAAACGACGTACTCTCTTGCTCCCTCTCTCTCTCTCTCTTTCTTTTTACGTCAAAGACCGGAAGGGAGACCGAAAGCTCGACCACCTCTCGAAAAAAGAATCGACTGCACCTTTCGGCTCTCGGCGGTGATGCAGTCTAGGTTTATTTTAGACAGCTCTAGTCCGCAGCTCCTCCTCTTCTTCGGGGCAGTGATTGATCGCCCAACGCGCCGCCGTGCTCTAGGATATTTTCAGCGGCCGGCATTGTAGTAACTCCCTTCCCGAGGCCTAACGAACTCCGCCGCCGCCGAGAGAGAGAGAGAGAGAGAAAATCACGACTGACCCGTCGACGATTTATGGCAACAATGTGCTTGATTTCCGGATTATTCCTCTTCGTTAGTACAGTTTTATGAGTGTCGGAAGGCTGAAAAGAAAAAAAGAACGGCGCGCCTCTGATGTGCGAGCTTGATAATTTGTTTCGCTATATAAGCCGGAGCCTTTGCATGCGAGAGAGCTTTATTTATGAGGACAAAGTGTACCGAGCTCCGAACAAGCTTTTCCACGCCCTCACTTCGTTTTTTAATACGGTGGGGCTAAAACGCGCTGAGAACGCTTTTTTGTTGTTATGTAATTTTTTAACGGTACTATTATAGCTTCTTATTGTTTCTAAACCGCCTAATCAGAATAGAATGAAATTCTAAATACTATAAAAATATTAGGATTAACAATGAGCTTTATTCTAAAAACAGTGTTAGATATTGATATTTTAAAATATCAATTTCAAACACTAAAATTCATTAAACAAATTACAAAATATTAAATTAAATCAATTTAATTTAAAACTTTCAACAAAACAATTTATAACAATTTTATTAGGGATAATATAATTGTTCCTTTTAAGAATAATCTGACTACTGAGATCTTGTTATTAAAAATTTTATATCAGTGGCTAGAATGTATTTCTAATGAAATATTCTTAGATTGTCCCTAAATTTACTACCTAAATATTCAAGTAGCAGCATATGTTCTACAAATAAATTAAATGCCATTTAATAAATGAATAAGCAAAGCTTGCCTCGTTGTCTGATGGCGGCTCTTCATAGTCTGACAGTGTCTCCTTGAAGACGAAAATGCTGTCCGATGGGTCCAATTGTCGTGCATTGCCAAATTGCGTTTGTCTGTCAGAGCCAACCTGACTTGGCGCCGTTGTTTCCACCATGACTAAAGAACAGATAAGCTGTCCGTTGGATTTGATCCACTTTGTCACTGACGGCAAAATTCTTATTTGGCACTGCTTGATATTTTGATAGTACAAGAATTTTGAAACCTAAAATATAGACTAAATGTTAATCATTGTTATTAATAATCTACCTAATTGGTATTAATGTTGTAAATTAACTTTTTTAATAAAAAATTTATTTTGTGAATAATAATCATTTTATGAACAAATGATTCATATAAAGATTATGAGTTGAAAGTATTTTGAAAAGTATATCAAAACTATGACAATAAGATTAAAATAAAATGAACTTTTTAATAGTGTAATAGTCAATTTCACTTTTCTTTCGTTATAAATAATAATTAATTTTTAAATGCAGTAACAAACCTAAAGATGAAAGTATTAAATATTAAATTATTAAACACTTGCAATTTTTTGTAGAAAATAATTTTAGTTAAAAAAAAGTCACTTAAATAAAATATTTTCTTAAAAATATTAAATTATTAGTTTGTATATGTACTTAATTTTAATTATTTAAGATTTTTATATAATTATATACAAATATATACACATATATATTAAAAAAATTTATATCAACATGTTTTGAAAATCAAAAATTTTGAGGTTAATCTTAAGTATTGACAAAATTTTAATGAAAGTTTAAAATGTTTCACTATAACTGTCATTAATTCTTAAAAAGTAAAATCAAATCAGCTTACTTGTTGTTTTATTATTTGATTCAATAATAGAAACTTTATCATTTAAAAAATACTTTTCATATAGGGAAGTTAAACTCGCGGTACACTACTCGAAAAATATGTTCGAACCATTTAAACAGAGAAGTGGCGCCCTCACACGGTTCTCTTTAAATAATATCTTCGTCGAGTCGAGAATGTGAATTTTGAATATCTATACTCGAACTCGAGTGATAATTAATGGATAACTTCAAAAAAATATATAATTGCGCGATGACGGTTACTTTCACACGTATTTCACATTTGATTCATATTTCGAATGGAAGTTTAGAAAATTTCTGTTTGACGATTTTTTAGTTAAAATATTTTTTATTACTATCCTTTAATAATTTTTTTTTTAATTATATAACAAATATTTACAATAAAAATAACAAAAAGATAATTGTAAACTTAATTAAAGACAATTTTTAATTGATGATAAACTATTTAAAGGGTATAAAAATATGGTTTTAATATTTTTTTCTTAATAACTAACTTAATATTTATTTTATTAGATCTATAAATATTAAAAAATGTAAAATTATAATTGTAAAATGAATAATATATTCAGCAGTATAATTTTTTTAGTAAATACTAAAATAAAATTTATTTATAAATGTACAAATATTTGTGTAAAAAATGTAATATCTAGTAATACTACATCGTCATTAATACGTGCAAAATTGCACTGCATGATTTGCCCTAATTCTACATAGGATTAGTCTTAAGCAGTTATCATTTTTTCTTGTTTTGTGGGTAAAACTATGTTTGTAGAAGGTTTTAGATTAATATTGCCTTTAACGTTATTTTCAAATATACAATTTTGAATTAAAACTTCCGAGATACTTTCTAAAATATCTACATCGCCACTACGACTTTCAGTATTTCTTAGATCATCAAATTCTTTACGAATTCCATATTCTTTACAATTTGAAATGGTACAGTTATTTGCTGATAGTCTCGATTTGTCATTAAGCTAAAAAAATAATAAAATTAAGAACAAAATTCGAGTAGTTTCTATTTATTTAAAATAATCTTTGCATTACCTGAATTCCTTCAATACAGTCATCAAAGTTGCAATTAGTTAATGCTGCTTCAGCTGAATTATGAACAACAACACCTGTCCCTAATCCTTTAAAAGAAGTATTTTTGGCAATCAATTTTGCACCAGGCAAAATAACAACTCCAAGTTTTGTTACTGTTTGATTATGAACAATAATGTGGCAGTTGTTTATTTTTAACAATCCTTTCCTTACAAGAATACCAGCTTGCAAATCTTTTAAATCTATAGTAATATTTTCCAAAATTACCTAAAATTAAATATAATTTTTTTAATGTCATTTACATTTATAAATTGATTACACAAATGAGATTTACCTCTTTCCCAGAGAAATCTAACAAAGATGGACCACTTTCAGTTTCTTTAGGAAATAAAATGGTTAATTCAGCATTTCCTACACCTCTAAGTGTTCCACCTTCTTCTAAATTTCCTGCACCACTAATTTCATGTTCACCTTTACCAACTACTATAACATCACCTTTACTAGAAATATCTAAAGCTTCTTGCAAGCAATTTGAAGTTCTGAAAAATTTCATAACATTATTATTATTATTATATAAAATATCAATATTTTTTCTAAATTAAAGAAAAGAAGTAATAAAACTTACTTTGTAAAAGTGGTAGAAGGCAGAAAATCTTGAATAGATTTTAAAGCCTCTATTGTTTCTTCTAAAGATCCACCAAGCCATACAAAGTGAGCTTCTGTTTGATGACCTCTACTTTCTCTCCGTTTTATTTCCACTTCATTTCCATTTAAACTCTGGTTCCTGATAAGCATTTCTCTCATAGCTGGATTCTCTAAGACTTCCATTTCAGTTTTTATTTGCTGAAGTCGAAAATGTAATTTCATCAACTCACAAGCCTTTGGCTCATCTATTTCTTCTCTATCAGCCTCATCATCCGAGAGTTCCATTTCTAACTTTGAAATTTTAGCTTGAATGTCACGACCCTCTCTCATTAAAGCCCTAATAATATCACATGCTTTTTTACAGACATTTCCCCTTTTCATGTCAAAGAACAACCTGATTCTTGGCTCTAAATGACATGTTACCCAATCCAAAGTATCATCGTCATCTGCATCCCATGGCATCCACACATAATTATAAAAGAATCTCAGTTGATCTATACATTCTGCTGTAGCAACTACATCAAGTGCTGAATTCTCTTGCTCTTTGATAGGGTACAACTCAATCAAAGGAACATCATACTTTTCTGGTAAATGAATATCATCTTGGACAGCAACAATTTTCACGAGAGCCGATAGTTCTGCAAAATCTACATGCTCTACCACTATGGCAACAATGGTAGGATAATGAATATTTAAATCCTGACATGTAAGACGAGGAATCTTCCAGAGTCCCTGCCATCCTACTGGTTCCAAGACAAGCTCTACATGACAAGTCCATTCGATACGAATTCGTGATGCAGGAATGATCGTGTCAGGCTGAGAAAGTATATTGGTATATTCTGTCAATCTCTCTTGAAGGCATTTGTCAAATATGAATATGTCCATTATATTTCACTTGAAAAATATAGAAATGTTACTTAAAAGCTATCAATAATATGAAATTTAAAAAAATATTCTTACATTTATTTCTTGTAAAAGTTGTTAATATGATCACTAATTACCAATTTTATTAAGATAATAAACTTTGACAAGTATCCAAGTCATTACTTAAAAATGTAAAAGAAAAAATAAATACATATGGTCAGAAAAACAAATTTATTGACCAAAAACACTAAATAAACTAAATAAAATCAAATAAAAACTTCGAGCCTGCAACTGACACCGTAGAAATTCAAACAGAATTCAAAATTCGCGAGTGTCAATAACGTTGTCCACCAACCTTTTTGCACTTTCGATTCAACCGAACGCCAGCCCAAACTCCGTGATGACTATTACAACCAATAAGTAAATATTTTGCAGCTGTAATTGCATAAGAGTTCCAAAGAAATGTGGAGTTTTTAAAAATAATTATTTTAAACTATCGTCTTGACAGTTCACTGCTCAACGCGTGCTTCACTTTCTATACGGCCATTGGACTAGGACTACGGCCAATGGCCGTGCCCATCAACAATTCGGGCGCAGATGGCGCTGAGTAGGCGCGAAGTTTGAATGTTCCAAATGGGACCCGTTGCATTTAAAACAGAAAAAAAGCAAAGAGCCCACCCCCCCGGGACCAAACCCGACGACGATTTCATGCCTTTGTTGCCAGAGATTATTCCATGCCTTGCAGAATTACTCGAAACGCAGATGAAGCGACGTAGAAGAACGCACAGGATGCTGTTCGAACGTTAGAAGATATTCTTGGCGAACCGTTACACAAATATTTCTAAAAATTGTGTTTATAATATTAACTTCTACATAATTTTATATATACTCTTACAATTACAATCTTGTCGTCTTGTAACAAATTAGAAAAAAAATAAATTTCCATTTTTCATAACACAGGGAGTGTTATATGAATCAGAAACTTTTTAATGAACAATTAAACAAAGACAAACGTGAATATTCTCAAAATCCATTCTTTCGGATCATTTAAATTCTCATCAGTTTCTTGAATATATTCATTCATATAATTATCATTTTCGCCAAAAAAAATCGTACAAAGTACTTCCGCAACTCGCAAATTACTTCTCAAACTTCCAAAGACCCGACAGTCGACAGTGAAAGCAGAAAATCGCTTTCCTTCCTGTATTCTACGCTCGATGGGGGAGTTCCAGGAAAATATACGAAAATGCAGTAGGCCAGATCAGGGGCAAAAGGTAAAGAAGATAAATCGGGGTCTTTTGTGGGCGTTGTCCAGCTGTTCGACGTGGCGACCTTTCAACGCGTTGTTTCGAGCAGAAATAATCCAAGAATTTTGGACAGATGTAAAAACTATGGAATTAAATAATAATATTATTATTTATTCTATTAAATATTTAAACTGCTTTTATTTTCTTTATTTAAAATAATTTGGAAAAAAGTTTACTTCTAATCGTTTACAATACAATAAGTTATATGCAGAGTATATGCTTTATAGGTATTAATTATTCTACTTATGAGTTTTTATTTTCTTTTGCGGTATTGTATTAAAATAATAGGATAAATATGGACTTGCGTATGCGCATTATATAGACGTAACATTTATTTACAGCTGTCATACTATTTAGTGATGACAAAGGCACTTTGACATAAGGAATTTTATGATTAAAATAATGCAAATTAATTCCTTTTATACGTTCTCTGATATAAACAGGTAAATGGAAATTTTTATGTAAATAATAATTTGGACATTATGATTAAAAAATTATTTATTTTTTATTCAAAAAAGTATCATTCGACAAAAATTCTTAATTCATTCATTTTTAATAAACACACACTATATAAATCATTATATTCCTCTTACATAAAACTGTAGCAAATATACATGTAATTCATAATTGTTTCTTATTTATATTCTGCGATACTTTCGTTAAGGTAAAATATCACTTCTCCAATACTCTCTTTGTTTAAGTTTTCGAAATTTTCGAAATGTAAACGCACAATAAAAAACTGTTAATACTGCTTAAAGCTGTCTTCAAGTCCAATATTCCTCCAATAAAGTATTAAAAAGTTATTAAAAACCATTACTCTTATTGAGTGGGTTGAATAAAATGATCCTCCTGCGGACATCGTTTGGAAATTTAATTTATTTCCTAATTTGTTGCAATGTTTCGGTCAATAGCTTCACATGTCAATTGCTTTAAGTAGCGAACCTTGTCCGTAAGTTCTAATAAGCGGTGGAACCTGGACTCTCATGTCAACTAGAATTGAAAATAATTGAAACTATCTATTGGACATTCTAAATGCTTCACCATCTACATAATATTACTCTTATAAATAAATAAAAATATATGGAAATAAAAATTTCCATATTCATCTTCTCACTTTTAACACCCGATGAACACCTTTATACATTCGATTGTCTAACGAGAATTTGCGTGCTACCGCATTAATTCAAGTTCATTAGTCCAAGTACAGTTTTCCAAGGAAGCCTCTCTCGCTGCACTGTGCGCAGCAGACCGGCACCTTGTTCGTGTCTTCGCGATTCCACGCGCCGCACTCGCAATTGTAAACCGACGTCACTAGATCCAGGAAACCATCGTTATCCTCGTCCCAGTTCGGTATTGCATCGTCTCCCCATTTGAAACACCGTTGGCAAGGCAACAATGGGTTCATTAGACCCAAGCAAGTCGCGCACTTGACGGCGACCCTGTCCCTGACGAATCCGCGGCCTCCGTACTTTTTCGTGAACAAACTCGGCAAGTGAAGATGGCACTCTGTGGGATCGACCTCCGGGTCGCCCAAATCATCCTGGAGCCCTTCGTTCTGGATGAACAGCGTGCTTCGCGCGGCGCCGTATTTGATTAGAAGGAATTGGCGCAGCTCCGGGCTGTGGTTCCAGAGGATGCGAGCTATCATCTCGCTTTCGTTGCTGCAGAATTTATTTCTTGGATCCTGCGGGTGGCTGAACTGCCCGCAGAGATGGAGCATGCGAATCGCCAATTTCTCTATAGCGGTCATCGGTTCTTCGTTGTTGTTCATTTTCAGCTGAAAGATGCAAATCGGCAATTTAATCACTTCTTTGTCACGAGAATGTATTTACGAAATATATTGATGCATCGAATGAATTTGTAAAATTAAAATTTAATCAAATGTAGCGTAAAAATTTAAAAAAAAAAACTAAACTATAAAGACGTGAGTCATAATGTTATTTAATAATAATTAAAGCAACGTTTCATTTCTCAAAATATTTATGCAATAATTAGAAATAAAGAAAAAAAAATTCTTGTGCTTAAAAGTTTGTAAATAAACTGTTACGCAAAACCATTCTGCAAAAAAAATCGATAACGAACAAAGCACATTGATTTTGTAACGAGCGCGTCGTACAGTCCTTCGATAATGTGCTTTCTAAGCTATAAATGACTTACTGCCGAACTTAATAAATTAATGCACTTGGCATTAAATTCTGATCGGCGTTTCGACACGAAAGCTTTATTTTAAAAACAGTATAACAAATAGTATTACGATAGATTTTCTAAAAGTAGAGAATTTTTATTTCAGAATAATATTTACTTACTTTTTTCGCTACTCTCATAACCAAAAGAGTTTGATTAATCGAAAATGTTCAGCGAAGGAACCGACGCCTGGATTTCTCGCTTCTCCTTGCTTCCACTCCTGTTCAGAGCCAGATGAGAACTGAAAAAGTCGGTACTGGTAACAGATCGCCGGCCTCCTACAAATTCGAGAAGCAGCTAAGCGGGGGAGCAGCAAGTCAAACGAACACGTCGATGCGGTCGTTGGTCGTTCGGGGGGATGGGACGGGAGGGGGGAGAGAATGCACACAACGTGATTTTCCAGGTAAGTTTTCGGCCCTTTTTGGAGGCATCGCCGCGGGAGCCTAATTCCTCTACCACTACGTGGCATTTAAAAACCGGAAGTCACTCTGACCTGTGGAAAACCAGGCTGAAGCATAGAAGCAAGGTAGAATTTTTTTTCCTTTCTTTTTTCACGAAGGATTTAGTTTTACACTTGCAACCCTTAAAACAAAAGATACTGCGTTATTGTTTTAACATTTTAAGAATGGGTTTTTCGTCTTTTGAAAAGAAAGTCTTTTGGAAGCCGATTCTTAGCAGTGAATGCACGTTTCTTGGGGACTAAAACTATTATACGGGTTATAAACCTACCTGGAGAATCATGACGATATGCATTCCCAAAGGACTAGCCGCGGTGGCGGCGCGTTGCTTTGGTTCATTGTTCCCCGGTTTAGATGCCGGTTAGACGTTAGATTTAGATGTTTGGTTCAGGACTTTTTGCTTTTTTTTGGAAATTGTAGCATGCAGTTGTAGGTCTGGTAAAAAAAAAAAACTTAAAGTATCAAAAGCAGGACTTTACAACTGTTACAGAAAGAAAAATAAGCCTGTATGTAACATCCAAGGAAATGTAGACCCGAAAAACGGAAGCCTGCTGTGTTTTACGTATCGCAGCTGCAGCGACTTCCCGTTTATTTTAAGATGCGTGTATATTTAAAACACAAAAAAGTATAGTGAATGGTTGCCTCTCACAAGGGGCAAGTTGGAATTTTTATAGTTTTGACCTTATAAAGAGATACAAGTTGAGATTTTTTTTATAGACTTATCGTTTCTGCCTTACATGAAGAAACGAGTACCCATCATTTCAATATAATTAGAAGAAAATTGATAGATTGATTTTAGGTACTTTATATATACATAATATTGGAAAATTTATAAGTGTCTGCTATTAAAATTAAAGTTTAATTGATCTAACTATAATAGTTTTTCACCAATGGCGAAAAATTCGAATTTATGACCCTAGTTCAAAATAAAATTCGCTACAAGCATTGCAACAATAAATACAGATAACGTACAAAACTATAAAGAAACTTCAGAAGAGAGGCAACAAGTCTGGCAACAACGAAGATGATATCATGTTTAAGAAATAAATATATTTCTCTGTTACATCAAAAAATATATTCTATTTTCATTTCATAAATAAATAATATTTTTCATTAAAAACTTTATTTCTCGCAATGCCCGTAAACTGTTTAAAACAGAATTGCTAATTGCATTTAAGAGAGAAAAAGAAATAAGAGTAATTAAGTAAACTAATTCCGTTATGTAAAAATTGAAAAATATTTATTAGTTTGTTATACAAACATTATTGGAGAAAGTTAGTTTGAACGTTGGTATGACCGATAGATGTTATCAGTCATGTTTCTGATAAAACGTATCTTGTATAAGTTGTTGAATTTGTTCACTTTTAGTAGTTGCTTATTCTTGAATGAGAAGAAAGCATTCGGCTCATGAATATAAATATCATTATTAATAAATATTAAAAATAAAATGGAAGTAAAACATAAAATTTGTGTAATTACCGGGGGAACAAGTGGAATCGGTTTGAGCATTGTTAAAAAATTATTAAGTTTGAATGTAAAGGTAAATCAATAATATTTTCTGTCAAACCATTAAATTCTATAAAAATTACATTATACAAAGTAGTTCATTGCCGTGTATTCTAAATAACGTAAAAAATAAACTTTTAGTTTATCGGTTTATTCGAACTAGAAAATGCAAGCAGCAAGGCAGTTTTCGAGGATTTGGAAAAAGAATTTGGCCACAGAATTGGCTTCTATCCTTGCGACGTCACAGACACAAGCAAATTATCGGGTACTTAATTTGATGAGTTTAAAAAAAAAAAAAAAAAAATAAATAAATAAACCATTAATCCATTTGTTATTACAGAAAATTTTGATAAAATCATCAAATCTTACAAAACAATCGATATACTTATAAACAATGCTGGTGTGGCGAATGAAAACAATCCAGGTTTAATGATCGACATCAATTACGTCAGTACAACAAAGTTCACAAAATCTTTTAATAGCATAAAAAATAACTATTCTATATTATTTTTTGTTTCTTTCAGAAAGCTGTAATTTTGGGAAGTTTGATGATGATCGAACGCGTGGGAAAACACAAAGGTGGAAACGGTGGAGTGATAGTTAACATCGCTTCTATCTTAGGTTTAATTAACATCCCATGTCCCATTTACTGCTCCGCAAAACATGGAGTCGTCAGTTTTACAAGGGCTATGACGGTATCGATTTTTTAAAATACCGCTTTTTGTTAATAAACTTGATTTTATTTTGAGTACGAAAATGGTGTTTAGGAACAGTTCGATGTCACTGGAGTACGTGTAGTTGCTATTTGTCCTGGAGTAACCGATACTCCGCTTCTTGAAGATCTTGATAAAGGATTGGAATTTATAAACTACGTTGGACGAATGGACCCTTTTCCAAATCAATCGTAAATACATTACAAATTAGAATATTTATTTTTGTACAATCATGCACACTTGCTAAATTTTTTAGACCGGAAAATGTAGCTGATGCGGTGATTAAAATTATTGAAAGTGGAAAGAATACAGACGTTTGGGTTTCAGAAGCAAATGAACCTCCGTATGCAGTAAAAGACGTTGAACATTATAAGGATTTGCGTATAAAATAATAAAAATTCTTATAACATTATGGATAAAAAATATTTTATCTAAATTATTCGATCACCTTTGAGTGAAAAAAAGGCAAAAACATCTTCTAACTAATGGTGTGATAAAGTGTAAATAATAAATAAACTTAATTATTTGTAAAATAATAAATAAATAAATATGTCGAATAATTGATAATTGTGAACTAAAACATACAGAAAAGTTTTACATACTCCAAATTTTTTTATCAAATTCTTATTGTCTTTTCTAATCTTATCATCGTCATATCTCTAAAAATTTCTATAACTCTTTAATAACGCAAATAAATTAAAATTGTCTTTCTCTTCTCAAATTCAAATACGTTGTGTGTAAGTTTCCAAATTTAAGTATAAAAATTACTATTATTAATACTTATCTTCATAACATTAATAATCTTTATCTTTATTACTATACAATCTAAAAAACGTCTAAAGATCGTTTATGCTTTAGTTATTACTCGTAATAAATTACTTTTATAGCAAAAACCATTCATAACGAGTTGGAAAAAGAATATGGCAGAAAAATCGGTTTTTACCCCCTATGTTATTGGCAAAAATCCACAATTAAAAGATAAAAATGAGTAAATGTTTTTAAATTAAATACAGATTCTAACAAAAAATTTTATATTCTCCAGATAACTTGATGTGCATTAAAATGTAAACGGACTAAATACGTATTAACTTAAAATGTAACGGACTAATAAACTCATGAATTCTAAACAAAAATAAAAATATAATGCTCATAGTCCGGAAAACGTATTCGTAGCAGCGATTAAGATGGTTCACAGCGAAGTAACGGCTTCAGAAAAATGTAAAGATTAAAAGTTATAATCTCTGAAATTTAAAAAAAAAAAAAATACTTTAATAGCTTTCTTCACTTTTCTAGATAAACCTCTAGATTTAAAAACTGTTTCATCAAATACGTACCCAATTGACTGCTTTGGGTTTTATGGCAACGCAGAAAGGGAGGTGTAATTGTTAATATCAGTTCCTATCATGGATTTAGAGAATAAACCAATATCTCCTTTATAAAGCACAACAGCGTATTTACGCAGTCGTGTTTTTTTTAAGTTTACGAAGGTAAAATTGAAATGAACTAAAAATTTAATACAAAATATTTTTAATTGTCAGTTTTGGTATATTGTAAATTTAAGTTAGTACAAAAAACGCGCACGCGCATAAAAATCCATCGTCGGTCTACAAGAAAATTTTGTAATTCAGAACCCAAAAATATTTCTAATACGTTTTATCAAGATTCAAATAAAATATTCGGCGTGCGAATAGGCATCTGTCGAAGGCAAACATGGTTCCATCTCGCAAATTGCGCGATAACCCGTTCGACTTAGCAGTATACAGTCTGCGACCACTTCTCCGTGTACCTCGAGAAGTACGCTTAGCTAATCGTAAAATAATGAGCTGCCATGTCACTAACGGCGTAACTGCAGAGAAAATTATAAATAATTATTCTTTTAATTTTATAATTTTTTAAAACGTTAACATTTTAAAAATAGAAAATGTCGAATAAGTATAAACGAAGAATTTTAGAACCTATAAGTTTAAAAATATTAATTGTGTCTCGGATATGCCTTTCTTAAATTTAAAATAAGTGCACTTTTAGAAAGATCATTTAAAATCCATTAGCATTGTACAGCATTAAAATTGTTGGATTTCTTAATCTGTGAGTAATAAGAAACTTTCATTTCCGTGTATTAATCTATTTTAAGCTGTTTAAATAGTTGATTAAACTGATTAATTTATTTCGACCTAGTCAATTAAACCTCGTCGTTGAGACATCAAAACCACTATAGTAAAGTTGCAAATAAAATATAATTTACGACTCCACAAACTGAATTTTATCATTTATTTCCTTACTTTTGATCCACGACTCAAGGTTACTTCTCTCCGCTGTGCTTTTAAAAATCTCTTGCACGCTCGAGTCTTCCAACTGAATTCAGCTATCCTTATCTCAATTCGTTTGCGTCCCAACTATCTCTCACATAAATTACTTATTCAATCTCCCCACCCGAACTCTCAAAAAATTGTTTATCTATAATCTTATAATACTTGCCGCTTTCCCCAAAAACGCGGAACGAGAGAGGAACTACATACATAACTTTTCCGTCCTCTGCATCTTCTCTCTCCGCGCTTATCGCAATTTCCTTTCGCAATCGTCATTAACCTCTGGCATTAAGGCGACGATAGCGCTGAATAGGCGGCATTCTATAATACGAATGTATAGTCGTCGCCGAGAGTCGGAGAAGCGAGAGGCGAGTGCGCGATTCTGGATTCACGGAGATGGACGTCAAGGATAAGGTAGCGATTGTCACCGGGGGCACCGGAGGGATTGGATTTGCGACGGTGTTGGCACTTCTTAAACATGGAGCTAAGGTAGGGCTTTTTTGCGGCGTGATATAAGTGCATTGAACGTGATGAGTGAGCAATGCTTCGATTTACGTCAGGAAAATCGGTGTAAATGCGCGGTAAACGAAAATAAATTAAAGAAATGTGTAATAAAGTCTGCCTATCTTTGTTGACGTAAATTTTAAAACGAAACGTTTTTTAGTTTTGATTAACTTTAAGCACAATTAAAAAAAGATGATACGAAATAAATTAAATATTAACAATATAACTTATTGAATAATAATTTACTGCACGAATATGAATTTATGAAGTTAAATAAATAGCATTTTATTATTTTTAAAATTTCCTAAATTTACGTAATTTTCCACAACGCTTGAGTTGACATTAGAATGAGTGAAGATGTAAGAAGCTTTGTAAGTTCACGTAAATTCTAAAATGTTTAAGTGTTGACTGCAAAAGTGAATTTTTTACGGAGACATCAATCTGTCTTACAAATTTTGTTAGCAAACAATTTGTTGATAAATAAAAGTAACAACCTCAAATATTTCCACTTTTTTCCTACACGAAAGACAATTAAAAACTACACAGTAGTGGCGATCTTTTTCGACAAAATCGATTGTCGATCATCACTAAAAAAAAAAAAATACGAAATCCGAAAGAAACTAACGAAAGAAAAAATGCCCGCAGTACGTGGCGATTCTCGACCTGGACTCGATGCACACGCGGGGCGCGGCCTGCGAGAAAAGGGCCGAGGAACAATACGGCAAGGACCGGGCGCACTACTACACCTGCGACGTGACGAAGCACAGCGAATTCGCAGGTAGACCGTCGATTGTCCGCGGCTTTTTTAAGGTCACAACCCCGCGCTCTTTTCACTGAATAATGCATTAAAACTCGACAGCTCGCTACGACGAAATCGTCGGAATGCAGAGGTCCGTCGACATCCTCGTCAACTACGCCACCATCGCCAGCGAGCCCAGGGCGCAGCACATGATCGACGTCAATTTGGTGAGCGAATATTGCGGGATGTCACGAAGTTTATGGGAAATGTGCTTCGTTGGCTTTGCGGACGCCAACGGTGGTTGAATTTTGAGAAGACGTCCGCACTGTATATAAGGGTTGTTGGAGTACAAATTGAAATAATTCTGAAAGATCCTTTAATTAACGAGTTTCTATTAATGGATTCCAGCATTGAAAACGGGAATGTTTGTTTTCATTATTGTGCGTCTGCCTGTTCGGCTTGAGTTCGTGGAACTCAGGTGTAGGGCAATACGCACGTTTTCCTTTCAGCGTCATTAACGCTTCGACCGGCAGCTCGACTCGGGGAGAGCTAACAGATTCTTAAACATATAGGTTGCTCAGAGATTTTAGTTTTTTTTTTTTAGTTAAGGAAATTAGCTAAATGTTAGTAGTTTACCCCGGTAATTTTCTGTCGAGGAAAAAAAAATTTTGGAAACTTTTTTTCTAATAACCCTTACACAGTGCGGTCGCGGACTCTATATATTTAAATGAATTGACTCACTTTTAGCTTTCGTTGAACTGCAAAACAAAAAAGTTCATGAAAAAATGAACGGTGAAAAGCTCATTTTTAAAATCGTGCATTCGTTACAAAAAATACTATTTCACCTTAAACGTTATAACTCAAATGCACTTCGCAGAAGAGTACTTTTCCAATATTGCATTCGTTGAAGCATTGCATTTTCATTTTTAGACAGCCGTTATTAATTGCACGCTGATAGGAATCGATCGGATGGGTCGACACCACAAAGGCCAAGGCGGAACGATCGTTAACGTTTCCTCGGTATTTGGTCTCACGCCGAGCTCTGCATTTCCAATATACACCGCCACGAAATACGGCGTTTACGGATTTGTCAAAGCCCTGAAGGTATACATTTCAACAATACGAAGCATTTGTTGAAAAATAACAAAGTAAAATTTTTAGGATCATTACGACAATTTAGGAGTCAGCGTGATGGGAGTCTGTCCCGGTCTCACGGATACAAGTCTCCTGCATCAAGATCTCCACCAGGAAACCCTCAACTTTATCCCCGACGAATTCTTAAACAAGGCATTATCAGTTTCCAAGTACATCCAGCAGTAAGTTCTCTACATTTTCTAGATTTGTTCCCGTTTTATTTGCTCTAATGCTATGCAACTATTTTTCAGGCCCGAGAACGTTGGCGCCGCGATCGTCGCCATGATAGAGAAGGGAAAAGCTGGTGATGTTTGGGTGTCCGAAGATAACGAACCGCCTTACGCTGTAGAAGATCCGAAACCGTTCAGGGAGAGAAAAGTGAAGATTGTTTGACTTAAATGATTTCATTTACTCTGATAAGATTCGTTTTCATATAGTTGTTAAATAAATTTTTGATAAAAAAAGAGAAAAATAATTTATTAATATAAATAATAATGTATAATACTACAAAAATAAATTGTAAAATAAACAAAGGATTTTTTTTTATATGGCATTGGCGTAAAGATTTTACTTGCTTGCAGAACTTAATGGATATCTGATCTGTGATTTTAATTGTAAAAAGGTGCGTTATTTGATGTAAAAAATGAAAAGATACAGCAATTCATTTTTACTAAACTGTTTAATATTTATTTCGCTTCAATACTATACTTAATTATATTTTTAAAATATGTATAAATTTAGCCAAAGAGTTTTCTTACAAATGATTCAACAATTTATTTTAAAGCAAAAATGTTTTAAAAAGTATTTTATTTTACGAGTTAAAAATTCATAAAAAATCTTAAAAAAGTAGCTTTTTACATATTAATTATATTTACATTTGTATTTGTATTAATATAATAGTATTTTAAATTTATTACAAACACAATTTATTTCTATTTAATACTCTAATAAAATATAATAAACTCCTCTTTCTTAGAAAAAACTTACTTTAAACTTCGTATGGGGATTTAAACATTTCTAATTTAAATCGAACTCAAATAAACCGCGTTAGATTCAGGTTTACAAACACAGCCTCAAGATAACTAAATTTAATTTAAAAATTTTTTGAATACGACGCATTACATAACTTCTATCCTGCCGATTCTTTTACGCGGTTTTGGAATCGGAATCTCGTTTTCAATGACGAAAGTTCCCGTGCTCCTATCCGAGCTATCATCCTTTTCTCCACTCCCACGCCTCGAGCCTTTCTCCTTAACTATAACATACGTATCATCGCTCCTCAGCGATTCAACATCCAAGATCTCCTCACTGGTAAAATCCTTGCCGTCCACAATCGTGTCGAGGGAGTCCTTGAACCCCGATTCCGTGTCTCTGCATTCGATCTTCTCCAGCTGCAGAGGTTCAACGACAAACTTATCTCGGACGAAGGAGCGGTTTGAATTCGACGAGTCGTCGCTGAATTTCGAAATCTTCCGACCGAATGCGACGCTGTCGGAGAACGCCTTGGACAGGTCGACGTCTTTAGAGGTCGGCGAGCAGGCATTCCTCGCGCTTCGAGACCTGTGTCTGTGCTTCCTAGGTTTCCTTTTGCGCTCGTACTCCACCGTCAGCTCTTGCAGCTCGAAAACCTCGGACTGGTGCTCCTCCACCGCGAATACCTGCGAAGAGTTTCTGGCAGATTCGAGATCCATAGCAGGGGATTTCTGGCTGGTTGCGTACATAAGGATGCGATCAATCTTCTCGATGATCCCGTTCAATCTATTCATGCTCTTGGCTTTGAGATTAGGCCCTGATTCTATGAACCTCTGTAATTTCCCCTTAAGGTGCTTCCTGACTACATCTTCGTCCTTGTATTCATTCAACAGCTGACCAATCGACCCAACCTGACTGAGATGAGTCGAGGAGTTTAAGCTTCTTACCGATAGTTTATCCAGGTTCTTGAGTCCATTTCTCGGTAGCTGCTCGTTCACCCTCATCGAGCCCGTCGACATCATGCTGGAAGTCATGGCCAAAAATTTCAAACCAACCTTTCGCCCATCGGCCTCGCGGTTAAACTTCAGGATCTGAACAGGTATGGGTGCTCCGTACGTCGCGAAAGCCAGCACGTGATCGTACGGGTGGTAGTCCACGCAGGTAACCGTTTTTTCGCGGCTCTCGATTTCGTAGACGGCTAGAAGTTTGGCACTATCCAGGCTCCAGACCTTCAGAGTCGAATCCTCGCCCCCGCAGAAGAGCAACCCGCCGCACGGCGAGATGCAAGCTGTTATCTGGATTCTGGGGGATTTAAATAGCAAGTAGTCAGTTTTGCTAATTTTGTCTTTGGAGATCAACGTTTATATTACAAAAAAATAGCGAGTGATTACAAAATTTACGTCAATGTAACTTTTTCAAGCTCCTCCATAAATAATTTAAATCCCAAAAGCGTTAAATCACTGAAAGCATTGCCCTCAAGTCAAAGAACGAACACAAGTGTACGAACCTTTGATTCTTCAAGCCTTCGAACTTCCTCACAACAGTTCCGCTAACAATATCGATGAGCCTCAATCCTCCGTTCCTCGAGTGCACCAGCAACCTGGCGCCCAACGGATGCACCAGAATCGTATTGATGGGCACGCCGTCGAGCTCCTTGATGTTGATCTTCCTGGCGATCTGCCACTCCCGACGGATGAGCGACTTGCGGCTCTTCCTCGCGGCCCACACGACGATGACCCCGGCGCCGTCCGCCGTCAAGCAGCTCTCGTCCTTCGGCTGGAAGCATATCGACGTCACGAAGCTCTCGTGCGCCTCCAGCTCCTGCACCAGCTCGAACTCCTGGCCGGGACGGGGACGAGCCCAGACTCGCGCCACGTGGTCGTAGCAGCCGGTTACCACGATGCTCGAGTTGCCGGGGCTGAACTTGCCGCAATAGACGTACGACGGGTGAGGTAGCGACTGCGGGAAGTTTTCGAAGTATAAGGAAATTGTTATCGTTGGGATTGGTTTGATGAAATGTGTATTTAGTATATACCTGAACAGGTTCAATGATCCTTTCTCGAACGTCCCAAAAGCGCGCTGTTTGATCGGAAGACACTGATAGAAGGTAATAATCATCTTGAGACCAACTCAAGGAGTATACAAAATTTTTATGGCCGCTAAATCGAGCGTGTATTCGCCCCTCGTGAATCTGCAACGCAATAAAAGAATTTCATTGAGCTTTAAATAAATAATGAGTTATAATGAAAAACTTTTTTAAAACACATGATTTAAAAATTTAAATGTTGTACACATCTTTGCGCTAAAAAAAGTACAAAATGTATTTTACAAAAAATATTTTATTGTTTTGAATCTTTAAATTAAACCATTTAATTTCCCTTTTACAAAAAGAAACATATTTACTTTTTTTTTATCCACAACTACAAAAATACTGACCTTATACACCAAGATCGAATAATCATATTCCTCGGACAAGACGCAAGCCAGGTACTTTCCACCGTTACTAAAAGCTAGACAGAAGCATCCATTCTCAACAGCCTCCGTCTCCAGATACTTCTCATTAGGTATTTGGCAGGACTGGGCGGCGTGTCTCGTCCACTTGGGGAGCTCGATCATCTGCTCGCCGTCTGTCTTGCCCGAGAGCAAATTCTGCGAATCGCTCCGGACGTCCGACAAGTCCTGCAGGTGAAGCAGCTGCTCGTAGAAGATCGGCTCCAATTTCGGCGGCTCCACCGCCGTTATGGTTACGTACAGGCTGCTCGGGTATTTGTCCCTGCTGCCTGACTTCCACCATCTGTACACCTTCAGCGATGAATTTGAAATTTTAGGTATGACAATTGGGCAATTAGAGGAATTTAGAAACGTCATTTAATTTCGTACCTCGCATTGAGTTTTATTGGATTTTCGAAAGGTTCTCTTTGGCTTGTAGAGCTGCAAGCGAACTTTTTTGTTTATGTGTCGAATACCACCAACGCCAACGGGTCGTATAAAAGCCCAAGCTATTTTGTGCCAGCAATTGTCTCTACCTAAAAGACCATTCCAAATCTAGGTTTAAAAAATAGTCGGCTTTTTGCTAAATTAAGCTGCTTGAGCTTTTCTTACCAAACTGATCATAGACTACACTGGCCTCGCTAAACGTCAGCAAGTCGACGACTTCGAACAAGATTAAAACCGCAGCTTTCCCTTCGCCAAGCACGTCTTTGAAGTCTTGCTCAAATATAAGCTCTTCTTCCCAAACAGGCATCATAGAGCGTTTCTCCATAAAATCAAACTTGGCTGTGATGATTGGCTGAAGCGTCCCGCTCTGTCCTTCTTCCTGTTCATTAGATAAAAATAAGTTTAAAGTTTAGCTAAAACTTCAGTTCAGAACAAGATCCTTTAAAAATGAAATTCACCACATTTCTCCTCCTCAAATATTCTCCCGTCTCGGCATTGAGCACGTGGACCTTCACCATCGGGTGCCTGGTAACGTAATCCGCCTCGAGCACGTCGCACCTGTGCACCCAGACCGACAAGTACTTAAGAGCCTCCTCCTCGAGGTCCTCCAGCTCCTGCCTCTTGCCGCGCTTTTTCTTGCGTCGCTTCGGCCGCGATTTCGTTCTCCGTCGGCTGCTGGACGGCTCGTCGCCCGAGCTCGCCGTGCGCCGCTTCGTTCGCGAGCGCGAGGACGTCTCCGTCTCGTCCACGCTCCTCCGGGAACGCCGGGAAGCCTTGGACTTTGAGCGCGATCGCGAACGGTGCGAGGTGTCCTTGCGCGACTGTAAGGGGTGAAATAAAATTTTTGTTTTCTGAATTCGACGGGTTTTCTGGTAGAGCTTTGAAGTAGATCTAATTTCAGAATTTCTTATGTTAAACATCCAATAATTTATAATTAAGAATTTTTTCATTATAGTTTTGAAAGTTTCATAGCAAAAATATTCAATAAAGCTGAACCCTTTTAAAGACTTTTACAAGAATTTCCAAAAAGGCATAAGACTATTCAACCTCTAGAACTTTAAGAATTAATTTTTTAAAATGAATTATAACTGAAAAACCCACCGAGTGCATTTCCTCGTTGGTCGAAATCGTCGTCTCGTCGCTCGACTCCCTCCCGAAGAAGTTCGAGGGTATGATCTCGATCTTGCTGGAGCTAGACGATCGCCTGGACTTCTTATCCATGACGTTCAACACGGTCTCCTGCTCCTCCTCGTCCTCGTCCAGGTCGTCCTCGTCCTCGTCGACGGACTTCTTATCCAGAGAGAACTTCCGCTTGCTGCTCGAACGCCTTCTGGCGGTGCTTCTTCTCTCGACGAGGTCCAGGGAGCGGATCGTTTCGCTCGGCGATTTTTCCCTCAGCTCCGAATTTTCCGAACTTTCCACGTATTCCTGAAATAGGGAATTATAATAAGAAAGTTAATGAAAGAATTAGCTAAAAAAAGCTGGTATTTATTAAAAAATAATAAATAATTGTAGATTATTATTTCATAGCGTTTTACATACAATATTATGTATAAATTTTAGTACTCCCATTCATACTCCGCACATCACGAAAAATCATTGAAAAATAATTTCAAATCAGGAGTTATTGAAAAGTTCTATTGTAATATTAGAAACAACAAATTGTTCACTTGTAATTGTTAAGCTTGCACAAATACAAGCTTAAGTAATGCAATTTCGCAAAAGACAATGAAAAAAGAACTATAGCTGTCAGTAAGGAACCAGGAATAAGTAAGCGCTGATAAATTGCACCTTTGTCGTGATAAAATGTGAAATGAAAAAAAAATAAGGAGGTGAGTCAGATAGAATATCTATATAAAAGCCTCTGTCAGATAAATTGAAAGACATTAAATTATTTACTTAAAATTTTCTAGATGAATTAAGAGTGAAAAAAATTACTAACCTTTATTCTCCATTGTAATTTGCATTTATCACGTTTATTTTCAACTTTTCAATATACATTTAAATTAATCTGCTTGCATAGGAATTCAGATATTCTAATATCACCCAAAAGAAGAAGTATATTGACTAAATAAATATAAAAAAAAGTTTAAACTATCCCTATACACGTTAAGTGCTAGAAGTTGATGTTCAATTTTTTATTATTTATAAACTAGCCTATCTGACAAGGTGCAAGTACTTTTACAATGAGCATTTCAGAATCACAACACTCTAAAGTATAAAATTCAAATTAGATCTTAGAAAAAATATCATCAACTTCACCTTTATCTCTTCGATGCTGGATTTGCTAGATACTTTATCAGCGATAGGATTCTCTTCGTCGCTGAGAGTAGAGGCTCCGTCCTTGATTTCGTTATTGTTCGCCCTGGAGATTTCAATTTTAGGGCTGCAATCATTGATGGTTTCAATTCTTAGAACCTCGTCATGATCGGACGAGAATCCGTCGTTGTCGAAACCATGAAGCTCCTCTTGTTCCTCTTCTTTCTTAAGGCTCTTCGATCTTGGGGCCGCGATTGGCTTTGAAGGTCTGGTATACGCAGAGAAAAAATTAAAACTTGTACTGAACTACCAAAAAAGTTGGTGTGAACGGCTTTATGGAAAATTATCACCCACTTCTTTTTAATAAACTCCAATTCGTTATTCTGTTTACAAATTATTGAATCCGCAACAAAAAGCAAAGAAAATAAGAAAAGCGCAGCTACCTTATAGGACTGACTGGGTGATCCCGTGGCTCGGCAGTAGCGGACCTCCTCGGCAAAACGATCTTCCTCCCGGTGACATTTCTGACTTCCGCGCTGGCGGTCCCTTGCGCCCACTGCCTCCTCCGCGGCTTCTTCAGATCCTCCAGCAGATCGTCGGCCGAGATCTCGCTCCTCTCCCATCGGCGCCTCTGGTGCACCTCCTCCTGCAGCTGCTGCTCCACGTCCTCGTTCTCGTCGGCCTCCCCCTCGTTCTCCTCGACCGTCAGCTCCTCGAGCCGGGGCGACTTCTCGCGATGCACGTCGACGACGACGGCGACGGTCGTCTGGGCCTCTGCCTCGGGCGTTCCCGGCACCTCTGCGGCCACCGCAGCCTCCACGTCGCGTTCGCTCGGCTTCGTGCTCTCCGAGCGCCGAAAGAAGCCGAAGGCTTTGCGCTTGAAGGACTGGGCGATCGTGCCCTCCGCGTCCGCCGACTTCTGGGGCTTCTTCAGTCGCCGGTCGCGGAGGAGCTTCAGCCGAGAGCCCAGGGTGCTCGGCTCGTCGTCGGATTTCTCCGAGGAGGAGGAGTCGTTCGAGCTTTGAACGGCTCGGGAACGCGAGAGTTTGCCGCTTCGCCGGGATTTTAATGATTTTGGAGGCTCCATCGTTTATTTTGTCGGGTTTAGAGATCGGTTCTGAAAGATGCGTGAATATTATATACGTTTAATCCTTTTAATGTTCTGACTCTTTTAGTAAAAAATCATACGTCGTAAATTTTAACAAAAAGCTGTTGTGACTTTCAGCATAAGAATTAACATAATGAATTCAGGTACTATATAATTATGGGAGCACTTAAAAGAGAATATGCTGCATTAGCATATTTACAGTTACGTACTGCTCTTTTTTTTACTAATTTAATAATTTTCGGTGAGTTATTTTACAATTAAAATATTTATTGGCATATAAACTATATTAATCAAAGGATCATATATATCCATGATTACGTTTGATGATTATAAATAACTTATAAGTGATTTCCAATAGTCACGTTTCTAAGTCAGAAATTATATCATACTTTGATGAATTCAGCGAGAACTAAAATACTTTTCTTTGAAACCTTAAAAAATTACAAAATATAGTAAGAAATTGTAATTACTTGTAAACTTGTGCAATTCGCAGTAACCACATTGTTTTCACAGTAGATCGACATACAATTTCCAGCATTTCAAAATAAAACGGCATTCTCTTCTTTTCCGACGAAAACCAACTGTTTAAAGCACCAAGCACCCCCCGCTACCCAAGCGACACTCGCCAGCGCAAAAAAAAAAACTATCAACGCACCTAATTAAACAAACGTCGGCCACTCTCTCCAGCCCGCACACGACCGACATCCTGCATAATTCACGAGCGCTTTTATCGATTCAACAAAAGCCGCGTTTATCGGCGCGCTCTAAAAAAAGAAACAAAATAAAAGAAACGCATCGCGACACTTTCGAGACTGCCACTATTGCAGCTCGGCAGCGAAAGAGCCTAGGGCCGGTTGTTGTCGTCGGCGCGTTGCCAACAACTGCGCGCAGGTGCTTCGTCTGCAGGCGCAGGTAGCGTTGCCGACGACGGGGAATCGATCGAGCCTCCCCCCCCCCGCCCGACGGGCTGTTTTATCGCCTGACTCGACGGCGCGCGACGTCGTAATGCATAGGGCCCGATGCTGACGAACGGCCCTCGTTGCGCATTCTGAGGTATGTAGCATCGGAAAGAATTTCGCTCGGGAACTGCGGTGGCGGCGGGTGGGATTTGAGGGCTCCGCGATGGATCGGTCGGCGAATTTAGAGTAGAGGATGAATGGTGGAGAATTTTAAATGCTTCGTTACGTTGCGGAAGAGTCTTCGAGCTTCGTTTTTTCAATGAATTAGTAGATGAATTTGAGAAATAAACTGGACGAGTATTCATAACTTAATGAATTATTTAAATTATCCATCGTGCAATTAAAAAAACGACGTAATCAATTTTTTGCTCTTTAATAAAAAACAATTAAAATTACTCATATAACAATACGCATTCAAAGAATATACACCTAACACTCCTTTTGTACTTATTTAATTTAAAAAATTTAGAAGACCAGTTCTTCTCATTCATTTCCCATATCCTCAGCCGCAATAGCATTCTGCCTCGCCAATTCCTAAAAAAAAAACGAAACCGTCATTACGCAGCCCTTTTCAACGTCGCGTCAAATCAAATCGCGAAAAATCTAATTACAGCCTCGATGGTCGCGAAGTATTCGCGCTCGTACTGAACGACGAGCGGATCTTTGAGGTCGCCAAGGGTCTTCCCAGCATCGCGATCTTCGCCTTCTTCCACCGACTCTTGGCGCGTCGTCTTCATCTTCAGGCGCAGCTCGCGGTTCTTCGACTCGATTACCTTCTCTCGCCTTGACTCTCGATCCAGCAGCTGTTGGACATTGTTGAAAAACAGATTTAGTTAAGAACAATTAGAATCGCGGCTGTCGCGACTAGATTATGAAGCGTCCTTACAGCGGTCAGCAGACCCTTGTCGTTCTTGTGATTAGTTATCAGATTTTCGGAGAACTCCATCATGTAGACGCAGCCATTACTGCTTCCAACGGCTACCAAGTGGCCCTGCTCGTGCGGTCTAATGCAAGTCAGTGGCTGATCCGTGATCTAAAGCAGAATTCCAAAAATTAGATCGAGGAAAATCTAACGATTTGAAAGCACAGCGGATTACTCACTTTGACGCTAATGACCGGGCTGTCCTGACGGTTGATGATGTCCCAGATGTCCAGCGTCCCGTCCATCTTCGTAAGGTAGAACACGGAATACCTGGCTGGACTCCAATCGCCGCTCGTCAGCGGAATCCCGTGACCCCTGAGCACGAATCGTAGAACAAAAAAAAAAAAAATGTCGATCGTTCGCAAAAAAAATTAAGCTCGAAAAATAGTCATCGACTCACGCCGTCCAGATGATGCTCGATTCTCGACAGTCCTCGGACCAAACCCTGGCGGTCCAATCGCCCACGGTCAGGAAGTTTTTCACGAAGTTCGGGTTCCTCTCGCAGCTGATCACCGGCCCGTACTGCGCGTCGACGAACCTAGTCGCCAGCTTCTCGGTGGGCAGCTTTCCCTTCCTGTTGCCCGAGATCACCGTGCCTGCGAGCACTCGCGAAAAGTGAAAAACCCGCCTTTTTCTTTGCCCGTCGATTGGATAAACGTGCACCTACCGTTTTCCAAGCCGACCATGAAACGAGTGCCGATCGAGGCCTCGAACTCCAAGGTGGAGATGCCGACCGCCCGATCGAGATCTTGATTGTCGGGCTTCTCGAGGTCCATTACGAGGGTCTCTACGGGCGCTCGCAGTTTTCTCGTGTCCCACCATTTGATCTGCGTGTTTTCGTTTATTATTCATAAATATTATACATAATCTTATTTGGAGAAATTATTTTATACCGCGGGGGTCTAAATAATTAAAATTCAGTAGGTTCTTTACCTGGCCGTCCTTGGAGGAACTGAAGAACTCCGTTCCGGTCTTCGAGTTGATCCAGAGCACCTTGTTACATGGATCTCTATGACTGTTCTCGACCAAACTGAGGTCCACCGGCTGAAAAGACCGCCGTATGTCCCAGAGGCCGACTTGGCCGGTCATCATGCCGCTGACCAGGATATTGGACTCCTTCGGGTTGTACTCCAGCGCCAGTATCGGACAGAACGGACTCAGATTGCAGAAGGGCTTATTGGGATTCGCTATAAAAATAGTTATACGAAATATCATCGTTTACGTAAAATTCGATCTAACGACTTTTGTTGAAATGGTGCATTGTTTTTTGAGAATGTTGATTAAATAAAAATATGGTGTAGATTGTAAAGTATTCAGCGCGTTCTTAATTCTTCGTTCCTTTTATACTACTTTTATACCTTAAAACGTCAACGTTCAACGCTAAAACTTAGCGCAAGGTAAATCTATCTTTCTATACGAATCTAAAGAAGTTAAAGCAAGAGAGCATCTGAACGAACCGACGTCCCAGATGTAAGAAATGGGGCTGAAGTTGGTGAGCTTCTTAAACGCGACGTGGCAGTGGCTGACGGCGATGCGGCTGCCTTGGTCCGGCGACCAGGAGATGTGGGTGACGGGTCGCTTGCTGGGCAGCGGATCGCGGTAAACGTTCACCGTGCGGCAGAAGGTGCGCTGCGTCAGCTGGGTCGGCTCCGTGTCCTGGAAGTACTGCTCGTAAATGTTGCACGCGTTGTTCTGCAACACGTAGTGCTCCATCGGCTGTCGGAAGGAAAAAGTAAAGTGAATTTCAATGTTCTCGAGGAGACGATGTTTTCATTCTCGAACTTTGAGCAATGTATGAAAATTTGAATTACCGGCAGAAGCTGCTGCATGGTGTGAACGTAAATGTCATCTTTTTCAATTTTTCTTCGATACCTAAGCGTTTGCTCTTGATCATTTTTATTAATGTCCTTCGGCCAGCCACCCTCGACGTGGAGAATACCGGTGTTTTTGTAAGTGGCAGTAGTGGTGTTTACCTAATACAAAATCAGGCTAGAATAATAAGAAATAATCTAATTTACAATGCAAACTAAGTCAAATTTTTTTTTTTCTTAATGTTATACGAAAGAAATTTTACAAGTTTTGCCGACGCTGTAAATATAATAAAAACCGGAATCCGTAAAAAAAAAAAAATTAAATGGAAGTCTCATTAGATTAGAGTTTTCTAGTAATTTTAAGAAATTTTATTTTAATTTACAGGCGTAGCAAATATTGCTTAAATACATTTCTAAATTCATGATAAGAATGCTTTTAATCCGATGATCGTCAGTAAATGCACAAATAAGAGTCCTAACTGCATTTAATCATCAATATATTATTTACTTATTTACCTCGTGGGCAGCAAAAACTTTGGTGCACAACGTACCCCTCGAGTAAGGGTCCACCCGAATATACTGCGAGACCAAACTCGGATCGGACTTGATATCAACTTCGATGTTATCTTTATCGGTGAAGTAGCAGCACTTGCCGAACTGCGAGCGCTTCTTCACGTACACGTATTGAACCTGCATGATCGCGGAATTTCTCGCTCACTTTACGGCCGAAAACATGACGCGTCGTAATGTTGAGGTTAGCATCCCTCCGACACCTCGACCGAGCAACGATCGCATCAACAATTGTGCCTAATAATGAAGGGAACGACAATGGATTTCGAGCTTTCAGCCTTGTGTTTTGGAAGCATCCCTTTCGAGGTAGATTTTTACAGGCTGCGAGGCGGACAGCGGCGACGCGCGGCGTTTTTGTTTAATCAATAGGAGTATCCAAGGATGCTTGCGGTGGAGAACAAGTGATTTTTTTTATTAGACGTCAATGATTTGTGAGTTTTTCATTATAAAACGTTTTTATTTTTAATTACAGAAACAGTATTTAATAGAAGAAAATATTATAGATAGAACAATGTTTGATTAACAGGTGATTTTTTTATGTGAAAATAAAGGCGAGTTTTTTTTAGATAATATAAAAAAAAAAGTAGTTAAAATTGATGTTTACGAAAGTGTAATTAAATTTTAAGCCAACTAATAAAAGTATTTAACTAAAAAAAACTTTTATTAATTAAAGACATATTAGACTGAAAATTTCAAAGAAATGTTTCGCGAGAAATTGAATATTTTCTTAATAATAATGTCGTATAGAGGCAAGTTTAAACACCAATTTTTTATAATTTTTTATTAATTTACTGTTAATTTCAAACTAGATCGCAACTTAAACTACACGTAATCTCTTTATCAAAATCTACAAAATTTTAAAAATAAAATGCATTTTTTTTCACGACTTAAAATTTTTAATCAATTATAAATGATTTAACATTCAATGAATTTTAAAAACTAAATTTTTAGGAAAATTGTAAGCATAAACGTTTATTCATAATTTTATGATTAATCATCGGAATCCGCTTTGGCGAGCACTGGAACTCTCAGGTTGATGATTCCAACGATAGCGCAGACCAACTTGTAAGTTTCAATGAATTCTGGACTGAAGGGATTGAACAATTCCTTCAATTTAGGTATCACCGATTGAAGCAGTACTTCTGTTAGCTCTGTTTCGTAAACCTTTCTTTGAACTTTTTGAACCAAATCGAAAAATAACATCAGTTGGTTTCTGTCCGAATACCTCGTGCAGTGGGTTCCAAATAATCCTAAAGTTTTAATTGCAATCATAATTTTTGGTAAAGATTTTGCTTGCACAGTTTTACGGTCAATTATGTTTACCTTTTAAATCTGAAATGCATAAATAATTCCATACACCATTCGACATCCAGTTTTGCACGTCAAATTCAAGTTCATTAAGTTCGTCACAATTGCTTTGGAAAAATTCAAGTTCTCCAGCTGTCTCTCTGACGTTGCATTGTTTATAAAGATATTCCAAAGTCATAAATTCCGATTTCGCCAGTTTCAATTCGTGATTAGTTAAATTTGGTTTATATGAAGTTTTGAATAAACCGGAAAAGCCACTCGTCAAGTCGTGATAATCAGATGATTGATGAGATTTTGTTTTCTTGCTCTAAAAAAAAAAAGTTTACAATTTAAAATAAACAGTTGAATCTTCGCAATAACAACTTTAGCCGACTCAAACTTACGATCCGATCGAAATGACTAAAGAAATTGTTCTTCGCAGCAAGCTGTTTCGACGTCACTTGCGCCTCGTCGAACAGTTGGCTCTTTAAATACGCATGATAAATCTTTAATATCTTAACAATTTGCGGGGGAATTCCGAACCTGTCGAGGCCCTCGACAGCGTCCACCGAAGTGATGACCCGCTCCTCGACGGTGCCCGACGGATTGGTCGCGTGCAGGGAGCAGTTCTTGCGCAGCTCCGCTGAGTTCACCGACGCCTCCGCCGCGAACTTCTTTATCAGCCGGTCGAGCTCGTTCAGATTGTCGAACTCGTCGCTTTTGCGTAGTGTTTCTTGATGATGACCGTTTGTTGCTAATTTTGTGCTTGAGTGGTTAAAAAAATGTAGATTACTTTATATTACAATTAACTAGAAAACAGTTTAACAACTAAAAGATAAATACAAGTATTCAAAAGAAATGATTTACTATATATCAGTAAAATTTTACTGTTTTTACTGTTTACATGTACCTAGAGCTAAACTTCCTAAGATTAGTCTGCGATCTAGAAACACTTCTGTCTCTGCTCTCGCTTCTCACTCTCATCTTGTTAGCCAGTATGAAATTTTGCGTCTTGGCCTTACTCCCACTAGTCCCTCTCCTTCCCGCGACAGACTCCCTAGAATCTTCTGAGCCGACTCCGGGTCTTCTGACTTGATTCTTATCACTGGAACGCGTCGTGGATGAGCTCCTGAACGTGGAGCTATTTGCATTGTTATCCAGCGTTCGCTGCGTCGAGGCACTTCTGTGCTTACCGTCGGCATTCGTTGGCGGTAGAATCTTCATGGGATTGCGCTTCGACGTGGAGTATATTTCCTGGACGGATAATTTGCGCGCATTTTGACGTTCCTTGTGCAGATTCACGGCGAGCTTCTCGCGGAGCTGCTGGGAGTGTAGGACCGTCTTGCCGATCTCCGCGGCAATTTCTTCCGCACGAGCTTCGGTGGATTGGCCCTGTATTTCAAGAATGGAGCGAGATTTTTTTACTAACTTTTCAGTTATTACGATCGTTTGCAAGGAACTATGACTTATTTGAGTTAATGTGTTAAATAAAATTTAAATATCATATTAAGTACTTTCTAGCAAAACTTATTAAACACGATACTGTTTCTATTAGAAAAATAAAAAGCAAGCAATAATTTTTAAATAGCATGGAATCAGAATCTTTCTTACTTCGTGGCAAGTGCAAATATTTCTATCAAGTTCTCGGATAACGGTAGATTCGATTGACCAAGGTCGCAAAGCAAACCTGGCTTCTTCGCATTCTGTTTGTAAAATCTTTTTTGTCTGCTCAGTAGCCTTCAACATTCTTTCAATAAAACAATACAAAGCTTGCAGATCAAAGCTTTCGTCCACATCGCCATTACTACTGCTGTTCGCCTAAGTAAAAAAAATCAAATGAATGTAAAAAGTAGGAATAAATGTGACATGGGTTGTTTAATTAAAGAAGGCAATTCCATTCAGAACGTTAACCACTCGATTGTATTAAAAATTGGCATCTTTAAAAGTCGTAAAAGAAAGAATGTACACAAGATATATTGGTTTTTGTACTTTTTTTTAACAATAACCAAGAAATACTCATAAAGTTACAGATAAACTAAGACCAATATTTATACAATTAGGTACAAATATTAGACATTAGTCAGGTGGGCGAATTTTGATAAAATTCGTTTTATATGTACAACATTTAGGATGTTTTTTGTTGACAGAGAAGAAAGTCTACATTGGTATTGTTAAAATAATATTTAATTTATATATATTTTTATTAACGTATAAATATTACGAATAGAGATATATATAGTAACTTAAGATATGAATTTGATAGTTCCATTTTCGCTTCGTGCCCCGTTTTAGAGTTACAATTCAAGAAAAAAAACGCATTTGTCAGTCTGTGAAAAACTAGAACTAGTTTTTATTTTATTTAAAATAAATCGCAAAATAACATTCATTAATCTGAAATCCTTCAAAGTGGAATTCTTAAGGCACCCGCCTACTTGAAATCGGCAGAGTTTTCGTTTAAAAAATTTTTCTTGTTTTCTGCAATTCTTATCTTTCTCTCTTTCACTCATGCACGCGCACTTTTGCTTTTTCTCTGCTGATTCACCGGAATGGCTAACAAACTTGGAGTGTAAAAAATTGTATCGTCCTAAATAAAGAACATTTTTGTTAATTCCACAAAAAAATGTAATGCTTGCGAAGAAAAAAAACCTTATATCTAGCTTAAATCCGATGAGAGTTTTTGAAATAGAATAAATTAGAGATTATTACGGCGCTAATGGAAGATTAACGGCGTACGTATAGTGTAGATCTAAATAGGCATTCCAAGTAAATTAACAAATGAAAAAAATGATAAAATAAATTTAAAAAGTAACAAAGCACGAGCTTTGGACTTTGAATCTGTACAAGAACATTCAATAAAAAATGTACAATTTAAATCTCGCTAGATACATCTCAATGTAAACTCATGTAAAAAAATAAGGCTAGACAGATGTACTACAGCCGAATAACTAGCGTCGACAAAAATTCGGCGCCAATAGCGTTGTTCGACATGAAGGGGAGAACGGCGAGATGAAGCTGTCGTTTTTTTGTTTTGACATCTTGATACTGATTACATGTGCTATTTTCTCACAGCTCATCCTTTCTGGGAACATCATCATCTTCATCCACTTCCTCAGTCTGTAATTTGTAATATTCTCATTAATTATTTATGTCAAATTTAAAGTCTGTCTAAATTAATCAAGTTATTGATTATCACAGGTCAATGTTGTTTGCGTAATAGTACTGATAATTTATGCATTAAAAACGATATCTGCATATTAAATTTGTTTATCAACCTGTGATAATAAAGTGAGCAAATATTTTTGAGGAAATAAACTGACCTCCTGGG
Source organism: Ormyrus labotus (assembly GCA_035582975.1). Lineage (NCBI taxonomy): Eukaryota > Metazoa > Arthropoda > Insecta > Hymenoptera > Ormyridae > Ormyrus > Ormyrus labotus. The sequence goes on along the minus strand of JAWWEO010000001.1, from coordinate 29,424,037 downwards.
CATCGTCGTACTGGCTTCCTTCAGAATCGACGAATTTGGCAAGATCCTCAAGTGTTCTTTTGCCTGGGTATTCAATAGCCTAGAAAAACAAAGTATTAAAGCATCTACAAATCACATATAAATCTTAATTATTCTTTTAAAGTCGAACGAAACTTACCTCATTGGTTTCAGCTTTGTACAAAATAATTGTGGGGAAGCTGCTGATCTTAACGTCGGCGATCTCGTTGGCAGTAGCGTCCATCTTGGCAATTACAACTTTATCGTTGCTTTGGTACTTCTCACCAAGCTAAAGAAGAGATGGATATTAGAAAACCTACATCACTATCTGTTACTTTTACAATGAATAAGTAGTTTACTTACAGCATCGTAGATAGGAGCAAGCTGTTTGCAGTGTCCGCACCATGGAGCGTAGAACTCAACGAGAACAGTCTTGGACTTGTCGAAAGCGACTTCGGCGAAGTTAGTTCCGACGAGAACCTTGACGGGGTTCTTGTCCCAGTCCTCGGGTAGGTCCTGGGTGAGCAGGTGCCTGCTGATCTTGCCCTCAAGGTACTGTGAGACAAAGTCTCTGACGTTAGCTTCGGTAATCTCAGCACTTGGTGGCTTGAATTTACCCATGTCTTCTTCCAGTTTGATGATGCGCATGGTTGGGATCTCGTCTTTCTTCATGCCGAAGAATTCTAGGATACGTTCATGGTCTTCGTCATCAGCGTTGATAGTGACGAACAAGATCTGAAATAAAAAGCGTAAATTTATAAATATAAATTTTTAAGACAGTGAAATAAGATTTGAAACTGTAAAATTACCTGTTTACGGAATTCCTTGGCAGGCTTTTTAAGCTCATCCATGTACTTATCGAAGTGTCCAGCTTCTTGGCTAAGGAAGACAATGAGGTGGTTCTTGACAGCACCGCTGAAAATCTTGCGGCCAGTTTCGGCATTGAATTCGACAACAAGTGGTAGAGATTCTACCTGAACGAATTTCTTTAGGTTTTCGACGGTAAGTTTGTCATCGAAGAAAATAGGTTCTTTGTCATCAAACTAAAAATAAAAGGATTATTTAATATTTTGTTACCTAATCGTAAATACAGTGAACCCTATCAATAAAGCCCTTCTCAATAAATCCAATTCCCTAATAAGGTCACAGTGAGCACAGTACTTCCCCCATTCTACAGTACATGAGGCCCGAGCTCGAATTTCAAGCGCCTCTCAACAGTCGACCGAGGAATAAGCATTTTTGGTATATTTATATATATGCTGATTGTATTGAGAGGTGGCACTAGAAGTCTCGCCGGTTAGCGCAATGGTGAATAGTGGGGGAACCTGAATTCTCGGAAAAACGCTTCCCCTATCCGCGTTGCTTGGAGAGAGGGTTCACTGCCGAAATGTTTTAACTATTTTCCTTCAGACAGAACAGAAATTACCTTCTTGAAGAGGATGACCTGACCATCCTTTGCCTTGTATTCAGAGAGGACATCATCACTGCTAGAAATTCCAAAGATAATGTCGTCAACAGCATTAGCAACATCAAGGTAGGTCTTAGCATCTTCGGATTCAGTATCCTTGAAGAAACCAACAAGGGTAACGTCATTCTCATCGATGAACTTCTTGGCATCATCAACAGTTGGCAGATCCTTGGCACTTGGTCCAGTTTTCTTGAGAACCCAAGCAATGATGTCCTCAGCCTTGCGCCCACCACTGTATTCAAGAACAGTTCCCTTACGATAGAATTTGAGAGTGGGGTATCCCTTGACTTCATGCTTCTCAGCTAAATCAGTCTCAATGGTAGCATCGACCTTGGCAAGTTTAATTTCAGAGTTTTGCTCAAGTAACTGCTTAGCAGCTTTGGCGTATTCAGGAGCCAAAGCCTTGCAGTGACCACACCATGGGGCATCTAGAATATGTTGTTTAAGTTTGAAACTTAATTTTTAATAAAATATTTAAACTAATACAAGTTTTAAACTCTACCAAATCTATGAATCTAGAATAATACATTGTTTAAGTTTGGAAATTAATTTTTAATAAAATATTTAAGCTAATACAAGTTTTAAACTCTACCACATCTAGGATTAATAATTGTTTAATTTTAAATGTTAAATCCTTTTTATATTAAAACTTAAAAACATATATAATGTATAATATATAATTTATTATAATTTTTTTACTTTTCCAGTCATATTCATAATTTTTGAAATTTTTGAATAAAAAAATTTAGAAAAAAACTTAAAAATTTAGAGATACATTAGTTAGATATTATGTGTAAATTATGATTAATTATTATATAATTTTTTAAGAAATTTTTTAAAATGACTATAAAATCAAAAAGTTTGAATTTGCATAATAATTTATTCTAAGAATTTTAATAAAAATCTGAATTGCTCAAAAAACTCAATTTAAATAAAGTTATATAAAACAAAGATTCTGCATAAAATCAATATTGTATAATTATAAACTGGAAAAGATAACTAAAATATTACAAAAAATGGAGCTTACAAGTATATGCAGACAAGACTTTTGCCTATAAAATACCGACTCAGATGAATAAGAATTCATAAGATACATCTATGGAAAGTCTAAGTGCTTAAATTAGCTTCCTCGTGAGTCATAAAAACGTTAATTAAACCAGCGCAAAAATTTATTTCCAAACGCCAAACAAAGCAACAAAAGCTAAAGTCCCCTTCCCGGAAACAAAGCAACCTACGCAGTCTCGGAACCATTTCCACCCCCCCGCGTCGAACGAAATTCCCTCGTTAAAGAAACACCTGTTTAGTCGTTTCTAGCCGCACCCCCAACCGTGTTAAACCCCTGAAAACCCCCGAAAATCCATTGGCATATGGTAAAGCGTCACGTGTATAAATCTATCTGGAATCGCTGACGTGGAAGCCAGGCAACAGGGCGCAACAGGGCGATACTCACAGAATTCGATGAGCATGAATTCATGCTTCTTGAGGGCTTCCTCGAAGTTGTCCTGTGTGAGAACGAGGACCTCTTCGTCGGTTTCGATCTTGGCGAACGTGGGCCAGCCACCCAGGGCAAGGAGGAGGCCGCAGGCCAGGAGAGCGCCGCTGTAGTACTTCATCGCTGGGATACTCGCGGACTAATGGCTGATCAGCGGCCCAAAGAGATGCGCCAAGTACATGCGAGTTGAGCTGAGAAAGACGAGGGAGAGGAGAGAGGTTAACGCTCGCGGTGCCGGAAGGCGGTTTGCGACCGTCACGATGACGTTCGATCGAGATACGAATGTGAATTCGTGGCTGATTTTCTTTTATTCGTTTTGCTCACTTCTGACTATTATTAAGGAGCTCGACTTTTGTTTAATTTCTAATTTCAAATCAATTGTCCAACGGACTTTTATGGAATGTTTACGTTTGAAGTACGTTTCAGAAAGAGTTTAGATATTGATGACTTTTGTGTTTGATTTCAAAAGGAGGATTTTAAACATTAAATACCTTCGAAAGATTGTAAACACATTGTCTAAGAAAGTAAGTACAATTTCTTAGTAATTAAGCACACAACTTTAAATTAAGCAATGAACATGAATAGAAAACACGTTTTGCAATTTAAATAATACCTATTTCTACAAACAAAAGATCAAACAAACGCATACACTTGTTTATTCAAACGAACGTTTATAATAACAAATAAATAAATCGAACATTGTTAAGCATTTTAAAATCATGGAAAAATGTAAGAAAATCGTTTTAAAATAATTTTTTTTCATGTTAAACACGTAAAATTAAATATTAAAAAAATGTTAGCTTTCTTGAATGTATAAAAGAAAACTTATAAAATAAAATCCTTTCGGCGCAACAAAATAGGAAAAATCATAAACGTATTAGATTTCCAGCATATATCAGTTACTTGTTATTTAGTTTGTTTTCAGTTACTTATTATTCCCTCCTAGTTTTGTAGCTAAATATTTGTCTTCTAAATTATACAAATTTACCTAGAAAAAAAATCTCGAAACCCACATTCTCATCTCAACCGTCAAACCAGAGCCATACATATTCTCCATTAGAAACTCCGACAAAAAGCGAAACATCCTGAATCGGCACTCTCCTTCTATTCGCCGGTTATCTGACGGTCAGCACGTCCGACATTCCGCGTCGAAGACAAAGACAGCTTATCAGAGAAGCGGCGGCTGCCGGAGAGAGAGGTCCGAGGCCGCGTGGCAGCGGCGTCGCAGCGTGGTAGGCCGCGATTGGTCGCCATCGTCGCGAAGCGACGTGTCGCGGGGAGGAGAGGCTGCAGTCGCGGATCTGCTGAGTCAAACAGTAAGTAATGGAGCTGAGCGCTGCAAACGGCGGTGCGCGATGCCGGTGCATTGCCGGATGATTACTTATTATAGACTCGAGTTTCGATGATTAGGTGCGAATCTTCGAAGAAGTGGAGAATGGCTTGAGGATGAAAATACGTGGGATATGGTTCTTTTTTGAGAATGTTTGGCGAAACGGTTTATTGATTAAATGTTGAGCAAAGGTTTTGATGAATAATTTTTGCATTGATCTCGTTCAATTATATTGGTTTCAATGAGGTTTGAACTTTGTTCAGTGCTCAAAAATGAGGAAATCTTTTAAAAAAAATAAAGTAACACAATAAAACCATAATACAGGGACATATTGATAAGCGTTTTCTAAACAACACGATAAAATTTGCAGTTAAGAAGCTACTTGTTTTTTCAACCCATTTTCGATATCGCAATAATTACCAAATATATCAATCTTAAAAGTAGTTATTATTTCTTTCAAAATTAAATAATCATTCATCTGCGTTAAAATTTACATATTTCATGAGTTATTACTCTTGTTTCCAAATTTCGCGTACGTGGTTCAAATGTTCAACTAAATATTTCCATATTTTTCTTCGAAATCAGCCTCTATTTTCTAGAATAAGAGGCAACATTCTCCAACAATGCCTATCCAAGCCCATAAGCAGGCCAAGAAACTTGGAACATCTCGATTTATATGAAAGTGTAAGCGCGAGGTGACCGGCGATCAGCTTATACGTATACATATATTAGGAAGCCGTGACCTCTCGGCTTCGGCGCGAGCGGAGAGCGTCCGGAACTGAGTTTAAAGTCCTGAAAGATGGCTCGCGCCTGGCGCCGAGGAAAAGACACATGTATATAGTTTGCTGCTTCGGCCTGCGAGATATAAAGCTATTTTTACAACCACCTGTAGATTGGCACTGTGAATTGAATACCACGTTACAGCACTGCGATCCTCGACTTAAGATGACGAAAAATTCAATTTTTGGTGATTCAAGTCTTTAAATTATTTTTCAATTTTGCTGATCTTATAATTTATGTATTTTTTATAATTTATCCTTTTAATTAATTATTTTTATATCTGCTGATTATAAAATTAAAAATAATGAAAACATTTCGTGAACGGAAACAGATTTTCCAAGTCAAAATCTATAATTTAATGATGTATGCAAACATAACGGAGCATTGATTTCTATTTAAATATTCAATTATTTATTTGCTAAAAGATTTCAAATTTAGTATTCCGAAATTCAACTTATTCTCTCAAAATTATTCATCATTTCCTCTTTCTGTGCATTAATGTATTAATTTAATTTTCCTACGCGACTTTTATTCATTAATTAAATCGTTCAAAACGTCCGCAGAAACGTATTCTCAAAAACAAAGGCAATTTCGCTGCCTCGCAAATATGATTTATCTCATTGGCCATATTTCAAACCCACCGGGAACAGCCCATTAACAATAAAAATCTCCTCAATAACTCAGACCCACTAAAGCTTCTTTCAGACTCTCGTCCAAAACTCTCCTCTTTTCAGCTTTCATCCCCCGCTGCTCGCGGCGTCGTGGCAGCGTAGGCAGAACAGCTGATCGGGCGAAGCGTCTCCGCTGATGCAAGGCATAATCTTACATAAGGTCGCCTTTCTGTCAGAAAAGCATCCCGAAATAAATAGCGCGCGCAAAGCCCAAAAGGCAGTGCACTTGCTGCGCTCGCTCGATCCGGTCCAACTTTGCGCGGGTTTGTTGTACGAGTACAAATTTTCGATGCATTCCGCCGTTTCTTTGTGATAAAGTTCGGGGGGGAGCGACAGAGGGCTGCGAGAGGCTCGGGTCGATTTGTGATATTGGCCGTCGGCGACGACCGAGCGGAACCTTGACAGACGCACAGGGCCAGCTAGAAGTTTAGACTATTAATAGAAGGTAACTTTAGTTTTCTAAGTACTTCATTCTTAGTTTTGCAATTCATGCTTTTGGGTAGCGTTGACTTTTAAGTTATCTGCGCGAACGATTGATTTGTTATTTAAATTTTATTATTAAAATCCTTGATTTAAGAAATAAATTCTATTGAAAATAAAGAAAAATAGGGATTTAAAAAATTTTGGCCGTTTATATGAATATCTTACCTTTTACTTGAGCATTGCTCTCTTTGTATAAAAATTTCTTTAACGTAAGTGTTTCATATCGAAAAAGAACTACAAACGTTCGATTCCTGTTATCGATCTATTTTAAAAACATTTCAACGCACTTCCTTATTATAATAATTCTACAAAAGAACAATAACAATCGATAATTCGTTGCATTGAAAAAAAGATATACTTCGTTAAAATCTTATTTTATTAAAATCTCCTCGAAACAAATCAATGTAAAAAAAAAAAAAGAGAACAAATTTTCTTATGAAATTTCCTTGAATATTAGGAAGAATGACGGCCGACAAAGTGACATCGGAGATCTTCGACGAGCGAGACGCGGTGGCCGAGACGGTAAAAGAGGGCAACGGTGAGACACGCGCCGCCTAGAACGCCGCGCTTTGAAATCTCGAGGGAAGGTGCGCTCTCTCACTTCTTTCGCGTTCCAGATGCGGTGTCCAAGTTCTTTTTCAAGTACCCGCCGCACATGCGGAAGAGCCGCTTGGAGAACGGAGCCTTGGAGTACGACGAGGACGGCGACTTGATTCTGGATCGCAGTGAGGAAGGAACCATTTTAATCGGTATATATATAAGTCAATTGAGCTTTGGCGGCATTTTTGGTTTAATTCGAGATATAAACGCTTCTTTGTATTGTGCTACGTTTTTACTGGCCTTTTCGTTTAGAAGTTCTTTCGAGTGCTATTTATGAATTTTTGACCTCGTTGATAAACTTTAGTTGGTTTTACTTGGCGTAACATAAAACAAACGTAAAATGTACATTTTTTTTTAAAGGAAAAAGTAAAATAATGCATCACTGCTTCTTGTCTGCAAAAAGTCAAGAAACATGTTTTACAGAAAGTTATTTTAAAAAAGTAATACAATCTTTAAGAAGTTATTGTATAAGTTACTTTTTGCATTATTCAATTTATAAGAGACTTTTTAATAAATAACTTATTTAGCCCCCAATCAATAGATTTTTTTCATGCAAGTTCCCTATTATAATACTATATAAACCTTTTCTTATTATAATGGCATTGTAATAAGCCATCAAATGAAATAAGTATTATCCCTGCATGAATTTCTCGCCAATTAAACCTTTTTTTGTAATAGAGCACAGATTGTCCACGGAACTGAAGCTGGTAGGTTTACAAATTTGGCGCGGTGCATTATTGCTTGGAGATTACATTCTGTCCCACCCGGAAATATTCCAAAACAAGACAGTTCTAGAATTAGGCTCCGGAGTTGGGTTCGATAGTATCATAGCCGCTATGCTGGCCAAGGAAGTCATTTGCACAGGTAAATTAATTCGGCTTTAATTATTCACATTTAAAGCTTCAAAATTAATGCATTCGTTTTTATTCCTTTTAGATGTGAATTTAGGGGAGATATTGAAATTGATAGAGAAGAATTTTCAGAGGAATGATGCACTCGTCAAGTCGAAAGTTTGTGTCACAGAATTGAATTTTTTAGATGAAAATTGGAACGCTACTTTGACAGAAAAAGTTAAGAATGTGGATGTTATTATGGCAGCTGATGGTAAGTTTCCAAATAAAGGCGAAATTCTGACTCAGTTCGGTACAAAGATGACGTGTAGCTCGAAGGAATTGTTTTTAAACAGATTTATTTTAAAGAGCTGTTAAGAACTAATTCAGTTTTTGAAATACATTAATAAGAAACTAAATTTCATCTCATACTGACGCAAATAACAGTATAAGATATAAAACAGAAGATCTGTTTGAGATGCCTTTCAGAAAACTATAATAATTATAAATTACATGAATAATACATCAACAATCCGGGATTAAGGAAACAGCATTTATCTCTTAAAAGACAATTGGAAAAGATAAGCGAATTTTTATCCTCATTGCTAAAATCTAAATACTCATAATATTTTAAAATTATTTTAAACAAACTTTTATACTAAGAATTCAACAAAATACGTAAATGAAAAACCATGCCATAAGTGTTAAGTAATGTACCAAAGTAGGTCAGAGTATCCACTAAAATTAGCATAAAAACAGCCAGAGAACGAAATTCATCAAAATCCACTTTCTCAATTGCAGTGATATACGACGATAAGATAACGGACGCGTTCGTTCAGACGCTCGAGCGGCTTCTAAGCTCTTCCCGAAAGCGGCAGGCCTACGTGGCGTTGGAGAAGCGATTCGTTTTCACGCTCGCGGACCTCGACTCGGTCGCGCCGATGTACGAGGAGTTTCTGCGCTGCATTCAGCGCCGCGGCCTCCAGTGGAGGATCGAAAGCTTGAGCCTGGACTTCCCCCAGTATTTTAAGTATCAGAGGCTCGAGCAGCTTCTACTGATGAAGATTGAGAAGAGAGCCTGATTGCGTTCTTATCGGGAATTTGTTTTGCAAGAGGGGCGAGGGTTAATCTGTTTTTTAGTAGGTGAAAATTGACAATAAAATTCGGTCAATAATATTTCACTTCTACTTATTGGTTTACGATTCGGAAAGTTTCATTTTGAATTATGATTGTCTCAGTGAAGTAAATTTTTAATTAGATATTTTTCTTTTTTTTTTTACTCATTTTCTTCAATTTTATAAGTTTCATTAGAACATTTTAATTTATTTACAATTGCACCAGTTATAATTAATGTATATTTTTAATCAAGTATATAAAACAATTTAAATTCTTTCAAAGTTAAAGAAATTTAATTATATAGAAATATTATTGCACATACATCTGTATATTTTTGTAAGTATCTCTTTATTTCGAACAATAACACGGAAATGATTTAGAAAGATACATCTAACGTTTCGAAGATGGCGATTCATTTCTCGTGCCAGATGTGCACCTGTGCACTAATTAATCACGAGAAACTGTACGTCTTGTACGTACAGTATTATTTGTAAAAGTTTTCAAGGCTACTTGAGGAGTGTGTGGGTATTATCAGTTTTATATGCGATTTTTCTATAAATAAACACTTTTTATCTCACGTTTTTCGTGCGAAAAATGCGCAATTCAAAAGCAAACTTATACTTGTAAATAAATTTTTGTGTATCAGCTAAAGAAATTAAATATTTTTTCAATATAAAAGAAGCCGCTTTTTAATTTAACGCCTCCCTTAATTACAATCTTTCCCCTCTGATAATGTAAAAAAATAATTATTAAAATTTTCTATATAAAAAGTTTCAAGGATTAATTTCATTTTAATATTTTATCGTATAAATCTTTTATTAAGATTCTTTTTTAAACTTCTGGCAGTCCTACTCTTTGAACTAGGCAACGCTTTACAAACTGTTGTCATTCTAAAAAACTACAGTTCTCCTGACTTACCCAACCACTAACAAATTGCAACAAGGTACATTTAGAAAAAAATGTCCTTCCTTAAAAAAAAAAAAAAACATGACCAAAACATTGAAGCCGGATGTTTTGAGTTTTAAAGCTCAATGTGATTGGTTGAATTAGAATAGAAAATAAAAAAAAAGACTCTTAAAAGTAACGACGTGCTAATATTGTCATTTGGTTTTTATTTTCTATTTAATACTTACTTAAATTTCGAATTTCTAACGTATAATATTTTCTCGTATACGTAACGAATGAATTCCTAATATTCGTAAAAAAAAATGGAGCGCCCGAATTCATCCAGCGTGTATACAAGTAAAGCAAAAAGCAATTACATGAAACGTTTATTAAAAAGCCAGTCTTACCAAAAGTTGCGCAAATAAGGGACGAAATAAAAGAGAGGACGAGTAAATTGACAGTTACTTGGGCAGCATCAAGAGCCAGGGGTCGCGCAGTTGGCACGCGCCCACGTTCGACAGCAGGTTCTTGGTCAGCGCCAGCTGGATGAAGCGGTTGCGCCGCGCCTGCTGCTCTGCCTCCTCGCGCAGAGGCTCGTTCTCGCGACGCACCACTCGCCCTGAAAATCCCTCCGTCTCCTTTTTTTTTTAATCGTTCCGAAACGCCGGCGGGAGGCGCTCGACGAAAAACGAAAAATCGACGAAAGGCTCTTTCGTTCGTTCGAATTTTCTCGTACCTTTTCCACCGTCGGCATCTCCAGCGTAGTAAATAACGTCGACCTCCCTGTTCCACTGAACGCTGCGCCTCTTGGCTCCGAAGATCCTGGCGCAAGCTGCCATCCCGGTGTAATCGAGCTCGAACGCCGCGTCCTCGACCTCCTCCTCCACCTCCTCGTCCTTTAGCGCCCCGTCGCCGGAACTGTAGTCCACGCCGGGTTTCGCGCTCGAATCCTCCGCCTCGTCGACCCGCAGCCTCTCGAAGCACTGGAGAACGTCCGCGGCCACCTCTCCGACGTCCAGAGCCTCGAATACTTGCGAGTCGGTGGAGACGGTCGGGACGACGAGGTTCTCGCCGATGCCTTCTTGTGGGAGATTTTCCTTGAGATGCTTAGATTTGCCTGGTGAATACACGGTTTTCCTTGCCAACTTTTATTTGCGTAACTATTTGGGATAATGCTGCACGATGGTAGTTTTTTTTAAACAGTGTAAAATAAATGCATTTTCTAAGGTAATTCTTGCTACTGAAAAATTGGTCAACTTTTTGTATAATTTCGTTACTTCCTACTACTTCATTTTTATGACTAACTTTACGTTATACGGAAGCTAAACAATCTCGTTACGCACAATTATCGTCTTATTGTATCTTTTTCACTTTTTGCAAAAGCATTCGTACATTAAGCAGTGCTTCAAAATCAAAGCACCGCCGAAAGCACTGCTCGAAAGTATAACTCCTCTCCTCGACTCGTCAGAAAAGCATTACCGGCGGAAGCGAGCTTCTGGGAGCTCACGACGTTGACCAGCGCTCCGGGCTCGTCGACGACGAGGTCATTGGCGACCTTCCTAATATTGACCTCCGACACGTTCTGCTTGTCGAAGCGCTTCCGGTTGGACTTCTTCCGGGCGCGTTTGCTCTCGGCGGGGTTGGGGCTCGGGGCGCTGCGACCGGAGAAGCTGCCGCGGCGCAGACCATCGGCGCTGCGCCGGCGGATCTTCTGCAGGTTCTCCAGCGAGTCTTTTGCGCTGAGCGCCGTCAGGGACTTGAAGCTCGCCTTCGAGAGGTGGTGGCAGTGCGGGATCGGGGCGGGATCCGGGGAGGTGCTGGTGGACGCCGCTGCCGTCGAGTCTTTTGGGAATGGGAACAACCTGATCGATTAGTTGCTTTTTCGGTCTCGGGTTTTCGTTTAAATTGCGCGGCAAACGCGAGTCGCGATCGACGTTGGAAGATTTGTAATGAAAAATTCTTTTGAGAGATGACATTTTTTTCAGGAGAGCTTCAAAAATGCGATGTATATTTATGTATAAAATTCGTATAAACATTGGAATTGACGCTATAATACACAACAAGTTTCTCATATTACTACGAGATATTCCTTGTACGTACGTTACAAATTCAAAATTAATTATGACTGTTTGCTAACATTAGAATGATAATTAAAAACCAATAATTAGTTAATAATTAAAATTAATTACATTTTTATATTATTATTATATTAATGCAAGTATTGTTAATATATAAACTGCCATTGCAGGCTTCCTTTTGAACTTATATTTTTTTTAAATTCTTCAGTCAAATTTTTCAGCATTCTAAAAGTTTAACAAACCTACAAATATATCATTATAGCAGTATCATTTTGAAAGAGTAATTTTAAAAAATTTCAGTTCCAAAAGGGTTTAAATTACTGTAGAAGGATTTAAATTTTGAGCCAGCATAGACTGATGTAATTCTTTTGTTATTATTTAGATTCGTATCTCCAGATTTAATTTCTGTTATGCTTTTGACCCCTTAAGAGTTAAATTAGTCGAAAATCTGCGCCCATCGAAGGCAGTTATGTTTTGTACAGTCGCAGAACGTTGTTTTGTCTATGTGTTGTAAATTCATTTTTATCATTCGACTCAAAAGTTTTTAAATCGCCAATGGATTTTGTAAAGCATACAGCAAAAAAAGTAAGTGATCAGCACATATTTCTGCATATGTAAAATATAAATTTCGCTTGCGCGTACAACATTTCAATTTCAAATAAAGAATTTGCAATTGGAATTTGAAAATTTTTTTTTCCTTTTAAAGACATTTAATTTCGTTTAATTTAAATTTTTAATTTAAAATTCATCTTTATGTTTACGTTTGTTTCAATTTAAATTTTAAAACTGTCTTTCTATTATTAAAAGTACAACTTCGAATAGTTAAAAAAAAATGATTTTGTTTATTATTCATGATAAATTGACACGATTCATTTTGACTTTTGAATATTAAATCGTACTTGTGTATTAATAACATAACGGACATTTTTGAATTTACATAGACTTATATACTCAAAAAATGTAGTGATAAAGAGTTTAACAGTATTATTTTAAGAGAAATTTATTTTTATTTTCACAGGAAGTAGTGATCGTAACTTGATTTTAACAAAGCAAACCCACAAAAGCTATGGATTTGATAAGGAGTGCAAGAATTTATTTTATTCTATTTTATTTAGTATTTTACTGAACGACCGAATTTTATTTTATAATTATAAATAAAAACTATACGTTCAATACTAATTTATATTTATAAATTATAAATAAAAGTTTATGTATACTACGTATTCCGTATTTGTATCCTCACTTTAATAATAGAATAAGTGACAATTTGACTTAAGACGTACGTAGTAATTTTATCCAAAATGACGAACAAGACAGAAGAAGTTTGAAACAATAAAATATCTTCAATTACATTTAGAAGGCAAGTATACTTAAAAAAACCTCAAAAATATTTCAAACTTCAATTTATTAAATGCGATCTACTCTCCCGCAGCTTTGAGAATCCACACATCAATTCGACGTTCTAATCCCCCCGAAGAAATGGAGGTCGAAGGAGGTTCTTCCGACTGCAAAGCAAACTGCCTTCACCGCATCGTGATCGAGCGTAACATTCTCAATCTGATCTGGACTCTTCAGACCAACGCCAACGTGGACGTCCGCCACTGGGACAAATCGACTCCCCTCCACCTAGCGATCGAGCGCAACAACCACATATTCATCAACAAGCTCCTCGAGAGAGGCGCGAGCGTCAGCTTGAAAAATCGCTCCGGCGAGAACGCCCTGCACCTGGCGACGGCCTTCAGCAACCTCGATCTGATCTCGCAGCTGCTGACGCGCCGCGACGTCAACGTCAACCAGACGACCAAGTGCGGCCAGACGGCTCTGCACATCGCGGTGAAGAACAGGGACTGCCGCGCGGTGGAGCTGCTGCTCAGGCACCGGGCGAAGGTTAACGCGCGCGACATGGGCGGCAACACGGCCCTGCATTACGCCGTCAACTCCAACAACTGGTGGATCGCCCAGCGGCTGCTGGAGCAGGGCGCCGATCCGAACGCGGCCAACTGCACCGGCAACACGCCGTTCCACGAGGCGCTGAGCCTCTCCAGCGAGAGAGTCGTGCTGAGGTTTTTCGATTTCGATACGAACGTCAAGCTCAAGAATCTCCTCGGCGAGAACGCGCTTCATCTGGCCTGCTTCAACGGCAGCTTGAAGCTGGTCAAGCTTCTGATCGATATGGGCCTCTGCGTCAACGAGCGCACGACCAACGGCTCGAGCCCGCTTCATTACGCCGCGAGGAACCCCGACGTCCAATTGCGCTTGATCATCGTCAAGACGCTTGTCAAGCACTCGGCTAACCTCGATTGCACCGACAAGCACGGCAAGACGCCTCTCGTCACGTCCCTGATGGTGCAGCACATCGACGTCGCTAACTACCTCATCGAAGCGGGCGCGAACGTCAACATCGCCGACGTCAAGTCGAAAGTGACGCCGCTCCTGATGTCGCTCATGATGATCAACTTGAAGCTGACCCTAAATCTTCTGGACCACGGAGCTAAAGTCAACGTCAGAACGTCTCGTAACAACACGCCGCTTCACCTGGTCGTAAAGGACTTCAAGAGTCGCTGCAGGATAACGCTGGTCAAGCGGCTGCTGTCGTGCGGAGCGAACGTAAACGAGGGCAACATGGAAAAGAACACGGCTTTGCATCTGGCGGTGCTCACCCGGAACATCGAGTTGATCGAGCTGCTGATCGACAACGGCGCAGCCATTCACATGAGGAACCTGTCCTTCGAGAGCCCCTACTGCTTGATGATCAAGTTCAAGATGCTGCCGCTCATCCAAAAAATCATCTCGAAAACCCCGGTGACTAAACGTCAGATCCTCGACAGGAAGAACCTGCTCGACGAGGCCGTGCACTACAACAACCTCTTTATGATCAAGTTTCTGCTGCAGAACGGCATCTCCTGCCGCAATTCGAATGAGATTTTCACCGCCGCCAGCAAAGGGAACACCGGCATCATCGCCGAACTCTTGGCCAACGGCGCCAACGTCAACAGCATCAATCCGGAGACTGGACTGTCGGTTCTGGACAGCGCCGTGCTCGGGAAACATCCCTCGGCCGTGCAGATTCTCCTGCAGAGAGGAGCCAACGTGAACCACGTGAAGAACGGCGACGTCGTGCTGAGCCGAGCCGTTTGGTTCAGGAATCTGTTTAGAAGCAGGCACTACGAGTGGATAGTGTTCGAGCTGCTCAAGCACATTGTACTGTTGAAGAAGCAGAGGAGGTACGTCCACAGGGTTAACTGGGAGCTGATAAAGAACGACCAGCAGATGACCGACACCGTCAACCTCTTCGAATACGAAATCGAGGGATTGAAGAACATCCAAGTCTCGCCACCGTCGAAAACGACCTACTACGATCTACTGACCAGCGATGGACACAAATTGATCAGACTCTACCAGGACTCCAACGTGAAGCACACAATTGTTTCTGGAAGTTACAAGAAATTCGGGTTTTTGTACACCCAGGAGATTTACAGAAACTATACCAATAACATAAAGCGCAAGCAATTGATGCATCTCTGCGAGGAGTCGTTGCACAACATTTTTAAATATATCCTGCCACTCGAGGTGACTTGCATCATCGCCTCGTACCTGAACGATTACGAAATCAGGAGTCACTTGAAGATGTGGCGAAGCGACTGAATATTTTTTGGCGGTTTGTGAACGGTTTGCGTTTTAGAACCTTGTACATAACTGGCGATTTTATTTGTTTATATTGTTTGTAATATAAAAGCGTGAACGATATATATGTATATGTTTTGTTAGATGAGCGCGAAGTTTTGTATGTTGCAACACAAAATTATTGACGAAAGATACCTATTTGAATTAGATAGCTTGCGCAATTTTTTTAAGGTAGTTAGTAAAGTAGGCATACTTTGTGATTAGTAATTCGATTATTAAGGAAATTCTACTTTTTTAGAAACATAGTATTGCCGTTTATAAAATATTGAATATTGAGCTATGTTTGATCTTTATTGCATTAACAGTATTATAATAACAACTTGCTTTGACTAGACTACTATCTAAATAAATAGATAAAGTTTGACGCGATAAAATTGGTACAAGTATTATTATTTGTACAATCTTTTTATCATTTAATTTTTATTGCGCGAAAGTGTAAATATGTACATTTAATAAAACTCTACAGTATTTCCAAACTATCTGAGTTCTTAATTTTAAAAGATTAAACAACATAACCAAATATAGGTAAATTTATAACCTTTCTTAATGAATTTAATATTTTCGTTTGTTTCAAAGATAAATATATATAAAAATATTACATTTGTAGAATATTACAACACATAATAAACATAATACAAGTAAGAATATAGTTTCAATTCAACAATGAAAGTAAATAAACGTTTTGAACTTACCTGTATCGATATTGCTTTCGTGGTTATTATCTATATTAGACGAATGAGCTTTGGACATATTGCAATATAGAAATAATTTTTTTTTAATATTTGTTAAAAAATTTGATGGAAATCGTAATAACGCACGTACATGTTTGCAATCCACTTAATGCAAATAAAATTCACGTGCATTTTGTAAACAGTTTCAAAAAGATTTTAGTAATTTCCAGCTAACTTCAAATAGTTAAACTGTACCCTTTTTAACACGTGATGCCAAAGACGTTCCAATACAATTTAAAAAATCAATAACGTACACAATAAGAAACAAAAAACTTTATGATTATTTCCACATATTTTATTGAAAATTTTCTCCTATATACATCTTAATGTAAACAGTAATATTAATGGACAATGATGTTACAGTTGTCAAAAGAATCTGCTCCAATTGTTGTCCAGCCCTTATTGTTCACAATAGCATCATCAAACATCAACAAAAACAAAAAAGATTCTTTGTACGTAATCGAATCGCAAAAGAGGCAGCATCATTGCTGTGTCATGTATACCTAAAAGATTATATATACGCTATCTTCCTACGTTGTACGCAAAAAATAATTGCCTCTTCATTATAACAAGAAGCACATTGCGCGTGCAATTTCTTAGGACAACTGTAGACAAGGATGATTGCATGTTATATGCGATTACATTGCAATGATTAACGTTATACACGATTTCTTTTTCTAAGCAGCAATGAAACGTCTGAAAGAATATCCAAGAAGCTCGACGATTCACTCGGTGACTACAATCGTGAATTCATAAAAAGCTTGCAAGAGAAGAAAAAGAGTTAATCCTACTCTTATTTTTATACAGCATTCTTTGTTACATGTATCTACTTAATTAAGTCACAGACGCGATTCACAATTATTGTCAAACTGTAGAACCGTCGCTATTGGTTTTCAGACGCCTGCTCTTGGATTTCATAAAGGCACTTTCACTCTATCGATTCACTCCAATACTCAAATAAAGTGTTCGACATGTACAACTATGTTTTTTTTTTTAATAACGAACAAGTATATAAATTAAGATTTTAATTTTTTTTTTTTTTTTGCGATTTTCTTCATATCCGATTGGCTTTTACTTAAATCTAAGAAGATATCTTTATGTCAGAATCATATATTTTCTTTAACATTTCATTAAAAATAATTAAGTTTAGTTCAATTTTTTTGTTTATTATTTCTTTTTCATAACTAATAAACTAAGTATTCGAGCCAACCACAGTTGTATAAATTCTTGAGAACGTCGACAAAATAAAAAACTGATCGGTTGCAATTTCGTTTCGTTTTTCCTTCAGTCCCTGAGGTGCGATGCTGCTTAATGACTTTTCCGAAATTCGATACCAGCAGTGGTAGTTTCATTTTTCCGTTGGCTAAGCTGGCAACCAAATATTGTTGACTAGAGTAAATTAAAATCATGATACTACCGAAGTTATAAGCAGTGACCTCGAATTTCGAAATTTCAAAAGTAAATAAAGTCTGTTAGAACAGTCATTGACTGAGGAATGATTTGGTTTTTAAAAAAGTGATAAAACAAAAAAAAATCACGAATTAATCTTACACATCAAACAATTGATTTAAACACAATGAGAAATATGCTGCAGTGCTATATAAAGCAGCGTCAAAAACATTTTATGTTCTTTAAATACTACTATAGATGGCGACGACAATTAATTAGTAATATAATTATTCGCAATTATATTATCAGCAACAAATACTGTACAAAAATTGAAAATGCGATGAACGATACTTAGGTTTAAATTTTTGAAAAATTATCGCTGAAATATTTCTTAATTGACATTTGTATTGTTGTTATTGAATTTTACTCAAATGTTTGTCGATGTAAAGCCTTCTAATTAAAACATAAATTCTTACTTACTAGTAACCATATGTTTTTTTCAAGTAATATAAAAAGAATATTGAGAACAATCATTCATCACATAAAAATAAGAGCTAAATAAAATATAAAACTTTTATAATTAAAAGTGATTTGAAAAGTTCTTTTTAACTTTGTAAACTATTTAAGCAATCGAAAAGATTTAGATTATAACTAAAAACCAAAACAGTATTATTTTTAGGTAAATAATATCTAAAAATTTTATCTAGTCATAAGCCGAAGATTTGATAATTTTCGATTATTAAAGCGTTCAAATAAGCTATTTGTTTGAAAGCTCTAGCGATTGCAAAAGACTTAAGATAATATTATTAATGAATTCTTTCGTTTGTAAGAAAACATTTCAAATAACGACTAAAAATGATGCAAATAATAATCAAAAACAAAATTGAAAGTAATACTTTCTCTAAAGTAATAAAAACTTTATTAAGGTACAACTGCGGTGTCAAAAAGATTTATAAATATAAATCTGACTTTAAAATGTTCAAACGCGTCCAAGAACAATATAGTACATTCGAGTAATCATCAATAAAAAAAAAGTCTATACAATCGCCATCGAAAACAGTTCATTTTTACAGCATGAAACAATCGCCGACTAATAATCGAGAACACCAATGGAGATTTAGAATATCGTGCCATTTTGAGTGGTCTTTTGATCTGTATCTAAGACCAGTTTTCGTCTGTGATATTCGCCGCTATTGTTCTCGCCACTGGTAACCATTGACTTTCGTCTCAATGGCACCGAAGAGGCATTGCCATTTGTACTTGGCACTGCCTCCGCGACGGAATTCGTGCTTTTACGCCTAGAGGGTAACTCGCTATTTGCCTGGCTATCTTTAGGATTGTTGTTTGGTTTGCTCGTAGCCATCATGCTTGGGTGCTTAATCCCGTTCTGATTAGTCCCTGGAGGTGAACCCATAGGTAACGTCGTCTTTCGCCTTGCATTCGAGCTTGTCAATTCATGGTGATTGAAATTTACTTTACTGGCTTGAGAAGCATTAGCTAAAGAAAAGAATATATTAATTTTTTAATTTAAAGTACCAAATTTAAAAAAGAAACCATTTATATAAAATAATTTTTACTTATAAAAACTAAATCATTGTCTTTCAAATAAATTTGATTTTTTCTTTATATATTTTTTAAGTTGAAATTATTTTCTTTCCTAAATACTTATAAAAAATGAACGGATGATAAATTTTATTTTCATAAAAAGTAAAACCGAAATTTTTTTTAAATTAATTTTTTCAATTATTTTCTATTTATTTCAAAGTAAATGCAGAGTTTTATTTTGTTACTGCTTGTTTAAAAGCAATTTTAACTTTTAAAATAAATATTTTTCATACCTGTTTTAGTAGGCTCTACTACGTTTTGGCTACCATTCATAGCCCACCGCTCAACTTGAGCAGCATGTGACTTTTGCAAAACTTTACGTATATCTCCATCCTCTCCCTCTTCCTTCATCAAATCTTGCAACTTTTGAATAGTTTGATAAAGCACTACGGGACTGATCAAGCCAAAGTCAAAGAGACTCGACATGTGGAGAACGAAGTTGCGGTACAGGTTCTTCATCAGCAGCTCTTTGCCCTTCATCTCGAGGAACATCTGGCAGGCGAGTGGAATTTGACAGTCGCCCACATAGCCATGCTTCATGACGTGAAGATTCCACATCTTCATGAGTTCCTTCTCACCCTCGTTTACATCCGTGAAGTCGTCTATCATCATCATTGTTTTAGTTTGCAACCACTTAGGATCGTTTTCGCCCTCAGAATCGGCATCTAATTCTTTCGGGTAGATCGGCAAACACGTAACAGTGTGATGATATAACCTTTGATCAAGCAAATATTTTTGATCAACACTTCTGTCCCCAAATAAAAATGAATGTTAATAAAGTAAATAAAAAGTAAACATGCAATTGTAAAATGAAAGTTAAGGCAGCTGCTAAAATAAAAATAGAAGAAATCTTCCAAAAAATATGTAGATTTCCTATAAAAAAATAATTGTAGCTGTTGAGGTAATGTTGCAAACATCTTCCAATAAATATATACATTTCCAAGGTTGGCCACTATAAATATTATTAAAATATTCGTGTATAAAATAGAGAATACTGATATTTACCTATTGTGACCTGTAATATAAGGCCGTGAGTTTTCAAATTCATTTTCGTCGAGCTCTAAGAACTCTGAAAGACTTGGCTTTGGTCTTTTTGGCCGACACACTACGATGTTTGTAACACTAGTGCGCCTTGTGGGTCCAGTTCTGGAGTACGAAATATTAGAAGGCTGAGAGATCAATTCATGCGGACTACCAGCGTATGAACCGTCGTAGCAATCGTTTATTGCAACATCTATTCTAGCACCTTGTGATATTGGCTAAAAGAACACACGTTTTTATGAATAAATATGATCTAAATTGTTAAAAATAAACAATGAACTATAAATGATAAATGATTGCTTACAACATAAGTGAACGTGAATCTTGAATGACACAATTTTAGATGCTTCAATAAAGAGTATAATCTACCGCAATCGAGTGAACACCAAGGACAGTGTAAATCTTCACAAGCCTCGGTTTGTTGTCGACTGTTATTGTTATAAAGAAATTGATACACAATTTGTTGTTTACCCTTTGAACCCTCCGTTTTATCCAAATTTGTTTCAGACATTTTAGAAGGTACTAATGGACTAGGCAAAGGCAGTGTCGTGTTATTATTATTTGTAGTACTATTATTATTATGATTAGTTGAACATCTATCTATCCCATCTGAAAAAATGAATTATTAAACATTATTTAAGTATAAAGAATCATATTCATTGCTAAAGATAAATTGCTAAAACAATCACTAGAGATTATCTATTTTAGTAAGAAAAATAAGTAATTCAATTTATTATCTACTATTCTTGGAAAGGTGAACAAAATTTCATAAAAATAAAAGTTATGATTCATTTTTTTTCCTTCTTTCGTCAGCAAATTTATATTTATTCATAAATTTGTGTAAAACCAATTTAAAATTTAATAATGTACAAATAAACAAGATTTTCATACTTTAGTTGTAAAACAGTATTGTAAGTCTCGCTAACAAAAATTCTGACAATAATTCTAATAAGATTCTACTTTTACTTAATCTATCTCAAGTGTCTTGTTATGTTCAACCTATTTGCAACTTCCAAAATAATAAACTGAATAAAATTCTTACTGTTTCCCGGGCGATTTTCCTTATTATCCCCATTAGGCAGTGGTGTGATGGGCGATGGCCTGTCGACATAGCCGTTACTGGGCTCCGTGGTCCACGTGAGGCGAAACTTGAGCGTGGGATCGCGACTAAATGAATCAAACGGTCCACAGTCCTTAATATCCGGGATCGTTTCCCAGGAGCTGTGCTTCTTTGGACTGGCTCTGACGCTCGATGGCACCTTCTGAAGCCCAAGCTCGTAGTCGCCGTCCGTCAACAGACAGCGATTGTGCTTATCATATACTACCAGCTCCGAACCGTACAGCTTCACTTCGTCGCGCTCCACCACTTTTATAGACGTGCCGTTCGCTGTCTTGCGGCGCTTCTGAGCTGGTTCTGCATTAGAAAAAGTCAAACTTTTTAAGAAAGTGCATTCGCGTTGATTAGAAAAAAAAACTATATTTTACGTTCAGAAAATTGAATATGAACTGTAGAAGCTTTATCGATATGGATAAATATACATAGAAATTTGAATCGCTTTTAGAAAAAGAATTATAATAATACTGGATTTTATCAATTAACTAATTGAAACTTTTTAAAAATATTCTTGAAGTTTTTAAAATAATTTTCTGGATATGAAACAACTTTAGCTACAGATTTTCTTTTGAATGAAAATGTCTTTAAAACAACACAAAAAATTGTTATTGAATTTTATTACTATAAACTTACTGTATTCTCTACTATTTATTAAACCCCTTTTCATTTCTAAAGAAAATATTGTCGGTTAAATCTTCAGCTTAAAAATAGCGAGCTAAATTTTTGTCCTTCTCAATAATTTACTTAGAATATTTAATTAAAAAAGAATTACCTTCTACATCACAGTTTTGAATAAGGCAGCTGTTGTTAGAATTGCAATAGACCCTGAGTAGCAGCATGTACGTTTTCGCAACGTGCCCATTATTAAGACTAAAGGATTCATTAGGTATCGAAATAGAAGGTGCCTTTGGTGGTGGCTGATTTTCAGAAGGATTTATCGGAACTTCGCTCGTGCCCACGGATACTTGCATTATTGGCGAGCTAACATCCTTGCGCTTCTTATGACAAATTTTTAACAAAAGAGTCTCGACTTTTACGGGGTCCTGTGGTGCTTCAACTGAAAAGAAAACAAAATGTTAGCTACTTATTTTTGTAAGTATAATTTTTGGGCTTCATTATTTAATCGCATAAGTTAATTTTTTTCAGAGATCTAAAAAAGTGCATAATTTTAAAACTTACGTTTTTTATCGTAAAATCCCAAAAAGGTAATTGTCATATATCCACGCAGGGCGGAATTCTGTTCCTGCTCGTTCTTGGCCATTAGTTTCTCGAGGATGGAATTGACACGAAATTGTCGGCGAGACTTGTGACTTCGAGACATTCGTTGCCTCATGTATGTTAAATTTCTGTTCAAGAAGACTGGCTGTAACAAAAAATCCATCATGGAAAAAACATTTACCACGTTTTTACATTTTTTTACAGGAAGAAAGTAATTCAGGAACTGTTAATATGAAATGATAAACTAATACATACCGTGAATCACAAAGTTCCGGAAAAAATCAAATCAAATCAAACCAATGGAAATGAAGGTAAATGAAAAACTATAATCGCGTTAAAAACGGAGTACAAAAGTAAAAGTACAGGGATCGAAAACCGTGGCGTGCCAATAATGCAATTTGATTGAGTTGTACGTAAACATTGATCTTCGAGGCTGTTTTATAAAATATACGGAAATTTCGAGCGCAAATTGTATGCAGTGGTTATTGTTGTGAATGGAATTGCCAAATATATCTAAATAATGAAATAATACAAAGAATTCGTTGTGTACTTACCGACATTTGATTCCTCGTACGAAGAAACCGATAAATTTGAGTTGGCTCTGAAATCAGAAAAAAAATTCACGTCTTAATTCAAGTGCAACTTTGAAATATCTTATATTTTTTATGACCTTAAAATTTAAAGTACATCCTTAGACAATATTTTAACATTGATCAGGTAAAAATGCCATTTCTTTTTCAAAAGGCAGCTGACTTTTTTCAGATCTTTATATATTCCCCCCAATTCCCTTACACACATGAGAAATATCGTCCGAAGGAATAGTATGTGCCACGTCCGCCAGATGGCTGAAAGAAAACGCAACCCACAGTTAAAATAGCCAAGAGAAAGCTACAAAACGCGACGGTCTCGGAAGTATCGTTGATCCTTCTGTGATTCAGAATGAGAGGTGATGAATGGGGATTGCTCGTTTTATACGAGAAGTCTGCGCGCCCTTTCTTGTTACGCTACGGCAGACCATGACCCTCTGATCTCATTCGAATTGCAAAAAAACATTTTGTTATAACTAATTAAAAAACCCCGTAATAATTTGTAAAATGATAGAACAATTTTGTACCACTCCGACCACAATTTGACACGATTTTTCGACTTTAAAATATCTCAGGAGATAAATGTTTCAAAATGTACTATTAATTCTTTAGATAACTATTTAAATTTACCTATTATATTTATATATTTATCCAACGGTAAACAAATTTTATAAAAAGTATGTAACTCATCATGTAGTTAATAACAATCTTGAAGTTCGAAGAAACTGTTAAAATTACGTTTAAAGAAACATTTTTGGAAATTTGGAAAAAATTATTGACCCAAAAAGTGCATTGTTTTCTGTTAGTAAATAAGCCTTTTCTGTTTACTTGTTTGCTAAACTTTTAAATGATATAATGTTAAATATTTTTATTCCACTCTGTTTACAGTTATTAGTCAAGAAAAAGTAATAAAAATGCATGTATATAAATTAACAAAAAATTAATTAACAGAATGTAATTATTCTTTGCTAAATATTTCGATAAAGACAAGAATAAACTTTGAACATTACTAACGTGCGAATAGATTACATTTTTGGTCAAAATTATAATTAAAATGTATATTTTTTTGTGTGTATTTTTAAAAGATACTGTTTTGACGATTCTCGACATGATATTATAAATATAGTACAAAATCATACCATTATGAATATAATAAAACAAATATTCACATCGATATTTAGCATTATTTATACAGTCTTGACGTCTAATTAGTAAATATCGTTTATGAAAAATAAAATGTTACTCTTATCGTTAGAGTGATTAATGCAGACACACCTAATTTAAATGACTCAAGCATTTCTCAAATGAATGCTATGGACGCAATTGAAGCTGCAATGTTGGACTTTATAATAAATTCTTATTATTTTAAGGCAATGGAAGATTACAAGTTGGAGTCAAGCAAATTTTTACAGTTAAATAAGAGAAAATTTAATAATTAAGCAATGCGGTTGTTCCAGGGTAGAATTTTAACTTGAATTCTAACTTTCACACTGAGTTCACATTTGCCTATCGTCCATTTTACTTTCGACTAAATTACTAGAATAATTTAATGCAATAACTTAAAAAAAAATAAATAAATAAATACATAAAAAATGTTATATGTCATATCTAAAAGGTTATAAGAAAATAGTTCATGAGTTTAGGTAAGCGGCTAGAAAGGTATAATTTGTTGAATAAATTGGTAATAAAGATATAGAAGAATATCACATTGAAGATTTAGAAATGTTTCATACATTGAGCAGTTTTATAGAATTATCAGGTAGCTAATTCATTCAAGAGTAATTTACCACCTGCAAAAGCTGGTTGTAAAAACTTTTAAACTCAAGTCTAACAAATTTTTCTGTAATAAAACCTTATCAAAATCAAAAAATGGTAGAACATCTACGAAGTCTCAAAAAAGCGGAAAAGTAATCTATTATTTTACTCGCTGTTATTTAATAATTCTCTTCGTTTTTGCATGTGAAATATTTCATTTTGGTACGGGTGCAAAAGAATTGCAATCACGTCCGTTTAGAAAGATTTGAAAACTGCATTATTTGTCTCATTTTCAAAGAAGTTTCGTCACGAAGGTACTAAATTAATCGAGAATTTTATTATTCAGTAACAGATTCTTTCTACCCTTTGCAAGAGGTTTCAACGCGACGAAATTTCCCGTTTCGTGATTTTTGGAGCGTTCATTATTGGCAATAAAACTCTGCTGTACCTCTGAACCCTTCCGCACAATTATTGTATCGCATGCGACATGTTTTTTTTTTAAATTTGCTGGATGCAAAATGGAATATAAAACACTTGGCTTTATTATAATTTTGAATGCGTTTTTGAGAGCCTAATTCGAGTTGGCAAAGATAGAAAGGCAGACAGATGCACGTGATCCCTAAACTGTTTAGTCTAAATGAATTGAAGAATGCAGTCTTTATTGAACAGTTAATTTAGGACTATTTAAAAAAAATATATAAACGATTCAAAAATAAAAAAAACGAAGTTTTCTTTGATTGTAATGGGTTGTTTTATTATCTTCGCGTAATAGAAATTAAGAAATTTAGAGTTTTAGTCAGTTTTTAACGCTAATTTGCTAGTAAAAAGATAGTACTAACTAAAGCATTTCTCTTTTTGTATTCGAGGCACCGTAGCAATAAAACTAGAGACATTCGAGCGGAGTCTTCCGATTCTTGATATACAAAAAAGCAGCGCGAGTGATCCAGTTGGCAAGGACTGAAATCGTGGCAGGTGTTCGAGAAAGAGTTCCAAAAAGTAATTTTGGGAGTCGAGCATATCTCGTAAAAGAGAGCTTTACATTGAATATAAAAAGATTTCGGAGCCAATTCGTGAGCAATTTAATGAATTAAAAAACTGATATTAGTAATTTAAGAATCTATAAGACGATTTACTTCTTTGATACATATCTACGTTTTGCCAGACATTTTGAGGGTATAATTTAGCTTCGTAATCAATGCCCATGAAAATTTGCTACTGGTACGAAATAAGGAGATAAAAGGTTTGTATTTAGCAAACAAGAATTCTTTTTTTTCTCAAAATTAGCGAAGTATTAAATGCGCAACGTTTGACTTATTAAATTTTTAAATCTTATTACATAAATTTAAGTGTTATATCACTCAAAGCTGGCGTCTAAACCATTCACACCTTGCTTGAATCTAAAATTTCCATACACTTACTGAACCACTTTTTATTTTGATCTCTAATAGTGTAAATTCAGGCATCGAAAAAAAGAATTCGCATTCAAATGTCAGCCCCATTAAAATCGTTTCGAAAAAGTGCGATTAATACATTCCAAATCCGAATATTCTCTCGAAAAAGTGCGATTAATACATTCCAAATCCGAATATTCTCTCGAAAACGTGCTATAGTCGTTCCTAAAAAAAAAATCCTTCTCCGCTGACTGAGCACATTCAGCTCTCTCGTCGTCTCCGCAAATACATTAAAGTACAACTGGCGCGAAAAAGTATGGTCGCCTCTCGGCGGCTCTCGCCGAGTGCAGTGCAACGGTCACGCTCCGCGAGTCGGCGGCGCGCACACAGCTGGTGGGAACGTAAGCTCCCTCGCCGCGATAAAAGTCGTGCCCTTTGCCTGGCTAAATTACCAATTTTATCGTTATTATCAGGAAGCGGCGATAAGTCCGTACGGACGAGGGGGGGCAGCCTTTCGGGACATCAGCTGTCGCGCGCGGCGGTTGCGCGAATTTTGCGCCCTTTTTGCTCGTTAGGCGAGAGAGAGCCGCGACTCCGGCTCGTATGATGTGCGTGCAGCGTGAGATATGCAGCGGCCATCGATCCGGTTAATTAAACGAGAATAGATCGAATCGATGCGCTTTTGTGCAGCTGCGCTTTGTGGGTGGGAAGGAACTGCCTTTTTTTCATGGTTCTAAATAGTAGATATAGGGGCGTTTACGCCAATTTAACACGACCAATTTGCGTTTTGATGTCGATGTGTACTCGTTATCGGGGCTAAATTTCAAGTGGATTAACGCGAATGGAAGATTTTGCGAGTTAAATAAAAAAAAAAAAATTAAAAAAAAAAAAAAAAAAATTGAACACTACAGTTTCAATAAATCAGTACGTTTTACGGAGTTTTCGTACATTTTCAAGAGACTTTTTTTCGATAAAAAACAAATATTTGATCAAACGTTACATTTGGTATAATGAAAATTAATCCTAATTCTGTAAATTTGATAATTTCTTTAAGAAACAAATATGAGTGATCAAAAATATAAATACTATTATGAACTATGGATAAGATTCCATTTAAATATCCATGGTGCACGAAACTTTGTACTTTGTTGATCGAAAACTTGCCTTCCATGCACGGTTATTCGATAATAGACCATTGATCTTTGATTTTTAGGCTTATCATTGTCGCATTTAATTACCCAACTTCTAGTCTGTAAAAGCTAAATTTCGGGGATAAATTAGTTGGTAAATCAGTCTCCCAAAAGCCTGTCATCAAGAAATCCTCCGCAAACCCGTGCGACCTTTTGGCCCATTGCTCGGAAAAAAACAAAAGCCCTCTCGAGCCCCGCATTATCAGAAAACAAAAGCAGCCTTCCTCGAGAAATCAACCGTCAGGCCGTGTGTATCAAAGTACCCTCGACTTCCCTCCAGAAAACAAAAATGGCAGTGAGCGAAAGCGAGAGAGAGACAGAGAGAAAGAGCTGGGAGAGCCGGTGGGTCCTAAAAAGCATCGGACGCGCCGCGCGCAGGTTATGTTTGTTCTCCCCCAGGAGGCCAAGCCCAAGAAGTCTGTCGGCACGGTACTCACTCTCGAAAGCCTGGAGGAAGAGCTCGTGGTCGGCCTGCGTCTGGTCCATCCTGACTTGCTGGTGCTGCTGCTGTTGCTTGGCGGCCGCTGCCACCGCTGCCGCCTCGGGCTGCTGCTCCTTGTCGCGTTTTTTCGGCGGCATTTTCACACAGGGCGTCGCTGGCTGCGTCGTCGTCGAGGAGAGACTGCTACTGCTGCTGCTGCCTCACGATAACACACACGCGCGCATCACCACTCACTGGCAATGGGACTGCTCGGCAGGCTCTGGTTCCCTGCTGCTGCTGCTGCTTCCGTCCTTTTCTCGACGCAGCCGCGCGCGAAAAAACGCCGACGAAGGCTGTCTTTATCTCCGACAGGGGCTTCGTCGCTTCGTGGATACTGGCAAGAGAGAGAGCAATAGCTTACTGAGAGAGGAAAGGTTGTCTCTCTTGCTTGGCGTTCTATTTGGCGGTAATCGCCGTAAGGACTACTGCGCAGAGTCGAATACTTCCATCTTTAGGCGCCAAATTTGAAACCTGATTTTCACTGCAGCAGTAGTTTAATTTAAATTATCATACGTAATTAGTTCAGTATTAATTTGTTCATTTTAATTATTAGCTTATGGGAGTCAATTTTTTTTACATATTGCATCCTTGAAAATAAATTACTATTATTTGAAAATACTTAATTAAAAATCTCAAAATAACAAAAGAAATTGTAGATATTTGTTGTGTCAAAAATGTTTATACAATACAACAGAATGCAGATTAAAAGATGTAAAAAATGCCGAAATGAAAATGTGCAGCGACGAGCGATTGCATGGAAAATATGGCCGCTTATATCAATCCCTAGCAGAAATGCATATAAACGTAAACTTCTAAAATGCGCATGAGCAAACAGAAACGCCCCCTTTTGGAATGAACTGTCTCGAAAATTTGCGTAACCAATGAGGCGCGAACGGGGCTAACGCGGAAATTTAGAAAATGATGATCTGGAATTTTTACAGATGCTTTTGCATAATATTTATGTATCTGTCAAAACCTGAATTAAACTATTTTTTTTGTTTTATCTTATTTTGGAAAATAAAAATAGGAGTAGTTATAAAATTGTAAATGAAAAGATTATTATAACTTTGTAAATAGATTTATCCTTATTCGAATTTATACATAAAATTACAATTATTTAAAAATGTTTAGTCCAACAAAATAAGCTACTAGTTTCGTCTAATCTTAAAACTGCAACGTGCAAATAAAAAAAAAAAAAAAAAAACCACTGCAACAAGTATTAAGAATTTTACCTGAGTAGTTATTGTCCCCATAAGTGTCTAGGTCGACCTCGGACCTGACCATAAATTTGGTACAGATTGCAATTTGATAATGGGCCTAAAGATCTAAATCTTGTAGTGAAAGCTGCGCACATTCTACTACTTGCACTAATACAGAAAATAAAATTATAAATGTATTCTGTAACATATATTTTAAAATGCATTCAATCACTTTTTTTACGTTTAAAATACAGTTTAAAAATTATAACTTTCTACTTCAGATTAAATTTTAGAAAAGCATATTTTTATAACATAATGATAACAAATAGATTAATATCGAAATCCGCAATCGATTTCTAAAAATATCCTCTTTGGCATTAAAAACATGTTTTTTTCGTGTACAAAGCAAAAATTCCCAAAATATCTTCTTTTGTCAAAATATATTTCGAACAAAGTTAGTCAGCAATAAGCTAACAACCCACCCGAACTCTGGTCGGGCAAAAGTGTTTGGGAAAAACCATCGTAAAACTGACCTGCACCAAGCAGTCTCCATTCGATTCACTCACACCTCTCTAACGCGCAGTATGTAGGTATGGGGTTGGCGTAGAAAAGCAACTGTTTTCCGGACTTTCCCCGAGAACGTTTGTGCTGGCATTCTGTTCGTGCGCATCAAGGTGAGAGGATCGCTCAACTCTGCAAGTCAGGATTGCTGTTGCTGTTACTGCTGCTGCTCTCACGACAATAACAACAATAGATTCGTCCCCTTTTCCGCGGAGTGTAATCGTGGAGAACCCGAAAAAATGGATATTGGTGAGTAATTGTTTAAATTTTCTTGAAATTACAAGATAAATAGAGAAATTCAGAAGTTTTTGAGTACACAGGAGATTGCTAACCTATACGTAAATAATTTTTTGCAAACATTTCTCCGTTATTTAATTACGTATTCAAAACGCTGAGTTGTGTTTTTGAAGCTTTAATCTTCGCGTTCTATTAATTTTATTTCATGCTAATGGAAACATATGTGTGTTGGAGCTTCTCATGTGGATTGTTTTTATGTTGCAGAAACACCGAAGAATGATAGCAACGACAATCATTGCAATGCATCCTCAAATTCAGATTTACTGTCGAACTCGAATTCGACGGAGACATCGAATCAAGCTTCAGTTGATGCTAGTTTAATGAACAACAAAGAGGAGAAGGTATTAGAGGACAGCCGTGAAAAGATAGACTTTAAGGTGATTTATAACAAGAAGAAGATCGATGTGAGCTTTGCACTAGATGGTACTGTCGCTGAGTTAAAAGCTTATTTGCAAAATATTATTTCTGTACCTCAAGCAATGCAGAAGATTATGATTAAGGGATTAGCCAAAGACGATCAGACACTTAGAAGCTTGGGTGTAACTAAAGGTATGCAAATTGAAATTAAAATTAAATAATGAATGTTTAAAGAGTGTTATATAAACTTCTGATTTACATTTTAGGTGCCAAAGTTATGATTGTTGGATCAAAATTAGATGACATTTTAGCTGTATCAATTCCTACAAAACAAGAGCTTGCAGAAGAAGCTGCAGCTGCAGCTAGCAAAGAGCCATTATCTCAACAAAAATTGCACCGTAAAGTATTAGATAAAGGAGTTCCAGATGACGTCATGCCAGGAATCTTAGACACCCAAGTAAGCCGTAAATAACAAAAAATAAAAAAAATTTCTATAATAATTTACGGTGTTATTAACAATTGATTAATTGCAGGAACCTCTTCCTGATTATCCATTGGCTGGTATGTTAAACAAATCTGGTGGAAAAGTTAGACTTACTTTCAAATTAGAACAAGATCAATTATGGATTGGTACAAAAGAACGAACTGATAAGATACCAATGAATTCTATTAAAGATGTTCACAGTGAGCCCATTCACGATCATCCTGAATATCATGTTATGGTAAGGATAAATTAAAATAACTTATTTTTGCAAAATCATTCTTTTTTTTATTTATTTTTTTTTTTTTTATAAAATGATTCTCTATTGAGAATACCAATAGTTTAAAAAAAAAAAAAAAAAATGTATGAAATTACATTATATAAACTGGCCAAAGAATAAATTAAATTAGTATCTATTTAAATAAAAATTTCATAGCTTTAAAGAAATTTTCTATTATATAAAAATTGACAGTTTCTAAAATAAATATTTTAATTATAGGGGATCCAACTAGGTACTACTGAAGCATCAAGGTATTGGATTTATTGGGTTCCTTCACAATACATATCAGCGATTAAAGATGCCGTACTGGGCAAATGGTGTTACTTCTGATCAGATGTTCGTAAAAGTAATTTTTTTGTTTTACTTTTCTTAAATTGAGCGTAATCATCTATGAACATCGACCACTAGTCAAACATTTTTAAGAGTAACTAAATAACTTATTATTCGTAAAGATTACGCTAATTATAGTTAAGACAAGAACATTGTCTATGCAAAGCAAATGAACTGCCTGTTCACAAACTAGATTTTTTTATACAAATGAAAGTTGATTTGATTTTTTTTTCTCTTGTTTTTAATGATAAACACTTCATCTTGCTAACTTGTGTAGGAAATTTAATTGAAAACAGTAACAGTTGTTAATGCTATTGCAAAAAATAATGTTTAATTCAAATTTTGCTCACTTTTAACCAGTAAATTTCGAATCGTAATATTTACGTTTATTTTAAATTGATTAAATCGTACTACAAATTAAATTATTGAAATTAATGTTGTGTATATCAATTAAAGTTATAAATAATTTTTTAAACTGTTTTCAATGTAATGTTCTATTCAAAGGAAATACCGTTTTTTCATGTATACTAAATGTATCCAAATCTTACATTGCTAATCGTAAAATATCCATGAATTATTTCATGCTTTGCGTAAGTCAGAAATATAATTTCCGAGCTCTCGAATTGCCAGTTTGATTCATTTGACGTGATCGTCTTTTTGTCAACAGCCCTGATAGAAAAGCTTTGACAAAAACACGACCACAACTGCAAGCTTGTTTAAAAGATGCATCGTTCTAAATTTTAATATGGAAAAAATTGCAGAAATTTAAAAAAAAAAAACGGTAAAAGCGTTGTTGTTTTGCATTTTTCTAATGGTTTCTTTTTTTAGAAAACAGCGTTTCGCGCTCTAAATAAAAAATCTAAACAATGCTTTGTGATATATAAAACTGCGAGTGACATACACTTGTTGAATGCATTGTGTTGGTATTTTTTTGCAAGCTAACAATGAATTCTCATGTCGGACGATGCCGATCATCATTAACGATTGATTCGAAGCCCTTCGTTCGTCTATTCTAGTGAATTTATTACGAATGAAACATAAAGTTATATGAAATTTATTAAACGAAAAACATAAGTCAATGTGCATGAGTTGTTTAAGTACAGACTATGCATCTTCAATCAAGCAACACAAATATATAAGGGAGATCAATTCTCTGAGTTGTATAGTTATAACAATTTGTAATAATATTTTGTACAATCTTATTGAGTACAGGAAAGAAAATAGTAATCAATCGAATTTTATTGTCGAATCAAAATTGCTTTCATGTCTGAAAAACACTATTATCTATTACACAAGTTTGAATCTCGATGTTTTTTCGATATATGAACTAAAAGATATATAGAATTTGTGTGAATCCATATAAACCAATAACTAACCTGTTCTAGTTACATCAATACATTAAATTGATGCAAAGTTCAATTTGATTTGCAAGTACTTTACTTTTAATTACAAACGTGAAAAATAATAGCACTAGATTTTTAAATATGTATATTGGAGATGTGTTTGCAATATATCACTTTGTTCATTTATGATTTATAAGATAAGTTTAGTAGATAATTATTTAAAATATTTTTATGGAAACATTGTTTGCACTATAAATATTGCACATGCCTTATTTATAAGTTGTATGATTATAAAACTTTAATGTTACAAATAAAAATTGAAAGTAAATATAACTACGTATGTATTTAGTAAAAATTCGATTTAAGATGTATTTAATATCTAACTTAATCGATTAATTTTTTAATTTAAGGTTTTTAAAAGTTTTAGTTAGATAGTTTAAATTTTTTTACAGAAGTTTACACTTATTAAATGTTTAATAAATGAAATTACTCTTATGACTTGATCATTTTCAATTTACTCAAAAGTTTATTATTTTACAATATTAAGGTAAATAAGAACTTCTTTAATTTTTAAAACGATCCTTTGTTTGTTTTTCAAGACTTAACTTGTCTATTCAACCAACTGCCGCTTTAAAATTCCTCGGTCATCTTTTATCCCTTCCTTAATTATCATCAAAAAAGCATTCCAACGCAGTCATCCACCCAAAATTACCACAGTAGTTCTTTGTCTATATCACACATGTTGTTTTCTTTCCACTAAGTCTAAAGCGTTCATTTCTCACAATTTTTCACCAAAAGTTCTTATTCTCCAATATAAATCGGTATATATTCTTCCAAAGGACTTAGTTCGGTTTTTAATTCAACTAAGATTACCAAACATTAAATCTCTCAAAACATTGCTCCTCTCCAAAAAAAAAAGAAGAAAAAAAACGTTAAACCTGCAATACCCTAAATATACATTCCCCATCTGATTTTCATTAGCAAACAGCACCTTTCCACATACCCATCCATTCACGCGCAAACACTTTTCAGTGGCTCCTCTCGCTCTTATTTCAATACCCCCTCGCGGAGAAGAACAAGTCCCTCCCCCGCTTGCGTTTCCTAGGAATCCGGGCCCACAAAACCCCCCGTCTGTCAAGCACGTGCCAGCAGGAAGTGGCTCATTGAGCGCTCGAGAGAGAAAGAGAGGGCGAAAGCTCGCAGCCTCCCATTCAAGGAGCCGGCAGATGTTCTTCCGAGCGGTTGATATTACAACGACGCGCCTCGCGCTCCCGGGGCAGCGAGCGCTTTGCTTCGGTCTCGTTTATTTCTTTTGAGAGTCAGTGTGCAGAGAGAGCGCTCGCCGCTCCGAAGTGAGATAATTATCGAGTCGAGATATAAGTGCGATAATTCGGGTGCAGTCGGAGGTAAATGGGTTTGCGGTTGCGTTTGAGTTTGTGATTTGTAAGATTCGAAGATAATTGACTTTTTAACGTTTATTTAAAAGTTCGATGCTTGTGTAAAAATGTGTTTGTGTATGCAGAAATTAATTATTTTTTTGTGAAAAGTAGATTTTTCTAATACGTTACGAATATTTTATTTTTGCTAAAAGGGATCAATAGCAGCGGAACAAGATCGGTAATGATAATAAGTCTCTCGTAAAACGCAATTACCTGTACCGTAGCGTAATTCTTTTTGCAAGGCTGCGGATAAATAACTGTACTATACAGATGTAGAGAATTCTCAGAAATAATTACATCTACTTAGTCTTCATCATTACATTTCTTTTACATTTCTTGTTATTACTCTTTTTCCTACATTCTTTTGAAATATGCAAAGGCAAGTGGTTTAAAAAGCATTTGTTCAATTTTTAGTAATTACAATATTCGATATTTTTAATAGGAAAATAAAAACTGGCATATTTCACTCAAAAAGCTTGAAATAAAATTTTTCTTTAAAAAAACTCATCACTGGTGATTTAAAAAACTATTTTCATTATCTATGAAACTGAAAACGTGTTTTTCTTAAATTAAAATTTTCTTGCTAATGCATTCACATTGACGAGAATCATCTTAGTTTCCTTGAGCATTAACGTGTTATTTCTAACTGAAATCGTAATCGCGAAGTAGTTAAAAACTGAAAAACTAATTCCTTTTCCTCGACTACTCTCCAGCAGTATATTCGCTTAAAAAAAATCATCTTACTCCTCGCATAAACCTACACGCAATATCTAAAAAAAAAAAAACTCCTAATCATCACGTGCCACCATAAAAAACGTCAAAACGCCGGATTTTACGACTTCGCCCCCCGCGATTTTTTCCTCTGAAAAAGCGCGGTGCCGCCGGTCGTCCCAGCCAATGGGCGCCCGAAACTTTTCCACATATGATCAATAATTCCCCTCCCTGCATGCGGCCAGAAAAAAAAAGGAGAGAAAGGCTCAACGGAGCGGCGAGTCGTCAGTCGCGCGACGGACTCTAGCCGAGCGAGAAGTCGTTCAAGGCCAGAAGCTCTCATGTAACTACCACTTGTCATTACTTGCTCGCTAACTTCTCGTTCTTTTATTTCTTTCTTTGCCTGCCGAGGCTGCTTGCCTCTCTGCTTTGTCGTTTGTTGACGAGCGATTATTTTCACACGTCGGGCGTTACGTGGCAGAGATATGAGGAAAGCGGAGGAGCGCGAAAAATGCCGCGGCGTAAATTGAATTAAGCTGCTGAGACAACTGATTCCTTTGTTTGTTCATGGGTTTTTTGCTTTTTGAGGTGTGGGTCTTTGAAGAGTGTTTGGAAATTATGGTGTTTCAGTGGGAGAATTAATGAAAATTTGTTTTATAAAGTTTGGTGTTGTTTAATTTTAAAAGCGAGCTTGTTTCGGTGCAGAAAATAGTTAGTAAACCAGATAGCAAGAACTTGGTTTCACGTTATTTTATTAGAAAAGCATATTAATTCGATTATTTTATAAAATCGTAGAATATCAATGTTTACAAGTCATAAACTTTTTTTACAACAATATAATAATTATATAAAGCTGTAGAGTAAATTGTTTTTTAATACAGAAATACTTGTAAAACAAAATTAATTAATATAATTATATAACACTTACAATTCAATGATAAAAAAAAAATATTTCTTCTCAATGTATTGATTTAACAAATATTCATATATACTCTAGCAGAAATTTTTGTAACTTAAAGCAGTTTGTTACCAAATTTTTTAGATAAAAATCCATTTATGCACACAAATATTTTCTGACATAGATACTTTTATTTTAATTTATAATTATTTGATCTTATTCACTAATATAATATGGTAGTGAAAGTTTTAATTTTTTCAGTTGTTAATTTTTTACTAGAGTACATCTGAAAAATTAATATTATTATGTACTAAAGACTAAATATAATAAAGAAATATAATCTATTATTTTTTAGGATTTATGTTTGAAGATATGAATTAAGTACCAGCAAGCCAGTAGAAGATACGTAGCAGATACTTAAGATTACAAGATGAAAAATGTAATTTAATCAGCGATTGTGTCATCGAATGAATCATTTTATTATCTTCTATAAATCTTCACCAATTTACTTGAGATGTTAACAAAATTTGCCAGTGGTATTAAAAATGTCAAAGGCTCAACACTTAGAAGAGATAAGAGAAAGATTACTTCTGCTAAACAAAGAATATCTAGGGAAAGGAGCTTCTTCAGCAGAATTAAAACACGCCAGCGGAATAAACTTACACAATCAGAATAACAGTAAATCTATCTTTCGGTACATATACAATAAGAAACTGATTCTACTTATTCTGCTGCCAATTCTGTATAGTATATTCATTGAGCAAGTTGGCATTGATTTTGTAATAAAGTATACACAAGGTACAAGATGTTTAATACCAAATAACTATTTAGTTTGGGAATTCACTCGGCCTGTTTCAAATTGCGATTTTTGTAGAGGAGTTAATTCAGCTCTAGTCTTAAACAATTTGACCAGAGAGGAATTTAAAAAATATGCCTATTCTTCGAAGCCAATTATTGTAAAGAAAGCTGCTAGCCACTGGATGGCTTCCAAAGTTTTTAGCCTTCACTTCTTCCGTAGCTTGTATGAGCGTATTAATGGTGCCTATGAATCTGTCGATGAAGAATGTCAATTCTTACATTTTCGAAGCAATTTTGCTAACTTAAAAGAAGTATTTTCTATGAGTGATAGGCGAGCAATGAATTTACCAGGTGAAGAGCCATGGTACATTGGGTGGAAAAACTGTCATCCACAAATTTTAGAGATAATGAAGAAATTTTATGAGCCACCTCACTTTTTACCTGAAGATGCAGAAATACCAAATACAAATTATATATTTTTAGGATACGAACAAGGTGCAGTTATGCATGTAAGTAATTAATGTTTAATCTTCATGAAAATGGATAGTGATAAAAAAACCTGTTTATAATTTAAATTAAAACTTGCAGCTGGATTACATTCCTCGGCTTATGTGGCAAGGCCAGATTATTGGCAGTAAAACATGGACTGTTGCACCAACGCCAGAATGCGACAATGTTTGCGAGAAATTCGAGTTTTTTGTAGATACTGGAGATGTAGTACTACTTGATACTCGAATCTGGTATCACGGTACACAGGTGGAAAATGGACAGTTAAGCCTTACTGTCACTTCCGAATATGGGTAGACTGAATATTTGTAACGAACAGCTATTAGAATTTGTATATATGTAAAACGTTTTAATTGCCTGGATTGCTAACAAAGTAATCACGAGTCTTATTTTTTTTAAATTACGCCTTAGGTTTTATTGACCTAAAGAAATTTTATAAAAAGTCACCAGAGACCTTGCCATAATTGTTAATGATATAGGATTTTATTTTTTTTAATGATTTCAGATTTATGTGTTTAAGTATTAAATGTTTATTTCTACAATTTTTCGTAATTTATCGTAAAAATTTTATTTTTAATTGACATGCTTGTTTTAAAACGTATTAAGCTTTTAGAAGTTTGTGTTTTGTAAAATGAAAAGGTGATTAGAAGGTAAATACAATCAAGTGTGAAAGTTATTTTAATAAATATACTAAAATAATATAAAATAAGTGCCAAAAAAAATTAATCGCATTGATAATATAAACTATGCAAATTATGCGATAAAAAGACAATTGCAATGCGAAGCCAATTGCTTGCTGCCATAAATTTTGCTTTATGCAACGAAAAACGAAAGCACTTTTATTACAATTACGAAAAATTCTTTCTAATTCATAAATTTAGGGTATTTAAAAAGTATTTACCATTCAAACAAAACACTTCTTTTAAATTTTAATTTAGCTAGTCGATAATTAAGATTTTTATCACAAGTATTTGTAAATATAGGTCCATGTAAGACTGAAAGTACCATTAACTCTAAAGCATCTTGTATATTATAAGTCAAAATCAAAATTGTTAATTTTTTTATTTTTTACATTAAAACTTTGCTACACAGATCTCTTAAGAATACCATGTACCGATAAACTTTTTAATAAGAGTTGTTCAATAAAAAACTGTTGAAACATACAAAAAATATTATTGTTAAATTTTTATTTTCTCAATCTCAATTGAGAAAGCAAACGCGTTATTCTTATGCATTTGTCTTTTATTTCTGCACGTACATCAGACTTTAACATTGCATAAAACATACAACAACAAATAGACTGCAATACAAAGTCAAATACACAATTTTATACACAACAAGTAACTCTGTTTACTTGTATAAATTTTCAAAAGATTCTCTTTTGATAATAAAAGTGAGTACAAGAACAAAATTCTACAATACTGCATTGAATAAGAGAAAAAACAAGGAACCTTGTGGGCTAATACCGTAATCGACTGCTCTCTTTTTTTTTGCAAAATACATATCACACTACTCGTAAATGCAAAGATTATTTTCGAATTCAATCAAATGTGTTAAAGTATGCTGGAATGCTATGAGGATATATAATTTTTCTATGCATTAAAAAGTATAGCGCTACAAAAATAACAACATTGATGCCTTTCGTTTTTTCTCGGTATGTAATAACGTGACCCCTCAAGTCTTGCCTCATTGATCCTTCTTCTCCGTCGCTTGCTGAAAGCTCGGCGGACTCTCCTGCAAAAAGAAAAAAATAACCGTACGTCATTGAATTTTTCAATTATCAAATCACTTTTTTTTAATAACAATGTTGAACTTACGTAATATGCTGGCGGTGGGACATACGCGCACTGCGGTCTGTTGGGATCATAATAAGCACTTTGCGCAGCTTCTGCAGCCTTTGCATCTATTTGAAAAATAAAAAATTCGATTAAGTTTTAATGAATAATGTAATATGGCGATGATATGTTTCAATAGTCTTGGAAGAGAAAACATTGAATTGAAAAATTTCAAAAACCCACAGAAATAAAAAAGGTGTTGTATGAGTCATAGAGATTTCACATACCCATTATGAAAGCCTTAGAAAAAAGTGTGGTATATATTATAAATTTTGAAATTTATGGAAACTATATTTGGAAATTTTATTGAAACTTTTTTGCAATTGTCACTTTCTATTATGCTTTTATAATTAAACATTTTTTGTAAATAATTTTCGTTCTCTGAAAGAAGTAAAAACTTAAAAAAACAAAAAAATATTATTGAAACACAAAATATTAATTCAAGCAATACACTAAAATCATTTTAAAATTAGTTAAAACTAAAAAGTTACGTAAAAAAACTATAATATTCATGCAAAAATTCGAGTCACTGCACAGTCATCAAATGTGAAAGTAAACTTGATCAAAAACCTTGTAAGGATTAGCTCAGCTTGAATCTTAAAAACAAACTTATGCATTTTTAAACAATTTAATTAAGAATTTTCTTCGATACCTGAAGACAAAAGTAACCACTTAAAAACTAGCACAAAACTAAAAAAAAACCACGCACAAGGGGCCACCTTCGGTGCACTGTAGCTCAAACTCTTCGTCGGCATAATTACTGATAATTAATTAGCGCTCAATCCTAATCCTCATCCTAATAATTAATACTTGAAACAAAGGAAAACTTCAACGGCAGGAGCGCGATTTTCAAGAGAGCGAAGGTGGCATCCGTCCAAGAGCAGATCGACTATGACTAAACTATGAGATAATAAGCGCGGAGCTGCTCAGTGAAAGCAGGTAGGAGCAGCACAGCAGCAGCAGCAGCAGGTCAGCAGCGCCTGGCTCTCTTATGCAATGCCCCGTTATTACATAATATTCAAAACATTTCGTGTGGATAAGGTGAAATTATTGCCAAATTGCGATGGCGCAATCGCCCGTGTTGGTCTTTAGCGCGCGAAAGAGAAAGAGACTTTTGAGAGGTTCAGAAATAAAAACCAGTTTTAATACTGTCTCATCATAGTTTAATTAGACTTTTTTTTGTTCTTCAGTTATTTATCACAACAGTTGAACGATAACAATGGCTACATTATAGTGCGTTAATTGCTTTGAAGATTTGTTTTGGCTAATTATTAGAGAATATAAAATACAATTTTTATAAATATATTAAATACACTGGATTATATGTATAAAAGTATGTTGAAAATCACGTGATATTAACATGTGAATAGCCGAGAACAGGTAACAATTTTGGCAGATAAGACATAATGATTTGTAATAATACAATTCGTAATTTGAATAAATACAGTATAGTTGATATTTTCTTAAACTATTTGGCGTTATCTAGTTGTGTTTTACTTAAAGCTATATGCATTAAACATTTTTTAGTTTTAACTTTTTTTAAGAAAAATAGAATAAACACATCAAATATGAATAAAAGCAAAAAGCATTAAATTAGAAAAAGGGGCTTGATTTACTCCTAAGAAGAGTTTACTTTACTGATATCAAATTTAGAATTAATTTATATATTTACAATTAAAGAAAAAGATTTTATATCACAATTTCAAAGATAAACAATTCGAAGTAAATCAGTCTGAACTCCTCTCAAAAGATACTAACAGCAAAAAAAATAATGGAATAATCGGCGCTCTAGACACAAGAATACTTCGAAGACAACATCGATAAGAAGAAGAGCAAAAGGTCGTTCGGCTGGTTACATGCACTTTAGTAGGGGTTCGGATACGGATAGCCAGGTTGACCATAAGGTCCAGCAGGAGACGGCTGTCCGTGGTGTGGATAGCCACCACCATAACCCGGTTGTGTATAGGGAGAGTACGGTGGGGGGTTCGGATAAGTCTGCTGTCCATGATTGGGGTACACACCTGCTTGGGACATGGGCTGACCGTTGTAGTTGGGATTGGCCCAGCCCGGTTGCCCGTTCTGCTGCGGGTGTTGCGGAGGTGGGGCTCCCCAGGCTCCCGATTGTTGCTGTGGACCTCCGTAGCCCTGATACTGCGCGTTTATGCCAGGGTATGGTGGTGGCATATCTGTCATGAACACACTATTCACTGTGGAAGAAATGAGATTGTTAGTACTGTTACGTGAGGCTTTTAGGATGAAGTAAAGACAGATTTGAAAAAAGCTAAGGCAATTTTTTAGGATATCAAATAATTATGTCATAAATGAGCTTACCTTTCAGTTGTAATTTTAAAAGAATCTTTA
The DNA here is from genome assembly GCA_035582975.1 of Ormyrus labotus. Classification (NCBI taxonomy): domain Eukaryota; kingdom Metazoa; phylum Arthropoda; class Insecta; order Hymenoptera; family Ormyridae; genus Ormyrus; species Ormyrus labotus. The sequence goes on along the minus strand of JAWWEO010000001.1, from coordinate 29,382,724 downwards.
GAAAGAATTATAAAAATGTAAAAACGTGAAGTACTTTAAAAACTTAAAGAAATAGATGTTCTCTATTGAATACTTTTGCTCAAATTATTCTACAGTCAAAACACTTTCTCATTTTTTGAAAGAAATAACTATTTAATATTTTAATTGAAAACAAATTGTCGTAGTGTACATTTTGATTTCAATTGTTAATTTTTAAGTAAATAAAGCAACAATAAACCAAAAATACATGCATAGTTTAACAATAATTTAGTTATAGACAAACACAACATAAATCTTAATTTAATAGTCAAAACAGTAGTATGTAATAACCTGGTGGTTGTTCAGGGAAAGCATTCGTAGGTGGCATCCATCCATAATATCCTGTAGGTGCTGCTTGATAAGCTGGTGGAGGAGCTGCATACCAACTTGATGATGGTGGCTGATAAGGGGGTGGAGCATCATGGAAATCAGGCCCATTTCTTTGAGCTACAAATTAATTAAGATTAGTTTTATTATAAATAAAAACTCATTAAATATATAATTTCTTCTTATAATAAGTATTAATAAAAACTTGAAATTTTACCTAATTGAGCAGCTCTTAGCATAGCAGATCCAAATTCAATGGCTCCACCACTCTTAAAGTGCAACTTGAATTTACACTCTCCAATCCAATTGCCATTTGGTTGTGCTCTACATTTGCCCTTAATATAATTAGCTCCAAACATTGGCTGCTCAACTTCTACCTCTCTAAGGGTAATAAATGGAAAACTAAAGGATTGCATCTTTTCTTTTTGGTCCTTGGCATTGAAAATCATCCTGTGTGTCGTCAGGTACAACCTTCCTTTCTTGGATCCAAGAAATTCTGGTTGCTCCTGGCCATGAAACTCCATTGTAACATTATCGCTGAATAGCAATATACTGCAAAAAGAACATACATTTTAGTCTCTTATGTATACTCAATATATATAGTTTAAATTGTATATTAATTTATACTATTCATAAATAATTAACTACCAATCTTAAAATTGCTATATTTTTTAATATTTGTTTCCAAAAATTAAAAAATAAATAATAAAATTCAATTGATTTTACTGACAAACTGATATTTTTAGAAGAATTAAAAAATTATTCTTAATTTGACGGAATCGTCACTTCTCAATTTATCTACTTGCTGTTACCCTATCCTTCTGTGATGAGTACAAAATCAAATGTAAACAAAATCTGAAAACCCAGCCAAAATGCAAGAATCATGCCTCCATAATCCTCAATCATCAATTTCCGTCCAAATCACCTAAATTCCTCATAACTCAGCCTGACATGAGAATGTTCAAGGCAGAAAGTAAAAGTCAGTTCTGACAATATACACAACGCGCAGCGCGCAATACCTGGTTGTGTCTGTTTACAATGCCAGCCGAAGGCGGCCATCCTAACCTCACACCCTTTCGAATTCTGCAGCAAAAGCCACGAAGAACTCGTGGCAGAGGCCCAAGCGGACTAGCGCAATCCCTCGATTGTCAACAAAAATAAGCGTCGAATCGATACTTAAAACACTCAAGGTCGCCTCGTCTACTCCGGCCTCAGTTGCGTATGATGACGCAACATTCAATCTTCCGGCAAACCCACGTTTAACGTATAGTACTAACCCTCGCGTCTACTACTAGAAAAGAGTTTTAGAAAATTCGAGTAGCTTCCAGCGAAATCGTGAACCGAATGCTTACCACTCGCCAGCGTGTATCAGCACGCCGCCATTGGCGTGCGCGGTATTCAGAGACATCCTGCTTGCTGATCCTCGGCCGAAACTCTGCTTTTTACGCTTGTTTTGACGGAGTACGGAGGCTCGCGGAAGGTGCGTTTCGCTCGGTAGCGGGAAGATTCACTGCTGCGGAGACGTGTGGGCTCGCACTGACGGATCAGCTGATTCATAAGTGATAAGAGAGCCGACTGCGCAGGCGCGGGGAAATTGGAGTAAGAAGCTAAAGAACTCGGGGAAGTGGCTTGACGTTCCGTGCAGCGGAGTGCCGGTTGTTGTCGGACTGCACTCGTGCTTGCTGAGTATCCGCGGGGCCTATTGTTGCGATAGAGTTTGATGAGGTGACGCGCGAGTTATTTATAGATGTTGAAAATTTAGGAATTGAGTAAATGCATAGTTAAACGTGGCTTTTTGGAAAAGTACACGTCAAAGGAATATTTTTACTTTTTAAACAATGCTTTGAAACTTACTTTATTTTACAGAAGCTATTTTTTTTATCTCATTGCTTTATTATTAGTTTACTTATACTAACGTAAAGTTATCATTATTTCAAGGGAATATCAACTGATAAATAAATAAATAAATTTTAATTAAAAAAAATTAATTGTACATTACAGATATTTTTTGTATTTTCCTAAAAGTTTGATATTTGCAAAAGAACGTAAAAATTATTCCTTCTAAAATTTAGAAAAAGTTTTGTATTCATTACATTATATTATACCCTGACTCGAATAGATGCTGCCAATTTGTAAATGCTTACTGCAAGGTATCCCTTCAAAGTGCGAGATGCTAAGCTTTATAGCGTAATATTCTGCGCATATACTATCGCGTTGATGATATCGTGCACAGACGCTGAGATGCGTAAAACTCCCCTCTTGCATTCAAATATGCTAGACGTCTTCTGTATATTTGCATCTTTGTAAGGTCCTTTATTGTTCGAGGCACATCTCCAAGTAAAATTTCGACCCTTTGATCTCTTAACATCGTGCTGCACCCGTCGAAAGTAAAAATTTAATCGAGCTTACTGCATTTCTTGCTTTTTTCAGTTTGTGGAATTTTTAAAAGTTCTATCATTCTTATTAGTACTTATAAGTGGAAATTAGTGGAAAAAAATTAACGTTTTCCAATTCTGAACAGACATCATTATGTAGATTACTCTGTAAATGATTATAGCATTCATTAAAATCTTTCGAGAATATATTAAAAAAGCTTTTTCTTCGTAGAACTGTATATATAATTATGATAAAAAAATGTAAAAAAATTGACTTTTTTCAATCCTGAACAGACATTATTTAAATAACGTTCTCTATCAAGAAGTCTAATTATTATCGATCTTTATTAAATCAATTACAGATACATCCTTATGTAGATCACTTCGTAAATGGTTATAACATTCATTATACATTTTTAAGAATATTTCCTCCTTCGTCACTATTTGTTAATAAAAAAGCTATTTTGCCTTAGGATCCGTATGTAATTACGATAAAAAGTGTAAAAATACATTAGATAGTCAATGAATTCAGTTAGAAACTCTTTGACTAGGAGAGGTTCAAAAATGTTTGACCAAATACGAAGAAAAGCCAAAGTTCCAAAGTCCAATAACACTAAAAGCGTCGACTAGTTTTTTCAAGGCATTGGACCCTATCGTCTACTCTCGTGTCTAAAAACGTATTTGAAACGAAAACCATGAAGTGGCGTATTCCCGAGCCTCTCCTACCAACTATTAAATCTAAATAATTAATCCATAAAGCGTCCCCTCGCAGTGCTAAACTCGCTCTTTCCCCCGCGCTTTACCCGCGCGTATATTTCGGACCCGATTCACCCCTCGCCTCCTCCTCGGCACGTGTCCACCCTTCGCACTTCCCTCCCACCTGCACCACCCCCTCCCCCACCTCCCCCCGCCTCTTCACTAAAATCGGCGCGCGCAAAAATCAATGCTGGTCCCCCTTCCCCAGGAGTGCATGCGCATCTCGGCGAGCAGACGAGTTCGCGGGGGGTTAGAGCGTATCCTGCTTCCTCGTCGCCAGGTATGCCTCGGCCCGGGGCCTCCCAGGAGCCCTTTTAACATCCGAGCCAAGCCGCCGACAAAGCCTCTCGAAAGCTCTCGCGACGTCCGCTCGAGGAGGAGAAAGGCGAAAGAGCAGCGCGCGGAGAGTCGGAGCGAGACATGGACGAGAACCTGAGTCGCGGGTACGTTCAGCTGGGGAAAGCTCGCAGGATGAACGAGTTCAAGTTCAGCGAGAGCGACTTCGCCAGGCCGGCGCCCCCCACCGACAAGTGGAACATGATCTACATGTCGCTGATGCTCGCCGGGGCCGGGTTCCTGCTTCCCTACAACAGGTAAACTCTCGGGCCTGCAGCGTATTTTGTGTGTTAGTGTCACTATTGCGACTCGGTGCGCGAGGCTTGGGGAGCTCATTGATTGGTCAGCTTCTGTTTTCCACGGACGCTCGCAAAACATCTGGCGTGTGTGTTGTGTGTGGTAGACTCGACGTTTTTCTGGGGGGATGGCGGAATTGGTGGGATTTTTTTTTTTCGACACTGGAAAAGGTCGTTATTTTTTTTTTAATAAATTTTCGTATCTCTCGAGCCCGTCCTAAATACTTGTTAAAATGTGTACTTTCTTTAAAAACACTAAGAATGCGCTTGCAATTGAAAAAAAAATTTAATAAGAACATTAGACGTTTTTCATAAGAGGGCAGAATTTGTTTTATGAGGGTGCTGCTGTAGGAGAGTTACGGATTGTACCTCACGTGTTGCGTTCCCCGACAGAGTTGAATGCTGCTATATAAACAGAAAAGCCTAAGCTAGTTTAATGAGCTGCATGACCTTTATTCATTAGTTAAAACCTACTTAGCTTTAGAAACAAAATGGAGAAAGTAATAATTAATTGAATTAGTATTGATTTTAATGTTAAAGTATAAAAAAGAATAGTTTTTTTTGTTAAAAAGTTGGTAAATTATGTATGATATGCATAGGTAATTTATTTTATTTTGTTTATAATTCCAAACTTTTTATGTTTATTCATCCCTCTTGTTAAATAAAAACTGACTTGTAAGTAAATAAACTTTTCGTCGGCATAAAACATTAGATAATTACTAAAATTAAATTATTCCTCCATTAATGCGTAAAAAGAAAAAAAAAGACAAAGTTAGCTATATTAAAACAGCCCGAAAAATAATGATTTACAGCTTCGTGATCGCCGTGGATTACTTCCAAGAAAGATATCCCGGCACGACCGTCGTCTTCGATATGTCCATCGTCTACATCACAATGGCATTCTTCGCCGTTCTCGTCAATAACATCCTGGTGGAAACTTTGTCCCTCGGGACGAGAATAACATTCGGTGAGTCCTCCGATTCCCCCTCGATTCCAAACTCGCCGTTTAACTTCGCGAAACTCAGACCTCGATATCTACCGCAGGCTATCTGGTGTCCTTCCTCACGCTGAACTTCATCGTGGTGTGCGAGGTCTGGTGGGAACTTTTCCAAGTGGCCACTTCGTACAGCATCAATCTAATAGCCGTGGCTGTGGTCGCGCTCGGCTGCACAGGTAAATGCAATTTCTGTATACGAACGTTCGATCTGTCGGAGCTGAGGGATATAATAAACTCGGCTTTGCAATTGCAGTTCAACAGTCCAGCTTTTACGGGTTCACGTCGATGCTTCCCATTCGGTACACTCAGGCAGTCATGGCTGGAGAAAGTAAGCATAGAGTCACAATCTTATACGCATCAGAACAAAATCCTTTGATATTTGGAATGTCGGGTTGATTATTGAATTGTTAACGCAGGTTTCGCTGGATTTTGGGTGTCGATAAACCGGATAATAACGAAGACAATTTTGACGGATGAGAGGAGCAACACCTCCTTGTTCTTCACCTTGTCAATTTTGACGATTGTGATTTGCTTCATAATGCAGCAAGTGATACACAAGACTGAGTTCGTCCAGTACTACATGAATTTGTGTCAGGAGAAGAATAAGATTACGCTCGAGCCCCAAGAAGACGCTGGTTTGGTAAGATGTTTTTAACTTACAAGTTTATACTCGCTTTGCACCGAATAATAGAATGTTTTACATATTTATAATCTAAGAATTCATTCAAGTTCTTTGTGAATCATTATTAATTAATTCATACAATATTGCAATGATAAAAGATAAATCCACTTTATATTGCGTACAAAATTAAACTTCTATAAGCCCGTTCTCACATTGAAATCTTTATGGCTCATAAATTATACCCAGTTTAATATTTCTGAAAGAAACGCCATATTTTCGACGTGCATCTTATCCTTGTGAAATTTTTTTTCAAAGCCCACAAATTACACTCTAATTTTTCCGCGAAACATATTCCTAACTTTCATAATTAATACTATAACTTTATACGTATAAAATAAAACTTGCCGTTCGCTTCTATTATTATTCACCGCCTCATTACGCCGCGAGCGTCTCCGCACGCGGAAAATTGAACTCGCTTCTTGCTACTCAGATGGACTCCCTGGATCAAGGAGCCGATCCCACGAGGGGCCAATACGGCGTGCTGAAATTGCAAACCAGTCCCGCAGGGACGGACTCCGCCGGCGGCAGCGTCGACATGACTAACAGTACGCTAAAGAATTTCTAAAATAACGAGGCAGCGGCACCTTCGTTCCGTTCGTAATTGGATTATTGTGCTCTCTTTTAGCCACTGGTCAATTCTTCGAGTTCTCCTTCAGCAATCCGGTTTACGATCCGAGCGCGCCGTCGGGAAATCCGCCTGGAAGCGCGGGTCCTACTTACAAGGTGGAGGATATCGTGGTGATGAGGGGAAGTTACGGGAATACGCAGTCCGGATTCAGCAAGAGGTGGTCCGGTATCAAACGTGAGTTTCAATCGATATTGTTACGATGAACTTGTGTGATTAAAGTGGAACGTAAAATATTTACAAGTGATGTTTACAAAATTTAACGAATTTTATAGGCGGGCTTATTGCAAGATTAGAAGTGGCTAAACTGATTTATCCGTATATGACGAGCATCGGTTTGGCCTACTTCGTGACACTTTGCCTCTATCCTGGAATCATGTCAGAGATTATATCGTGCAAGTATGGATCGTGGATGCCGGTCATCTTGATGACTTCCTTCAACGGTGCTGATCTGATTGGAAAGGTAATTGGAGGATTAATAAAATTCTATAGGAATACAACAAGAGGAGAAAATGAGTTATATCTAGCGAGGGTGAGGTATTTAGCACGAGACAGGGACGAGTGCTGAAAATACCTCACCCGAGTCTGAAATAGCTTTTCTCTTCGTATTACACACCGTGTTTTTGTCAACGAGGGCATGAAAGCCCTCATTTGGTGTTAGAAAGTTGGATAGATGATCGTGCAATTCAATTCGAACACAGAAATCAACAAAATAGTTTAAAACATAGAAAAAAAATTAAAAAAAAAAATTTTTTTTGAAAAATTTGGAAAATTAAAAAAAAATCACTTTTTTTGCCGGTAAGCTCCGCCGGAGGCAGGGAAAAAAGTCATTTTTCCCCACTCGGACAAACAATTTTGACGTTTGGAATGCTCGATCTTCTACGCTACTTTCTAGCGTGAAGTGCGGGCCATTTAATGTCCGAGTTGGGAAAAATCGTACTGCACGTAAACCTGGAGATAGTAATCAAAATTTAAGTATAACGAAATGACGCGTCTTATTAAAAAATTATTTCATTCGAAAGCTTTCAGCTTATACTGCAGGAACAAAGTTATATTCGCGCGAACGTTTTCTTACTTGCAGGTGTTGGCGACATTACCATGCCAGTGGACTCGGACGCAGCTGCTTAATTTCTCATGCGCGCGAACGCTACTTATCCCATTGTTCCTGATGTGCGCGATTCCCAGACAGTCGCCGGTGCTCTCTAATGAATTGTTTCCCGTGATTCTCTCCGTCTTTCTTGGGATCACCAACGGCATCGTCGGTAGCGTGCCGATGGTACAGTCGCCCACCAAAGTCGCCGAGGAATATCGCGAATTAGCTGGTAATTATAGTTCAATTTTGGTTAAAATATGTCATCCCATTTACAACCCAAATCTAAAATATTAATAATTTCTCATCTCTCCTTCTCAGGCAACATAATGACGCTCTCGTACACGATGGGTCTCTTCTTCGGCTCGATTCTCGCCTACATGCTGGACGCGTGTCTCGGGCCTCCCTTGACCGCCAAGCAGATCTGCCCCCAACCCGGCATCCCATCGGTCATCTCCGTCACCCCTCCGGCCCTGAGTAACGTCACCATGAACATCCTGAGCAGCGCCGTCGCGGCCGTGACCTCCCTGCCCTCCACCACCGTCGCGACCACCACGACCACGACCGCGGCGACCACAGCAGCAGCAGCAGCAGCAACGACAACGGCGGCGACAACCGCGGCGACGATCGCCAACACCATCGCGACGATAGAGAGGGCGACGAAGAAGGCCGGCGGCGTGATCAAGAGGATCACGAAGGCGCCGAGGGTCCGAACCACCGCAACGAGCATCGCCAGCCTGTTTACGACTGCGATGGCCACCAGCGGAGCGACGGAGGCCATTTTTAGGGGGGAGCTGAACGTTACGAGCTCGGCGATTCCACAGATCATTGCCAACGCGACCACTACGATCAGCAACGGGGTCTACCATTACGGGGTTGGTTAAGCTTTGGCTGGGAATTTTGGAAAGAACGTGTGGTTGAAAATATATGCTTGTTAGACTGATTCCGATGAAGATAATACGCATCGAATTTTGTTAGGTCGTGTGACGTTTTTCGAATCAGCAAAAAAAAAAAAAAAAAAATAGTCTAAATTTTTTATTGTTAGTCGGAGGACCTGATGGATTTACTTGATAAAGCTCTTGTCTTTGAAACTATGTAGTGGTTTATTAGCTTGAAAATCTGATGAATTCGTAATACATAAACAAAAGGGAATTTAAAGAGTAACCATCAAAATTTAAGTCTTTGACAAAAAAAAAGAAATTCAGTCATCATATCGTTTTTGAAGAAAATAATTAGAATTGCAGTATCCCCTGCAGTCCATTGCTGTTTAAGACAATGATTAATGAAATGAAGATTATAACAGGTCTTCAAGTTTACTTACAAAATAGCATAAAGTTAAGAATTTTATTTAAAAAAAGTGTACGTTGAAATTCTGAAGATATATATATATATATGTATTTAGCTGTAAAAATTCGAGGTGTAAGAAAAGATAAACTAATTCTGAATTTTTAGTTCTTTTATTGGAAAAAGCATTTCCAGGGCAAAATTAGAAATACTATCCATGACGTCATGCGATACGGGTAATTAGTAAAATACACATTTCAAAACAGTACTAATGATAGAGAAGTCTGCAGAGACCGAATTAATTTTAATACACAGGATCGATAAACCGTTTTCGTAAGTCTTATGGGGGAACGAAAAGTGAAATTATTAGAAATTTTTGTTAACTTAGAGAAAGTTGATAAATTATATACTATAAAACTTCAATTTTAAGCGAAATTTTCGAAAACTGTAGAAATGTTATAAATATAAAAATCTGTACGGTGTAGTAAAAGTATGACAGTAACGCCTTCGCTTTTGAATACTTGAATATAAAAATCTTAAAAATAATGACTCTACCTTTAAACTCGATGTCTCAAAAGAGTACAAAAAATTTAATTGCAATACAAATTTTTTAAACCATAAATAGTCCAAAGTAAAGGCCTACAATTTAAATTTTAACGAGTATTATTAAAAGCTAAGGCGTTACTTATTCCGAACCAAAGTTTATTTGGACTGAACTTAATGCATATAGAAAAAGCAATCTGATTTATTTAAAGGTTCCAAAGTAAATCATATCTCAGAAAATGTGTTCTTACAATAGTACTTTATTAGATTCATTTTTAAATAATCGGAGAATTTGCAATTTAAGAGGGAACAACTAATATTTACATACGAGGAAAGTTTCTTTAATTAAGTTAAATTCAAATATCTAGCCAGATATATGAACTTGTGTTTGTAAAGTTTCCAACAAACTAGTCCAGACAGACTGTTCAGACATTTAAATTGAGAGACTAGCTCGAATAATTACTTATTTTAAGTTGCTATTCGAGTTAGTCAAAATCAACTTTTAAAGCGTAATTGTATATTTCTCGGTTAAGATGTACTTAAAACTTCAGAAATACTCAATGTGAAATAGCTGACGTACATTATCCGTGTATTTGGGAAAACCAGAAAATGTGAGACTGCGTCGTTTACCTAATACCTTATAATCATCATATATACAATAATACAATACTTCATTACCAACTTTCACGAAAACAAAAAACTAACGAAACAACGCGTTTGATAAAAATGCCTTTGGAGAAAACTGAAAAAAAATTTACATGCTGCATTGAATGATTAGCGAACAATGTGATCGTGGAGTTTCAAGTAACTTAGATGTTGTGCATAGACACTCGTTTTGAATCGTGATATTACAAATGGAATCGCGGGATCAGGAGATTTTTTTACACGTGTGTACAACTCCTGATGGTTGATATATTATATATATATAAATATATTATATACACTTTTACTGCTATTCTGCAAGTACCATATAGATATCATTGTTTGATATAAAGTCATTTTAAAGATTTTAACAGTTTTAGCCATTTAATTTAGCCAAGCGTGTTTGCTTTTCTATGCATTGAACAGGGATGGTAAGCGACTTTAAAACGCAGTTCAAGGTTGTGAAATAATAGAAGTATTTTCTTTTATTAATTATTTTAAATTTTATTGAGATTTAATTTGATTATCGTATATTATTATTATGTATTGACTCTTCCACTAATTTTACAATATAGAAATCTCGACCTTAGGATAAGAATAAAGAATGTTTTACCTTAAAGGTTTTCTAATGTTTTAAAGACATACGTTAGACAATAGCTAGAAAAAATTATTTTTACAGAGAGTTGGGTATTTTTTTGAAAACAGGGAACGAACGTTGATACGTTTGTTAGCGAGATCTTTTGCAGTGCGAAATTCGTTTCGTTCCTGGTTCTCCTTAAAAAATTACATTTGCACAAATAGTTCAATTATGAAGTTTGAGTTATCTTTAAAAGTCGTAGATATCAATCATTTGTTCTATAAAATAATTGTTGTTATCAGAAGATTCCTTTTAAATAATTATTAAATTAAGAGGTTTTAATTGTATGTAAAAAAGCGGAGAGTGTCTTCGAATCACCCGCAACGATATGTATGTTAAGATATACGTTAAAAATTGTTGATGGGTTGTACGGATGTGTGAGCTTTTTAGATTCAAATACTGCTTGTTACGTAAAAGTGATGATAATGCACTGCTTTGTTGTTGCTTTTTTTCAGCTCTTTTCCTTACAATACTACTAAAACATATCCGAGATACCTGCGATCATAATCAAACCTTTTTGACTAAATATTAAAAAGTTATTTACAAGGTTTTTTTCATGTTTCGGTTTAAAATGTTTATAAAATTTTAGAAACGTCTTTTAAATTGAAAAAGCTAACTAGTCTTTTTAGGTAATGGGGACTAATAGAAAACTTATTTTCTACTTTCATTGTTAAATATCCGTGTCATTTATGAGTTCGAATTTCATCAAATCCGTCATCCAAATTTGAAATTCTCTCCTTGTTAGATAGTAGAAAAATATCTTCATAAAACATCATCGACAGAATGTAAATAAAGTAAGAATATACATGAAATTAAAGACATGGCTTGTAAAATTTAGAAGATTAACTAGAGAAATTTATTATATTAAAGCTGAATAAAAGTCTACCTTGATATTTAACTCATGAATATGCAGATTTGCACATTTTTGTAAGCTTACTTTCTTCAATCATGTAGATTTTATATGATTTAAACGAAAACTTTCAGAAACTTTCAGCCCTTAAAAGTCAATCGATTGTTAAACAAAAAGATTATAAACAGAAACTATAGTTACAAATTAAAAGACTATTTTTTTAGGGCGACTACTTAAAATAAAAACACACTTAACAATTGACACATAAATGTAAACTCATCTTGTTCTTCTCCATACAGTGGAATGACTGTACTTTTCTATAACTGAAACTACGGAAATGTGTACAATAAAGAGGTGGAAAATTAGCAAACTCGTATTGTTCCGTAACATACTGTATTTTTCATTGTAACAGAGTAATATCCTACTTTCGAACAGTTATAATACATGCGAGAGATTCTTGTTTCTGTTAGGTCAATACATAATGCGAAACGGGGGCTGAATCACGTTCATAAAAAGGTGGCTGCGAGAGTGACTTCAGGCCACAATTATTGATATGTACAAATAATAAACATATGTATATATATTATAATATAATATATTATATCTTACAACTACTTTGACTATTTATTATCTCTGTTCCTTTGGTGAAAGGTATTTAGATTTATCGTAAGTTTTTAACTATTTTGTTATTATTAGGATGTACGCAAATTAATTTTATATTTACAATTTTGTTTTTTACATAACGTATCAATATTTTAACTCATATTTACTTATTACGGAGTGTAGAAAATTTTTATACGAATGAACGACATTCCCGTGTAGATGGAATAACAATGTTGAATTAAAAGAAATTTTTTTTGTAGTCTAAAACAAAAAAAAAGTACATTTACCAAATCTTATTAACTAATAAATATAAAAATTGATTAGTTTCTATCATTTAAGCAGTGCAATATTGCAAATTTAAAATTTTGTTTAAAAAACATTTATTTATACATATAATACTATTTACACGTAATTATAATATTGTCTTTCTTACAATAAGTATTATGTTTTTGTATCATGTCTATTCTATTATTTTAGTTTTTAAAAAATAATAAGTAGCTTCAAATTACTTTGCTCTGTGCTTGATCTTGAAGCTGATTAATCAAGTGCTGCATTAAAAATCTTGTTAACGGACATAAACAGTAATTTTTTAAGAGTTACCTAAAGAGTTATGTTTTAAAGTTACATGTTATAATTACCCAATGAAAATTTAGTCTTTCATGCATAACTGCATAATAAACGATATTAAAATTATTTACAAGTACACTTTGAAGCCTCATTTCAACAACGCGTGCGCGAATTTCCGTACGATCCTCAAGGAGTTGCAAATTTTTTGATTTTTGCTCGTCCCTACATCTATAATTCGAGTCTATGTACAACACTGTCCTTACTTCGTCTTCTGTTTCCCGCTCATCAAACTATCACAGTCGAAATATGTGTTCCTCTACTAACTTAATTTTCACTTCAAGAACTTGGTTGACCAGTCTGTTCGCATTGGGATGCTGCCGTTGGCTCTTGAGTTTAGCAAGCCACTAAAGAGAGCTTTGTTGTTCGGCTCTGAAAAGGTAAAGTTTTTACCGTAGATTTTACGAAGCCGAATTTTCAAGGACATCACAGTAAATTCTTAAATCGTTGGAAACGTGTAGCGATTATCACATTTCAGAGAAAATAATTACAAGGTTAAATGATAAAAATGATTCATGCTAACATGTAGAAATAAAAGAAATGATGTAACTACTTTCAAATATGCTTTCCCAACGATATAAGAATACCCAACGTTTTCTAAAAAATATTTTCTCAAATTTTACATAAATTTATAATTTAAGCCAGCAAATACTAAGTTACAAATAAATAATCACTTTACGATGCTTACAACTTTTACATTATATATATAGATGTTATCTCAATATTACGTAATTTCGCGTACGTGCAAGGGGACGTGGATTAAAACGCTTAAAAAAGATACTTAAAAAACAAAAGTCTACTTTGACTAACGTAATAGTTATGTGTGTAAGAAAGAAAAAATACATAATCAGGTCATCTAAAAAGTAATAGGAATGCTACATAAGTAAATAAATACGTCTTTTCAAGCCATTTTCTTATTATAACACAGCCACACAAAAAAAAAAAAATGTCAAAACCCACGGACCAGACCATATATACCTTATGTTTTTGAGGTCGCTG